>CM021107.1:208468645-209192176 GCA_007115665.2 Sequoiadendron giganteum
CTCCAAAGGCTCCTTGGGAGGCAACTTCCTCTTGATTCTTTTATATCCTTTCCCCTTCTTAGGAGCTGGTCCCTGAGGAGTTTTGGTTCTTAGAACAACCCACTGAATACTTCTATCCAAAACTGGCCTCCCTATTTGTTTGATATCAATAGTCTCCTCAACATCCCAGTCCACCGGATCCAAACTTTTAGCCCCGATGTTCAAAGCCTCATATGATGGATCCAATACAACTCCATCATCTACCAATGTGTCAGGGATGTCACCTTTGACCCCAAACTCTACCATGAGTTCCACAAGCAACGTCTCATAATTCCTTTTCCTGAGGTCATACTCATCCTGTAAATCCCTTCAGAAGTCCTCTAACAGGTTGAAATGCTTGTCAAAGACTGAAGCCAATAAATCATTCATTTTCTTCTTGGGAACAAAGTGCTTCTGAGCAGTGTACAAACCTAGCTTCAAATGTATAAATTCATTGCAAACTACCTTAGCTCCCACACAATGTGGGCGGTTGTATTCACCCAATTGCATGGGAAATTTATGGCAACCTATTTTATGCTTTAACCCAAACTGGGCATTAACCCCCAGAGCTTGATAAACAAATTCCATCAGCACCATCCTATTGCTGCAACACCTTGGCAGTAAGTGGGGATGGCCCTCAAATCTAGCCAGCCTGAAGTATGTGAACTTGGGGTATCGAATGTACCAACATCCCCATTCTGTAATAAAGGCCATAGCCTCTTGGCTCAATCTATATCCTGCATCTCCATTAAGCTGGTTAATGATTACATATAGGAATGCATCATTAACCCTTCTAAATTGTGTTTAAGACACTTGTAGAGACAGCTGATCATAATGATCCCATACCTTCTTTTGTCCATCAACTTCTCCCAATATTCCTACTTTGTTCAGACCTAGAAAGATACCTACTCTTGCTATTGCATAAACAACATAAGAGGTCATGAAAAAGCTTTTGGTTTCCCTAATTCTGGTTAATTGATCATGAATAGCATCTGAAACAATCATCGGCCAATCAAATTGTTGTGTGCCATTAAAGATTGTCTGAATAAAGGTAAACATCCACTCCTTGAAATGAAATGCATCCCTCTTCCCAAAGGCCCTAGACAACATCATTATCAGGTCCGATACTTCTTTATAAAAATCTGCCCTCTTTGGTTGATCTGAGAGCTTGGTCAGAGACTTCCTCTCTATTCTCAACCAACTTTTGTTCAAGTGAGCCTTGTTGTCCTCCTTGTGTTTACTATATATCTCCAAATCTTTTGTCTCCTTCAACTGTACCAGACTCTTTGGATCTAGGACACTAAACATGTGTTGAAACATTTGGGGAGTTAGATCAATGATTACATTATCTAGTGAATCCATGCATTGTTTGGTAGCCAGATTGTAAGCTCCTGCAGCTGTCATGATTAACTCCAGGCATTGGATGGATAGAGGAAATAAGGTGATGTGAGCCAAGCCAGACTCAACTATTCTTTGAGTTCTCCCTATTATATCCTCAGCAAATTTTTTTGAATAAAACTCCCCAAAATTGTATTGGCCTAGATTGGTGTCAGTTATATCAGACCAATCAAATTCCACTTTTCTTGCAATGGCAACAGGACTCCGATGGCTATACCTCAAGGTATAAAGTAGTTGCTCTGGCTTAATCTTCTTGGGCTTAGTTGCAGCTTTTGAAGTTTCTACAGGCTGATTCCTTTGGGAAGCTTCTCTTGATACTCCTGACATTCTTTAGCTTTCCTCGAACACAAATAAATAGGTTAACTTCCTAAAGCAATCCGCGTGCAACTATCTCTTTTCCAATCGACTCACTCGCACAAAAGCTCCACTACAACTCTGGTTCACTCTTCAATCTCTTAACAATAATGGTAATAACTATGCGTTAATCCCTAATTAAGGTAAAACTCAGAGTTTCACACATGTATGGCACCTGTCATTAATGCAATAAATACAGTAGAGTGGAGTCAGAACTATAGAAGGAACTGGCACATCACTGTTGTGCGACTTCAGTAAAAGTCAACGACCAAGAAACGGCGGGAGCAGAATCGGAATGAAAACTGTTTTGGAAACTTGAGTAATTTCCCAACTTAGTTCCCGTTCTGGGTCCGTTTTCGCCGACAAAGATAAAAGCAAAACAAAACATCAAAATAAAACAAAAAGACCGAAACAAGAAAACTTACCATAAAAAACCTAGTCAAAAACGAAAGACCAAAAAGCGGAGGCGGAGGCAGAACGAGATTTGATTTTGAAATTTTGAATAAATACCGACTTGACTTCCATTCTGGCTCCAGCTCCACCAAAGATAAACAAAAAAAATCCAAAGAAGACCATTGGGATGGGAATCGAAATCGATTTTTGATAGAAGTCTAAAACCCGATTCGGTTCCAGCGCCGCTCCCGACAGAACAAACCAAAGAAAAAAAAGTGTTGGAAAAGAAAGACTCCAAACTTTATTTGACAAACAACCAAAGACATAAACAATAAAGGGGGACTCATTTTGACCAAGGCAAAAGATGGGGTGATTATGCAAGGCATAACACTTCCCCCATTCCTAACAAAAATCAATACCATAGGCATCGACCTAACAATACTTTATTGGTGGAACCCCCATCACAGCCCCACCAATGGCCCGAAGACTCATAAGGTGCATACAAAAACTGGTTTGAATATATTAATAGACACTGAAGTTCTAAACTCAGAAAACAACTCTTTACTGTAAGTGTAAATGAATAACGAAGAATAACACAACACAACCATTTATTTTATTGCAACTGAATTTCAATGTCACATTATTACATATCTTTTTCAAGACGAGTAGTTGTAGATTAGGCAAGCTCCTATTTTGTATAAATAACATATGTCAGTGTGTCACTTTAGTACTTTACATAGACACAATTTAATAATTTATTCCAAGTTGTTGTTCGTTACAATGGATTACAAATTGATTCCAATTTCCAAGCTTTTGCTGCTGAAAACTTACTACAAATGTAACTCTAAAAATAAATGCATGATTCCAAGCTTTTGTTGGTGACAATGTAATACAAATGTGGCTCTGAAAATAAATGCATGATTCCAAGCTTCTGCTGGTGGATTTTTCAACCATGCTGGGGAAAGGGGGTTCTAATCAATCTAGGGAAATGGGAGCTGTGAAGATACAAAATGTACTTATCCCCTTTGAGAACCAGATTCATGCAGAAGATGTAATACACATTTCTCTTTGAAAATAAGTGCATGGGGCTTGCCTGGCCAGCCATGCTAGGAAAATGGGAGCTATTAAAATATAAGAGTAGAAGAAAATCTTCTCCCATCTTTTGCACGCGGCTTCCAAGTACTGCTATAGCACTTACCTCCATCAGAGCTCCTCATCCTAGTTCAAAACCTATCTGAGAAGTTAGGTTAGCCAAATCAACTTCTTCCCAATTCCACCCATTCTGAACTTGAAGGAAATTCATCTTTTATTGATTACTCTGTAACTACATAATTGTAGGCAGGAGAATTTACAGTATCCCCAATATCGCATCATCTTCTTTGTGAATCCTTATTAACCCTAGAAAATAAAAACCCTTATGACACTATCCACTATTCATTGAATCACTATCCCTATTTATGGGCCACCAATGCCACTACCAACCTATACAATTAAAATGTTTAATTTGATTCGTGTACAATTAAAAGGTTTAATTTGATTGACGTTTGGCTACATGCCAACTGTACCTCAAGCTGACAAGCTATCAAAATCACCAATGCCACTCAAAGTTCAAACAATATGAAATCATTACAAATCTTGTTTCATTAAAGCTATGAGTTGTCCAAGAAATTGCTTCATATGTTCATATCATATATGGCATTAATCGTCGCCACTGCCAGCTCTAGCAGTACGCTAGCCACACTTTCTTCAAAAAGATTGAGAATTTCAATAAAATGAAATGTACAACGTCGAGGCATTGAAAAGATAGAATGAGTGATGAATTATGGGCCTTTATCTCACCACATGTCTACATCTAGCGGTTCTAGCGTTATTCCGGAGGTTTCAAATTGCAAGTCTACTGCTGTAGAAAATTCTTCTGGAATGCAACTACAATTGTCCATCAAACATTTATCGAACAGTCCCTATGATTTTCCATTGGCATATCCATTTATTTTTCCAATGGATTTTTTTATTATTTTTAGATTCTTTTAGACTAGCAGTAAGAAATATTTTTGCTTTGAAAAGGTTTTAATGACAAACAAATTTTTTCCTGTTTTTGAAACAAAATTAATTCACAATGGAAAGAACAGGTTTGAAAATGGACTTTTGTCATGATAAAGAATGTACTTTATTTGATTAAAACAATTTTACAATTCACTAACATTTTTCCATAAATTAGGATCTCAAAAGTTAACAATTGGATTATTTTTTTCCAAAGATAAAAACTAATGATAAACCAAAATATTTTATAGGAAGTATCACAGGTCTTGAGGATTTTGCTAGGGGTTTCTTAAAGTTTTCCCTGCTTGTTGGTCATGAACATGAAAAATATGAACATGCAAGAGAAAATCTTGGATCACCAACACAATGATCAATGCGGGCGTGCAGCCTAGATAGAACATGATCTAGAAACATCCATGAAAACCACAATAACATATGCAACAACTTTGATTATCAGATACACGTTATCTTCTTCCATGAACACCATTTGCAGTAATAGAATAGCTGACGGAACACAGAAACTTATAACTTGCTCAAATATTCATGTGCACCTTTGAAACTTTCGGAGTAGAAACTAGATAGGCTTGAAAACAAACCCTTTAATCCGCAACATCTCACTATCAACATATTGAACTTTCTACCATACTGATCTTCACAGCTTCATAGACAACCTGTAACATATTTTATTACAATTTTCTCAATATCCTCGACATATACAGTCTTAAAGACATTAATGATAATAGTGTTGACATCAATGACAACCACATATCAGCAATGCGACCACAACATCCAACATTAATGTATAATATATATAGGCCTATGGCCTTTTATCAAAAAAAAAAGGTGACATTTATTTTTTTATTATTGACATTCATTGTCATTGATGTCAATACTTGAGAAGACTATTGTATATGCTTGGTGAGATTGTTGTATGTTTGGCATTGGTTATCATTGATGAGTCTTTTAGTATTGATTATCAAAACTTGGGAGATTTTTTATTGACATTAATTGTCATTGTTGTTGTTGTCACTAGTATCTTCAACTGTATATTGTTGATACTCTATGTTGCTAAAGTTCATGGTTGGATGTCATGCCTTGTCTGATAGTTGTATCATGTGCTCTTACTATCAATAGAATTTTTTCATGACGATGTATTAAGATGAGGATTAGAAGCATTAAAATAAGGATTATAAGTATTGTTGATCGTGGAGAGATGTTGTTGATGGCCTATAACATGTTGTATGCTTTCACCTGTTGTTCCTAAAGAAGTATGTGTTGTTGTAAGGTTGTTCTGGCCTCCACAAGTGGGTAAGAAGTTTTTTATTTCAAAATGTTGTTGTGAATACTATTTGGGAGAATGCTCTACATTCCTCCACTATTGGAGATATGGTCTTACAGTTTGGGATTTATAGTTTGTATTTGTGGACGTTGCACTCCTATATTTTTAGGTCACTAGTGTTGTCGAGGAGGTTTCTATTAATTGAAAAAGGTTGATAGTGTTATTAGTTGTATGGACTGGTCCAAAAAGTGCTTTGCATTAATGTTTCTCCTCTTGTGGTTTGTTGGATATGCTATCAATGTCTATGTAGTGTCTCAGTTCAAATTTCATGTTCCAAAGTGGTTCGCAAGTTGATTTGTTAATGTTATATCTCATGGTTGTATGTTTTGTGCTTCTAAGATGAAGTGTTTTTCTCTTGCTTGGTTTTCAGTAGTTTTTGATGGCATGACAGTATGAAAGAAGTGTCTAGAAGTGTTGTTGAATGTTCATGGAACATCTCTTTATGATCCACACATTAGTGGTTGATCTCTTTTTATGTTGCATTATGTTTGAGTTGGTCTTCTAGATAATTTGTGGATATTTGGTCGATAGGGGCTTATTCTCTTGCTTGTGCTATGTGATTGAGAATTTTCACCACCATATGAAGTTGTACTAAGATGTAATTGGGTCTTGACCTATCTTGGTTAGAGCCACATTGAGTGAGTTCAATTGGAAGTGTGTTTTGGGCTAACTAGTTATGTGCTTCATGTTTTATCTACACATTTCCCTGTCATTGACTCGGGTTGATGTACACCAACATGTGAATTTTTTGGGATCATATTAGAAAATTTAATAAGGTTTTCTTTGGTCCTATCTATCCCCTGGATAGGACCACATTGATGTTTTGTGGCCTACTTGTTGAGATTATTGTTTATCTTCTTTTTGGATGACCTAATTGATGTTTTGTGATCTTGCAGTGGATATAAATGAAAGATCAAATCATTGCAAAGTGTGTGTGGTGTTTAATTGAATATCTCATAAAATAAGTGAAAAAGTGTGTGGAATATAGGTCAAATGTGCTTAAATTCCTTAGTCAGTAGAGTGTACTGTTGACATATTTTATATATTCTAAACTTTCATGTATCCTATTTTGAGATAGGAAATCTCATCAGGTCTTTGTATGTTTTCCTAGAGTTTTGTGCTCCAATCTACAAGACCTTTGTATCTTTCCCTGAGGTTGTGCTCTATATTCTACAAGTATTTTGGTAGTGAGCCTTATTTTGTAAGCAATGAGCTTCATATATTGTGAGTTAACTCTCACTGTGGTTTTCCCTTTATTGGGTTTTCCATGTAAATCTGGTGTCATCTTGTGCATATGTGCTCCTTGTTTTATCTTTCACTATTGCTGATCTGGTCAAGGGTTATTGAACTTGTTAAAAGATAAAAAAAATTATATCTTTCATTACTGTTGATATGTTTAAGGGTTTTTGGTTTGATTAAGAAGTTTTAATTGTGTTGAAATTCTTAATTTCCAAAAGGGTTTAAGTTTTTGAAGATACTGATTCACCCCCCTCTCAGTATTTGTTGTGTTCAATAATTGGTATCAGAGTCAAGTTCCTTTTAAGAAGATTAACCACTTGAGGTAAAGATCCAGGATGGCACATAGTGGAGCTTACAAATGTCCTAGGTTTGATGGGACAAATTACACCTTTTTGGAAATTGAGGATGGAAGGCCATCTAAATTCTCTTGGGTTTAGTGTTTGACAATCATTCAAGGACGCTTATGCTGCTCCTACTACTCCTCCAACATATCTTGCTAAAATCAAGTTGTATGAGAATAATTCCAAGGTTAAGAATACTATCTTGTGTGGTTTGGTTGATTCAAAACTCTTAAAGGTGATTATTTGCAACTTTGCTAAGGATGTCTGGGGAAAACTTAGCAGCATTTATGAAGGAGATACCAAATTAAAGCGAGCCAATATGCAAATATTCAAGAGAAAATTTGAGACCCTAAGGATGATAGAGGATGAATATATTACAACTTATATGCTCTAAGTGCATGAAGTAGTTACTGGCATCACTGGTATTGGTGGAGAATTAAAAGAAGATGAGATTGTGAAGAAGGTTCTAAGATCTCTCCCTAAATTTAATAGTCATAAGATGTATGCTATTGAATAATCTAAAGACTTGGATAATTATTCAGTAGATGAAATTTTTGGTGCTCTCACAGCCTTTGAAATGAGAGAATTTGACAAAGATGTTCCAAAGAAGGAAGCAACATTCAAAACCAGTAAAAAGATAGATGAAGTAGTTGATCAAGATGGTGATTATGATGAGGTTGAACAAAAATTTTTAATAATATTGAAGAAAGGAACTAAGAAATACAAATGTAAGTTACCTTTCAAGTGTTTCAATTATGGAAGGATTGGTCATTTTGCATCTAAATGTCCCTATAAAGAATCTAAAGATGGTAATAAAAGAGATAAGGTCAAAAGAGGTTTATATTCTAAGGAAATTATTTTTTCCTCAGAAGATGAAGATAATTATTCAAATGATGAAACCCTATTCATGGCTTTGAAAGACAACAAAGGTGACATTGAAAAATATAAAAAATCTAGAACTTTGTAGAATGAAAAAAGTAATGAAAGATTTATGGTTGTGTGGACTGCCTTTCATGCAAAGGAAGAAGAAAATTCTTAGGTGATTGATAGAGGTTGTTCTAACCAAATGACTAGTGACAAGAGAAGGTTCATTAGTCTTAGAAAGTTTAATGGTGGAGCTATTAATTTTGGTGGTAATGAGTCAACACAAATTTGTGGAAAGGGTGCTATAACAATAGATGGAAAGAGCATAACTAAGGATGTCCTCTATGTTAAAGGTCTAAAGCATAACCTTTTTAGTTTTAGTCATATGTGCAACAAGGGATAAAATATTACTTTTCATGCTAATGGTTGTGAGATCTAAAAAGAAAGGTTTGAAAGGCTAGTTGTTGAAGGAATAAGGAAAAATTGAAATGTTTATCACCTTAAAGAGGCAAATGGAAGAATATATTTATTGGATTAATTTGATGAGTATTGTTTGTGACACAAAATAATGGGACACATCAATTTTGATAATATGGTGAAGATCAATTCCTATCATGCGGTGAGAGATATACCTAAGATAACTAAGCCTACAAACCCTTTATGCAAGGAGTGTCAAATGGGAAAGAAAACAAGGACCAGTTTCAAGAGCAAGGAGTTCTCTACTATGATGCCATTGGAGCTAATTCACACTAACCTATATAAACCTACAAAAACAAGGAGTCAACAAGGTGAAAGGTATTTCATGTTGCTTATTTATGATTACACTAGAACAACACAAGTTACATTTTTGAGAGATAAATCAAAATATTTTGATAAGTTTAAAATCTTCAATGCAAAATTTGAGAATGAAATGGATGCTAAGATAAAATGCTTAAGGTCAGATAGAGGAGATGAATTTAATGAATTTGATTTTTTTTGTAAAGATAATAGTATGAGGAGACATTTTTCTACTCCTAGAACCCCTCGACAAAATGTGGTAGTGGAAAGGAAAAATAGGACTATCCAAGAAATGGCTAGGACAATGATGAAATATGTAGATTTTCCTAATCTGTATTGGAAGGAAGTAGTTCACACTACTATCTATTTGCTCAACAGAGTATAGTTGAGGTTCAATAGAACTAAGACCCCTTATGAGTTGTGGTATGGAAGGCCTCCTATTGTCAGATACTTCAAAAAAATTGGAAACAAATGTTACATCCAGAGAGATGAAGGAGACCTTAGAAATTTTTACTCAAGGTGTGATGAAGGGATCTTTCTTAGCTACTCAACCAAGATAAAATATTATAGATGCTACAACAAAAGATTGGGGAAGATGATTGAGAGCACAAATGTTAAAGTAGATGAAGATGGGTCAAATCTCACAAGATCCTGAGGTTCACAGATCTGATAGACCTCCCTAGATTGAAGAAGAAGAAGAAGAAGAGAAAAAAGAGAAGGAATCAGAACCAGTAAAGTCTCTCAAAACTCCCTTAAAATATGTTCAAAAGAATCACTCTATAGGTTAGATTATTGGAGACAAGAATGAAGGTGTGTTGACCAAAATAAGGCTTGCAAGAGCAAGTGAGAAAGTAGCTTTGTGTTTACTTTCAAAGGTTGAGTCCAAGAACTTTGCTTATGCTAGCAAAGATGATGGTTGGATAAAGGTTATGGAAGAAGAACTAGATTAGATAGAAAAGAATCAAACTTCAGAATTGGTTCCTAGACCTGCTGATAAGAATATGATGGGAACAAAGTGGGTGTTCCAGAACAAACTAAATGAAGATGGTGAAGTTGTAAATGACATGGATAGATTGGTATGTAAGGGATATTCTCAAGTTGAGGGTATTAATTTTGAAGAAAATTTTTCTCTGGTAGCCAAAATGGAGGAAACAAGGATGTTTCTTACCTTTGTTGCTCACAATAATTTCAAAGTCTATCAAATGGATGTCAAGTTAGCTTTCTTGAATGGTGATCTAGAGGAAGAGGTAAATATTGAGCAATTGAATGGTTTCTAGTTATCAGAAGATCCAGACATGGTGTGTGGACTCAAGAAAGCTCCTAAAGCTTGGTATGCTCGGTTGGATAATTATTTACTTCAGTAAGGATTCAAGAAAGGTATTCTAGATAATAATATTTACATTAAATTTTAGAAATACATGTTGTTGACTGTGGTTGTCTATGTTGATGACAACATATTTGGTGGAGATGATGATATGTGTAAGAAGTTTACAAAAGAGATGCAAAAAGAGTTTTCAAGATGTCAATGATTGGTGAGTCGTCCTTCTTCCTTAGGCTTCAAATTGTTCAATAAGATGGTGGTAACTTTATTTCTCAAGCTATGTAAAGGATATGTTATAGAAGTTTGGTATAGAGGATTCCAAACCAATAGGTGCCCCTATGGTGATTGGTTATCACTTGATAAAAAAATAATGAGTCTCTAGAGGTTGATCAAGCTCTTTATAGGTCTATGATTGGAGGTTTTTTGTACTTGATTGCTTCTAGACATGATATTATGCGTGTAGTATGCTTGGTTTCTATATTTTAAGCTAATCCTAAGCAATCTCATAAGGAAGTGAAAATATTTTTTTAGATACTTGAAAGGAACTCCATATTATATTATGTGGTATATAAAGGATGATAATTTTTCTCTGAGTGCTTTTATTGATGTTGACTAGGCAAGATGTGTGGATGATTGGAGAACTACAAGTGGTAGTGCATTTTACTTGGGAGATAGATTGGTCTCTTGGTTCAGTAAGAAGCAAGACTCAGTCTCCTTATTCATAGCAGAAGTTGAATATATTGTTAGAGCATCTTGCTACACCCAGGTGCTTTGGATGAAGTAGACTTTGAAGGGTATAAATATAGTTTATGATGATCCTATTCCTATATTGTGTGATAATACTATTATAATTAATATTTCCAAAAATCTGGTAATGCATTCAAGAACCAAGCACGTTTCTTTTTGGTATCACTTTCTAAGGGGGAAGGTTGTAGAACAAGAATTCAAATTGGACTATGTGCCTACTAAGGATTAGAGTGCAGATATCTTCACTAAGGAAATTTCAAAGGATACTTTTGAGTATCTCTAACAAAAGTTAGGGGTTAGTGCCCCTCCTTATTCTAACTAGATGCATAATTGTTTCATCTATCCAAGGGGAGAAATCCATGTGATATATTTTTCTCCTGGATTGATGTGTGCTACCTCTCAGGGGGAGTTGGTAGTAAGAGGGAGTTTGGAGAATGTATTGTTGTTTCAATTGAATATATTTAGCCCTTTTTTCTTGAAGTCAGAGAACGTGCCATTATTTTATTGTACAAGTGTGTGTGGCCCTTTGTCCTTGATGTCAAATGGGGAGAGTGAGCAGGTGTGTGTTGCCATCAATTCCAAAGGGGGAGATTGTTGGAATTGGTTGTCATTGATGTCAACACTTGAGAAGACTATTACATATCCTTCATGAGATTATTGTATGCTTCACATTGGTTGTCATTGATGAGTATATTAACATTAATTGTCAACACTTGAGATATTTTTGGTTGAGATTATTATCATTGTTGTTGATATCATTGGTATCTTCAATTGTATATTGTTGATACTCTATGTTTCTAAAGTTCATGGTTGGATGTCATGTCTTGTCTGATAGTTGTATAGTGTATTGTTTTTGTCAGCGGAGTTTTTTCATGATGATGTATTAATATGACAATTAGAAGCATTAAGATAAGGATTAGAAGTATTGATGATGGTGGAGAGATGTTGATGGCCTATAAAATGTTTTATGCTCTCTCCTATTATTCCTAAAGAAGTATATGTTGTTGCAAGGTTCTTATAGCCTTGGCAAGTGGGTAAGAAGTTTATGTTTCAGAATGTTTATGTGAAGACTGTTTCAAAGAATGCTCTACATTCCTTCGCTATTGGATAAATGGTTTTTCAATTTTGGATTCATACTTTGTGTTATGTGGATGTTGCACTCCTATATTTTTAGGTCACCATTATTGTTGAGGAGGTTTCTATTAATTCCAAAAGGTTGGCAGTGTTGTTGGTTATCTAGATTGGTCCAAGAAACGCTCTATATTTCTCCACATTAATTTTTCTCCTCATGTGGTTTGGTAGATGTGTTATTTGTGTCTGTGCAGTATCTTAGCTCAAATTTCATGAGTCAAAGTGGTCCACAATTTGATCTATTAGTTTCATCTCATGGTTGTATGTTTTGAGCTTTTGGGATGAAGTGTTTTTCTCTTATTTGGTTTGTGGCAGTTTTTGTTGGCATGATAGTATGAAAGAAATGTTTGGAAGTGTTTTTGGATGTTCATGGAGCATCTCTTTGTGATCCACACATAAATTATTGATCTCTTTTGATGTTGCATTGTGTTTGAGTTAGTCTTCTGGATAATTTATGGATATCTGGATGGCAGGGCTTGTTCTCTTTCTTATGCTATGTGCTTGAGGATTTGCACCAACATATGAAGTTTTGCTAAGATGTAATTGGGTCCTAACCTATCTTGGTTAGAATTGCATTGAGTGAATTCAATTGGAAATATATTTTTGGGTCGAATGGTTATGTGCTTCACATTTCATCTACACGTTTCCTTATTGTCGACTTGAATTGATGTGCACTAGTGTGTGAATTGTTTGGGATCATATTGGAAGATATAATAAGTTTTTCTTTGTTCCCCTCTATCTCTTGGGTAGGACCGCATTGATGTTTTGTGGCTAGTTTGTCGAGATTATTGTTTTTCTTCTTTTTGGCCAACCTAATTGATGTTTTGTGATCGTGTGGTGGATATAAATGAAAGATAAAATCAGTTGCAAAGTGTGTGTAATTGAATATATCATAGAAGAAGTGTGAAAGTGTGTGAAAGATAGGTCAGAAATGCTTAAATGCCATAGTCAACAAAGTGTATTGTTACCATATTTTTTATATTCTAAACTTGCATGTATCTTGCTCTGAGATAGTAAATCTCATTAGGTCTTTGTATCTTTCCCTAGAGTTATGTTCTTTAGTCTGCAAATCCTTTGTATCTTGCCCTAAGGTTGTGCTCCTTAGTTTATAAGTATTTTGGCAATGAGCCTTATTTTGTAAGTAGTGAGCTTCATATATTTTGAGTTAACTCTCACCATGGTTTTTCTCTTATTGGGTTTTCCATATGAATCTAGTGTCATCTTGTGCATATTTGTTCCTTGTTTTATCTTTCACTATTGTTGATCTAGTTAAGGGTTGCTGACATTTTTAAAATATTAAATTGCTATGTCTTTCATTGTTGTTGATTTGTTTAAGGGTTTTTGGTTTGATTAAGAAGTTGAATTATGTTGAAAGTCTTAAGTTTGGGAAGGGTTTAAGTTTTTGAAGATACTGATTTACCCCCCTCTCAATATTCGGTGTGTTCAACAATCACACATAAATCTTTTAGAAAGGATAAAATTATAATTTTTAAAATATAGATTTGTATTATCAATATCTAGTGTATGGATATTTTTTCATAATTTTTTGTTAGATATTTTTTTAATTTATTTTTAAAGTCGGGGTAATTATAATTTGGACATAGGTGTATGTCATCACACATAACTTGTTGTCTATATATCAAAATTCAATATTTTTTTTGGTGAAACAAGGACATCAATACGTAGTGCATAAATGTTTTTTGGATACTTTTCAATATTTTTTTGGATGTTTGATGAAAAACCTATGTTCAATAATAAATAAAAATATATTAAAATTATACTTTTTGGAAAGCTCATTTTGAGGACTATAATCTTGAAAATTATCTTGTCAAGTTGATTACATTTGAAGGTCCAACTTGAGGTTTGAAACTAGAATTTTTGAGGAAATTTTGAAGTAGACACTGAAAGTGTCTTGTTAAGTCCCTTCATTTGAAGGGCCTTCTTTCAAAGGTCCTTCGATCGAAGGTACCTTTAAACAAAGGAACCTTCAAACAAAGGTAGTTTTAGTCAAAAATAATAATATTATAAAAGGACCCTTGAATGAATGTCTTCCAATAAAATAATATTTAAAAATAATAATGGTTGACCTTTGAAAAAGGCTAATTTTAGTTGACCTTTTACAATTAAATGTTTATTCGAATTATGTATATATACAAGGTTATTTTTGTGTTTTTTATACAAAAAATAAATAAAATTTCACTTTTCGGTATTTTTTGCAAGTGCTTTACATTTAGAATGTGGAATTGGCAGAGGGATTATCAAGATCATATTTTGCAAAGAAGAATATGGGAAATAAAAGGACAAGGAAAAATAAGTCTAGATGATCTCGTTCAATAGAAAGGGAACAAAAATTATGTGAAGAAAGGATGCAAATATATTATGCTCAAAGAGAAGGTATGTATATTTTATATAAATTATGATTTTTTTTCAATTAAATCATCTTCTAGATAAGATTAAGATCAATAAGATCAAATTATTTTCAATTGAAGTAATTCTTTCAATTCAAGTGTGTTTTAAATATATTCAATTTATTTTTGTGTATCCCATTACCATTCCTAAGTACTCTACTAAATAAATTATGTTCCCTACTAATTAAATAAACCCTAAACCCTATTTACTATAGAAAACCCAAATCCTAAAGGTCCTAAACCCTAAATCCTAAACCCTAAATAGTATTGAGCTAAAACTATGATTAGATGTTTTTGCCAAATTATCTCCCACTAAATTAACTAATCAAATTCCTTTCTACTAGAGTTTTATACCTTACTTGCAGGTTGCATCTATGATAAACCCTAGGCCCTATCTATGACCCTCCCCCAATGGAGATCCCCCCTATGAGATCTTTATATACCTAGTCTAAACAATAGATAATCATATCCAAAAAAATATGATGAAAGATATTAGATATACATATCTTATTTCTCTCATCCTTGAAACATCCTAGAGACATGTAATTTGACTATCCTCGAAACATCCCTAGTCCTAAACCCTAAACCTTAAACCTTAAATATTACTAAGTGAAAACTACATGTATGACTATTTCTTGGTCGAATTCTCTGTGACCAAATCCTCCAAATTATTGATCAAAACTTTGAATTTCTTCATTTTCAATCCAGCCTAACATTTTTTGGGGTAATTTTTCACCACTTTCGAAGCATCCAATTTTTCCTTCTTCACTTTGAAATTCTTTCTCTAGTTTATGGTCTCGATCGGATCAACAACAATAATTTTCTAGATTTTTACATGTGTTGATGCTTTTAAACCGTTAATGTCAGTTACTCCATCATCTTGTTTTTCCTCATTCTGGATTTTTACCTCGTCTTTTTTAACCATTTTCTTCTTCCATTCTCCTTTAAATTTTTGCAGGAATCGTTTGCAATTTTCAATATTATGATTCTTGCACTTACATTTAGAATAGAAATATTTTGGCGTTTCACTCTCTATGATTTGCATCCAAACTCCTATGTTGAAAATCAATTATATTTTTTGAGGAATGTCTTTGATGGAAAGAATATGGATTCTAGCATATATCAGCCTTTGGGCCATGGCAATTACTGCCAATGTTTCTATTTTTCTCTACAACTTCCTTCACCCCGCCATTCATAATTCCAACCTTTTTTGGTTAATGATTTATATATGTACATATATTTATTTATATATCAATTTGGGGAAACTAACTTAATCATTCACTCTAACATTGGGAAAAAACAAATTTTCTTTTCTTTTAACTATGCTACAAATTTTGGATTTAAATTCTCAATGCTAAGTGGATTTCACAACCAACTTATTATTATAATTAAATTTAATCTATATAAAATTTTCAAATATTATTTTATTGAATAACATACTACATGAAACTGTATGTAATAAATATGCCTTATATTTAATTACATTTTTCTTATACAACAATGCAACCATAAAGACTATACAGCTTTCATTTAAAACACGTTTACAAAATCAACTTTGTATATTGACACAATTCAAGTTGTTTTATTTTCTTTCTATACACAACTTGCAACCCTTGAATCATAATATGCATTCCTCTATTTTTCCTTTTTCCACAAGAAAAGAATAAAACCATCAAATACAAAAAAAAAATCTAATCATGATACCAATATGTATTTCTTTTGATAACCATATTTTTCAAGCCCCAATATAATATTTCTTGCTTAACACATGTACCTAAAAAGAAAACCAACAAGGAAACAACAATTTTGGACAATGGGCTCTCCACCCAACGATAGCTTTGAAACTCAACCCACCCTCAAGCTAGGAGTCACATAGCATTTCCCCAAGTACATACAAAACTTATCACAAGGTTTCCCCATATCCACCATATAACATTTACATTGCCAAACTTTGCACAATACAAGAGTTTCATTCACTTTTTTTTTCTCATTCATCTTATACACATAAATGGTTCTTAATGTGCAATACCAAGGACAAGGAAGGGTAATCATGCCCAAAATAAACCCACACAAAAAATTACAAAAAAAAAACCACAAGAATTCTCCACTTGTTTCACTTAAAATTCACAACATAGAGAAAACATTTCAATCACTTTTTAACACATCAATACAAAGATCTAACAAAGGGTTAAGACCCTACTATAACAATCTCCATCCAAGTCGAGGAAGACTCACCAAGCCCTCTCTTCCATCTTTCCTTCCTCTTCTCTTCTTCTCTTCCTTTCCCTATCTATATCTTTTCCCCTCTTAGATTAAAAAAGCTAAAAGAACTCAAGATCAATCCCCAAAAATAAAAAATCCTTCTCTACATACAAGGACATGTTAGAAATATGAAATAGATTGAATAACCAAGATCTTATATGAGAGAAATAAGCTATAAAACTGTAAATGAAATAAAATAATTATAAACCAAATATTCTAAGAGATGTACAAATTTCAAGATGACAAGATTGAATTAGGAGCCCAAAGAAAATATGTAGAATAATGATTGCATGCATAAAGGTGCATGTATGCCAAAGTATGCAACAATGCTAGAATATGAAAGAGAATGTATAAAAACACAAGCTAGGTAGTGATTTTATATAGAACTAAGGAGATGATGGAGGTGGCAAATCCAACCAATAGGAATTAACCACAAAAAGTGGAGATGGCCACCAAAAGTGGGAATTATTCCACCCTTTAAGGAAGGGGACACCACATCACTTATCTCTAAGTTATTAAATGATAATCTCACTTTATTATCCTAAGAAAGCTTAACAAAATTGTAGGAAGAAACTAGGACTAGGGGAAAGAAATTAACCCACTAGGAAAATAAAAACCTACACCAACACCCCCCTTAAGTGCATCTTAGGAGGATGCAAAAGATGATGGATCTCGATAAATGAAGCCATGTTAGGTACTCATGTACATATAAAATTTTTCCCAAAGAAAAAGCCACATCCCATAAAAAGGAAGTACACTCCCCATAATAGAGAGAGAAATGAAATAGAATGAAAAAGAAGCCCCCCAAAGAGATCCAATGGTAGATGCTTGAAACTAGATGTAGAAGATAGTCCACAATCGTTGAACAATGTTCCTCCATTTAGGAAGAAACACAACTAATGGCATATGTAAGCTATATCTCCACTCTTCAAAGGAATATGTAGGAAGAAAACTCAATATGTATGGAGTCTCTAAACTTGGCTCAAGTGTCCCCGTATCAATGCTAAAGGCTCTCATGAAATCAAATCAATAATTTTAGGCCACACATCTAAAAATGAAAACTCAGAATCTCCTAGAGACTAATGTATAACACCATCCAAAGACTCAAGTATCTCTTCTAAAGATGTCTCCTCTAAATGATGATCCAAAGTATCCACACTCATGTCAAATTGTAAGGAATTTTCATGTAGAGAATGAACAAGAGGTTCAAAGTGTTCCCTCGCAAAAACTAAAGAAGAATCAACTTCATCAAAGACAATATGAATACACTCAATAGTTTCTTCCAAATCTACAATATGTGTCTCCATAAACAAGTTTGAAATACTTTTCAATAGATCATCCCACAAAACTAATCTGAAAGACTATGTATGTCTTGTTGTAAGAAGTTATTGGAAGCTTTTGAAGAAGCAACACTAAACTCTAAAGTAGCAATAGTAGATGCAATGATTGAAGATTCATCCTCAAAGAGAAGAAATATATCCTCAATAGTATCATCTAGATCTAAAATGAGGGACTTTACAAATAAATAAGAGATGTCTAGTAGAAATTGATCCTAATGGACTGAATCCAGAAGGCATAATTGATCCTACTACAATGAACCACTAGAGGCTCTTGAAGAAGCATCTATAGAATCTAAATCTACAACAGTTCATATTGATGGGGTATCAATGAATTTTTCATCTACATAAGATTTTTCCACACAATATGGGGCAATATTAGACTCAATATTATCCACAATAGCCTAGTTATCCAAGGAAACATCACTTTCACATGAAGATCCAATGTCTCCATATAACTGTTGAATGATGGTCTAGGCTATGAAAGAGCACATAGTGTTCTCTGCATGATGTAGAATATCTTCATAAATAGTAAGACATATTAGTCCATAGACCATTTCATTATTTTTAAACCATGCATTCCTCTGATTATAGTCACTTGGCTCAAGAACAAGTCCAAAGAGATAGGGCAGTAGATTTTTCTCAAGAAAGTGATTATTTATCCCTTGTTTCTAGGACAAATAGTTCTTTGAAGTTATCTTGACAACATAAGGATGGAAATAATGTTTAAGAGACATGCTCAACCCCCCCATTAGTGGAACTTTATCTTAGTTCATGATTACAAATTTCTTGTATAATCCCCCAAGGTTGATTCAAAAAATCCACTATAAATGAATACAAAAAGAGACATCAAGAGACATACCTCTTTCCAATAGTCTAAAAAATAACCCCCCCAAGATATTAGAATGTTGACACTTTATGATTAGTGTGTATATAAAGCCTTTTCCAAGATATAATGCTCAATAGGCCCACATTGAAAAAAAATGCAATTTTGATACAAAATGAGCTTGATACAAAATTTGGAGAAATTACCCTTGTAGTTGTGCAATTCTCTAAAATACCTTTATAACGCCTATTCTTTTCTGAAAAAATGGAGCTCCATGGTGAAAGTTATGATTTTGTTAAAGAAAAATGCAACAACAACTACACCTACAATATCTAGCAGAAAAGGGAATATTTTCTTTTCAATACCTTTGTGGATGGAAATTTCTTGCCTCCAAATTTCTAAAAATATCATGTTTGCCAAAAATAGACAATGTGGTGAAAAGATTATTCTTTTTAAAATAGTTGAATTTAGCCTAGAGTGAAAACCCCCCTGGAAAATTTTAAAAAAAAGTCAAATTCCTTTAAAATAGATAAATTTTATATGAGATAGGGGTTGTTTTGGCATATCGGGATCGGTCAATTCTTGCATATTAGATCTGGAAATTGTATTTAAAGTTGTCTTTTAGTGCTTAGAAATTTTGAAAATTGTTGCATACTTGCATTTTGAGTTACATAATCATAAAATTAGACAAATTTTGGAAATTAACTCACTGCTAGACATGTCTACACACAGACTTGAGATCCTTAAATAGTATAACAAACAACCAAACTTTGAAATTTGTACCAATCTATGCAAGACATAGTTTCCCTAGGCGACTTAGTCCAACTATTTTTGGCTCAAATTTTTTTCAAACATTTGTTTATGTGTTTCTTATTTTCTTTTGTTGTTTGATTCTACTCTTGAGTGTTTTGTTATGGTTTTTTAGCAATTTAGTGTTCATAGTGAGCACATCTAGTGTTTTGAAACTCGTATGAGCATCACAACCTGGTGTCCTATTTCCAATGTGAGATGTAGTTTTAGACTTATGACATCTCATGTTGTTGTTGCATCTTTTGTGGATCCTGAGTCTTCCAACTCTTTCACGCAATGTATTACCAATACCATGCCCATTTGGACTCTATCCCTAATCCTACCATACCAATGACAACTTCAGAAACAAGCACCTTTATGGATGTTGATATTGTTGTTTCCCACATTCTTGAGGATAAACTAAAATAATTAGAGAAATACTTAGAAGGATTGCAATACTACCTAAGCATTGTATCCTTAGCGAGACAAATACTGTCTATAATAGACAACTTAAGGAAACTAATCAATGATGCCCAAGGATTAGAGGTTTTATGTAGCCTAGACCACATAGTAGATGACAATATTCCTATGATGGCTATTTATTATCAAGCTTTGGGATTCACTCAAAGCCAAGGAGGAATTCAAATCTCTCTCCCTACAACTATACCCTCTATTCCTACATATGCATTGCCAATTGTAGCTTCAATAATACAACAAAAAAATGGCATAACTCCAAGCTTAGGGATTTCAAGTGGGAATCCTTATAGTTTCATGACTTCACATATGACACCTCAATATTAATCACCTATTATAAACTTGCAACATAGTAGTCCACCAAGAACTTACATAATTGTACCATATTCACCACATTCCCAAAACATGTCAAGCAATGACTCGATCATCAATCAACTTTTAAAAGATGCAACCTCACTTCAAGAACAATTCTCAACATTGAATCAATCTCAAAATGGAAAACCATCACATATGTCAAAATGATCCCTTTGTCACCTGAAATTTGTAAAATAACCATGCCTCTAAACACAAAAAT
Source organism: Sequoiadendron giganteum (assembly GCA_007115665.2). Taxonomy (NCBI): domain Eukaryota; kingdom Viridiplantae; phylum Streptophyta; class Pinopsida; order Cupressales; family Cupressaceae; genus Sequoiadendron; species Sequoiadendron giganteum. The sequence goes on from CM021107.1 coordinate 208,489,278, forward strand.
TCCTAGGTTTGATAATTACAATAGGAAGGAGATTCTAATAGTCACATATCAACTTATACAACATTGTGTAGTGACTTCATCTTTGAAGATAAGATCCTAGCAAAACTCTTTCCTAAGTCATTGAAATACATGGCCTTGGAATGGTCTTGCTCATTGCTAAATAACTCAATTCATTCATTCAATGAACTTGTTGATGAATTCCTACAATATTTCCAAGCGAACATAGGTCCACAAATTACATTATCTGATTTAGTGAGGTGAAAATAAGAAAAACATGAAAAAGTGATAGACTTCATAAGAAAATATTAGTTACTATACTCACAAATCAATCTTACTCTTCCTAATATGAATTTTCAAAGAGTGTCCATTGAGAATTTGCAACCCGACATTAGGGATAAGATTTTATTGATGAGATATGCATCCTTTACATACTTGTGTATGATTCTTTGTGACTATCAGAATGTGGTTAGTCAGTATGAAGAAACATCTTCATCGAATCCTACTAAGAAATCTAAATTCATACCTCAACACAAAAATAAACCATTCAAAAATAAAAATAAGAAATTTATCAAGATAAACACACCTCAAACATCTAACCACATTAAACCACAAGTTGTGGCCATAAGTTCAATTCCCTATCAAATTAGGACAAGAGAGACAATTTACCCAATTTCTTGATTCCCTTCACTCAATCATGTTGTAACTTTTGAGTAAGAACCTAATCCAACTTCCTCTAACTAGACCTATGGATACAACAAAATATGTATCACCAAACTTCAACCCAAAATATTTTTTCCAATATCATCATACACATGGACATGATACGGAATGATGAATGTATCTTAAACATCAAGTTCAAGACCTCATTGATTCTAATCACATTTAGTTGGCAAATTTTAATGCCAAAGGAAACAAGTCTATTTCCCCACCTAACCAAAGCATAAATTTTCACCAATCCAATGTCAAACCATTCATCTAACTTTGTGCAAGCTTGTAAAGATAAGAACGACAATAAGAATAATGATAAGAATGATGATATAAATGATGATGAGGATGGTTTAGACAACATGGTTTCTTTAATATATGTTCAACCTCGTAAGGGATAAACCACTTTGTTACCCAACATAGCTTTCACACACATTGATGCATCTATACATGCAACATATGGTCCTCTCTATATCATCAAATGTATCAATAAAAAACCTAGAACAAGGATAATCATTGACCCTATGTGTATAGAATATGATCACTGAGGAATTCTTGTTTTTTGCATGAACTTTATCAAGATTCGTATGAACAATCAAAAGCATGGTTAAAAAATAATGATGGTTTTTCTCACCCTACAATAGGTTTTATCACTCTTCCTCTTAAATTTGGACTAAAATTATTAGATGTATCATTCTCCATCATCTCAATGTTGAACCAATTTCATGTGAAGCTAGGCTATCCCCATGAGCGTCATCCTGTCAGTTATTCACAAGTGCAAAAAATTTCCCATTAGATAACCAAATATACACAATGCATCATAGTGGGTTTAATCCTCTATCTTCCCATGGGAAATTCTCACTGGATTTCTTTTGGACTCAACCTATAGAACTAATCAACCCTTATGAGGATTTATTTTTTAGATCATACCAAAAATTTAAGGCAAAGCACATAAAAAAATTATCCCTTAGCAATATTCCCGACAATGATAAAGCTATGGTTGTTCCTCCCACCTTACAAGTTGTGGATGAACCCATCATCGAAGAAAAAGCCCTTACAAATTCACAAGGTATTTATGCTAGATTTTCTCCACCTATATCATACAAGATACCAAGAGATAATCAAAAGATTACCTTTGTGCCATCAAAATAAAAACAAGTGTATAGACCTAAGGAGATAGTGACTTCCCAACCCCTGATGGTCCCTTCAATTCCTCCCCCAAGGGAAGAAAAGAGACCAATGGTTGAGAAACCCACTCTTACACCTTCACAAATTGAAAATTGAACAAGAAGAAATACAAATGTTAAAGATCATGGGTGTAGAAAAGAATAAAAAAATGTCTAATGGTCAAAAACCTACACAAATAGATCAAGATGAGTTACAACTTTCACTAAAACATGAAACTGAGCCTCACATGTCCCAACCAAAACAAAGAGTGAAATAAGAACATATAAATAACATTGTCATAAAACCTCCCATTGTGATAAACTTGGATGATGAAGATGAGAATGTTAAAATTGATGAACAAGTGCATAAAGAGTTATCTTTATTGTTTTCAAAATCTTTGGACTTAGATGGGGCAAACTATGATGATCCTTCTAATGAGAGAAACTCACCACGTGTTGAACCTATCGATGCTCCTAGTATGACACTTTTTGTAGTCCCTTTGGCTAGTTGTCTTCCTTTCCTATATGATGAGCAATATTGGGATGCAAACAATTCGATTTAGGTCAGCTCGCATGTGTAGTACTTCTTAGCGTTTACTTTATGTGTTATTTATGTTTTCTTGCACATGATGTGATCCCATATATTGTGTTGCTTGGCATGTCTTTATGTTTGTGAGTTTTCTTTTGAGGGCCCTTGTTGCTGAATTGGTGCAAGGATACAAAGGAAACAAATCTGTCATGACATTCTTCTATTTGTCTCCATTCTTCTCTATGTTATGAACATTGTCTTTTTATTTTGTCTTGTGTTTTCCTTTTGGGGACAATGCAAGGCATTGGGACATTTAGGTCTCTTTCATGTTCACCCAAAAAAAAATTTGTTTTCTCTCTATGTTTCATTCTTTCATTGTTTTCATTCTTCAATGAGTATTTGGTAAATGATATCAGTTCTGATCTCATTTCTATTATGGTAGCAAAGACATATACTAAACCTAGATTCATGGATCCCTTATATGTTCTCATTTTATTTATGGTATTGCATTTGGGGGAAACCCCTTATCATGAGGTAGCTTCATTAGGGAACATATCATTAGCATATGGATTTCCAAATTAAAGCTCTCATGACCTTTATCACATGGTATTTATCATTTTTCTACCTTAAAGCAATTGCTCACAACATGGTGTTTATCAATTACTTTAAGTTGGGGAATACATTGGATTTTTTTCTTCATTTTGTTCACATGGATTGGACTTAGTGATGCATTGGCATTGGAATTTTTGCTTCACTTTGTTCAGAATAATTGTATTTAGTGTTGCATTGGCATAGCATTTTGATCATTTTAGTAGCAGCTAATCAAAATTATCAAGGAGTATAATTCTTGGTACTGTTGACAATGGGTACACACCTAGTGAACATTGGATTTCACTAGTCCTTGTGTGTTTCTCATTTTGCTACTTTGTCTTGGGGGCTCATTGTGAATATCAAACTTCACTAGCCCATGGTGCCTTCAATTTGTGATTCACTTAAAAAATATCATACTTTGTTAGCCCATGAGTCATGAACGCCATAGGGTGTGGATCCTAGCAAAATGTAGCTTAGTAGTCTGTGATATTCATACCCTTCCTTTACATTTTGTGCTGAAATTGTGTATGATTATGTATGGTGTCTTGTTGCAATACATACATATGTGATACTTTGTGCTTATGTTGGTTTTCCATGGGATCTTGAATCCTAAGGGCTTACATGTCTCCCTAGATTCATTGTCATTCTATCTCTTCAAATTTGGACATCAAACCCCTCTTGACATATTCTCTACTTTAATGTGTGTCTAAGCATAATTTTATACTCTCACTAATGTGGGGGCTAAATGTAGCATCGTAAATTTTCACCCTTGACAATTTCACACTATGTATTTTCTCTCCCTTAAGTAATTAAACCTAATTGTACACCTAATTTCTTAAATTATGCATCTTAAGGCCCATTTTAACAATTACCAACAAATTCAAGTAGAAAACAAATACATTTATTTAATACTTTGCCCCTGACACCTTAAATCCCAGAAAATAGGGTTGGTACATAATCACCCAAGGTGACTTAGTCCCCCTATTTTATCTCCAAATGCAAATATATCAGTGTCAGTATTTTATTATTTGAAATTCAAATGTCCAAAGTTGACTATCTATATTTAATTTGTGGGAAATTAGAATAATTATATATAAATACCTTGTTATTGCATCATTTGAAATCTAACAAGAGATATCTAGCAAGAGCAAGTAATTATTGAGCAATTTATGATCAAGAATTATCAAGAGCATTATCGAGAAAGTCAAGAGTAGTCATTAGAGTATTTATCGTATCAATTCAAGACCTAAGCATCATGTCAAATCATATGTGATTTTATGCATGTTTATGTTATGATAATGTTTGTGAAGGTTAACCATTTGTAGGTCTCGAATAAATTCAAGCAAGCAAGATCCAAGTCTTGAGGACATTTGTATGACTTTAGTCCTTCAAGGAATCCATTGAAGGGTGGTGAGTTGTAATCTGTTGTTAATTCATCATTCCTTCCTATCATTTATCTATTTATCATTGACATTTCCAATGTGGAAGTGGAAACACTAACATAGGGTTTCACTAAGGCAAGCCCCTAAATGGCCCAACCACTCTTCTCTCTTTGAATGTGTAAGTTTCAAATCTAAAGAAGATTAGGAGAAGTTTGAAGGTTAAATATTCATTTTGCAATTAAACCCTACACCTTGTGTGAGATAAGGGGGATTCGTTGCTCACGAGTCTCTTCATTCTCAAGAGAATCCCATGGATTGAACTGCCCTTAACCACCTCAAAAAAAATTGAATGGAGAAATTGCAAAGAAACCGCACACAAGTTGATTATCTCAAAAGATTGCTTCAGAATCTGAAAGAGCAAGGTTTCTAGATCTCTTCCTCACAAGGAGGAGCTCTCAGCCAATAGACTACAATATGGGATTAGGACACTAGCATGGCACATTGGATTATGAAGGAAGTGCTAGCATCCATAGCAACAAAGAGCTCAAAACTTGGGAAAAATGACTAAAACCTCACTAACTACAATAGATTTGAGGTTTGTTCAATAGAATAACTAAATAGAAAATAGAAAAAGAGGAGTTACAAGTGGTAAGGTATTTGAAACCTTCTCTAAGCTCCACTTTAGCAACCTACACACAAGATGAACGAGGAAAAATTTTGGGGCTATTTTTGAGCTTGCCGCAATCAAACCCCTATTTTGGTATTCTCACCTCCATGGACAACAAGATAGATAGAGAGAGTAAACAAAATAGACAAAAGGAAGTGGTGAAAAAAATCCCTGCTTGAGAGGGAGAACCTACACCACCAACTAGTAAATGAACAAAGAGATCTAATCTATTCGCAAATAGATAAAGAGTAAGAGAGTGTTACCAATAGTCCTCAGTCCCCTCTTGAACACATAGATGCACCATTTAATGCTTGCTATAGAGATTTGGCTATTGGAAGGACCTCAAATTGATAGAGCTTCACTTGTAGAAGTGTTGTTGTAAAGAGTAGAAGAGGCTGAGATTGAGAAGAGAAGTGATTGAATGAGAAAGAACCCCCCAAAATGAGAGCGAAAGAGAGTTTTGTTATATGAAAGGACAGGAAGAGTCGTTACACTCAGGAATTTGACTGCAAAGATGCATGTCTCAAGTCAAGATTCTAAGATTCCACGTTTCAAACTCAGAAAATCATTAGGATGCTAGTGTGTCGTGCATACGTCCATGAGTTGCCCAAGCATCTAGAATGTTAGTTTTTAGGAAACATGGTAGTGGACTATTGTCGCTTCATCATTGGACCTCGTGGAGGTGGAATCATGAAATTCTAACCCATGAGGATCTTGTCATAAATGTGTGTAGGTACAAAAAAGCAAAGTGCTAAAATGTGAAATTTCCCCTAGGTGTAAGTTTGCAACATTACATTTTTCCCCACTTTATTGGGCTCATTTTTTGAAAAATCAGCCTCACTAAAGTAGAAAAGAAAAAGTCAACCTGAAATTTGAAATTTTACCAATTTGCATGTCAAAAAGGATACTGTAGAGGCCGTAGAGGTCAAGCTAGTAGGTACTGAAGATTCCCCCAATTATCAAACTCAGGGAAAAATATAGTGTTTGTCACAAAAAATCACAAAAAAAATTGTTTCTGCAAAACTCCAAATTTTAAGTTAGCTTGAAAATCAGAAGAAGCTACCAAGGTGAGAGGAATGCTCAAGAAAAAATTTGGTGATTCGGGACAAAATTTTGATGAAGAAGTGACTGTATATCCCCTCTTGGTTTTTCCCCCAGTTGAGTGGGGAAAAAAGTAGGAAAATGGAGGGACCATGAGCATTGGTAAAAATGGGCCTCATGGGGGCCTATATATACCCAAGTGGGCCTCTAGAAGGGTCATTTTCACTATTCAAGTTGTTGGAGTTTTATTGACTTTTGCGAAACAAAATTCAACAACATGCCACGCAAACGAGATTATCTAGAGCCCAAGCTAGACCAACTATGGGAGGATGTGCATGAGGACCTTGTGGTGGATCAGGTGAGTCCTTAAACCTCCTTTTAGTGCATTTTTCTAAGATTTTTATTGAGATTTTGAAAGATTCAGAGCGTAGCCATCCAGATGGCATGCTTGCATCCTCTTCATGCGTTGGTGTCCTGCTAGTGTGCTTGGGACCCCAACACGTGCTAGCATCTAGCCAAGCACGTCATTGTCTTACCAGCTTTAATGGAGGTCTCATACACTTACATGATGCACAAACGTCTATGTGGCCACACACGTCTTGAAGGCCCCACTTAGTAGATTTTTGTAAAAATAATTACACATCAAATATTCTGACCTCGATCCTTTTCACTTTTGCAAGATTATCCAAAGATGAGGCAGCATCCCGATGGGCGTGTGCTTTTCCTTGTTCGGAACCAACATCAGTGACTATCAAATATAGAGGAGATGCTTCTATGGTGGGTGTGCCTTTGGAAATTTTATCAAATGCTAGAGATGTTCCATCACAACCGTATGTTGATGGCATTGATGGAGCGGTGGGACTTGACCAACTTGACTTTTCACCTCCTGACGAGTGAGATGATGATCACGCTCGAGGATGGCTATTGCATCCTTAGCCTTCCCATTCATGGGTGGCAGGTTTTGATTGATGACACATGCTCAACTCAGGAGTGGCATGACAAGGTTGCATACTACTCGAGCCTCACTAATGGTATTGACGACACCGGTCACATTTACATACACTGGTTCAAGTAGGGGTGTGGTGATGTGCCCCTATTACATTGAGTTTTGGTGATCACCATGGCCACTTTGGTCACGATAGATGGGCAAGGATCTCACCTGCATAGGGGCCTCATGTACACTATTCACAATATGGAGGAGCGTAGGATAGTTTTCGCATGGGGTAGGAGGATCCTATCACACCTATACTAGGAGTTGGGCAAGTATGTGCATTATGAGTTATGGATTTTGATAGCCTACACTAGGTGTGGTCCTTTGCCCATATTACATGCACATGACCCAAAGGATATCCTTGGGTCTAATATTATTTAGTACCCATGGCCCACTGGTACGAACTGATTTGGCAATGGAGGCACGGGACCTATAGTTCTAGTGGCTACAATTTGACACTCTAAAGCACAACCAAGTCAAGAGGCAACCCCACCATTTTTTCAAGTTGGTAGATGATGGTAGGTTCTTGAGGAATGTACAACATGACCATTTTATCCTAGGTCACGTACTAGACCTGAGTCATGTGACAACATGGTCACATTCAGACTATCCCCTTTGCAATCCCATCTTATGCATGGGTCGTGAGCAGTGTCACTCAGTTAGGAGATCATCGCCAGCCTACCATCACCGACATCACCATTTCTAATGATGACGCCAATGATTAGGACCAGTATGATATGTAGTCGATCGACAATGTCGGTGTGGCGAGAGGTTTTCTAGCTTGTTGGTAGGCACATGGCCCCACTCCCATTTTTTTGACTAATGCCTCCAAGGGAATTCTAGACTGCAAGGAGAGGTGCCACCAAGGGTGAGGTAGAGGTGAATACATGAGGGTGGAGAGTAGAAGCAGTAGTAGGTTGAGGAGGATTTTGTGATAGTGGAGGAGAGGTTGAGGTGGTGGCGAAGGATGTCTTCTCCCCAACCCATACTCCTAGTTTCTTTTGCACCATCGGATCCTATCGTCGTCCCTACAGTGGTTCTAGCAATGTTGGGAGCAATGCTAGATACAAGCGGTTCTAGTCCCAGCATCACACCACCCCCTAACCCACACTGGTAGCCAGGGGACCCAAGTATAGCAGTTACGTTGTTTCATTTTATTTTAGTACTTCCAATTTTCATCTCATGTATATATGTTTTGATTTAGTTTTGTATCTATACATCTTGTGACACTAATATACTTCTCTCTATGGTTGTAGTGGACACACAAGGATGGATTGGGCTCTTTTCCCAGTGCATATCAGAGGTGGCACCTGTCATGTCAATCCAGGGCCCCATCCTTGAGTCCCATTGGCCAATCTCAGTAGGGTGACATGCTCCACTTTTCGAGTCGGCGATGCATGTGAGGATGGTGTATGAGGAGAAAAGATAGTGTAGAGGGAATCTGATACCATTATTACCTAGGGATAGAGGGACCAAGTGTCAGAAGAGTTGCAGGTTTCCTTGGTCAAGTGAGATTCAGCTGTGACAAGAGCAAATGGTGTCAAGCAAGCATGTGATGCTCTTTAGAGCCAGCTCAATGACCTTGTCGAGAAGCACGTAGGGGACCAGTAGCTCCAAGACATGTTGAGAGTGATAGAGATCTAGATAGCCTCCCTCCAAGAAGAGATCATATTATTCCATGTAGTGATGTTTTTTTCCTGATCATAGAGGGCCCACTTTGTGTCAACAATTCAACCCCAACACCAACTGTAGCCACCAGAGCTAGAGGGCTTAGGGAGCCATATGCCCGAGGCTTAGCCAGCCATTTTGTATATCATTTTTGTAGCGATGTTATATATTTTTTAGATCATTTTTGATGTATAGATATTGAAACATATATACATCATCCACTTACTTTTTTATGACAATGACACGATACATGTATAGGACATTGACATTTATATATATACATGAGATATTGATTTTGATATCATGGTGTTCTTTACTTGATGTGTGTGTTCCTTTCCTTCATGTATATTGATGTGATGGATTTTATATGTATGGATGTATGTTAAATTAGATGCTACCATGATTTAATAAACACACCTGGATGTATGTTAACCAAATACAATGATGATCTAACTGCCTAACCAACAGATGCAATGTAATGCATGGATACATAGCATAGTAAAACACATGTATGTATGTCTCTCTCACACACACACATGGTTGCATCATAACACAAAAAAAATCATGATGTGTTGATGAAGGAATGTCAAAACATGTGACACTACAACCCCTAAAGAGTGAAAATTGCACATGAGATGCATAGACACTATGCATAGTATCAACAAAGATGCATCGCATTAATAGGTTCTTTTAGAGGAGCCCCATCCATAGATGACAATCCATATGCACAAAAACCATACATGGAGATGAAAATTTAAGGGCCTAACCAATTAGGGTTGAACTTCCCCTTTTAATCAGGTGATGCATTCACATTTCTCTAATTCTCATAGAGAACCGGTCACCTACCTTGAAAGTTCTAGGAAGAACACCTTAATTATACTATTTGGATAACGATCGTTGATAAGCCTTAAGATGGTTGAGGGCCTATAATCGGCACTCATCGAGCATCTCAATTTGATGCAAATGATTAGATCAATAAGTCTCATCATCAATTAACCCTTTTAGGGAAACCCAGAAAGATAAAATTTCCAACTCTAAAAGCATGATAGCTTCAGTTGCATACACGAGGTTGTAAGGCATTGTTCATGTCGTCGCATGAACACTCATGCAAGAGGCCCACAAGGCATATGGTAATTGAATGTGCCAGTCCTTACCATTCTTATTCACTATTTTACAAAGAATAATCTCAAGAGCCTTATTAGATGCTTCCTCTTGGCCATTAAATTGAGGATAATATGGTGTAGAAAATCTATGTTGAATATGAAACTTCTCTAGGAATTGCTTCACTTCCTTGTTCTTAAACGGTGTACCATTATCGGATCCTAAGGTGGAAGGCAATTTGAAGAAAGCAATTATGTTATTTAGAATAAATCTACAAATAGCTTCAATGGTCATGGATCAAAGAGGGATGGCTTCAACCCACTTCATGAATTAAACGGTAGCAGTGATGATGAATACATGTCCTTAAGGGCAATGGGTATTTTCTCTTTAGTGAGACATCGAAGAAGTAAGCCATTGTAATATTTATGATAAAGGACATCTGATTAAACAACATAGCAGACTAACAACTTTTGTATATGAGTGTGATCATTCTTCATCGCATCATCATGAAAGTTTATAGTCTTCAGATAGTTGTAGATGTCAGAATACATTTCTCTCGAGTCTACATGAGAACACATGATAACATCACATTCACACTGATTGGAAACAACAAGAGATCAAATAATATGAACCACAAAGTAATATTATTTCATATCATTATCTGAAGGTACCAACAAGGCAACAATCACCATGGCATATGCATGTCGGTTTCCCTCTTAAGGATAATATTTATTATGAAAGAGGAGAACCGATTAAGCAAAGAAAAAGTGAGGTCTTGATACTGAGACAACTTACTTTTCTTAACTTGATAGGATCCTGTAGAGTGGTTCACAATAAGCTCAAAGTCACCATGTATATAGAGATGTTTTATTTTTAATATCATCATGGTACACAAGATGGAAATAAGGGATTCGTACTCAGTGATGTTGTTGGTGCAAGGGAAATCCAATCGAAAGGGGAGAGGGATTGGCTTACCTTCATGTGAGATTAGAACCACACCCACTTTAGATCTATTCTGACATCTCGGCCCATTGAAATACATCTTCCACACAAGATCATGATTAATTGCAAAAATATCCTCATTAGGGAACAAGTCCAAACCCAGGAAGGAGCGATATGAGAGAGTGTTTTCCAATTGATCGGCAACCGTTTGTCCTTTTACCAATTTTTGAGTAACAAAATTTATGTTGAACTTGAAAAGAAACATTACCCATTTTTCTAACCTCCCAACAACATCAGCACTAGAAAACAAATGCTTCAAAAGATCACTTTTCACAATAACATACATTTTAGCATGAAGAAGATAGTGTCTTAACTTCTGCATCACAAAAATGAGAGCAAGACATTGTTTCTCCATGAAAGAATAATGAGTTTCATAATCAATCAAAACATGACTAATGTAGTAGACCACTCTTTCTTTCCTGGCATCATCATAATGAGTGAGAAAGGATGCTAAAGCATATGGTGATGCAACAAGGTAAAGCAAAAAGGCCCTATCTTGCATAGTCGACATTAATACGAGGGGATTAGCCAAATAATTTTTTATTCATTCAAAATATTTTTGGCACTCCTCATCCCATATAAAGTGAACATCTTTCTTTAATAGATGAGTGAAAGGAAGGGTATTATCAGCCAAATGAGATATGAATCTTCGAATTGCTTGAATATTCCCTTGTAATCTTTGCAACTAAGTAATATTCCTAGGTGGAGGCATGTTAACAATTACATCGATTTTATTTGTGTTGACTTCAACTCCATGATGAGAGACTATAAATCCCAAAATCTTGCTGGTGTCTACATCGAAGACATGCTTAAGAGGATAAATCCTCATCTTATAGAGTTGAAGCCTTTCAAAAATGAGACAAATATTCCCTACGTGATCCTGGCAAGTTTCAAGATTTTCCAAGATGTCATCAATGTAGTCTTCTAAGATCTTATGAATGAAATCATGAAATATTAGGATTATTGCCCATTGGTAAGTCACTCCTGCATTTTTTAACCCAATCAACATGACCATAGAACAAAAGGTATCCCAAGGGGTAGTGAAGTTTATCTTATACTAATCTTCCAGCTTAATATGAATCTGATTATAGCCTAAGAAGCCATCCATGAATGAAAATAGGGCATGGCCTATGGTTGAGTCTACAATCATATCAAAATTAGGCAATGGAAAATCATCCTTAAGAGAAGCCTTATTAAGATCATGAAATTCAATACATATACAACTACAGCCATTAGATTTTCTAACATAAACAATATTTTAAATCCAAGGTGAGTAGTTGATTGGATGAATAAAGCCTGCTTTTAATAGCTTCTCTATCTCAGTCTTAACCAACAAGGCAACCTTGGGATTGATCTTTCAAATTTTTTGCTTAACAAGCTTGGCATCAAGACATAATAAAATATTGTGAACCATTATAGACTCAGCAATACCAGGCATTTCCTCATACAACCAAGCGAACATATCAGGATGAGAATGTACGAGGTTGAGGTGATCCTTAGCTTCTGTAGAAGAAAGGAACTTCCCGATCTTATCACTTTTTTAAAAGATTTAGGATCCATGAAAACTTCAATAGTATCCCCCTTGAGGAGAGGACTACGGTCTTTAGGATGTGATATCAGGACACCACCATCTATATTTGATAAAGGGTCCTCCTCATCCATACTCAAAAAAAATTCACAAAAGTATTCATGTTTACTTAGATGATACGAGAACTGACATTTATGGTGAAAGGAGGGAAGATAAGAATAGGCACCTAAGAATTCCTCTAGTGCTTCTTGTGAGTAGAAAACATCTAAGTGGATTTCTTTAGCCTCCACCCCATCCTCTATCAATTCAGGATGGACCAAATTAAGTGGTTCAATTGAAATCATAATAACACTCCACCAAGGTTTTTGTTTAGATTTTTCAATAGAGCATCCCAAATGCATATAGCACTTACAAATCTTAAACTGGGTACGGACATGAATTCCTTGTTCAATATGTCCAAGGCCTTTATGCCCATAACCATATTGAGAAACAAGCCTATATCCTGGACCATAGTGTGTTTGCAAAGCTTTAGAAGGTGGAAGTTCCATGTAGAGAGCATCGTTCCACCAATGGACATCAAATGCATCTAAAATTCCATAACCATATCCTTTATTCAATTCATAAACATTAACCTCCTTAGCGGGAGTAGGATTATCCTCCTTGGTAGGGGAATGATTGGTTTCTTGAATGGGATCATAGCTTTCCTTCCCCGTGGGAGTTTGATCCATCTCCTTAATAGAGGTATTTGAGGTTATTGAGAGTTTAAGATGAGTGGGATTCACTTTGCATTCTACAATGAAGAATTCAAAGAATTCCAAGGATCCCTAATCATCACCAAGAAATGCATTCAATTCAAATGAAGAAGCAGATGGGGAAGACTTAGGAATTTCTGCTTTAGGTTTCTCTTCTTTATGACATTCACTTCAGGGATAACCTCTATGAAGGGTATCACCAAGGAACATGTCATCGCATCAGAGGTTAGAGATGGAATACAATTCTTAAGAGTGGAGGCAACCGAAGCTCGACTAGTAGCTGTCATTTCACAAAGGTGAACAACTTCAGGATCAGATTTGGTCATGATCACTCGATTGTTTGCAATAAACTCAAAAGAATGATTTAGAGTGGAAATTACAATTCCCATGGCATGAATCTAGGGTCTCCCCAAAATAATATTGTAAGGTAAGGGGCTAGGCATCACATAAATCAAGGTGGGTAAGGTAACGAGGCCCAACTACAAAGGGAAGATTATTGTTCCTAGGGCTTGTCAATTGGTGTTATCAAATCCATGAATATACAAAGAAGAAATAAATAAGGAAGAAGAATCAACTTTAATCTTAGGTAGTATATTTATACCACAAACATTGAGGGTCAAATCAGTGTCAATGAGATTATGTCTAATACTAATAGTATTAACATTAACTATAATCATTAAAGGATTCACTTGCTTCTATACATCCAGGGGTGGAAGTTCTTATGGATAAAAGATGATATTCAATGAATCCACACCAATATGAGCCATCAACACATTAGTATCTATCAGCCTAGCAAAGGTAGGAAAGAGGATCCTCTACAAGGCTTTTTGAAGCATACCTTGGTAAACTTAAGTGCTCTATAGTGAACCCCAAAGTGAGATCTTAGTCAAAGTAACATGAATTTGCTCAACAAGATCATAATCCCCATGAGCTTTAGTTGCAAGTTTAGGTGTTGAAGGAAGACTTGGTTGGGAAGGTGGTAAATAAGTAGGAACTTGAGTAGTTTGAGGTGTAGGAACAAAAGGTTATTGATCCAAATTCTACTTATTTCTTATTGTATTATATGTGTGCCTAACAATGTTATAAGAATTAGAGGCTATAGCTTTTGCAAACCTTGAATATAGATCCAATGAATCATTATTGGGAATTCCACAAATAGAATTAATCCTCTTAGGAGAGGGGCTAGCTAGAGTCAAGTAAATAACAAGTCGCTTAGGACTTGGAGAAGTTGCAGAGACTACAACAACGTTTATTGACTCTTCAACTTACGAAGAAGAATTTTGTTTAGAAGATCTATAAGTAGATGAAGATGCTTCTAAGAAATCATCTAGAGCATCATCCAAAATATAAAAATCTTCCCTAGATAAATCATTATCATAAACACTAAAACATTGTAGAAAAAGATCTGACATGTTCACGTCGGGTTCACCAAAATGGGAGATAAGGGGGATTCACTACTCACGAGTCTCTTTTTTCTCAAGAGAAACATAGGGAGTGAACTACTCTTAACCACCTCAAATATCATTGGATGGAGAAATTACAAAGAAACCACACACAAGTTAATTATCTCAAAATATTGCTTCAAAATCTAAGAGAGCAAGGTTTCTAGATCTCTGCCTCGCAAGGAGGAGCTCTTGGCCAACAAAATATAGCATGGTATTAGGATGTCAACATGGTGTAGTGGAGTTTGAAGGATGCATTAGCATCCATAGCAACAAAGAGCTCAAAACTCGGGAAAAATGACTGAAACCTCACTATCTAACACAAACCTGAGGTCTATTCAATAGAATAACTAAATAGAAAATAGAAAATGAGACAAAACTTAAAGGAGAGCTATGAGAGGACTTACAAGTGGAAAGGCATTCAAAACCTTCCTCCGAGCTCCACTTTAGCAACCTGCACACAAGATGAATGGGGAAAAATGTTGGGGCTATTTTGGGGCTTGTTGTAGTCAAACCCCCATTTTGGTGTTCCCACCTCCACAAAAATCCAAATAGATAGAGAGAGTAAACTAAATAGAAAAAATAAAGTGGTGAAAACAATCCTCACTTGAGGATAACCCACACCACCAACTAGTAAATGAACAAAGAGATATAATCTATTCGTAAATAGATAAGAGTAAGAGAGCATTACCAATAGTCCTTGACCCCTTCTTGAGCACATGGATGCATCATTGAATGCTTGCTAGAGAGATTTGGTTGTCGGAGGGACCTGAGTCCAACAAAGCTTCACTTGTAGATGTGTTGTTGCAAACAGTAGAAGAGGCTGATATTAAGAAGAAAAGTGATTGAATGAGAGACAACCCCCAAAAATGAGAGAAAAAGGGAGTTTTGTTGCATGCAAGTGTGGAAAGATCTATTACAATCATAAATCTAACTACAAAGACATGTTTCTTGAGTCAATATTATGAGATTCCACATTTAAAACTCAAAAAACCGCTAGGGAGCTAGTGAGTCACGTAGACATCTGCATGCCACACAGGCATCCAGAACGTTAGTTTTCGGGAAACATGGCAGCATATTGTTGTTGCTTCGTCATTAGACCTCGTGGAGTTGGAATGATGAAATTCTAACCCATGAGGCTCTTATCATAAATGTGTTCAAGTGCAATAAATGCTAAGAAAAGTGCTAAAATGTAAAATTTCCCCTAGGTGCAATTTTGTGGCATTCCACCTTGACAACAAACATAAACTCAATTACAAAATTATCTCATAGTGCAACAAGAAAAAAATAGAAGCTTTGACCTGGCTCTCGAGGATTGTGAAAATAGATATGAGATCCCTATACATGGACATAGTTGCCTTGGGTGACTTAGTCCTCCATTTTCAGCCCCAGATTCAAACCACAGGTGCACAATACTCTTCTTAGTCCATTTCTATTGTCCATTTTTGTCTATGACTTTCTATGTTTGTTGTATTTGCATCAAAATAGTAATTTTCATTATTATCCTATTCCTTTCATTGCATTTCATCCCTAAATTCATCCTAGATTTATTCAAGGGTTGGTTGATTCACCTTCCAGGTTGTAAGTCAATCATATATTTTGTCTAAGTCCATCAAACCCCCACAACTATCCATCATTTATTGTCTTTATCTAATGAAAACCAAGGAAAAGTAAAAACCTACAGAGTGAAAATCTCCCTAAAGGTTTCCCTTTTCCACCATTTCAACGATATACATGTGTGCTTAAAATCCTAAATTGTCATTATATGTAGATAATTAGATTGCTTTATTAAGGTTTCACTTTTTTAAAACCTTTCCTACTTCTTGGTTAAATGTATAGGTACCTCTTTTAAATTAGAATTGTATCATATGAGGGATTCATACCTCTAAAATTCAAAGGAAATTTATCCAAAGTATAATATCTTATCCAATGGTTGGTACATTTGTTACTAAAGGGAGGGCTTGTATAGTTATTATAGAACATAATATTTTAGTAACAAA
This sequence comes from Sequoiadendron giganteum, assembly GCA_007115665.2. Classification (NCBI taxonomy): domain Eukaryota; kingdom Viridiplantae; phylum Streptophyta; class Pinopsida; order Cupressales; family Cupressaceae; genus Sequoiadendron; species Sequoiadendron giganteum. The sequence goes on from CM021107.1 coordinate 208,505,843, forward strand.
TCTATTAACCAATAGATTTTTGGTGACTATACTGGGGAGAGACGGATTATGCCCAAGAATAGTTAAATTTTAAGATGCATATCATTTCTATCTTGAAATTTCATGGGTTTTTAACATTAAGAAGCACATGTAGTACAACCAGGAAGAAATTGGTGAGGTGGTGCACTCCCAAAAAATATTATCTCCAAATTTTATGTAGTCACATAGAGAAATAGAAGCTCTCATCATCAATACCACTAAATAGAAATAGTGATTGTGGAAGAAGAAGAACATGGAAGAGAATTTGAAGAAAGAGTGGAAAGACAAGCCCAAATAAGAGATAATATAATTGATCTTTTGATTAATGGTATAATGGAAATATTTGTATTAGCCTGATGTGAAGGAATAATATTACCCTTAAAAGGAGCCTCATGCAAAATCTTTATTTTGAACATGGTGTTGTAGTGTAGGTTTGGACCAATCTTGCAACAAAACATCAAATGGTTAGGCATGGAACAAGAAGATATCAAAATGGAATTGAGAAATTTATTTGGAGGTATAGAAGGATGAACAAGCAATATTTTTGAGTTAGTGAAGATTTGGATTTTGGGGAAGATTTAGAGACTAGAATAAAACAATTAGCTCAAAGATTTAGGAACAAACATAGGAAGATTTTGGTAGTCGAACACATACCCAAGAAGAATCTATAGACTACTTCACCTTAAGTGGTGCCTCGTGATATTCAGATTGTAAGGGATAATCAACCACTTGTAAATTTTTAAAGTAAGCACTAGAACACAATAGATACACTAGGGGTGAACATAGGAAGGGTGTAATAGATCCTATTTTTGAAGAATTAAAGAAATATAAATTTTTAGAGTCGCACCCCATTAGAAAAACATTATTTTGGAAAAATTAGACCTTCCTCGCTGCTTAAATCTATTGTCCAATCTCCTTTTTGCCAAGATCTTACACTACACAGTACTCTTCTACCTCCATTAGTTATCATCACTCGACGTATGGACCAGAGACTACCAGTGTCTTGGGGAGTAGCCATAGGACCCCTAGCCCTTGGGAATCAATTGCATGAACTACTTAAAGGGTCTATGAAGAATCTTCCAAAGTTTCAAGGTGATAGTAAGGTTTCAACTGATGAGCATCTTAACACATTTTTTGTTGTTTGTAGAGTTCTAGGTGTACAACATGAAGACATGGCAATTAGAATATTTGTAGAATCATTTGTTGATACTAGGAAAAAATGGTTCTATCATTTTCTAAATGGTTTTGTCAACATGGGAGTCTATGCGAACCAAATTTGAAGATAATTTTATAAGCATGGAGGAAAAACATACTCTGCTAGCCCAGTTGACCCAATTGAAGAAAGAGATCCATGAGCCTATAAAGGAGTTTGTGATAAAGTTCAATATAATTGTTAATAATATTGTCACTAAAAAGATCCACTTTAGAAAACCAAAAATGTTTCTTCATAAAGCTCAACCACCAAATATTGGTTTTCATCTAAGGAGAGAATGGTAGACAGTTGTTGTTGAAGTGATGGTTATTTAGTTAGAATATGACTTTATTAATGTTGGGAAATGGAAAAGGAAATTTTGAGTGGGGAAATTCCAACTATTTTCATCATCAAACACCATGATTCAAAGACTTGAAAATGATGTTATCACCCTGAAAATATAGATACCCAAGATACACCAAGCACAACAATCCTATCAAGATATTTCCAGGAAGGATATCTTCTAATGAGCAATAATAAGACAATCATGTTGCCTCCCCAACCTAGAGGCTCATAATTGAAGAACCAGTGAGGGGAAGGGTAATATGTGTAATTTTCACCTTACCATAAGTCATGATGGTTCCAACTATCCAAAAATGGGTCGATAAATGCAAATGACAACTAATAAGGAATTCATCAAAGAAGTCCCAATTAAGGAAGAAAATTCTAGTCAATATGGAGACTATATGGTTAGTTTCTTCGATTATGAATTATATTTAAAAAGGTTAACGAATGTTTATATAGCTCTAGATGACCAATAATGTGTTATTCTTACTCAAAGTAAACAAGATACTCATCAAAATAATTCACATAATACTCCAAATTTCTTATTGACTAGAAATTATTCCTTGTCCAAAGGAGAGCCTATAATAACTGAAAAGCCCAAAATGTTAGGTAACCAAATGCTTTATAATATTTCCAGCTTTGATCATCCTTTTGATATTGTTGAATTTTTAAGTTATAAAATTCAATCTCTCCTTTTGAGTATTTGAAATTAAACCGTAAGGAGTTTGATCGGTAAGTGTAATATGTCAAGTCTGATAAACCTGATGTCAAATCAGCCTCAAATAATCATTTGATGAATGCAAAGAGTTCTTCTTCCAACCTATCCTCTAGAAAAAATGACCATAGTCCTTTAGGTCCATATGAGAAACCTAACCCCTTCTATATCTCCTTATACATTGTAGGTTATAAGCTAAGGAACTATATAATAGATTTTGAAGCATCTAATAATGTAATGCTTGCTCAAGTTGTTAAAGCTCTAGGCCTGTCACTAACTAAAACCTTTAGGAATTTCTATTCTATGGTGTCCAAACAAGTTCCTTTGATTGGTTAAATTAAAGATTCTCAAGTTTCTTTAGTTGTTTACCCCCAAAAAAAATTAAGCTGACTATTTTAGTTGTCAATATCCTCACAAGTTATGGTATGCTTCTTAGTAGGATATTTTTTAAAGACTTGGGTGGTGAAATACAAATGGACTAGTCTCATGCCTTGATTCCCCTTGGAAACAAGAAAGTTAAGTTAGAACTTGAGCTCAAATATAAGTATATTATCCTTAAGTTAGATGAGTCCAAGTCACAAATTTGTATCAAGAATCAAAGTTTGGTAATTACATGTTGTTTTTAAAAGATAAGGAGAAAAATCCCAAACTCCTTGGTCTTGACATCTCATCTGAGTTATGGGTTATGGATTTTGATGAGATTTTCTCTACCTTCGATTCTAGAGTAGGTGTGGTATTATTCTCCCCGAGAGGGGAGAAATTCCTTTCTCTTTCAAGTTAGAATTTTAGAACAAAAATAACACTATAGAATATGAAGCACTCTTACTAGGATTATCAGTGCTAAGGAGAAAGGAATCAAAATTTTCAAGGCTAAAGGGGATACAAAGCTCATCGTTAAGAAATTTAGGGGAAATTTTAGTGTTAAAAATGATAGGCTAAGGCACTACAAAAACAAACTTTGGGATAGTATCAAATTTCTTAATGCTTTTAATATTGAATTTGTTTTGAGAGAGGAGAACTCTTGAGTAGGCTCTACAGTAGTATCCACATCTTTGATTCTACCACATCCACACTTTAAATAAGAGACATATAAAGTTAAACTTATCTACTATCCCAATGTACCAAACAACATTGATTGCTAGAAAGTATTTGAGAATGACCATCAAATTCAAACTTTTTTTAAGAACGTTGGAATATTTGCATCATCATTTTTGAAGGAAATGTTGAAGGTTGCAAATATTTTTCCTTGATTCACCAAAACAAATAGGGCAATAATTTTTCCAGTTGAAATGCAACAAGATTCCTAAAGGTATAGTCTCCCTTAAAGACTTATTTTATCACCATGTTAGAGCCATAAAAAAGAAGATAAGGGAGGCATTTAATAGTTTTTCTAAGTTTGAGAAGGTCAAGATTGGATCTGTAGATGATCCAAAAATATTTTACATAGGTAAATGTTACACTCTTGTGGAAAGGGAAAATTTTATCATCCTACTAATGAAATATAAAGATGTATTCTCATGGTACTACAATGATTTGAGAAAATTAATGGAGGAGAAAATGTAGCATTATATTCCTCTTAAGTCAGGGACTTCACCTTTTGGGAAAAGATAACACACTTACAATCCTAAGGTGGATGATGATATATTCCATGAAATTGAGAAAATGATAAAAGAAAGGGTCATCTACCCTATTCATCATTCCACTTGGATTACTAATATTGTCCCTATGCATAAGAAGAATTATGAGATAAGAATCTGCGTTGATTCTAGGAACTTAAATCAAGCATCCCTAAAGGATAATTACCCTCTACCAATCATGGATCATGTGCTACAAATAGTTTATAGTTCTGAGATGATGCCCATACTAGATGGTTTCTAAACTTATAATCAAATGTGTGGCAAAGGAAGATAAACATAAAACATCTTTTGTCACCCCTTGGGGACTATTTGCATATAAAATAATTCTATTTAGTCTTACCAACATAGAGGCTTCCTTTTAGAAAGTTGTGGACCTTTCTTTCAAACACCTAAAGAATAAAATTATTGTGATTTATCTTGATGACCTAATGGTTTTCTCCAAAAAAAGATAAAACCTTTTCAAATATCTAGAAAAAATTCTACAAAGATGTAGATAACAAGGGATGTCTTTGAACCCAAATAAATAATTTTTTGGGGTAATAGATGGTAAACTCCTAGGACATTATTTCAAAAGAAGGTATCAGGATAGATCCAGAAAGGGTAAGGGCTATTCAATAGTTGATCTTTTCTTCTACCAAGATGGGAGTTAAATTATTCTTAGGGGAGGTCAATTTTTTGAGAAATTTTTTACTAAACTTATCAGAGATCACCCAACACATCTTGAAAATGATAAGGGAAAATCAAGGCTTCAAATGGACTACCACAGGTAAGAAATATTTTGAATATGTAAATAAATATATTGCACACACTCCAATACTGATTCATCTCGACCTCTAAAAATATTTTATCATTTACTATTATGCGTCTAAGCATACTATGTTAGTTGTCCTTTTACAAATTGATGAATTAGAAGTTCAACCTCCTATTTCTTTCATGGTTATTTCATTTAAAGGGAATGAATTAAATTACCCAAATTAAGAAGCATGCTTTATAGTGGTTAAGGTAGTAAAAACATTTAGGTACTATATCTTGCATTTGCACTCTATTGTTCATGTACTTGATCATATGGTAAAAATCATGCTAACACAACAAGAAATAGGCTGCATAAAAAGGGGAGAATGGATTGTGAAATTCCAAGAGTATTAATTGTTGGTAATTATAATGAATCTAAATGAAGCTATAATCTTCAAAGGATCGACCAAGAAAGATACCATCCACAAGAAAGTGTTATAAGATGAGCTTGCATTAATATGAAAATTGATATTGATCAATGATATGAACAATCTAATATTTTTATGATATGATACAATGTACAAGCACCTTGAATATATACGCAAGCTGTAATGAGATATGATAACTACCCTTGAATCTAAAAACATTAAATGATCAATGCAAACATTAAATGCATAAGATAACTATTAAATGCCTAAACGACTAAAAGTAAATAATGAGACATGGCCCCACTATAACTAACTTCTAGAAATGACACCTAGGACTAACTTAACTTTTAAGTAAACTTATCATGTGAATAGATCCCCACTAATGACTAGTTATTAAATAACCTTATTCACACCAACATTAATTGGACATAAATAATACTAATCTAGTGAGAGGGAAAGGGTTATGTAAGTTTATAGTAAAAAACAACCTAATATGGGGGAACGCGTTCCTTACATGTTGATAGTAAGCTTGCATGATGAATTATTTTTAAATATCACTTACTTATTAACCTATGGGGAATGTCCTACTCATCTCTATAGTAGAGAAATAAGGAACTTGAGGTACCCATGTACAAATAATCATGTAACTAATCTCTCACAACCAGAGAAAAGGATAAAACCTTGTGGAACAAAACTCCTCTCCAAAAAAGAGATGCAATGCAAATCATGTACAAGTGATAGAAGAAGTGATATATAGAGGTCTCAACATCAATACCCCCAAGAACTACATCCATCATAACATTACAATCAATAGTTCCCCCATAAGAGGGAAATAGAGAGATTATATAGTGCCCCCCCCCCCACAATGTATAATCACCTGCAAAAATGATAGGTTCCTAAAGAAAAAACATGATCTATTGTCAACAAACAAATTGTCTCCCTTTCAAAAGAAACAAAACCAAGTACAAATACATAAATTATTCCCATTTCAGATAGGAATTGAAAGAAAGAATCATAAATATGTATGATGATGTCTTTGAAATTTTCTCATGTGTCTCCTTGGCCACTGAATATGAAGATTCCACAATCAAATTAGGTATTGTGATATAATATGGATTCTCTGCACATGGGTCCCTTTATTCTCAAGAGATCACCAAGGAACGAACTCCCCTTATACACCTCAACTTGGACAAATCGATAAAACTGTGAAGAGAAGTGAAGAATTAATTTCAGGTCCCGAAACAATAAGACTTCAAGATTTCTATCCCCGGCTAAGCAGCCCTCGGCCAAAACATGTTAGTGTAGTTTCAGGATGCCAGCACTGTGTGGTGTTGTCTACAAGATGCATTGGCATCCTAAGACATGAGGAACTCAGGAGCTCAAGCAAATGAGAGTGAATCTTACTTCTCAACTTGGGTCAAAAAGAGTGAAGGATCAGAGAATTGGCAGAAAGCTAAAGATTAGAGGGAAATACAAAAGAACTTGAAACAATATTACCTTCACGTGTATGAATATTTACTCCAAGTGTCCCTTCATAACCTACACACAAAATATAAAGGGGAAAAGGTTAGGGATGTATAGGGGCTTTCCTCAGTTAGACCCCCGTATTGATGTTCCCACCTCCACGGATAGCCAAGTTTGCAAAAGATTGTAAAGGAAATAAACAAAGTGTGTGGTGAAAACAAAACCTGCTTTGGAGTAGAGCCCACACCACAAAGTAGTAAATGAACTAGTAGGAAGGAGTGATAGGGAGAGAGAGTTTTACCCACAAGTCAAGACCCTCTTCCAGAGCACATGGGTGCACCACGATGTGCCTACTTGAGAGCTGGTAGCTACTAGAGAGCTGGTAGTTGCTTATTGAACCTCAGTCCAACATGGCTTCACTAGTAAATGTGTTGCTATTCAAGGATAGAGCTTACCCAAGTGTAGAGAAAGTGGTGAAAATGCTTGAATTGAATACTTTCAACCCCAAAATGAGGGCCAAAAAGGGGTTTTAATGCATGCAAGGGCGACACAGAGCCATTTCACTCAAGACCTAACCATCGGGACACGTGTCACAAGGGTCAAGGTTCCAGATTCACCATTTTAGACTCAAAAAACTGTCAGGATGCTAGCACACCATGTGGGCATTCGTGCACTGCATGGACATCCGAGACCTACATTTTTGGGAAACACCGTATCAAGCTTTTGTCGTTTTGCCATGTGTCTGCATGGAATTAGAATCGCAAAATTATGTCTCATCAGATTTTGTCATTAATGCTTCTAAGGTGTCATAAATGCTAGGCAAGATGCAAAAATGTGGAATTTCCCCTAGGTGCAATTCTGTGACATTATATTTTGCCCCCACTTTAGTGAGTTCAATTTTGGCAAAAATCATCCTCACTAAAGTAGATCAGAAAAATATCACCCGATTTCTGAATTTTACGAAAATGTATGCCAGAAAGAAGGACCACAGAGGTCACCAAGGTCGAGCCAACTGGTACTAAGGATGCACCTAGCTCCTAAGCTCAACAATCAGCAACACAATGGTCATAAAAAAATGTTCAAAACTATATCCTGCAAAACTAAAATTTTGAGTCAATTTCAAAAAATCGCAAGAAACTACCACAGAGAGAAAAATGATAAAGAAAGAAAGTGGTTGATTCAGAGGAAAAATATGGTCAAGAGGTGACTATATGCCCCCTCCTGAGTTTTCCCCCAGCATGGTGGGGTAAATTCGGGAGAAATTAGGGGTTTATGAGCTCTAGGAAAAATGGGCCCTAGGGGGCCTATATATACCAAGGTGGGGCCCCAAAAGGGTCATTTTCACTATTCACCTTGAGCAAATTGTTGAATTTTGTGAGAGAAAAGTTAGAAAAATGTTGAGCAGGAGAGAGTATGAGGTGTCGAGGCTATAGCAGCTACATGAGGATATCACCGTGGGTCGCGAGGTTGACCAGGTAGGCTTCTTAGTCTCTATCTTCATGCATTTTAGCTCATTTTTTTGGATTTTTTCATGCATCGACATGCGCAGGCGTCCAAAATGTGCGCCTACATCCCTTTTCTATGTTGTCATCTAGGAAATGCTCTAGGGTCCTGGATCCTCATTGGTGTCTTCTAGGGCAACCATGGCGATCTGGGACATAGGCATGTCACGCAGACATCTACACGGTGCACAAATGTCCTTTTATATGTTTGCTTAACATGATCATGTTTATGACTTACAATTTTTTTTCCTTTTGTAGGATTATCCAAAGATTTGAGAGCATCCTAGAGGGTGAGCTTTCCACCTCATCCATGAATAGAGGGATCACATATCACCAGATGAGGTCACACGCTTGGAGCAGGTTGGTCTCTGGCATGTATTCACCATACCAGAGATATGATACCACGATGGGATGCTACCACGTCATCTTTCCATCTACCATGTGGAGAGATGACCATCACCCTCGAGGAAATCTATCAGATCCTTAGGCTCCCCATCTGTGGATGGAGGGTGGCCCTAGATTACACTCGATCAACACGAGAGCACAACGAGGGTGTTCAGTACTGCACAGGGTAGATCGAAGATGACAATGACACTAGTCATATCTACACCCATTGGTATGATTAGGCAAGGACTACAACAATGTTGCTATGCTAGGTGATGGTAGTGACAGTTTATTTTTGGATTACCATAGACAGGCAAGGCTCACATCTACATAGGGGCCTCGTCCCAATTATTAGAGAGATGGTTGAGTGTATGACTATTTTTTCCTGGGGGCATAGCATGCTGGCGCACCTCTACCAAGAGCTTGGATGGTACATTCATTATGAGTATCATAGTCTTATTGCATGCACACTTTTGTAGGTGTGAGAATTCACCCGCATCATGTGCACCCGGCCTGTCGGTTTTTCGCAGCGATGGTTGTATGAGATTCTGATGGCCCACTGGTATGACATGACAGGCTAGTGGCGTTTCAAGGATTTGTAGTTTTGGAGGCTATAGTTCGATGTTGTCACCATGGGAGAGGTTCACTAGAGACCCTACTGCTATTTTAGGTGGGTTGATGATAGCAGGTTCCTTAGGAACCTACAATGAGACCATTTTTTAGTGGGTCGCCATGATTATATTATTGTACCTTATTATTGGAGTTGTGTCATGTGATAGCATGGTCGTGTACAGAATATACCGCCCAATGTGCTCACATACACTAGTGCACACCGTAGTGCATTGAGGGTAGGTGATCACCCTCACCCTTCTATCATAGACATCATCTTTTCAGATGATGATGAGCCCGATCATGATCTACCAACCATGGCGGTAGTGGATAATGTCGGGGTGGTAGTTGATTACATGCGGTGGTGGGAGACGCATTGGCCTGCTCTAGTTTTTGGTGAGGGTGCTCCGAGAGGGGACCTTGGCCCATAAGAGGATGATCCCCACTAGCCTCCATAGAATAGGAGAGGTTGCCAGCAAAGAGGTGCAGAGGAGGAGGAGGAGGCAGTGCTTGTGAGGCTGCGATGATGGAGGAGATTAGATCCCCCCCAGCTACCCCTATTTGATTAGTGCCACCAGTCTCCACCATCCCAACAATAGCAGTGCTAGCATCACTCGGGTTGGCCATCGATACAACAAACACAGGCCCCAGCATTGAACCACACCTTGATCCCACATGACAGCCAAGGGATCTAGGAATACATAGTGCATTACTATTATTGTTATTCTTTCCATATTTATGTTTATGCTTATATACATACACATGCCATGTGATATTGATCCTTGTCTCTTTCTTTTTTATTGTAGAGGATGCATAGGGATGGACTGGGCTTATAGCTAAGTGTATTTTAGAGGTGGCCCCTATTGTGCCAATCTAGGGGACAGTCGTAGAGGCTTACCGACCTATTTTAGTAGGGAGGCATGCCCCCACTTTTGAGCTAGTAGCACAAATACGAACTGCGTATGAGGAGTAGAATGTTGAGGTGGTGCAGGTGACTATGGAATTGACAGCCACCAGGGGACAATGAGATCAGTTGTCGAGGGAGATGTGGATGTCGCTCACCGAATGAGACACGGCAGTGAGGAGTGCTAATGTCATCGAGGTGACACGTGACGCTCTTCAGAGCCACATCGATGAGCTCGATGCACGACTGGCAACCGTCATCCTGATAGATATTCAATGATTACAGCAAGAGCTTATCCAGGTGAAGATGGACATCTGTTCACTACAAGGAGAGCTCAGAGGGATACGGGTGGGTTTATCTGCATCGCATTCACACAGATCCTAGTCACAAACCACTATGTAGCCTCCTCCCAAAGCACTAAAGCGGCCTCCAGAGCCAGAGGGCTTGGGGAGCCACATGCCATGAGGATAGCACCCTACTTTTTGTATATCATTTTTGTAGTCAGATGTAGATATACATATATACTTGTAGATGTTTTGTAGAGACACATATTCAGTAGCCATTCATTTTTAATATCAATGGCCTGATACATGTATATGATATTCAATTCATACATTGGACATAAATATATATACATTTGTTTTAGTATGATGGCTTTGCTTATGTGTATGTTCTCCACTTTATGTATGCTCATGCTATGGATGGTATTTGCTTATATGGATGTATACTTTCATTAGATGCCAATCATGATTTAATTAAACACATTTATTTACATGTTAATTGAATGCTATGATGTATGCATATTTAGCATAGTTAGACACATGTATGTATGTTTTTATTACATGCACACACACATGGTCATGTCATAAACACAAAAAAAATCATGATGTGAAGATGAGTAAATGTTAATATATGCAATATTACTACCCTTTAGGGAGAACACCACATACATGGCACATTAGAACACTATGAGTAATATCGACGAAGATGCATCACATTAATAGGTTCTTTTAAAGGTGTTCCATCCATAGATGATAATCCATATGCACTCAAACCATATATAGAAACCACGATGTAAGGACCTAGCCAATTAGGACTCAATTTCCCTTTTTGATCAGGTGGCGGGTTTACATTTCATTGGTTTTTGTATAGATCCAAGTCTCCTAGTTTGAGGTTTATAGGAAGCGCACCTTGATTATATTGTCTTGATAGAGACTGATCATAAGCTTTTAGATGATTGAGAGCTTGTAAACGGCACTCATTGAGCATCTTTAGATAATGCAAACGGTTAACCCACTAGGTTTCATCGTCAATCAACCCTCTAAGGGAAACCCACAAATATTGGATTTCTAACTCCAATGGCATGATATCTTCTACACCATACATGAGGTTATAAGGCATCGTTCCTGTCACCATGTGAATACTCGTGTGATAAGCCCACAAAGCATATGTCAGCTACATATGCCAATCTTTGCCATGTTTATCAACTATTTTATGAAGAATGAGTTCAAGTGTCTTGTTAGAAGCTTTTGCTTGGCCATTTGATTGTGGATAGTACATTGTATAAAACCTATGTTGAATACAAAATTTCTCCAAGAACTACTTTACTTATTTTTTTTAAATGGTGTACCATTATCTGAAACAAGCGTAGTAGGCAGCCCAAAATGAGAAATCATTTTGTTCAAGAGGAAGCTACGGATAGTTTCAGCATTCATGGATTGGAGCAAAATAGCCTCAACCCATTTTGTGAAATAATTTGTACTGGTAATGATAAAGGTATGTCCTTTGGAAGGAGGAGGTGATATTTTCCCAACAATATCCAACCCCCATTTTGCAAAAGGCCAAGGAGAAGTTTGATTTTGCAACTCCTAAGCAGAACCATGGATAGGGTGGCTATGTTGTTGACATTGAAGGCACTTCTTGATGAAACCAAAGGAATATTGTTCCATCATCTACCAATAGTAACCCATGTGTATCTGTTTCCTCACCAGGGATCTACCACTGAAATGTCCACCCCTAGAGCCTGCATGGGCTTCTTTAAGGACAAGGGGTATTTACATTTTAATGAGGCATCTTAACAACAACCTGTTATAACCTTTTTGATAAAGGACATCTGATAAGATAATGTAACATGATGAAAGCTTTCGTATGCGAGTACGATTGCTTTTATCATGTCACCAAGAAAGCTTCTGGTCTTTAAGTAGTTATAGATACTATAGAACCACTCTCCCGAGTCTGCCTGAAAACAAACTAGAGACTCGGGCTCGGGTTGATCGAGAACAGCTGGGGTTTGCACGACCTAAACTACAAAGTGATATTCCTTTTTATCCTCCTTTGAGGGTACCAAGGAAGCAGTGCTTGCCATGGAATCCGCATGTCTATTTTCTAGCCTAGGAATATTGTTTATCATGAAAGATGAAAATTGATTGAGCAGGGGCAAAGCGAGGTATCGATAGCGAGACAACTTGCTTTGTTTAGCTTGAGAAGTTCTCATGATCTGATTCATGATAAGTTCAAATTCACCTAGTATACGAAGGTGTTTAATCTTCAATACAATCTGGCATGTAAGTTGGAAATAAGATATTTGTACTCTACAATATTATTAGTGCAAGGAAAATCTAATCGAAAGGATAGGGGGATCGATTTTCCTTTAGGAGATATCAGGACCACACCCACTCCAGAAATGGTTTGACACCTTGATCCGTCGAAGTACATTTTCCATTCAAGGTCATAGTTGATTATGAAGATATTCTCATCAGGGAAGGCCCAACCTAGGGAAGGAGCAAGGTGAGGGAGTGTCTACCAATTGATCGGCAACCACTTGTCCCTTTACTGATTTTTGACCGAAAAACATTATATCAAACTTAGAAACCAACATAACCCACTTTGCTAATCTCCCAGCAAGGTCAGCACTAGAGAAAAAATGTTTCAAAAGATATGTTTTTACTATGACATGAGTTTCAGCATGGAAGAGATAGTGCCTCAACTTTTGGGTATCGAATACAAGACCTAGGCATTGCTTCTCCATGGAGATATAAATATGTGAATTGCCCGAATCTTTCTCTGTAAGCTTTGCAACTCAGTGATGTTCCTTGGTGGAGACATAGTAACAATAGCATCAATCTTATTTTTGTCAACTTCAATTCCATGATAAGAGATTATAAACCCAAGAAGCTTTCCAGCATCTACGTAGAAGACACACTTATGGGGATTGAGTCTCATCTTGTAAATTTGAAGCCTTTCGAAGATAAGATGCAGATTCTTCACATGATCTTGACGATTTACAGATTTCACCAAGATGTCATCAACATAATCTTCTAAGATTTTACGAACGAAATCATGGAATATCTGGGTCATCGCTTGTTGGTAAGTTGCTCCTACATTCTTCAAACCAAAGGGAATGACCATGTAGCAGAAATTTACCCAAGGGGTAGTTAAGGTTGTCTTATACTAATCATCTGGGTTAATACGGATCTGATTATAACCCTAGAATCCATCCATGAAAGATAACAATGCATGGCCTACAGTCGATTCTATAATCATATATCTATATTAGGTAACAAAAAATCATCCTTAAGAGAAGCCTTGTTAAGGTCTCGAAATTAAATGCATATATGAATATGGCCTTCAGGTTTGCTAACAATGACTATATTTGAAATCCAACGGGAGTATTCAATAGGATAGATAAAGCCTACTTTCAATAGCTTCTCTATTTTAGTCTGGACCATTAAAGCTACCCTAGGATTGATCTTTCAAATGTTTTGATTAACGGGCTTGGCGTCAAAACATAGAATGAAATTATGGACCACTATAGATTCATCAATATTGAGCATATCCTCATACGTCCAAGCGAAGATATCAGGGTAAGCACGCAAGAGAGCAGAGTGCTTATTTTCTTCCTCGAAAGATAGGCACTTCCCAATCTCAATTACCCTTCCCAAAGATTTAGTATCCATGGGGACATCGACAGTATCTCCTTTAAGGAGAGATTTGTGGTCTTTGGGATGAGATATCATAACATCATCATTGACGTTAGATAGAGTGTCTTCCTCATCAGTTCTCAAAATGGATTCTCCAAAGTATGCTTGTTTATGTAAGCGATATGGGAATCGTTTCTTGTGATGATAAGGAGGTAATAGGGAGTAAGAACCTAGAAACTTTCTTGGCTTTTCCCCTTTCTTCTATTAACTCGGGATGGACCAAGTTTAGCGGTTCAGCCGAAATCATATTAACACTCCACCAGGGTTTTTGTCTAGACTATTCAATAGGGCATCCCAAACCCAGACAGTGTTGTCGTTGTTCAAGTTGGATGGGGACCTATATTCCTTGCTCGATACATCTTAGGCCTTTCTGGCCATAGCAATATCGAGAAGCAAGTTCGTAACCAAACCCATAGTGAGTTTGTAGAGTTTTGGGAGGGCGCAGCTCCACCTAGAGCGTCTTGTTCCACCAATGGATGTCGACCGTTTCTGTGTGCAGGTGTTTCTTACTCCTAAATATTCAAAACTAACCAAGAATGTAAGGTAAAGAATGCAAGACCACCTCAATGATTAGCCTAAGTAAAGCACAAAAGAGAGATAAAAATGAAAGTGATTATACTTTTTGTGTTGATCTCCTTGGTTGGCCCTTGACTGAAATTTGGTTGTGTGCTCCTTTTGATGGCAATGTGATGGAAAATGGATGGAAGATGATTCAAATGCAAGATTAGGGTGGATAGGTGATAAGTAAACAAACTGGATGCAAGTTCTTGAATGAAAAATGTGCCTAATGGAGGCTTGAATGGATTAAGATCATAGGCTTGCTACTAAATGCATGAGTTCCCTTAAAGCATGTAAGAGGGGGTGTTTATAGAAAATTTTAAATTCTCTAGAGGATTCAACGGTCAAGATGGAGGGCTATGGTGAGTTGAGGACTCACAAGCCCTCACATCTTGCCATGTGGAAGATGAAGAGTCATAAGGATAGATGAGGTGGAAGATGACATGTGATGGAGGTACTTGCAAGTACCTTGGCATGTGATTGATGTGACCTCATAATGATCACATGGGGAAGGGGAAAGCTTTGGGAGAATAAAAGTGAATTTTAAATTCACAATGATTGGGAGTATCCTAAGGATAAGATAAGGTTCCCAAAATGGTAAGATGAGAAGTACCTTGGATAATACAAGGTGCTTATAATAGAAGGTTCCTAACCCATGTGATTGATGTGACCTCTCAATGATCACATGGGAAAGAGGAGATTCCTTGGAAGAATAAAAGAGAATTTTAAATTCACATGATTGGAAATAGAAGGTTCTTGGCTTCATGTGACCCGATGTGACCTCTCAATGATCACATGGGGAAGAGGAGATTCCTTGGAGGAATAAAGGTGAATTTTAAATTCACATGGGGAAGACAAAAAGGAATTAAAAATTCCTTGGGGAATGAGAGAGTTGACCAAAGGGGGATTGATTAGACTGACTAATCACTTATTAGAAGATAGTTAATGGCTAACGAAGATTAAGAGCCAACTTACAAAATTTGGATGATGTGACACATCCTAATTAGGGATTAGCCATGTGTACATCCCTAATGATGGGATTAGGAGATGGATTAGGATTAAGGAAAAGGATGTGACATGTGAGGAATTAAATAAATGTCATATGTATTTAATTCATTTGATGAAAAGGAGAGTAAAGTGGGTAAGGTATTTAATCATTAACTAAATACCTTAGGGATTAAAGAGGGATTAAGGGTATTAATTAGATAATAGCAATATTACCTAATTAATGCGAATAAGAGGATGTTTAGATTAAAAGGGATAAATTTGGACAAATGTAAGTGTCCAAATTTGGATGTCTACATTTTCCCCTCTTTGATATGGTGTTACGGAGTAGCATCATTTCAAAGAATGTTAAAACATAGAACCTAAAAGAAGATAATTAGATTGGGAAAGATGCCCCAGTCATCCGAGGAGTGACTAGGAGGAAAGATGATGGGAGTGAAGATGAAGGTTAGGGATTGAGGATTCCCCCTCGAGAGGACATGCAGATTCAAGAGAACATGGGTGTTCTCTCAAAATCGATGAGAGGATTCCAGGGTAGATGGGGAAGATGATGCAAAATTATGGATGAGAGATGATGATAATATGAAGAGATAAAGGGAAGCACAAATAGATTCAAGGACAAATAGGATGTTGCCCCATTCAAGCTACAAGTCGAGATGGACTAATGGTCGATGGAGTGTTGCTGAGGAGGGAAGGATACATCCCAAAATAGCACTAGGATAAGGAAGGATACATCCTCCTAATGAGGATAATGATAGTGTTGTTGATGAGGGAAGGCTACATCCCAAAACAACACAAAATGATAGGGAAGGATACATCCCAATGAGAGTGTTGTTGATGAGGGAATGATACATCCCAAAACAACACAAGGGTAGGGAAGGTTACATCCTAATGATGATGATTGGATCAAGTCTTGTAGTAAGGCTGGGAACAAGACTAAGGGTGTGATTAGATGATTTATGCTAGATTGAATGGGTTAGGATTGGATGGAGATGTGATATGGTTAAAAGGAATGATGTTGGAGGTAAAGATGGAATGCAATGGAAGATGCAATTTTCCATTTTTGGAGCACTGATTTTTTCTATAGCATAAGACACCATATACCATGGTATGTGGAAACAAGGTGGATTAATGTCTAATGCATACACAAACACAACAAACAAGAAGGCTATCCCAACACCCCAAAGTCACGATGACTTTGGTCGAGCCAGGTATTGGGATAACCACAAGCACAAAAGGATGTCCCAATGTAACATAAGATTACGAGGGTCTTGGTGGGTACTACGTGGGACAACCAAGAAGACATCAAACAAAATAAAAATCAAGATATGCCCCTATGTTATCAAGTCAAAATACTCCATAATATAATAGATCATGGTGGCCTTAACAAGTGATGATAGGGAGCTCAAATGATAAACAAAATGTCAAAAGCATCAAAAGATCACAATCAAATTTCAAACGTCCTTTGCCACAAGATCAAAAGGATGGATGGGATTACTGTGGTCTATTAGGAAGGATACATCATTTTCAGACCAAAGATGGAGGATAGATTGGTTGATCGACATGATGCAGGATATCTGAAACCGATTGAACCTCATGAGACTAATGACCTTATTGAACCTCATGAGACTAATGACCTTTGTTTGTAAGCACCGGCTAGGATAGGGACATACTTGACGGAACGACAAGACGACAGGATGATAGGATGACAAGACCCAAGGCAACAAAACCCTAAAGACCTAGGGGCTCAAGGGTTGATCAAAGATCAGCCTTGCCTATGTGAAAGTGCAGAGCCCTTGTAGTTGGATAAAAGACCGTGGATAAAAGCAGAAAGAGGACAATGGAGACCTCGATGGATGATGCAGACCAAAAAAATGCCCTGGGGGCGAACAAATCGATTTAGCCTTGCCTACATGAAAGCGCAGGGTCAACGTAGTTTGACACAAGGCCAAATATAGATAATGGAAGATGACAGACAAAAGATAGAACCCCTGGGGTTGATCAAATGATTAGCCTTGCCTATGTGAAAGCGTAGGGGTAACGTAGATCGACAAGGATGGAGAGACGATGGATAAGGGATGATGAGATGACCATGATAAGGATATATGATGATGGAGCTAATATGATGAGCTAGGATAGATCATGTGGATAGGATGGTTGATATGTTGGATGTGGATGATGTGAAGCTCAGGGATGGGATAGTTATCCAAATCATCAAAAGAGGAAGGGGGAGGAGGAAATGATGGGTAGAGTCATGATGAAAAGTGATAGAATATGAGACAAATGTGAGGAATAGATTGGAGTGATGAGAGGGAGATAGCAAGGCATTGGATTGCTTGGGGATAGCCTATAGCTAGATACCAATGACAAGGGATGATGAGATGGAAGGAAAATAGAGATAAATGGATGGATTGATAAAGATGGGGAGATAGAAAGATGCTAGGATAGGTGGATAGAGGGATAAGGATTTGGGAAGATGGATAGGAAGATAAGGATAGGGATATGGGCAGGATGTTTAGATAGAGGGATGGGTAGATAAGGATGAAAGGATGAAAAAGGACTAGTGGATGAGAGTATAGGAAGATAAGGATTTGGTAGATGGAAGGGATTACTGGATGGATAAAGGGATGGGGAGATAAGGATGGGAAGGATGGAGAGATGGAAGGATTACTTGGAGGCATGGATGGACGATGTCTCCAAGGACTGTCATAAATAAGGAGATGCCCCTACTCTAGATGTTTCATGTGTGACAAGGCAAGAGGGATAGCAAGATGGGTGGATAAGGGAGTGAGATGGACATAGATAGGAGATATGGGTAAGGAAGGGATATGGGTGTTGGCATGGGGGATGGATGATGAAGGTAGATGGATGTAGATAATATGCATGGAGTAGAAAATTAGATAGGGAATATGATAGTGTATGGATGAGGGGAATATATGCCAAGAGGTGCCCAAGCATGTATATATGTTTTCCCCTATCTAGGTCAAGATCACAAGGAAGATGGAGGGACTGGGGTAAATGGGATATGATGGATAGGATGTGGAAGATAGGTAGATGTAGGAAATGGAGGAAAGGAATGTGTAAGTGGATGTTGCCCCCAATCATGGAAGTAGGCTGGATGGGGATTTATGCATGATGCTTATTTGCTAGGTCTTCATCATGGTACTTATCCAAGGTACTTGTTTACCAATTTTTCACCATTGGACGAATTATTTTCTCTTTACTATTTTCTTTGTTTTTTTTTTAATTTTTTTTTTGGTTTTTATGACTTTTGGGACTTTGTGGACAGAAATACGGATGGAGATGGATGAGGATATGGATTCAGAAGACATGTGATAAAGCGGATGGATGAAGGACTCAAGCATCAATTTCCATATGAGGTAATAAAATCCCATGTGTAAAGTGACCATGGGATGTTGGTACAACCTTATTAGAATGGATGGATTATGCAAGCGAATAGATCAAAGGGATTGGATGGGGTGTTGGAAAGTGTATGGATGGAATGATGGAGTGGATGTGTGATGGGGGAACGTGTTCAGGACCAACATTGGCACATGTGGTGGATGTGAAATGATAGGAGGGTTGATGGATGCATAATATGGCGATAATGGAGGCATTGGGACAGTGAATTTTGGGACATAACGACCCAAAATAGATTTAGGAGATGGAGGATGTGAATGATTATTTTTGGGATTAGAGACTTTGGATGTTGTTAGGGGTTTTTCATTTGAAGGCATGGCATCTTTTTTCTTGGGAATCCACATGGTTTTGATTTTTTCTTTAGTGGGCCTTTGTGGCCGTTTGGATTGATTTGGATTTTGGACTTGATTTTTCCTTTCTTCAACATGTCTTTTGAAGGGGACATGAGGAGCATTAGATTCATGTGGACATTTGGATTTATACATTTTCTCTTTGGAACAAAGTGCTTTTAGTAGCAATGGGATGGGTATGGGGAGATGGATGATGTGGAGAGGATGTGGATGGAGTGATAGAATTAGGCTTTTGACAAGGATGTGTGGATGGAGGATGTGAGATAGCATACATGGAGGGGTGCCTTTGTTGATCCTAATTAGGAGTTATGAAGTTAGAATTTTTATGTTGTGTACTAGGGATAGGTGATGGATGGAGGAAAGGATGAATAGGATGAGATGGAGGAGGTGATTTTGGGATATAAGGACCCAAAATGGATTTAGAGGATGGAAGGAGTAAGATGTGTGATGGAAGATGGAGGGTAATATGATGGAGGGGGGATGGCGGAAAATGGTTTGGTAGAACGATGGGAAGTTCTTTTCATTCCTTTGGAAGAATCTTGCTTAAGACGTATGGAGGTTGTACCAACATTTTTGGATTGTGATTCCTGGGAGATATATCCAAGAACTTGTGTGCCTGGATGTTCTTTGACCTGAATGGGCTCTAAAATACCTTTCTCATGAAGGCCTAAACCTTTTCTTTGATAGTTCATGTTCTTGAGCATGTGATCTATGGTGGGATGCTTATTCTTTTGGAAGCATGATGCAAGTGCATTATTAGGTGGAGGGGGATGGGTGGTGCATATAATTTGTTTTTCTTGTATAAGGAGACCACCATGGATGAGTGTAATGTTACCAAGGTGATATAAAAGTGGTTTTGGGGTGACAAGGCTAGGCAATGATGGAGGATCATATGATGCAGACAAGGGGACAACATCATTAGGAGGAATGAGTGATAAGGGATCGAGATTAGATGGTATGACAAGATCTGGATATGTGGTAGTGGTTGATAAGGGCTCAGGAGATGGGGTGACTGGATCTTGAGTGCCAAGGGGATCATGGGATGGAGTGGGAGAACTAGTGTGATGTTGAGATGGGGTAAATGGGATGGTAGGATTGGGATTCGAATGAGGAGAAGGATTGTGAGATGGAATGGATGGGGGGCTATGATCTTGAGATGGAGTGGATGGGATGGTAGGATCTGTATTTGGAGGAGGGGATGTGCTTGTATGCTTTGGATCAAGCCCTTGGCATTACTCATCGTGTGTGGGAGGCATGGTGACGGAAGAGTGTTTGAGGGACTCCTCGGGTGGGGGAGATAGGAGAATAGAGGATTCATGAAGTTCATGAGATTGAAGTTCGGTAATATTAGGACTAGGAGGAGTGGATTGGATGTCTCCAATGGATTGGGTGGATCTATCAGTAGAAGATGGGGATTCAATAGACTTAATAGGTGTGATGGTCTCAACTATTTGGACAATCTTAGGAATGGTAGTGGTAGTGATGGGTGTAGGATGGAGGAGGGTCTCACCACTAGTGACTGTACATGATAGAGTGGGAGGGCATTGTTTCACAACATCAAGATGTGGATTTGGGGATGTCTCTTCTATCATGAGTCCTTGGATGATATTTGGAGGTGATGTAGGATTAGGTGAGGTGATGGGAATGGATGGAGTATTAGGGGTGGTTGGAGGACTAGGATTAGGGATTGGTGGATTAGGTTTAGATGAGTGGATGGGATTGGATGGGGGACTAGTAGGCGAACAACAAGGATTTGGAATTGGAGGATTAGGATTAGATGAGTGGACGGGATCAGATGGAGGACTAGTAGATGGAGGACTAGGAGTAGGGATTGGTGGATTAGGATTAGATGAAGGATTAAGATATAATGTGGTAAAGGGGGGAGCGATGCAAGAGGATGTGGATGATGAATTGAGATAAGAGGATGTGGATGCTAGATTAGGTTGGGGAGATGTGGATGATGGAATAGTATGGGTCGATGTGGGTGGTAGATTCTCGTAGGAGGACATGGATGAAGGATTAGGATAGCAATATGTGGAGGCTGGATTAACATAGGGATATTGAGATGGTGGATTGTGATAGGAAGGTGTGGATGTTGCATTAGAATGGGAAGTTTGAGGTGGGGGAGTACCATAGGAGGACATGGATGCTGGATTGGCATAGGAGGATATGGGTAATGGATGATGATAGGAATAGTGAGATGGTGGATTAGGATAAGAGGAATATTGGGATGGTGGATTATGATAGGAATGCACGGGTGCTGGATTAGGTTGGGAAGAGTGGGATGGGTGATTAAGGTAGAGATATTGGGATTGTTGATGGTGGTAAGGATAGGAGTATGGGGATGGTGGATTACTATAGGAGGATGTGGATGTTGGATAGGATAAAGGTGGAGAGGGAGGACATGATGAATATGTAGATGGTGAGGATGTTGCATGTCCCTTGTCAAGGGAAGCATAAGGACTATTAGTAGATGCGGATGAAGGCATGGTGGGATAGTTCAGAGGAGTAGTTGGTTTTTGGGAGGTGATTGGAGAGAGCTTGCTAGCAATGATAGCATCAAGGGGATCTATATTACACTCTTCGTGATCAACAAGACTTTCGTTATCATCATCAACATAGTTAGGATTCCCCTTGACTACTATTATTGGTCATGCGAGAGGGGGATAAGGATTCATGATGAATATAGATCAGAAGGAAAGAATAGATGATGGAAAGATAAATAAGATGGATTGGAAGAAGATATAGGTTGACTAAAGCTCAAGTTGGGATTCAGGTGAAGCTCAGATCGGGATTAGATTAAAGCTCAGATTAGGATGATTGGATGATGCGATGGGATTAATTATGGCGATCGGATTTGATTACCAAAGGATGATCTCGACACTGAATCTACTTCTATATGAAAGTAGATTGATTGGGTCAAAGGTGATTGGATAGGGATGTGACTGGATTAGATTAGATAACATCGATTGATGAGACGATTGACAAGATCGAATAATGGATTAGATAGGATGATGAAAGGGGTTCTAAACCAAGTGCAAAGATTACCCTAGGTGACCTAGGGTGTTGATTGATTGGATTAAAGGATAAATGGATGATTGTGGCACTAAATCCACCTTCAGATTGAAAACAAACTAATTGAACCAACGACGATGATTGATTGACTCAGGACGGATGACAATCCTAAGCAGATGTTGATGATGACGATCAAATTTAGACACCTAGATCAATTTGGGTAATAACTTCAAATGAAGTTCATAGGATTTTTATGGGGAAAGTGATGATCGATATGTAACCTAGAGTTGTTCTAAGATGTGTTTATTTGATTTGATGATAAACGGATGACCTGCAAATGGACTAAAGCTCATATTAGGATTGGATTAATGCTCAGATTGGGATTGGATCAAAGCATATGATAGGATTGATTATAAGCAAAGTTTAGGTGTTTTAACTAGAGAACGTAAGTTGTGGACAATCAGATTTTTACCAGATTTGGTAGTTTCCAAAAATTGTTAAATTTTGCCATTTTAGGAAACTTCATAGGCATACCTTTGAGAGCCCAGGTTTTTCCAAAAAACTACCAAAAACTAAGGTAGGATGAATTTCCAACTAACATCCCATATCTGAGACATGCATTCCGAGTTATTAACGAAAATGATTTTTCAAAAATTGGAAAAAAACACTAAATTATGATTTTGAGGGTCAAGAAGAAGTTTGAGGCCCCAAAAATGTGTCAAAATAGGGTCCAACCAACTCAATTCTGGTCAGGAATCCACAAGCCACCTCATAACGCAACCACTCATAAAATTTCAGTCCAATCGGACACCCGAGTCAAAAGTTGTGGCCTCTGGAAGTTTTTGCATAAAAATGAAAACCCTCAAAATGAAGTCTAGATGATTGGGATGGATGATTTGATGATAGATATGGACTCTAATGATGTTCTAAGAAGCACCTATGTGGTTTGGTTGATTAAATGATGACTTTTAAAAAAAGGTTGATGGATACTCGAAATGAGGAAACGACCACTCGGAACAAGCAAACAGACACCCAAAACGAGGGAACGGAGGCTCAAAACAGTAGGATGAAGACTTGGATTGAACGGACGAGTGGTCAGGATGTGGATGTTGAGAAATGACTTGTTTTGGCTGTGGCTACCCCTACTAGGGCCTAGTCACCCCTCTAGTGAAAAATGGTTGATTCTGGTGCAGAGGGACGCGTGTGCCCGAGCGTGGTCACCCCTCTAGTGAAAAAATGGTTGATTCTGGTCAAGAGGAGCATGGGTGCCCAAGCGTGGCCACCCCTAATAGGGTATGGCCACCTTTTCTAGGGAATGGTCACCCTTCTAATCAAATAGAGGGCTAAAAATGATATGTTTTTGATGAGGGTGTGTGCGCCTGGGCGTGGTCGCCCTTCTGGTCAAACAAAGGGCTAAAAATGATATGTTGTTGTCGCGGGGCACATGCAACAAGGCGTGGCTGCCCTTTCTAGGGCATGGCCACCCCGGCTAGAGCAAGGTCACCCCTCTGGTCAAATAGATGGCTAAAAATGATGGCATTGTTGTAGAGGGGCGTGTGCGCCCGAGCATGGTTGCCCCTGCTAGGGCAAGGTCACCCCTCTAGTAGGGCAAGGTCGCCCCTCTGGTTTTTGAACCTATCCAAATCAAGAACAAGTCCAAACAAGCTTGATGGATGGTGAAACAGACTTGCTAAATGATGAAATGGGTTCCCTGAATGGCAAAACGGATTCCCTTAATGATGAACGGGTGTCCTAAATGGCAAAACAATTTCCCTGAATGGTAAAACGGGTTCCCAGAATAGGTGAATGAATTGTTGAAAATGGGGAACAATATTTGGAATGGGAAAACTAATATCTAGAATGGATGGACATATGGTCGAAATGGGTAAACAAATACCCCGAATGAGGGAACAACACTCAGAACGGGAAAATGGGTAGTCAGAATGGGTGAATGGCTTCTTGAAATGAGTGAACAGCTGGTCAAAAAGGGGAAACGATACTCGGAATGGAAAAATGTATATCCGAAATGGGCACAGATGGTCGGGTACCCCTAACAAGGTAACAACACTCAGAATGGGAAAATAGTTTGTCAGAATGGGTGAACGCTTCCCAGAATGGGTGAACAGCTAGTTGAAAAGGGGAAACAATGTTTGGAATGGGAAAATGGATATCCGGAATGGATAGACGGATGGTCAAAATGGGTAAACGGATACCTCGAACAAGGGAAAAACACTCAAAACAGAAAAATAGGTTCCCAGAATGGGATAACGACTAGCAAACAAAGGTTGAAAATGGTTGTTTTCACCCTTTTCTCAAATTAGGGCTGCCCATTTGAGGGAAAGGATTCCTAAGCTAAGGGAAAGATCACCTAGATCAATGAGGATGAAGAATGATGTCGAACAAACACCAAAACAGACCTGAACGGGGTCTTTAATGAAGAACAGGATGACAAAATAGATGAAGGGATTTGACTAAGAGGATCCAAATGGAGACTTGGAGGGAGGATAGGACCATCAATGGACAAATGGATATGCCTAAAGTGGTCAAAATGAGGGCACAAGTGAAGAACGGGACAAAAAACGGTCGAACAGACACTAAAAAAGACCTGAACGAGGTCTTGGGGGAAGCAAAAAAAAGTTGTGTCACCCCTATTTGAGGGTGCGGCCACCCCTGTTATGGAAAGGTCGCCCCTCTAGTGAAAATAGGGATCAGAAATGGTTGATTCTGGTGTAGAGGGGTGTGTGTGCTCAGACGTGGTCACCCCTGTTGACAAATCTAAACTTGACTTACGATAAAATAGCTATGGAAAAGGATTGAAAACAATTCAAATAGCAAGAAAAATGGCAAGATTGACTTGATTTATAATATATGCAATGGTTTTACATAGAAAATACAGTTCAAGTAGCACAATCCTAAGATTAGTAAGAGGGGTATGGCCAACACGGTTATCTAACTAAGCTAAATAAGGTGATCTAGAGAGTCCTCGATATACACTCGGTACATGAGGCCAAACCATGAGCACCGATCTATCACAAGCATGAGTTGAGAACCCCAATGAGATAATGAAAGGCTCAAACCAACTCTTCACGTCTATCTAGGTATCACCCTAGCTTCAACGCTCCACCAATTATGAGGCAACTAGATTGGGGTATAGTTTTCACCTCCCCCCTTTATATACCCCACTAGTACATGTGGTCAAGATCATCCCTTGGGGTGATGAAATCCCCAAGTAGGTCCCACTAAAAAGAAGGTGTTAATCCTTTTCGACTACTCCCTAGGCTCACATGAAATGCAAGGGGAAAGTTTGAACAATTCCCACCCCATTTGGGTAACACAAAGAACTAAGTAAGCTACGATTTCTCTTCACCCAGGATCACCAAATGGCACAAGGGGATTGGATACATCAGTAGCTTAATTTTTAGAAAAGGCAAGCAAATTCCTTGACCCCCTACTTAGTCTATGTGCCTAATTAGTATAAAATAAATGAAAACAAACAGCTAACTAAAACTCTTGGTCCTCTCGTCCTGCAAGAAACAAGTTAATAGTTTTTTTTTCACCATTCTTCATCAATCATCAACTTCCTGCACAAACATTAGTATAAAACCCTTCACAATCACAAACAACACATGTTAGGGGGTCAGTATTAACAAAACGATAGAAAACAGAGTTTGAAAAATGCACTAAAACATTATTTTTACCTTTTGTTTGAACTTGGTCGCCTCTACTAGTGAAAACATAGAGTTGAAATATTGTTTGTGTTGTAGAGAGGTGTGTATGCCTACGTTTGGTTGCCCTTTCTAGGGCATGGCCACCTCTACTAGGGCATGGTCGCCCTTCTGGTGAAAATAGAGAACTTCTAGTGTTGGTTTTCCGCAAACAGGCGTCCCTGCAAGACTTGGTCACCCCTTTGGTAAGACAGAGGGTTGAAAATAATGATGTTGCTATGGAGGGGTGTGTTTTCTCAGGCATGGCCACCCCTACTAGGGCGTAGTCACCTCTGCTAGGGCATGGTGGCCCTTCTCAATCACCCGAACCTACAAAAATGCAAACAAAAAGCAAAAATTGTTGATTTTACTATAGAAGGGTTTGTGTTCTTGGTCGTAGCCACCCCTACTAGGGCGTGGTCGCCTCTGCTAGGGCATGGTCACCCCTCAGAGTCACCTGAACCTACAAAAATGCAAACAACAGCGAACTTCAAAAGAAACTGACCAATTTGTGGGTCCCATAGGGGGTGCCAGAAATGTGTGCAGGTGTTTCTTACTCCTGAATATGCAAAACTAACCAAGAATTTAAGGTAAAGAACACAAGACCACCTCAATGATTAGCATAAGTAAAGCACAAAAGAGAGATAAAAATGAAAGTGATTATACCTTTTGTGTTGATCTCCTTGGTTGGCCCTTGACTGAAATTTGGTTGTGTGCTCCTTTTGATGGCAACATGATGGAAAATGGATGGAAGATGATTCAAATGCAAGATGAGGGTGGATAGGTGATAAGTAAACAAAATGGATGCAAGTTCTTGAATGCAAAATGTGCTTAATGGAGGCTTGAATGGCTTAAGATCATAAGCTTGTTACTAAATGCATGAGTTCCCTTAAAGCATGTAAGAGGGGGGTATTTATAGAAGAATTTGAATTCTCTAGAGGATTCAACAGTCAAGATTGAGCCACCATGGCCAAGATGGAGGGCTATGGTGAGTTGAGGACTCACAAGCCCTCACATCTTGTCATGTGGGAGATGAAGTGTCACAAGGACACATGAGGTGGAAGATGACATGTGATGGAGGTACTTGCAAGTACCTTGGTATGTGACTGATGTGACCTCTCAATGATCACATGGGGAAGGGAAAGCCTTGGGAGAATAAAAGTGAATTTTCAATTCATAATGATTGGGAGTATCCTAAGGATAAGACAAGGTGCTTATAATAGAAGGTTCCTAACCCATGTGACTAATGTGACCTCTCAATGATCACATGGGGAAGAGGAGATTCATTGGAAGAATAAAAGTGAATTTTAAATTCACATGATTGGAAATAGAAGGTTCTTGGCTTCATGTGACCTGATGTGACCTCTCAATGATCACATGGACAAGAGGAGATTCCTTGGAGGAATAAAAGTGAATTTTAAATTCACATGGGGAAGACAAAAAGGAATTAAAGATTCATTGGGGAATGAGAGAGTTGACCAAAGGGAGGTTGATTAGACTGACTAATCACTTATTAGAAGACATTTAGTGGCTAATGAAGATTAAGAGCCAACTTGCAAAATTTGGATGATGTGACACATCCTAATCAGGGATTAGCCATGTGCACATCCCTAATGATGGGATTAGGAGATGGATTAGGGTTAAGAAAAAAGATGTGAAATGTGAGGAATTAAATAAATGTCATATTTATTTAATTCATTTGATGAAAAGGAGACTAAAGGGGGTAAGGTATTTAATCATTAACTAAATACCTTAGGGATTAAAGAGGGATTAAGGGTATTAATTAGATAGTAGCAATATTACCTAATTAATGTGAATAAGAGAATGTTTAGATGAAAGGGGATAAATTTGGACAAATGTAAGTGTCCAAATTTGGATGTCCACAATTTCTACGGGAGTGGTCCCACTTCCCTTACTCAGTTCACAAATATTAACCTCCTTTACGGGAGCGGAGTCACCCTCCCAGGAAGGAGCGGTCTCCTGGATGGGATCACACTTCTCTTCCTCAATGGGAGTGTCACTCATTCTTGTGTTAGTAGAATCTAGAAATTTTATACTAGATGGGTTTGACTTATACTTTGTTATGAAGAATTTAGAGAAGTTCAAGGAACCCCAATCATCTCCTAAGAGAGCGTTCGATTCAAGGGATGAAGGAGAGGATGGGGGAGATTTGTAATCTTTCGCTTTAGGCAGTTCATCTCGGTTGATACTTTCCTGAGGGACAGTTTCCATAGAGGGTATCGATGAGGAACATGCCATAGCATCAACGGTTAAGGAGGGGATGCAATTCTTAAGAGTGGATGCAACTGAATTATGACCATTAGCGGTTAGCAAGAAAATATGCATAGCCTCTAGATCTACTTTAACCGTAACCACCCGATTGTTAGAAACAAACTTTAATGAAAGATGTAAGGTGGAATTTACTACACCCATATCATGGATCCAAGGTCTTCCTAAAACAAGATTGTACGGTAATGAGTCAGGCATCACATAGACCAACATAGGCAAGGTAATGGGACCCAACTGTAAAGGTAGCATTATCGTACCTAGAGCTTAGCTACCAGTGTTATTGAACCCGTGAATATACAATGAGGAAGTTACTAAAGAGGATGAATCAACTTTAATTTTAGGTAGTAGATCTATACCACAAATGTTCAGAGCTAAGCCAGTGTCAATGAGGGTACATCTAATATCGATGTTAACGTTTACTATAATCATTAAAGGTTCTACTTGTTTTTGCACATTTGTAGGTGGGAGTTCTTGTGGGTGGAATGTAATATTTGGTGAATCTGCTCAAATATGCACCATCAACGCATCAACATCTATTGGCCTAGCTGAGCTAGGAAAGATAATATTTTGTAAGGCTTCTTGCAGCATCTCTTGATAAACCTGAGCAGTCTGAAGCAAATCATAAAGTGAGATCTTAGCTAGAGTAACACAAAGTTGCTCGAAAAGATCATAATCACTTGGTGCTTTGGTCACGGGCTTAGGGGTTGAAGGAAGGTTAGGTTGAGATGGGGGTAAAGAAGTAGGAGTTTAAGCTGGTTGTGATGTAGGAATAGTACCTTTTTGTTTCAAGTTTTGTCTATTTCTCCTTGTAGGGTACGTATGTCTGACAACATTATAAGAAGCAAAGTCGATATCTTTCGCATATCTCGAATATAAGTTTGATGGATTGCTACGACATGAAATCCCATAGATGGAATAGTCTTCTCTAGGGAATGGCTCAGCTGGGGTCACATAAATGACGGGTTTCTTAGGGCTTGGAGGAGCCACAAAAACTACTACCACATTTATTGAATCTTTAGTTGGTAAGGAAGGAGTTTGTTTTGGAGATTTAAATATAGGGGAGAGTGCTTCTAAGAAATCATCTAGAGCATCTTCCAACATATCAAAATCTTGTTTGAAAAGAGACTCATTATAACTAGGCAACATTATTAAAATGGATCCGACGGTTCACGTCGAGTTCACCAAAATGTGATATAAGAGGGATTTGTTGCACATGGGTCCCTTTATTCTTAAGAGATCACTAGGGAATGAACTACCCTTATACACCTCAAACTAGATGAATCGATAAAACTGTGAAGAGAAGCGAAGAAGTAATTTTAGGTCCCGAAAGAGAAAGACTTCAAGATTTCTATCCTTGGTTGAGGATCCCTCAGCCAAAAGAAGACAGCATAGTTTCAGGACACCAGCACAGTGCATTGTCGTCCACAAGATGCACTGGCATCCTAAGCCATGAGGAACTCAAGAGCTCGAGCGAATGAGACTGAATCTTACTTCTCGACTCAGGTCAAAAAGAGTGAAGGATCAGATAATCGACAAAAAGCTAGAGATTAGAGGGAAATACAAGAGAACTTGAAACAAGATTACCTTCATGCATCTGAATCTTTACTCCAAGTGTCCATTCATAACCTACACATAGAAGATCAAGGGGAAAATTTTGGGGCTATATAGGGGCCTGCCTTAGTCAAACCCCCGTATTAGTGTTCCCACCTCCACGGACAGCCAAGTTTGGAAAATAGTGTAAAGGAAATAAATAAAGTGTGAAAACAAAACCCACTTCAGAGTAGAGCCCGCACCATAAAGTAGTAAATGAACTAGTAGGAAGGATTGATAGGGAGAGAGAGCATTACCCATGGGTCAAGACCCTCTTCCAGAGCACATAGGCGCACCGCAATGTGCCTACTTGAGAGTTGGTAGCTGCTAGAGGGACCTCATTCTGCCATGGCTTTGCCAGTAAAAGTGTTGGTATTCAAGGATAGAGCTTACCCAAGAGTAGAGCAAGTGGTGACAATGCTTGAATTGAAGACTTTCAACCCCAAAATGAGGGCCAAAAAAGGGTTTGAATGCATGCAAGTGTGACACAGAGCCATTTCACTTGAGATCTAACTTCCAGGACACGTGTCACAAGGGTCAGAGTTCCAAATTCATCATTTCAAAGAATGCATGCAAGTGTGACACAGAGCCATTTCACTTGAGGTCTAACTTCCAGGACATGTGTCACAAGGGTCAGAGTTCCAAATTCGTCATTTAAAACTTAGAAAACCATCAGGACACTAGCACACCGAGTGGACGTTCGCGTGTCGCGTAGGCATCCAAGGCCTACATTTTTGGGAAATGCCTTGTCAGGCTTCTGTCATTTCACCATATGTCCACATGGAGTCAGAATCATGAAATTTCGTCTCATGGGATTTTGTCATTAATGCTTCTAAGGTATCATAAATGCTAGGCAAGATTCAAAAATGTGGAATTTCCCCTAGGTGCAATTCTGTGACATTACAAGTACATGCCCAATCAATGAAGAAGGTGACAAAATAAGACTCTTCAAAAATGGATGCCAAACAAGATCCAAAGAAAAAGATGGTTTGACAATAATTATGCAATGAATATCATCAAAGAGGAGAGATAACCCCTCAAATGTGTCCTCCAAATATAAAATATGATATTCCACAAACAAAGATGTAATGTTTGATAAATAGGAATCTCAATCAAGAATACAATGAGATCCATGTTGCAATGAATCACTAGAATTTCTCAAAGAATCGCCAATATAAAATGAATGGTCCTATTGAACAAGAATGATGGGAGCCTTAATCAATGACTCTACATAAGGAATCACTAAAGGTGAAGGTACACCAACTATCTCTGAAGGAGAAGGAGCATCTGAAGAAACCTTGACATCCTCATCTGAATATTCAAAGTACTGCAAACAATAAAACTCTTGAATAGTATCATCATCATAAGGTATCATTTCTAAAAAATGAAGAGGCAGAAGATGATCTGAAATAGGATCATTTGGGAAGGGTTGAGTATCAAGATCTCCATATATCTCCCAAATTTTAGTCCAAAGAGTATGAGGACACTCACAATGAACAATAGCATTCAAAATTTCATCATCAACATGCATTGCAATAACTACTAAGGCATGATCCCTTTTGTAATTCCATGAAAAATTCTTACTATCAGTACTAGGAGGGAGAACAAGATCATACAAATGTGGCAACAAATGAATCCATCGAAGATGTTTTATGATGTAATCTCTCCATTATTTATAGTTTCCACTTTTCAACATAATTAGAGAAGAATGAAATGAAATCCCCATAATGAACTATGATAAATCTCCAAAATCACAAAAACAATAACCTTCAACAACAATTAAAACAAATAGAACTTCTCCAAATAGCAATATATCCAAGTAATCAAGTAGATGCCATAAATTGCAAAATATCAATAGATAATACATGGGGTTAAATCTAAAGAAAGTGCATAGACTAAATGATAGAGTTCTTAATCACCTTTTCAAAACCACTAGAATCTTTAAAATCTGACAATCTGGTAAAAATATACTAGCTCAAGAATCCAAAAGGGAATCTTCACTTCAAGTTGCAATAGATGATATCAAATAGAAAAATCCTAAGGAAAAACTCCACCATAGTGACATGCTAAATCATCTTTCCAATGATATCTCATTTGAAAAATAATTCCTTTTGGATCAAAAATTATCTCGGTTTGAAAAAAAGGTCCTAATTGGGCATTGGAAAGCTAAATTGTTGCAAAACTTAAGTGCCTCTAGGTTGGCCCTCGGTCGCTCACGTGATCGTCAGTTGTATCAAGGAAAAAAATCCCATCGCCAGGTGGGTGGTGAGGAGGTCTAGCATAGGAGGTGTCACTGGTGGCGGGTGCTCGTGTCACTGGCTGATAGAGCACCTGACGTTGGCCAATAAAATTGCAAGCAAAGGATTGGTACCAAAAAAAATTGAGCAACAAATGGCTGACAAACACATGCAACCAACTAATAATGCAGTTAATGGGCCTGACAATATTGCAAGGGCCAACAATCTAATAAATGTTGCTGATAGGAGTAAAGTTGATAGTAAAAAAATTGATGAGAGGGTGCAAGCAACTTGCACAACCCTATAAACATAATAAATGCCTCTACCAAACAAAAAACAACTACCCATAGAAAATAATTTTAAACCAAAAATAATAATAAAATTTTCCTGGTAAATTTTAAATTTTGATTGCAAAATAAAATAATAATCTGCAAAAAAAAAACTTACCACAAGGGGGGGCATTTTTTCATGCATAACTATACATATCCATATAGTACAGAATCTCCTACTCGCTAAAAATACTTTGATGCCCTCTAGATAAAAGTGGCAAATTTTGACGATTTGACAGGAATTTTAGGGGTTTTTGGACCTCCCAATGGTAGGGTCAAATCTACCCCAATCTACTCTAGAAATCAACTACCTCCTTGATGATGGCAACTAGCCTGAATTTAAAACCCTCACAAACAATTACCTGCAATGAATTCTCTCCTCTAGAAAAAATTCAACTCTCCAATACAAGACAGGCTTTACAAGGCCTTAGCTCCGATACCATGTTGGAAATGCTAAGGAACCCAAATGAAGCTATAGTCTTCAAAGGATCAACCAAGAAAGATACCATCCACAAGAAAGTGTTATATCATGAGCTTGTATGAATATGAGAATTGATATTGATCAATGAGATAAATAATCTCATATATTGATGATATAATATAATATACAAGAACCTTGAATATATAGGCAAGGTGTGATGAGTTATAATAACTACGCTTGTACAAATGTTAAATGCTCAATGCAAATTTTAAATGCATGAGATAACTATTAAAGTCTTAAATGACTAAAAGTAAATAATGAGACATGGCCCCATTGTAACTAACTTCTATAAATGACACTTAGGAATAACTTCACTCCTAAGTAAACTTATTATGTGAATAGGTCCCCACTAATGACTATTTAGGAAATAACCTTATTCACACCAACATTAATTAGAAATAAATCCTACTAATCTAGTGATAGGGAAAGGGTTATGTAAGTTGATAGTAAAAAAACAACCTAATGCGAGGGAAGGCGTTCCTTACATGTTAATAGTAAGCTTGCATGATGAATTGTTTTTAAATAGATCACTTAGCTCTTAACCTATGGAGAATGTCCTACTCATCTCTCTAGCAAACAAATAAGGAACTTGGGGTTAAAAGCTGCTAAATATGTTATTTGGGAAGATAAACTATATAAGAAGGGTATGGGTAGTACTTTCTTGAGGTGTGCGGATAAAGAGCAGCAGAGAAAATTGTTAGAATCATTCTACAATCAAGCATGTGGTGAACATTTTTTAACATCGATGACACCTTTCAATATCCTGAGATGGTATTTTTATTGGCCAAGTATGTTCAAAGATTCTTATGAATGGGTTTCCAAGTGTGAGTAGTGTGTGTTTTTTTTGGTAGGCCTCAATTAGTAGCTCTCCCCTTGAAGTCGGTCATTATTGATGAACCCTTGCATCAATGGGCTTTAGATTTTTTGGGTCCTATTTATCCTCATTCTAGCACATGTCATACCCATGTCTTAAATACTACAAATTATTTTACCAAATGGGTAGAATAAATACTAGTGAAACACACTACCTTTGAAGTGATATGTCGCTTTGAAGTATTATGTCGCTTTGTTGAAGAGAATATTGTGGTCAGATTTAGGGTACATAAGAAGATGGTTACTAACAATGCTCCAAGTTTTTCCTCTACAAAAATATCCCTTTTTGTTATGATTATGGTATCACCTTATCTCAATCTTTTGATTACTACCCTCAAGGAAAAAGTTAGGCTAAATTGAAAAACAAGAACATAGTTACTATCATTTAGAAAATGTTTCATGAAAATCAAAGAAATTGGCACAAAAAGCTATATGAAACTTTATGGGAAAATTAAATTAGCCTTTTGAATTAGTGTATAGGACTAAAAGTGTTATACCCATTCCTCTTGAACTCTCAGTATTGAAATTATAAAAGACTCTTGAAGACACACAATTCCAAGATGAATTAGAAAAAATAATAATGTATTTACATAGGATTGAGGAGCAAAGAGAAGAAGTGGCTAATAGAATAGTTGAGCACCAAAGAAAAGTGAAGACAGTTTTTGATAAAAATTCGAAATAGAGAAAATTTGTGGTTGGATATTTGGTTCTATTATGGGACAAGAGGAGGAATCCCAAGGGAACTCATGGTAAATTTGATTCACTCTAGAAGGGACCTTTCAAAATCAAATAGGTAATTGGAGATAATCATTTCCTTTTATCATATCCAGATGGGACTCCATTACCCCTTGCTTACAATGGGAAATATTTAAAGTTGTATGATTAGTAAGTGGGTTGTTCCTCACACACTATACATAGTAGTCAGGGTTTTGTTGGTCTTCGTTTGTTTGGTTTTCTCCATTCTGGTTGTAGAGTTTCATTTGCATCCCTTTCTATTTGTTTTGACTTTATTTCCCAATGGATAAGGCTCTTTTTCCCTTGTTGATTTGGATTTCATTTAGCATCCTTTTCAATCCTTGTCCCTAGTGAGAACAAGATTTTTCTTTAGTTTTTGGTGTCCTAGCTCACAAAGAAATTGTTCAATCCTTGTTGTTAATGTTATCTCTTTCATGTCTCCACATAGAACATCATTAAATTTTTTAGAAATTATATAGGTTCTAGCCTTATTTTTTAAAGCTCCATCATCCTTTGAAGGGGTTAGTCAAACCTTGTCAAAAGTCCATAAGGTTCTCAAAACCTCTAACTCAAACTATCATATAAGAGGGATTCATTGCACATGGGTCTCTTTATTCTCAAGAGATCACTAGGGAATGAATTGCCCTTATACACCTTAACTCGAACGAATCAATGAAATTGTGAAGAAAAGTGGGAAAGCAAACTTAGACCCTGAGAGAGCAAGACTTTGAGATTTTCACCTCTAGTTGAGGAGCTCTTAGCCAAAAGATGTCAGCGCGGTTTTAGGATGCCAGTGCGGTGCGCTATCATCTAAAATATGTGTTGGCATCCCAAGCCGTGAAGAACTTAGGAGCTCAAGCGGATGGAACCGAATCTCACTTCTTGACTCAAGACAAAAGCTTGAAGGAGCAAATAATCAACAGAAAGCTAGAAATTAAAGGGAAATACAAGAAAACTTGAAACAAGATAATTACCTTCATGCGTCTAAATCTTTATTCCAAACTCCCCTTCGTAACCTGCACACAAAATATCAAGGAGGAAAAGTTTGGGGTTATATAGGGGTCTGCCTCAATCAGACTCCCATTTTGGTGTTCCCACCTCCACAGACAGCTAATTTTGGAAAAGAGTGTAAATGAAGTAAAAAAAGTATGTGGGGAAAGCATAACCCACTTCAGAGTAGAGCTCATGCCACAAAGTAGTAAATGAGCTAGTGAGAAAGAGTGATAGGGAGAGAGAGAATTACCCATGGGTCAAGACCCTCTTCCGAAGCACACATGTGCACCGCTATGTGCTTGCTTGAGATCTGGTAGCTACTTGAGAGCTTGTACTTTCTAGAGGGACCTCAGTCTGGCATGGCTTCGCTTGTGAAAAAAAAATTATCCAAGGATAGAGTTTACCCAAGACTAGAGAAAGTGGTGACAATGCTTCAACTAATGACTTCCAACCCCAAAATGAGAGCCAAAAGGTGGTTTTCATCCATGCAAGAGCGGCGCAGAGCCGTTTCACTTGAGACCTAACCACTAGGACATGTGTAACCAGGGTCAAGGTTCTAGATTCGTCATTTCAAACTCAAAAAATTGCCAGGATGCTAGCGCATCGCGTGGACGTCTGCACACCATGCAGGCATCCAAAGCCTAGGTTTTTGAGAAATGCCTTGTCAGGCTTCTGTCACTTCTCCAAGTGTCCACATGGAGTTAGAATCACAAAATTCTGACTCGTGAGGTTTTTCCATTAATGTTTCCAAGGTGTCATAAATCCTAGGCAAGATGTGAAAATGTGGAATTGCCCCTAGGTGCAATTCAACGACATTACATTTTTCCCCCACTTTAGTGGGCTCGATTTTGGAAAAAAAATCACCCTCACTAAAGTAGATAAGAAAAACTTCACCTAAACTCCGAATTTTAGAGAAATGTGTGCTAAGAAGAGGGACCGCAAATGTCACTAAGTTCAAGCTAACCAGTACTGAGGATGCCCCCAACTTTCAAGCTCAGCAAATAGCAACACCACAGTTGTGAAAAACTGTTCAAAACTCTATCCTAGAAAATGAAAATTTTGAGTCAGTTTCAAAAAATCGGAAGAAACTACCACGAAGAGAAGAATGATCAAGAAAAAGTGGTCCATTCAGAGGAAAAATGTGATCAAGAGGTGACTATATACCCCCCCTAAGTTTTCCCCTAGCATGGTGGGGTAAAGTCAAGAGAAACTGGGGGGCCACAAACTCTAGGAAAAATGGGCTCTAGGGGACCTATATATACCTAGGTAGGCCCCTAGAAGGATCATTTTCACTATTCACTACGAGCAGATTATTGACTTTTGTGAGAGAAAATTCAGAAAAATACCAAGAAAGATAGAGTACGAGGCACTAAGTCTAGAGTAACTATGCACGAACATCGCTAAGGGTCACAAGGTGGACCAAGTAGGCCTCTTAGCGTCGATTTTCATGCTTTTTAGCTAATTTTTTGAATTTTTCCATCGAGGTGCGTAGGTGTCCTAAATTTGTGCTCACATCCTCGATACCAATTGTCATTCGTCACATGTGTTGGGGTCCTAGATCCACGTTGTCATCTAAAGGATGCGTTGGTGTCCTTCGGGCGACCATGGCAGTCGAGGTCACATACACGGTGCACATGTGTCCTTTTACATGTTTGTTCATCATGATGATGTTTCTAACTTAGAACTTGTTTAGTTTTTATAGGAGTATCTAGAGATCCGAGAGCATCTCGAAGGGTGAGCATTCTGGCTTGTTCACAAGTAGAGGGATCGCCTTTCTCAGGATGAGATCACAAACCTAGAGCAGATCGATTTCTGGCATGTATTCACTATGCCAGAGATGTGATACCATGAGGGGATGCTCACCACTATGATGGAGCAGTGGGATGCCACTACGTCATCTTTCCAACTGTCATGCAAAGAGATGACTATCACTCTCGAGGATGTCCATCGAATCCTCAGGCTACCCATCTGCAAATCACAGGTGACCTTAGATGACACCCGATCGGCACGAGCGCATAGCGAGGGCATCCTCTACTGCACAGGGAGGAAAGACAGTGGTGATGACACTGGTCACATCTATACTCACTGGTATGACCAGGTGAGGACCACAACATTGTTGTTACACCGAGTGATGGTAGTCACAATTGCCTTCTGCATCACCATAGACGAGCGAGGCTCACACCTACATGGGGACCTTGTCCCTATCATCAGAGAGATGGTTGAGCATAGGAATGTGTTTTCCTAGGGGCACAGCATGTTGGCACACCTATACCAAGAGTTTGGGTGGTATGTACACTATGAGTACTGCAGTCTTACAACATGCACACTTTTGCAAGTGTGGGCTTTCGCCCACATCATGTGCACTCGGCCGGTCAATTTTCCCGACTGATGACTATATCATCTCTCGATGGCCCACTGGTATGACATGACAGGCTAGTGACGCTTTGGGGACCTATAGTTTTGGAGGCTGCATTTTGATACTATGGTCATGGGAGAGGTTCATTGGAGACCCTACCAATATTTTAGGTGGGTTAACAACAGCAAATTTCCTTAGGAACCTACAACGAGACCGTTTTTTGGTTCATCACTACGATTATATTATTGTACCCTATTATTGGAGTCAGGTCATGTGATAGCATGGTTGTGTTTAGACCATACTGCCCGACATGCCTACATACACCAGGGCACACTGCAATGCAGCAAGGGTAGGTGATCACCCTCACCCTTCCATCACAAACATCATCTTCTTAGATGATGATGAGCCCAACCATGATCTGTTGGCCATGGTGATGGTAGATAATGTTGGGGTAGAAGCAAATTTCATGTGGTGGTGGGAGAGGCACCATCCTGCTCCAATTTTTGGTGAGGGTGCTCTGAGAGGGGACCTGGCCCATAGGAGGAGGTTCCCCACCAGCCCCCATAGGGCGGGCAGGAGGAGAGGCCGCTAGCAGGGCGGCGCAAAGGAGGAGTCGACATAGGAGGAGGAGGAGGTGATGTTTACAAGGCCAAGGTGGTGGAGGAGGTTATCTCCCCCTGCAGCTACCACATCTCATCAGTGCCACCAGTCTCCACCATCCCAGTAGCAGCAAAATTAGCATCACTAGGGTCAACCACCAATATCAGTGGTGCAGGCCCTAGTGTTGACACACACCTTGATCCCACATGGTAGCCAAGGGATCCAGGTATACATAGTGCATTATTGTTATTCTCATGCTTTTCATCTTTTTGTTTATGTTTATATATATACATGCCATGTGATACTGATTCTTGATTCTCTCTTTGTGATTGCAGAGGATGCATAGGAATGGACTGGGTTTATAGCTCAGTGTATTTCAGAGGTGGCCCTTGCTGTATCAATCTAGGGGATAGTCCTTGAGGCCTACTGACCAATTTCAACAAGGTTGCATGCCCCCACTTTTGATTTGGTAGCATGTCTAAGGATTGCATACGAGGAGCGGGGTGCAAAGGTCGTATAGTTGACTGTAGAGCTAATGACCATGCAGGGACAGCAAGATCAGCTATCGACAGAGCTACGGACGACACTCATCTAGTGAGATGTAACAGTGATGAGGTTTGATGTCACTGAGGTGGCATGTGATGATGTTTAGAGCCGCATTGATGAGCTCAACATGCAACCGGCAACTATGATCCTGACAGATGTTCAATGGCTACAATAGAAGTTGATCCAGGTGAAGATGGACATTTTTTAGCTGTAGGGGAGCTTCGAGGGATATAGGTGGGTTTATCTGCATCACGCTCACACCGATCCTAATCGCAGACCATCATACAACCTCCTTCCAGAGTACTAGAGTGGCCACTAGAGCCAGAGGGCTCGAGGAGCCATGCACCATAGGGATAGGAGTCCCTCTTCTGTATATCATGTTTGTAGCTGGATATAGACACATATATATATACTTGTAGATCTTTTGTATAGACACATATTCAGTAGCCACTCATTTTTTATAGCAGTGGCTTGATACATGTACATGACATTTGATTCATACATTGGTCATATATATATATATATATATATATATATATATATATATATATATATATATATATATATATCGGTTTCAGTATCATAGCTTTGTTTATGTGTATGTTTTCTATTTTCATGTATGCTCATGCTATGGATGTTATTTACTTATATGGATGTATTCTCTTATTAGATGCTAATCATGATTTAATTAAACACATTTGGTTACATGTTAACTAAATACTATGATGATCTAATGACTTTAAAAGATTTAATGTGATGTATGGATATATAGCATAGTAAGACACACATATGTATGTTTTATTACATGCACACACACATGGTCACGTCATAAAAACAAAAAAATTCATGATGTGAAAATGAGCAAATGTTAACACATGCAATATTACTACCCTTTAGGGAGAACACCACACATGAGACACATTAGGACACTATGCATAGTATCGATGAAGGTGCATCACATTAACAGGTTCTTTTAAAGGTGTTCCATCCATAGATGATAATCCATAGGCACCTGAATCGCACACATATATCACAATGTAAGAACCTAACCAATTAGGACTA
Organism: Sequoiadendron giganteum; assembly: GCA_007115665.2. Taxonomy (NCBI): domain Eukaryota; kingdom Viridiplantae; phylum Streptophyta; class Pinopsida; order Cupressales; family Cupressaceae; genus Sequoiadendron; species Sequoiadendron giganteum. Next base: position 208,545,896 of record CM021107.1, read on the forward strand.
AACTTCCCTTTCTGATCAGGCGATGCATTTACATTCTGTTGATTTTCATATAGAGCCAAATCTCCTAGCTTGAAGGTCCTAGGAAGCACACCCTGATTAAATTGTCTTGATAGCAACTGCTGATAAGCTTTAATATGATTGAGGGCCTGTAAATGGCACTCATCGAGCATCTCTAGCTGATGCAAACGGTTAGTTTGATAGGTTTTTTTCATCAATCAACCCTCTAAGGTAAATCCACAAAGATGGAATTTCCAACTCCAAAGGCATGATAGCTTTGGCATCATACATGAGGTTATAAGGTGTCATTCCCGTCATTGTACGAACACTTGTGTGATAAGCCCATAAAGCATATGTTAATTGAATATGCCAATCTTTGTCGGGTTTATTAACTGTTTTACGAAGAATGAGTTCAAGCATTTTATTAGAAGCTTCTGCTTCACCATTGGATTACGGATAATATGGTGTAGAAAACCTATGTTGAATATGAAATTTCTCCAAGAACTACTTTACTTCCTTATTTTTAAATGGTGTACAATTATTAGAGACAAGCGTAGCAGGTAGCCCAAAATGATAAATGATGTTGTTCAAGAGGAAGCTATAGATACTTTCAGCATTCGTGGATAGGAGTGGAATAGCTTCAACCCATTTTGTGAAATAATCTATAGCGGTAATGATAAAGGTGTGTCCCTTGGAAGAAGGAGGTGATTATTTTCCAATAATATCCAATCCCCATTTTTTGAAAGGCCACAGAGAAGTTTGATTCTACAACTCCTAAGTAGGAGTGTGGATAAGGTAGCTATGTTGTTGACATTGAAGGAACTTCTTGACAAAATCAAAGGAGTCTTGTTCCATCGTTTTCCAATAGTATCCCATGTGTACCAACTTCCTCACCAGGGATCTACCATTGAAATTTCCACCCCCAGAACCTGCATGTGCTTCTTTAAGGGCAAGGGGTATTTCTGCTTTAGTGAGACATATTAGCAACAAGCCGTTATAACCTTTTCGATAAAGAATGTTAGATAAGATGGCATAACATGTTGAAAGCTTTCGTAAATGAGTGCAATCATTTTTCGTCACGCCATCGGGAAAGTTTCTGGTCTTTAAATAGTTGTAGATACTAGAGAACCATTCTCTCAAGTCTACATGAAAAAAAATTAGAGACTCAAGCTGGGGTTGATTGAGAACTGTTGGGGTTTGCACGACCTAAACCACAAAATGATACTCCTTTGTATCCTCTTTTTAAGGTACCAAGGAAGTAGCACTCACCATGGCTTCTACATGTCTATTTTCTCTCCCAGGGACATTGTTTATCATCAAAGAGGAAAGTTGATTAAGCAAAGATAAAGTGAGGTCTTGATATCAGGAAAATTTACTTTGTTTAGCTTGATAGGTTCCTGTGATCTAATTCACAATAAGTTTAGAGTCACCTAGTATACAGAGATGTTTAACCTTCAACGCAATCATGACATGTAAACCGACAATAAGAGCTTTGTATTCTACGATATTATTAGTGTAATGAAAATCTAATTGAAAGGATAGAGGGACCGGTTTGCCTTCAGGGGATATCAGGACCACACCAGCTCTAGAACCGGTTTGACCACTCAATCCATCGAAGTACATCTTCCATTCAAGTTCATAGTTGATTGTGAAGATATTTTCATCAAGGAATAGATCCAACCCAGGGAAGGAGCGAGATGAGGGAGCATCTTCTAATTGATCGGCAATCGCTTGTCCCTTTAAAAATTTCTAAGTGACAAGTTTTATATCAAACTCAGAAAGCAACATAATGCACATTGCTAATCTTCTAGTGAGTTTAGCATTGGAGAAAAAATGCTTCAAAATATTTGTTTTCACTATGATGTGAGTATCAACATGGAGGAGATAGTGTCTCAACTTTTTTGTAGCAAATACAAGAGCAAGGTATTGCTTCTCCATGGACGAATAACAAGTTTCATAATCAGCAAGGATGCAGCTAATGTAGTAAACTACTCTTTCTCTCTTCTTGTGTCATCATACTGAGCTAGTAGGGTTGCTAAAGTGTGTGGTAACATAGCAAGGTAAAGTAGGAAAGGTCTATCTTGCATAGCTCGCATCAACATAGGAGGGTTGGTCAAATAAGCTTTGATGGATTCAAAAGCTTTCTGACACTCTTCATCCCATATAAAGCCAACATCCTTTTTTACTAAATGAGTGAATGGGAGGGTACGGTCAGCCAACTGAGATATGAATCTACATATTGCCTAAATCTTCCCTATAAAATTTTTAACTCGGTGATGTTCCTCGGTGGAGGCATGTTAGCAATAGCATCAATATTATTTGTGTCAACATCAATTCCATGATAAGAGACTATAAACCCAAGAAGCTTGCCAGCGTCCACGCTAAAGACACACTTATGGGGATTGAATCTCATCTTGTAAAGTCAAAGCCTATCAAAGATAAGATGAAGGTTCTTCACATGATCTTGATGATTTACATATTTCACCAAGATGTCATCAACATAATCTTCTAAGATTTTATGAATGAAATCATGGAATATCAGTGTCATTGCTCATTGGTAAGTCACTCCTACATTTTTTAACCCAAAGGGCATGACCACATAGCAGAAATTAACCCAAGGGGTAGTGAAGTTTGTCTTGTATTGATCATCAAGGTTAATACGGATCTGATTATAACCTGAGAATCCATCCATGAAAGATAACAATGCATGGCATGTGGTTGAGTCCACAATCATATCTATATTAGGTAAAAGAAAATCATCCTTAAGAGAATCCTTGTTAAAGTCTTGAAAGTCAATGCATATACGAATACGGCCATCAAGTTTACTAAAAGCGACTATATTCAAAATCCAAGGAGAATAGTCAATAAGACAGATAAAGCATGCTTTCAACAGCTTTTCTATCACAGTCTTGACCATTAAAGCTACCCTAGGATTGATCTTTCGATTTTTTTGCTTAATGGGCTTGGTGCTGGAGCATAGAATGATATTATGGACCACTATGGATTCATCAATACCAGGCATATCCTCATACTTCCAAGTGAAGATATCAGGGTGAGTATGCAAGAGGTTAGAGTGCTCATCTGCTTCCTTGGAAGAGAGGCGCTTCCCAATCTTGATTACCTTTTCCGAAGATTTAGTATCCATGGGAACTTCAACAGTATCCCCTTTAAGGAGAGAGATGTGGTCCTCAAGATGAGATATCCGAATATCATCACTGACGTTAGATAGAGGGTCTTCTTCATCGATGCTCAGAAAGGATTATCCAAAGTATGCTTGTTTATGTAAGCGATATGGGAATAATTTCTTGTGATGATATGGAGGCAACGAAGATTAAGCACCCAAAAATTCCCCTAATGCTTCATCCAAAGAGAATACATCCATAGGAACCCTCTTGAATTGTCCTCTTTCTTCTATCAACTAAGGATGGACCAAGCTTAATGGTTCAACTGAAATCATATCAACACTCCACCAAGGTTTTTATCTAGACTATTCAACAGGGCATCTCAAACCCAGAAAGCGTTGTCGTTGCTTAAACTGGATAGGGACTTGTATTCCTTGCTCGATATGTCTTAGGACTTTTTGCCCATAGCCATATCGAGAAGTGAGTTTGTAACCAAACCCATAACAAGTTTGCAGAGTTTCAGGAGGGGGCGGCTCCACATAGAGTGACTTGTTCCACCAATGGATGTTGAAAGTCTCTATGGGAGTGGTCCCACTTCCCTTACTCGGTTCACAAACATTAACCCCCTTCACATGAATGGGATCATTATCTCAGGTTGGAGCAATCTCCTAGACAGGATCACACTTTTCTTCCTCAATCGGAGGGTCACTCATCCTTATGTTAGTAGAACCCAGAAAATCCATGTCAAAGGGGTCCAACTTATATTCTGCTATGAAAAATTCAAAGAAGTTCAAGGAACCCCAATCATCACCTAAGAGAGCATTTGATTGAGGGGATGGGGAATATTTAAGGTCCTTCGCTTTAGGTGGTTCGTCTCAGTTGATACTCACTCGAGGAACAACTTCCACAAAGGGTATCAATGAGGAACATTCCATAGCATCAGTGGTTAAGGAGGGAATACAATTCTTGAGAGTGGATGCGACCGAATTATGACCAGCAACAACTAGTAAGCAAAGATGCACAACCTCTAGATTTTCTTTAACCATAACCACCGATTGTTAGCAACAAACTTTAAGGAACGATGTAGGGTAGAAGTTACTACGCTCATATCGTGAATCCAAGGTCTCCCTAAAAGAAGATTTTATGGTAACGAGTCGGGCATCACATAGACCAATGTAGGCAAGGTAACAAGACCCAATTGCAAAGGTAGCATTATCGTACCTAGAGCTTAGTTTCCAGCATTATCAAACCCATGAATATACAAAGAAGAAGCTACTAAAGAAGATGAATCGACTTTAATTTTAGGTAGTAGATCTATACCGCAAATTTTGAGAGTTGAGCCAATGTCAACGAGGGTATGCCTAATATGGATGTTGTTAACATTTACTATAATCATCAAAGGTTATGCTTGTTTCTGCACATCCGAAGATGGGATTTCTTGCGGGTGGAACGTAATATTCAATGAATCAGATCGAATATATGCCATCAATGCATCAACATCCATAGGCCTAGCAGAGGCAAGCAAGAGAATCTTTTGTAAGGCTTCCTACAACATCTCTTGATAAACTAGAGCCGTCTGAAGCAAATCCCAAAGCGAGATCTTAGCTGGAGTAACACGAAGTTGCTCAACAAGATCGTAATCACCTGGTGCTTTGATCACGGGTTTAGGAGTTGAAGGAAAGTTAGGTTGAGATGGTGGTAAACAAGTAGGAGTTTGCATAGGTTGTGATGTAGGAACAAACGCTTGTTGTTCTAAGTTTTGTTTATTTCTCCTTGTAGGGTATGTATGCCCAACAACATTATAAGAAGTAGAGTCAGTAGCTTTCACAAATTTTCAATATTAGTCTAATGGATTGCTATGACCTGAAATCCCATAGATGGAGTAGTACTCTCTAGGGAATGGCTCATTCGGGGTCACATAAATGATGGCTTTCCTAGGGCTTGGAGGAGCCACATAAACTACTACCACATTTACCGACTCCTTAACTAGTGAGGAAGGAGTTTGTTTAGAATATTTACATATAGGGGAGAGTGCTTCTAAGAAATCATCTAGAACATGTTCCAACATATCGAAATCTTGTTCAAATAAAGAATCCTTATGACTATGAGACATTATGAAAACAGATCTGGCAGTTCACGTTGGGTTCACCAAAATGTGATATAAGAGGGATTTTTTGCACATGAGTCTCTTTATTCTCGATAGATCACCAAGAATGAATTGGTCTTATACACCTCAACTCGAACGAATCAATGAAACTGTGAAGAAAAGCGAGAATGTAATCTTAGGCCCCAAGAGAGAAAGACTTAAAGATTTTCACCTCTGGCTGAGGAGCTCTTAGCCAAAAGACATCAACGTAGTTTTAGAATGCCAATGTGGTGCATTGGCATCCCAAGTCATGAAGAACTCAAGAGCTCAAGCGGATGGAACTGAATCTCACTCCTTGACTCGGGACAAAAGCTTGAAGGACCAGATAATCAACAGAAAGCTAGAAATTAAAGAGAAATACAAGAAAACTTGAAACAAGATTACCTTCATGCATCTGAATCTTTATTCCAAGCTCCCCTTCATAACCTACACACAAAATATCAAGGGGGAAAAGGTTAGGGTTGTATAGGGGTCTGCCTCAATCAGACCCCCATTTTGGTGTTCCCACCTCCACAGACAGCCAAGTTTGGAAAAGAGTGTGAAGGAAGTAAACAAAGTGCGTGGGGAAAATAAAACCTTCTTCAAAGTAGAGCCCATGCCACAAAGTAGTAAATGAGCTAGTGAGAAAGAGTGATAGGGAGAGAGAGCATTACCCATGGATCAAGACCCTCTTCTAGAGCACACGGGCGCACCGCTATGTGCTTGCTTGAGAGCTGGTAGCTACTTAAGAGCTTGTAGTTGCTGGAGGTACCTCAGTCTAGCATGGCTTCACCTATGAAAGTGTTTCTATCTAAGGATAGATTTTACCCAAGACTAAAGCAAGTGGTGACAATGCTTCAACTAATGACTTCCAACCCTAAAATGAGAGCCAAAAGGGGGTTTCCATGCATGCAAGGGTGGCACAGAGCTGTTTTACTCGAGACCTAACCACTAGGACACATGTCGCAAGGATCAAGGTTCTAGATTCATCGTTAAGAGCACACGCAAAAAAAATGGAGATATTAAGTTAGGGCACATGGATTTTGAAAGATTTCATAGAAAGAATGGGTGTGGAGAATCAACCTCCCATTACATAGAGGTTGACTGAGAGTGAATTATTATGGGTTGTCAACTTCCCAGTTGTTCAATTCCATGATTTAGTTATTGAATGCATAAATAATTATGAGCCTCAAATGAGAGAAGTAAAGACACAAGATAATAGGGTGATCACCAAGCTCAATAGGGGTACCTTTCAATCGTTGCTATAATTGTCTCAAAGAAACAAGTACATGTATTTAGATGTTATCGTTTTATATCATTTTTTTCTAAAAATAAGAATCATTTCCTTCATACGATATTGAAACAATGATTAACATTGCCAAAGAAAGGGAAATATCAATTGCCCAAAAATTTGCACAAGTCCCACTTCATGAATGAAATTGATAACATGATTGTGTTATTACATAGACTCATTGGAAGAAAATATGCACACAACTTTAAGGTTTGGATGTATTTATTTATTGTTATCATTTTTCATTGATAATAGTACATTTATTGGGCCCATATCATTAGCAATAAACTCTATAGACAAATAATGCATTTCATAGCCGATAAACACTTTTACATGTCATCATATTTGTTTTATGCTATCACAAGTATGAGGACTTGTCTAGGATATAGAATTGAAGGGGAACTAGGTGAGGATACCCCAATTATGATTACTACTCTCAACTTCAGCTAGAAAATAGTTACAAACACTTCAAGAGGGTAATTGAGGCATTTACAATGCTAGTTAGGGAATTGCAAGGTAACTTGAGCATAAGAATCTCCCTGAAATTTACCTTGTTGGTTTAATGTCTATGAGAGATATTTCATCTAGTTTCAAAGGTTCGCATATATTATCTAGTGATCCCACAATAGTGGTTTACATTTTCTGGGAGATCTTGATTTTTGTTGAAATCGCATTTTTTAGAATATATGATGATTCAAGCCTTGAAAAGTTCCATTTAAAGGATTCCAATTGAAGAGGGTTTGATCAAACCACCTTAGATCAAACCCCCTTGGATATAACCCTACTAGTTTTGAACCATACCTATAACAGAGTCTCCTTTACACCTATCAAAATGCGGATAAAAAACCACTTTTGATTTAACTTTTGGGGGATCAAATGAATTCATTTAAAATTTATTTTTTGTAAGTATGTAGTCCTTATTATAAGCTTCCCAAAAAGTATAATTTTAAATAAATTTAATTTGATTATTATATTTATTTTTGATTTCTAGTGAATGTAAGTTTTTCACCGTAAATCAAGCTCTCTATTCTTCATATGTGGAAAAATAGCAGATTAACAAAAACAAAATCTAAAAAATATCTATGAACTAGATATTGATGTCCTTTATCCAACAAAAATATTAAATTAAATTTCGATACATACAAAAAAAAGTTATGTTTTAGCTAGTAAATCATCTCTAAATTATAATTGGTTTACTATGAAACTTAATTAAGAAAAAAATATTCAATGAAATGCTATGAAACCAATTCCATGCACTAGATATTTTAGTTACAAATCTAAATTTGAAAAAATTAGAATTTCATCCTTCATATAAAAAAATTTATGTGTTAACCAGTAACACCACTCTTTAAAAATGGTGTTTACTATTAAAAACTAGTTTTCGAAGGAGATGGAAAAAGAAGTGTAGTCTAATTCCAAAAAATTTGAAAAAAATATATTTAGAATCTACAGACAAAATGTCACAAATTGCTAGTTTGCATCATCTTCAAATTCCTCATGGTTTAGCCACTATAGGTGCTCAAAAGTGAAGATTTAGTTTAAAAAAATTAAGTTCAATGTCCAATTTGGCCAAAAATTGGTAGATATGATGGTTTCCTATGTAATTTTCCAAAGTATGTTAGTGATAGGTTTATGATGATTGAGGTGTATTAGAAATCAAAGAATTTAACAAATTGTGTAAGGAGAGGAAGAAAGTTGGTGATCCTTTTCCTATTATCCTTCCTTTTACCAATGTATATTTTCATCAAATGCCCTAAATATAGAGATGGATATGGTCAAATACATGCTATAATTCTTTGAATTTTGTTTCCCTTTTGATAGTAAAGATTTTGTAAGAAATAATTTACAACTAGGCTTGGGTTATTATCATGTGCCTGAGCTAGAATATTATTAGGAATTGATTGTGATAATGAATTTGAAGTAAGGAGAAGATACTTAATGCATCTGCCAATGAGATTGTTTAGGATGTATAACATGAATTTGAGCATCTTAGATATCGATGTTGACGATTTTGATCTAGATGATCATTTTTACCTTGATCACATATGAAAAATGCCAATCTTACCCCTCAATTGGAAAAATGGGGAGATCATGAACATCGAGGGGAGAAAAATAGTAGTTCTAAGGAGAACCAAGGACTGGATAATAAAGAATACTATATAACCTCCCAATTCACATGCCACGATAGTGGTAAAGGATGCAGAGAAGTGATAATCCAATCAAGTACATTTTCCTCCTTCATACTACTACTACAATAACTTCTCATGTAGTCGAAGGAGGGGATGGAGATGAACCGCTTAAAGGGGGGCCACAAAAGACCTATGGGGAAGCAATAAGGGAGAAAAGGAAAGAAAAGGAAGAACTTGAAGCAGTAGCAGAAGAGGCCATGGAATTATCATCCTCTAATTCTCAAGATGGTATTTCCTCGTCACCTCCTCATTCTACTCATGATCAGTCTCCTCCCTTATCCCTAGAAGAAACAAATTCCAAAACCCCTATGGTTAGTAGATCACTACAATTCACCCCTCCTATAGCCCTACTTCCTTGGTTATGGAAAACATTATCCAAGAAGAGAAAGGTTACAGATTTGAAAATTTTGGATGATAATATTATTTCAATCTTATTGCAAATGACTCCTCAGCCTAAGAAATTGAAAACTACTTCAAAAATGATGATTGATTCTACCTTTAGGGGTTTGTATGTTGAGATTTCTTATCCCTCTACCTAGAAGAGTGTCAGTGAAGCAATGGTGCAAGACTTCAATATCACCAAAGTAAATTTGGGGCCATCTTCTTGAGAAGGTGGTTTACACAACTTCTAGGTATCAACAACAAGGTTGGTAGAAAGAATTGAGAAGGATAAGAAGTCAAAGGTTGAACTCAAACATCAAGTAAAACTTCTAACTTCTTGTTTGAAATCTATTTTTGATACTTATGCTTAACCAGTAGAGAAAATAAACTCATCATTTGACCCAAGTTAAATTAGTAGGAAGTTGTAGAAAAGGTTCAAAAACACAAGTTCTATGGGAAAACCTTAGATGACTAGGCTATTGAGATTTCAAATAAGGCTATAATTCAAACAAGGCTATAAAGTTTATTTAAGAAGCTAGAAAGTAAATAAACAACTTAGAAGATAGAAAGAAGGATCTTAATGATGATATAATTACCTCAAAATCTCAAGAAGTTAACTAGTCAAAGGTGGACAAGCATTTGAAGGAAATGGGAGATTTGAGAGTGGACAAATTGGTGGTCGAGCAAATTATAGCTCATGCTAATGACAATAGGTACATTATATGGAAGAAGATAATTGAATGGAAGATTATCATTCTAAGGAAAAATGTCCAAGAATAGACCAAGTTATTGAGGGAATGTGATCAGATTGGGATCGAAGCTCAAAATGACTTTTTGACCATTAACTTGGGAGATTAGTCAAATCCACAGATTACATAAGCCCGAGCTTGTATTGACAAATTTAAGGCTAAAATCAAGGAACTTCTCAACTTTTCATCCTTATGTGTTAGCAACATGGAGAAATTAAGTTCCATCAATACAACCTTGATACAAGGTTTGGGCCATTTGGAAGCCCATAGCACCAAGCTAGAGCAAAAAGGGTGTAATAAAGTTTTATGGAGATTAAGTAATAACAATGTCATTATTCCTAGGCATAATGAGCTAGCCCAAGTTGTCAAATAATTTTGGACTTTTAATTCCAAGAGCACCAACCAATATCCTCATAAATACAAAGATGTCATGGATGTAGATGACATGTCATCCTAGCCCAGCGTTTAGCATTTCTTTTTTATATAATTTAAAATTCTCACTCTATAATTTAAAATTCTAAAGAGGGGAAAATTTCTTTATATTCCAAGGAACAATTAGGTTACATTGTTTGAGGATATATAAGTTATGAAAATATATTTTTAGGGATAGACAAGAATAATTGTAATATGGTAAGCTCTGTTATTTTAGATATTTCAAATAAAGAATCTTAGAATTTTGTATGCTGCTATAGATTTGTGTTGTCATTTCCTTTTTGAATGATGGTTATTTTGGGATTTTGATGTTCTTCCGGTAGTAATTATTAATCTTGAAACATTGGTGATTTTGGTTTTGAAATACTAAATTAGTTTGTGCTATAATTACCTAATTTTGAATCAAATCTCTAGCAACCTACATGTGTTATTAAAATCCTAAATTTTCATTATATGTGGATAATTAGATTGATTTATTAAGGTTTTATTTTATTTTTTACCTTTCCTTATTTTTGATTAAAATTATACCCTCTTTTAAATTAGGATTTTATCATGCAAGGGAGTTGTACCTCTAAAATTCAGAGGAAATATATCCATAGAATAATATTTATCGCTTAATTATTTTTATATCATTGATTTATGATTAAATCTATATGACTATTTTATAACAGTTTCTTGTTTGAGATAGGAGACAATAGTGTTTTGATAATAACTTTTAGTTGGACAACTAGTTTGGCCTAATTTTTGGATATACTTTTCTAAACTAACTATTTAAAAAATCATTTTAGATTTATCTTGTAAGTATTTGTCTATCATTATCTATGATTACATTTATAGGACTGTTCTACAATAATTTATTGTTCGAGAGAGAAGACAACTATATTTGATAGTAGCATTTAATTGGCTAGCTGAGTTGGCCTAATTTTGTATATATTGCTTAAAACTACCTGTACTAGAAAATTCTCTTAAATTTGTATCTCTAAATCATATTTCTATCATTTTATATGAGTAAATATAGTAAACTATTTTGCAACATTTTTTGAAAGACTAATATACAGACCTCTAGACTATTTGTTTGTTCATAATATATTATGAATTTTGTAAAACTATTTATGTTTTTAGTAACTTAATTCTTCATTTTATTCCATATTAAAATTCAAAAATATTATTTTTTTATCAAATCCATTTGATTTGTATTCGACTTTTATCTATATAGCCACTATGCTTGAAGATGTATCATCCAACAATTGCTATGTCTCTTTATACTTATTTATTTGAATCATTTGGTCAAACAAATTATATACCTTTTTTTAAGCAAACATTTTATGAGATATTCTTTCAAATAATTCACTTATATTTATATTTTTCATGGAGGATTACTTGGGTGGTTATAGTAATAACTTTTATATCAAATCTATTGCTATATGTTTTTTTTAGATGTACTCAAATCATATTTTCAATCATAAAATTTGTTTACTTTTAGGTCCAACTATTTTAGTACCTTCTACTTTCTATTGTGCCTATCTTGAAAATGACACATCATTGTGAACAATGATAATTCCATGATTTCCCTATTATTATTTCTTATTTTACACATAATTTTGCATGTTTTTTATTTTGAATTTGATTATTATCCACCTTGATTATTAATTTCTTGAGCTATTTATGAAATAAAATAAAAAATCTTGTTTAAATTATTTTGTCTCTTTGAATTGCTTAATATTTGAAGGATCATACCAAGTTCAATGCTTTTTAACTTGTGTGAGATCTTTATATGAACAAGTCATTGAATTTGATATTACTAATTAGAATTAACTTGTTATCCTAATGTTACATTTATAAGTAATACAATATCATTATATATGGGTAGCATATATTCATAATGTACTCTTTGATTGTATGAAATCGCTATATTTTATTATGTAGATTATTCATTATGATGGAGAAGTTGATGCAATCTAATAAATTTTCAAGGTTAACATTATAATATTTTGGTATAATTGATAATTATATATCTAAATAGATTAATATAGAATATCTATAATTTATTCTAAGCATATCTTGACAACAAGAATATTTGAGGATTTGATCTCTTAATCCAAAGTTTTGACTATTTTTATAGTCACACTTGGATAATATTGAGAAGAAGGAAATGTAGTAGACATCAATAACCCTAAGTTCATGACAAGATGTTACCTATAGTGTCATTATGTATTACACTTCAATGTAAAAGTTTAACAAATTTGGTAATTGAAAATAATGTAAAATTTATTAGTATGTTTTGTCACAATATATCTAAATATTATAATTAGATAATAGAAAATTTATTATAATTTTTACATTTCTCTTTGATTTAGGATTAAATCTTGTAAAATGAGATTGTTAATTGAATAATGGGTTTATCTTATTAGTATTTGATTAGTTGGCTATATATTTAATATTTGAACTCTCTTATTTTATGGCTTATTGAGTTATTTATTATGTATTATCATTTATGTTTTAATTGATAGTCAAAATATAAAGCTAAATAATTTATCGTCATTTTATAAAAAAAAATAGAATTGATTGCATATCCCCTTAATTCATATCCTCTTATGTCTCCTTAAGTCATCCTTCATTATATACCCTTTTAAGCCATCTCCTATTTCTAGAACTGATAAATTCTCACATGACACATAATTGGAGTCAAGGCTATTGTATCTCCCCTCAAGCCATCCTCTTAGGACCCCTTAATTAATCGTCTTAGCTTCCCCTTAATCCATCATCTTAGAACCCATTAAGTCACATCCTCTTAGGTCCCCTTAAGTCATCCTAGATTGTGTACCCTTAAATCCATTCTCTTGCATCCCCTTAAGTAATTTCCTAACTATATTTAATCTTTTTCGTTTCAGGTCTCGCATGACTTGGAGTTATGACTCATTAAATATATAGTTAATTTTGAATTGCATTCATTATTTTGTAGGTCCACCACAATTGTCACTACAATTTTTTATCATAAATTTATTACAAAAAAGAGAGGATGTAGATGTTACAATCGAATTTGAATAAATGCAGGTAACTATATAGTTCTATATATTTAATTTATAATCAAAATATAAAGTTAATTAATTCATTTTCATTTTATAAAAATTTTAGAAATGATTGCATGTACCTTTAAGTCATATACTCTTAGGCCCCCTTAAGCCATCCTATATTATTTACCCTTTTAAGTCACCTCGTAATTATAGAATAAATTTTCTTGCATGACACATAATTTGAGTCAAGGCTCTTGAGTGAACCCACAAAAGTGGTTTACAATTCAAATGAGGAAGGAAAACTTCCAAAAAATGCCCCCACTCAAAAAAAATTTGTTTTGAGGGGTTCGAGCGAGAGAACCCAAAAGGGGTTTGTTCGAACCAGGGTTCGATCGAACCCATTTTAATTTGGAAACATGCATTTTCCATTGTGGAAGGGGGTTCGATCAAACCCTTTAGGTTCGCTTGAACCCCCCTTTTCCCACCTTCCCACCCTCTCTCACAAAAAACATCCAAATTTTTTCCCTTCGAAGCACGGGTTGAGGATGAAAATGGAGGAGACCTCATAGACCCAACTGGAAGATGGTAGTCCTTGGAATGAGCTATCCAACGAATATGATTTTAATATTTTTTGGTTTTATTATGTATGTATTTTTTTAGTTTTATTAAACATAGGTTTTTCACTTTTTAAAAATATGTTCGTGTTGGGTATTGATGTCCTTGATCCATTAAAAAAAAAAATGAATTTCGATACATACAAAAAAAATTATGCTGTATACAATTCGCCTATCTCTGAATTGCAATTGGTTTGACTTCGAAACTTGATTAAGGAAAAAATATTCAATAAAAAACTATGAGACCAAATGAAAGTGCTAGATATCATAGTTACAAATCTAAATTCAAAAAAATAAAATTTTATCCTTCATACAAAAGAAGTTATGTTGTATACGGTGAGCGTCACTTTTTTAAAATGTTGTTTTCTGAAAAAACCAGTTTTCATGGGAGATGGAAAAAGAAGTGCAATCTGATTCCAAAAATTTTGAAAAAAATATTTTTAGAATCTACAGAAAAAAATTGATGAGACTCTAGTTTGGATCATCTTCCAATTCCTCACGATTTAACCGCTATAGGTGCCCGAATGTGAAGATTTAGTTAAAAATAATAATTTTAGTCCAGTTTGGCCAAAAATTGTGAACCACTATTGTGGTATCACCCTCTTGTGTCTCCCCTTAAGCCATAAATCACACCCCTCTTAATTCATCTTCTAGTTATAGCTAAATTTCTCACATGAATTTGATTCAAGGCTCATGTGTATCTCCCCTTAATCCATCCTCTTATGCCACCTTAAGTCATTTCATAATTTTCTCACATGGCACATAGTTTGAGTCAAGTATCTTGTATATCCCCTTAAGCTAGCCTAATTTCATCATCTTACATCCCCTTAAGTCATCCAATTAACTCCCCTTAAGGAAATTCTAAGATATATATTTCTAACTTTATTTAAATTCTACAATTTTCTTGCATGACTTGGAGTTAAATGACTCATAAAATATATAGTTTTTTTTCTTACATTCATTATTTTTGTAGGTTCCCTTCAAGTCGATCCACCATGATTGTCACTAAAAAAATTTATCATATAAATTATGTTATATCAATTTGTGGTCTTGAACTAAAATTGGACAAGCTAATTGTATTTATATGCACATATGTTTCATCATGTTATAGTTGTATTAAACATCAAAAAAAAATTATAAGGTAAGTAAGGTTTTGAAAGGACTGAGAACCTTGTACAAAGCAAAGAAAAAGAAAACTTACAAACACTAAAGCCACAAACTTGTCAATGGAAGAAAGAAATGAAACTCAAAAACAGAAGAGAAACAATGAAAACACCGCAACACAACAATAAACTGTCAACCAACACCAAGCCACCAAAAAACTAGGAGCAAATTCTAGGTTTTAAAGGGAACCCGAAACCCTTAAAAAACAAGTTTTAAGGGACCCAAAACCTAAACCATAAGAAATTATGCCAAAGAAATAGTAGACAACCTACAATAGAAAAATTGCATACCAAAAGTAGAACATGATCCCATCAAAAATCTCCATGTCTCCACCTCAATAGGAGACAAGAAGAGCAACCATAAGTTGAAGCATTAGAGAAACTGCTCTAACATCCCAAAACTCTCCACCTCAATAGAAGATTTTGAAGGCAAAACAAAGCCAAAGGTAGCAACAACCTCTTGCAGCAACACCAAGCCCCACCAACTAAATTGATATCCACCTCAATAGGAGAAAGCTTCACCTCCCCAAGTCCACAACCTCCACAGCTAAAAGGAGAAAAATCCACCTCTAAATGATTTATGTTTTGAGGACCCAAAAGGAGAGAAAGAAGAAAAGAGGAAGGGGCAGCGACAAAATCCTTAACCCCAAAAGCCATATGATTAGTCTAGGCCAACAAGATTTCCAAATGAGCTTTCAGGATAGCCCCCACTACACACCTCTGCAAGAGGTCAACAACCTCCAACATCACACAACCAGAGAGCCATCCCCTCTGAGGAAAAATAGAGGAGGCTTCATTAAACGTGAGATCCAAGAACACCTTGTTCACAAGCAGCCACAAACCATAGCCTTGAACACCATCCAAAAACTTAACAACATAAACGGAGCTATATTGGCATAAAAAAAACCCTATCACCACACATGCAATGATAGAACACACCCCAGAGTCAACGGTAAAAATAGAGCATCACCGACAAAGCCCAAACATCGAAGGGATAAAGATTGCCTCAAAGAGAGAAGAGATCGCCTTGAATACTACATTACACCCTGCAAGAAAGATTTGAACAAGGATGAGAGAGTAGAGAGACATCATGCTCACCGCAAATAGAGATAAGCAAAAGATAGTGTTCACAAGAACCCCCTTTCCCAAGTGTTCCCAAAAGATACAAAACAAGAGAATACCACAACCAAGGTGATGCAGGGCCTCAAATAAGGAAGGCACATCCATCACATTGCAACAAAGCCAAACGAAGCCAAGAACACATGAGATAAGAAAGGAAACCTCCAAACCCAATAGCACAACAAGGGAATAGAGGACTATCCTAGTGAAGGTTGGAAAGAAGAACACAAACACCACCAAAAAACCTGTATAGAATAGAGGAACCACAACCATAGCATAAAGTGATAAGATCCACAACACCAGAGCAAAAACCACACCCAAGCCACCCTCCAAGCACACCATAGGGAAAGGAAACAACAACCCACAAATTCCTAGATTCAGCAACATACAACCCAGGCCATCGGATCATGCCAACAAAGACAAAGGAGGAGGTCCCCCTCATGGAAGACATAACTCTCCACAGCGGAACAACTCTCCCCAATAGGCACTGGCCAAACCAAATAGGGGAAAGAGGAGTTGAAATAGAGAATCCTTGTACAGTAATGACAAGAACCACACCGGAAGAGCAAAGAGGAGGCCAATAAAACCATCCCCAACCATCTTGCAGCACAAAACACAGACCCGAATCATCATCATCCTCCAATTTAGCATTGTCATCGCTCTCCCCATCCGTAGAATTCAAAAAACCAGAGCCACTCCCATTCCCACCCAAAGTCGTTCTCCCCATCGAAAAATGTGTTGTGTTACTCAGTCTACATCTATTAAACATCAATTTGTTATATGTGTCTTTGATGTATGAAATTTAATTCTTATAAATCATGTTTTATATTGTTTCAATTTTATCTTATATAAATTGTGTCTTAGATATATATTGTTTTAAATTCTTATTTGACCATCTATATGTGACCTTGGTGTGAGGCCAATAAATTTCCAATATTGATATATTGGTGTTGATTTTGTGATGCAGGAGCATCCTTGGTTCTTGGCAATCTTGCATCAACCAAAAATATTTTCATTTAGTTTTGTTCTTGTTCAGTTCAAGTTGGCAGATTTGGTATTTCATCATGTTTTCTCACCAGGCCTTGCGGATCTATATTTTCATCATGGATATGTTCATTTTCCTTATTCCAAGTTTTCAACTCGATTGGATCTTATTCTAGCAAGTTATCACTTTTGGATTAAGTGACAGTTTTTGGAACTGGCCCCAAAATAATTTCAAACCTAACAGCTAGTTTGATCGCTCATGGATCTTTCCCGTAGCTTGTGGATCCTTGCAAGGTATTTCAATTTTTTTTGTGGAGTATCCCCAACCTTAATTTTAGGTCCACACTTCATCATATGCACCTGTCATGGAGAAATTCAAATTTGAGGCCGACCTATTCATGCACACGTTACATTTCCATCATCAGAGATTGTAAAGATCTTTGGCCGACGCGGATGTTTCTAGATCTACAGATATGATATAAATCTTGTAATGGATCATTAGGATAGCAATCAATCAGGATCAAGTAGATTAATATGTATATAGAATTCAATCTATAATATTTTCAATCACATATAGGAATACTATATTTTGAGCATGTTGTATCAGGCCTGTGAGCTGAATCTATAAGCCTGGATTTTGTCGACCAATTGTAATTAAATTTTTTGTTAATAAGAATGTTTTAATTTGCATGTGCCTCAATATTTTGTGTTGCTTATGTTCTGTAACTCTTGCTACATGGTCTAGATTGTTCTCTTTGAGGACCCTCCTACCGTGTCTGCACCAAAATTGGTATCAAAGAGAGATTCGTTATGTGGAAGATCGTCAGAGTTTGCATAGTCTTGTTAAAGATTTGTTGTGGGGTGGCAAATTGAGGATTCGACCTGCAGCTACAAAGGACTTGTGTAAAGATGGCGGGAAGAAGAAATGGTAGAGGAAATGGAGTGCATAGAAATGCAAACCCAGCTATAATGGAGATGCTAAGAGGAATGACTGCTAGATTGGAAGCAGTCGAAACGGCCCAGACGAGAGGTCGACCAGTTGATGATGTGAGTGATGAAGAGGTAGAAGAGTAGGAAGAAAGGGAAAGAGAAGATCAACCTAGCCTTGATCAGGGAGAAGAGAGGTTCATAAGAGCCCTAACCAAAGTAAATACTAAACCACATTTCAATCCACTGGATTATAGAGGTAATTTGGATTCAGATGAATTGCTTGATTGGATAACAAAGATGGAGTACTTTGATTTTGAAGGAACCACAAAAGATAAGAAGGTGAAATTTTTTGGTACAAAGTTGAAAGGACATGCATCCCTTTGGTGAGAACATTTGTAGAAAGATGGGTAGAGAAGAGGAAAGGAGAAGATAAAATCATGGGATCGGATGGTGAATAAGTTAAAGACAAAGTTTATGCCTGTAGACTATCAGATCAATTTGTTCCAAAAATTGCAGAATTTGAAGCAGAAGGAGCTAAGTGTGATAGAATATACTGAGGAGTTCTACAAATTGAATATCATATCTGGACATCCAAAAGATGAGACCGAGCAAGTAGCTAGATATATGAATGATTTGAGGTCATCTATACAAGATGAGATCAATTTGATTAAGTTACTAAGTGTGGAGGAGGCATATCAATGTGCCCTAAAAGCATAAGAGAAGTTGAATAAAAGACGAGCAAAGATAGAGAGGAAGAGGTGGAAGATTTCATAGAGGAAGAATTTTTATTGGAGGAGGAAGAGGGTCTTTTTTAGATCATAATAAAGATAAGGAAGTTAGTAAGGATGACAGAAGACTGGAGATAAGAGTATTCAGAGGAACTTGTTCCAAGTGTGGTGGAGAAGGACATAAAGCATTTGAGTGTAATCAGGGAGAGACAAGCAGAAAGATAGAGAACAGTAGAAGAACAATCTTTGTTGAGGAGGATCATGTCATATCATCTAATAAATGAAAAGAAGTAGAAGTATTGGTGAACAGAAGAGTATTGTGTCAAAGTGAGATGGAGCAGGAACTGTTGTAGAGAAATAATTTGTTCCGAACTAGATGTAAAGTAGCTGGTAAATGTTGCAGAGTGATTATTATCAGTGGAAGCTCTAAGAACCTAGTTTCTAAAGAAATGGTGAACAAATTGAAGCTGGATAGATTGAAACACCTGAAGACCAATTCGATAGCATGGATTCAAGATGAGCATAAGATACAGGTAAGTGAACAATGTTTGGTGAAATTAAAGATAGGAAATTACCATGATGAAGTTTTGTGTGATATCATGCCTATGGATGTATGCCATGTTTTGTTGGGAAGGCCTTGCTAGTATGATAGATAGGATATTCATAATGGAAAGAAGAACATATATACTATTATTGCAAATGGGATGAAGCAAACTTTGTTGCCATTGGAGGATGTTCCTAAAGTTGAGATTTTTACGACTGCTAGAATTTGTTTAGTTGATGGAAGGAGATTTCTGAATGGAATGAGACATGAGAACGTGAGCTATGCCTTGGTTCTTAAGAAGGTTGAAGACTTGAAGAATGTAGAAGAACAACCAGAGGATATAAAGGAATTACTGGTAGAATATGAAGCTATCATTTTAGATAATGTACCTGATGGATTGCCACCTGTGAGGAGTATTAGTCATTGCATGGATCTGATTCCTGAAGCTAGTTTTCCTAATAAATTAGCACACTGGATGACACCGGCAGAGAATGAAGAGTTGAATAGATAAGTGTAAGAGTTGTTGAGAAAAGGTTTGATTAGAGAAAGCTTAAGTCCTTGTGCGATACCTATAGTGCTAGCACCTAAGAAATATGGAGAATGGAGGATGTGTACAGACTCTAGAGCCATAAATAAGATCATAGTGAAGTATATATTTCCTTTGCCTTAGATGGATGACATTATGGATTATTTGAGTGGAGCTAAATACTTTACAAAGATAGATTTGAAGATTGGATATCATCATATCAGAATCAGAGAAGGGGATGAGTGGAAAACAACATTCAAGACAAATGAAGGATTGTATGAGTGGTTGGTGATTCCTTTTGGACTAACAAATGCATCGAGTACTTTCATGAGGTTGATGAATGAGGTATTAAAGAAATACTTGGGCAATTTTATGATTGTCTATCTGGATGACATCTTGATTTTCAGTAAGACTAGAGAAGAACATTTGTTGCATATAAGACAAGTTTTGCAGAGATTAAGAGAAGAGTAGTTGTTGATAAACCTTAAGAAGTGTAGTTTCATGAAGGAAGAATTGGTATATCTGGGATTTTTGATATCAATGGATGGAACGAAGATGGATCCTGAGAAGGTAAGAGTAATTTTTGAGTGGCCTACACTAGAAAGCATTGGAGAGGTAAGATAATTTTATGGATTGGCTAGTTTCTACTGAAAGTTCATTAGGAATTTTAGTTCTATTTGCAATCCTATGATAAAAACAATGAGAGGAGATAGTAAGGATTTTAGGTGGACATTTGGAGTAGACATGAGCTTTGAGTTGTTGAAAAATAAGGTGACTGAGCAACATGTGTTTGCTTTACCAGACTTTAGTAAGGTATTTCAAGAAGATTGTGATGCAAGTGGAAATGCAATTGGAGCAGTATTAAGTCAAGAAGTAAGACCAGTAGCTTATTTCAGTGAGAAGTTGAATGGTGCTAGGAGAAGGTATTCAATGTATGATCAGGAGTTCTATGCCATAGTTCAAGCTTTGAAGAAGTGGAGACATTACTTGTTTTCTAAGGAGTTTTTGTTATATATAGATCATCAGGCTTTATAATACTTGAACATTCAAGGTAAGTTGAATCAGAAGCACATGAGATGGGTAGAGTTCTTGCAGAGTTATACTTTTGTTTTGAAACATAGGAGTGGAAATTCAAATAGAGTTGTTGATTATTTGAGTAGGAGAAGGAATTTACTGGTGTAGATGAAAGTGGAAGTATTAGGCTTGATGAATTGAAGAACTTGTATGAGGAAGACCTGGATTTTGTAGAATCTTGGAAATCTTGAAAGAAACTAGTCTTGGAGGATAGAATTTAGTGGTTGGATTATTTCATTTAGGAGGATATGTTGTTCAGAGGAAATCAATTGTGTATACCCTGAAGCTCAATGAGGGATAACTTGGTGAAAGAGAAACATAGTGGAGGATTGGCAGGATACTTTGGAATTGATAAGATAGTAGCATTGGTAAGTGAGAACTACTTTTGGCCACAACTTCATAAGGATGTCAGGAAATTTGTGCAGAGTTGTAGAGTTTGTCAAGTTGCAAAAAGGAGTAGTAAGAATGTTGGATTGTATAAACCTTTGATAGTTCTAGAAAGACCTTGGGAGGATATCAACATGGATTTCATACTTGGTTTTCCTAAGACACAGAGAGGTAATGATTCTATATTTGTGGTGGTGGACAAATTTTCTAAGATGGAACATTTCATACCTTGTAAGAAGACAACAAATCGAGTACATGTAGTAGACTTATTTTTCAAGGAAGTGGCCAGATTGCATGGGATTACCTAGGAGTATTATTTCATAAAGGGATAGAAATTTTTTTGGTTATTTTTGGAGAACACTTTGGAAGAAATTGAAAACAGATTTGAAGTTTAGTTCTAATTTTCATCCACAAACTAATGGAAAAACAGAGGTAATAAACACGAGTTTGGGAAATTTGCTAAGATATTTGATTGGAGAGAAGACCAGAAGTTGGTATCTAGTCCTTGCTCAAGAAGAGTTTTCTTACAATAATTCAGTGAACAGTATTGGAAAAAACACCTTTTGAGATTATTACTGGAGTTCATCCTAGAGGTACATCATAATTACGAGACATCAATAAGGAAGATAAAAGGAGTGTAGAAGCAGAGGAATTTGCAGAACATATGAAGAAAGTGCATACTCAAGTAAAGCAGTAGTTAGAAGATATGAACCAAAAGTATAAGGAACGAGCAGATGAAAAGAGGAGACATAAGGAGTTCAAAGTTGGAGATGAAGTGATCATGTATCCGAGGAAGGAGATATTTCCAGTTGGCACATACAATAAGCTCAAAATGAGGAAGTTTGGACCCTGTAAGATTTTGAAGAAATTTGATTTGGGAAATGTATATGAAGTAGAGTTACCAAATGGCATGGGTATATCACCTACATTCAACATTATACATCTACATCAATACCATGAAGCAAAATTCAGTGAAGACAGTAAAGCAAAATTGGAAGAACAGCTTCCTAAACAACAATCAGATGAGATAGAGGATATTTTGGATGTCAGAGAAGGGAGGAAAACATGTGGGAGACAGTACAAGGAATATCTTGTGAAGTATAAAGGTAGACCAGTGGAGGATTCTTCGTGGAGCTCTCAGGATGAGGTAGATCATATCGGTTTTCCTTTAGACCCAACAAAGTGAGAAACTCACTTTTCAATAACCCTAGATGTCTAATGCAGGAGCATCCTTGGTTCTTGGCAATCTTGCATCAACCAAAAATATTTTCATTCAGTTTTGTTCTTGTTCAGTTCAAGTTGGCATATTCGGTATTTCATCATGTTTGCTCACCAAACCCTATGGATCTATAATTTCATTTTGGATATGTTCATTTTCCTTATTCCAAGTTTTCAACTCAATTGGATCTTTTTCCGACAAGTTATTGCTTTCAGAGTAAGTGACAATTTTTGGAACTGGCCTCTAAATAATTTCAAACCTAACGACTAGTTTGATCACTTGTGGATCTTTCTCGTAGCTTGTGAATCCTTGCGAGGTGTTTTGAATTATTTCGTGGAGTGTCCCCGACCTTGATTTTAGGTCCACACTTCATCATATGCACCTATCATGGAGAAATTCAAATTTGAGGCTGACATGTTCATGCACACGTTACGTTTCCTTCATTGGAGATTGTAAAGATCTTTGTCTGACACAGATGTTTCTAGATCTGTGGATATGATATAAAGCTTGTAATGGATCATTACGATAGCAATCAATTAGGATCAAGTATATTAATATGTATATAAAATTTGATTTGTAATATTTTCGCTCGCATATAGGAATATTGTATTTTGAGCATGTTGTATCAGGCTTGTGACCTGAATCTGTAAGCCCGGATGTTGTCGGTCGATTGTAATCAAAATTTATGTTAATAAAAAATTTTGAATCTGCATTTGCCTCCATATTTTGTGTTGCTTCTATTGTGTAACTCTTGTTGCACGGTCTGGATTGTTCTCTTTGAGGACCCTCCTACCGTGTCTACACCATTTTGCTATAGATCATGAGATTCTCTCATTTATGGAAGGTTGTTACTCACATAATCAAATACTCATTAATCCCTAATATAACATAAGACTACTTTGATAAGTTTTCATTAAGTGGCATATATGTTATATAGATTTTTGTCTAGTGATGAATATTTGCTAATTGGAAATTAGTTGAAACTAGCTGGGCTTAGTTTATTATAATATAATAAATTATAAGGAATGTATTAAATTGTCACATTTAATCAAGATTTAGTTTAGCATTGGTTAAATCACCTAACCATGTGATTTTATTGAACTTTGAAAGTTAATCATTTTAATACATCTAAACTTCATTCAATAATGGCGTCTAAATATTGTAAATTGATTAGACAAGAATTTATAGTGCATACTTGAAAATGTCTAAAATATATATATGTGTGAGTGTATTTAATCAACATAATGAACATAATGTGTGTGATTGTATTTAATCAACTATATTAAAGTCCACATGAAATGCTAGATATATCTAGAGCTAGTCTCAAAATAAAAACATATATGAAAATGTATATGTATAGAATGTTAAAGTCAATATATAAATAAATACAAATGATCATATAGAACTCATGAAATGTACTAAAATATTTCTAGAAGTGGACATGAAATAACATGTGAAATGTATGTCAAGTGGCACATATATAAATAAAATATACATATACACACATGTGTATACATGTACATATAGTCCATAAAATATAGCCTAGTTGTCAAGACGATCAGTAAAATCAAGACTCCTCTTCATTCCACGTGAACTAGATGGACTTGTATCATGTTGTAGAAGATTTCAAGAAACTTTAAATTAGATAGAGAAATAAATTTTGACTTAATTTAACTTAATTGAAAAAATCATGAAATTAAATTTTTAAATCTAAACTAGAAAGTATGCATAAATTACCATATGATCATGTGAATCTACTAGCACATTTTGTTCAACATGTGACCTATAACAATTAGTTGAGGAATAAATGTATGAGCTACTAATTCCTAGATATTCTTGAAAAAAACAAATAATAAGTTAGAAAATATTAGTGATAAAAAATGATTTTAATCATATATATTTAAAAGACCTAAAAATTGTATAAGAAATTTAGTAAAGTTTAGGACCTCAAATGACATGGATGACTCATGAAAATGAACCTAATCAGGATCTTAGCAAGCACCTATCAAGATGCTGCTATCATCCTACATATACATATATATGAAACACATATATTTAAATTTAAATATAAATTCAACTTAATTTTAAATTTTAATTTTAAAATAATAGTACATCTAGTGGATTTTTAAAGTACATGTAAATTTCAAACTTAAATAACTTTTGAAAACACACACCAGAGGTGGCCCATGCATAACAGTTGATGATGGCTTAAGAGTGCTCATCACACCTTGTGGTTGGTCGATCATGGATATGCATGACCTCCCTACATAGATACAATATTGTTTCATACGTGTGTAGAATTGAATTAAATTATATGAACATAAATTAAAATATTCAAATAAAACAATGAGGTGGAATTCCAAGCAACACTAATAGGAATTTAAATGGGCATTTCCTTAAATGCAAAAGGAATACAACTAGAAGGAGACTCCCTAATCACAATCAACTTGATAAGATAGAAAAACTCTCCCAACTGGAAACTGAATCACTGGCTCCAATCAATTACTCAACTTTTGGGTAGGTTTGAAGAGTACAAAGTATCACACATTTTTAGAGAATGGAATCAAAGTGCAGACTGTTTGGCAAAAGAAGTTGTAAGAGAAAACTAAGGAAATTTAGGCTAAGGTTTTTTCATAAAAACCCAGGAAGTTTTGAATCTCAATGACTAGCATTACTCTGATTCCACTCATACATGGTTGCAATGATGTCAAATTCCTAGTTAAGCAGGCTTCATACTAGGTCTTTGGGTTGTGCTTATGTGGCTCCCAAGTGGCAAGGTAGGTAATGAATACCACCTAGTTGGGGCCCACCATGGTTTCACCTAGAACCGGGTAAGTGCCCATCTCGAACCAACAGAATTGAAATGAAGAGAATGTATCCGTATACATGCGGAGTATGTGTAAGGACACTTGCTAAGGCCATTCTATCAGAGATGAGTTGGGATAGTGTTGTCATCTGCCAAAAGGACTCATTCGTAATAGTCAGGTGGCCAAAGGGCATACTTCCTAATAATGGTGCGCCAGGCCTTGGATTCAGTGTTGAAATAAATATTATTATCTTTAAGGAAGCCTCTTGAAGTATTGTTTAAAGACTATAAAGCTAGAGTGATAGGTGGTCCATAGGTGCCTTTCGCTATCAATAGGTGTAAGCAGTTAGCACAAAGCTTAAAATGGAGACTCTATTGGCTCTCAATTCAGATAAGCAACAATAGGCCTTTAGAGGAGAAATCATAGATAAATTTCTTTAGGGGTTGCTTTCTTCACCGCACCCAATAATCCTATGGGCAATAAAGCGAGTGTTGGGTCATGAGTTCCTGCGAGCTTACCATAAGGCAAGGTCCAATTCTGAAATTATTGCTATGTTTCTGGCAGTGCTCTTGCAGATGGAGGTCTCGAAGGAGGGTGCCAAAAAGCTTACTCAGATGGTCTTTGAGCATGCCTGGCTTGTAGAAATTGATGCAGCATTGGATAATGTTGATGAAAACAAATTGATACCCATGCCCCAGAATTACTACATGATTTGCATGCATGGTCGGGAGGTGATGAAATTTCCTTTGATTAAAAACATAGAACCTGAAATTTTTGAGAAGCTCTGGGATGTTCGTGAATATAGCATCTCCTTTTTGCTTCGTACTGTGAAGATGGTTACCAATTTTCCATGCGGCTAGGCCCTGCGCTATGTGGAGGATGAAGAACTGGTGAATGAGGTTGTGGTCAGTGATGATGAGGACTAGGAACTAGTGCTAGGGGAAGAATGGTGCAAAAATGATGAGAGGGATCCAGAACAAAAAGCCAAAATCCCAACTCATGTCAATTGTGGTCTAGAATTCCCAATGATCGCAGACTTCAAAGCCTAGTAGAAACGGCTCGTCTCAAACAAGGATAGTGATGAGTAAGGCCGGTGGTTTACTATTTGGAGGTCTCCCTTTACATAAACTTTGTTTGTAATTTTGCTTTCAAATGGTAGGGTTTCTGTATTTAGTCTCGTTGGTATGTTTAGAAGGGTTCAAAAAAAAATTTGGTGTCAGCTCCATCAGTTTGTAGTTTGGTCTCGACTAGTATCTATAATATTTCCAGGCCTTTTATTTCTTGCCTTGGATATTTTGGGTTGAAGGCATTAAAACAAGGTTGTCTATAGGGTAAAGTCTGGTCTGCAATGTATTTGCTCAATGTACTACCAAATTATAATATCTTTCCAAAAAGCAATTCAAGGTGTTTCCCTATACAATAGTTATTTATCTATCAAAAAAAAAAATATTGAAATAAGAAATTAAATGATGCAACTTTAAATTAAAACTAGGTCTATACATATGCAATTTTCTAGGGTCAATATATATTAGTTCAACTAAGTGTAAGGTTTGCCCACTTGTACAGTTGTTAGTGTAAAACAAACACAATCTTATCGAGATGATGTACTAAAGTCACACATCTACACCAAACACTTAAAATTAGTATTATATATAATTTAATGTTATAAAACATGAATTTTGATACATGTAAATGTTACACATTTCAAGCAAATTAAAATGTGACTTGATGTACATACCTATGTAGGATGATCATCAAAACATAGTAAATCCAAAAATGATTCCACCTCTGATGTAGGTGCATCTAAAGTGGATTCCTGAGTAAGCCCATAGAATGGATGATTACAACTCTAAAAAAAAATATGGTTGTAGCACATGCAAGCTGCTAGGACCATCTCCTTCATGCTCTCTAACATTTACTTCAATTTCCATGAGGGTAGCCTGATCAGTGAGATCTCATGAGAGAGAACTCAATGCTCCTAATGTCGACATCACTTCCTAGTGTTAAAATGGTGTCAGAATACTAGGAGATGGAGGAGCAACAATGAGTGGAATTAGAGCACGTCAACAAGGATCGACATGTGCTCCTAGTCTATGTTGGGGCATGCCACACCCAACTCCATGAAATGACCTCATATCAAAATAATTGGGTTTTAAACCCATCTCAAAATCAACCCCTAATTTTCTCAAAAAATAAAGGGACACCTCACAATTAGTGCAAGGTGGATGATCAAATACCATCCACCATCAGTCCCAAAAATGTGTGGCTATCTCTGAGTGTCTACACCATCTAATAGAAATTCATTTTTTATTTGGAGGGATTGGTAGGTTAGTATGGAGGTTAATGAAATATGGAGAGATGGTTTGTTTGGTAATGTGGAGATCTAGGATCTCTCTATATGATAGTCCATCTAAATAAAATTGTCTCCTCTCCTCTCTCCATTGGTGAAAACTATCTAAATCCGCATCGATAAATTGAACATAGTCATTAATAGTTTGCATCGAAGATGTAAAACATGCTAGGTGGGGAGCATATTAGGCTCATTTTTTATCATATTAATCATTTCTTGAATAATGTTTATGTTTGCATTGATGTTTGTTGACAATTGAGCCTCATCAAATGTAGGTGGGTTAGGAGGTGGAGAGGGTGGAGGTGTGGGTTTTTGAGGTGGGGGTTATGATGTGGAAAGGGTGGAGGTGAGGGGTTTTGAGGTTGCTCATTATGCAAAATATCATCTATAGAAAACTCATCAGCTAATGGTAATTGCTCCATCAAGGACCACTACATGTTAAACAATTAGAAAAAAATATATCAATAAACTAATTACATAACATGAATCGTTGAATGCACTATTTTTTTAAATAGAATATTTAAGATAAGCTTTGATACTTGTTTCAAAGAGATCATTAAATAATGTACAATTTGAACTAAAAATCATATCGAACACACATTTAAAATACATCATTTAGACACATTCAAATATAACATAAATGTACAACATGAATTTGGACTAATTTATAATTTTTTGTACATTAAAATTAAACAAATAAAATTAGACTAGATGTGACATCAAGTGAACATGACTATAGTTACTTTGTGATTTTGATAAATTGACATCTCTTATATCAAAGAAAAATAAAATAATGTTCCTAGTGGGACTAGAAAATGATTATAGCATATGCCTAAAATAACTAGTCCACAATTTGAGTTGACAAATATGATTGTTTCAAACAGTAGAAATTTGATTCATTTTATTAAAAATTTAGTACTTTATAGATAAATTTTAAATGGAAAAATGAGGATATTATTTTAATGTAACTAGATTATCAAGATATTAGGGAAGCAGTTATGTCATAGAAAATAAAAATTTAAGGCATATAATCATGTATGAGGCACATAAAACATCATCTCATACTCATCTTGGAGTAGAAAAAATATTGCACAATTTATTCAAGAATTCTTTTTTGGCCCAAAAATAAGGCAAATGTTTAACTTACTTCATGGTTAGATATTTAGAGTTTCAAAAGGTGAAGGTAGAAAATGCACACCTTAGTGGTATATCAAGTAATCACAGGAAATTTTCGGCCATTAGTGGTTGGTAATTAAATTAGTATGAATTTCATTTCAGTTTTGCCCAAAAATTGATATTAAATTATCCTAACATCATATATTAATCATGAATTTCATCCCAATAAATAGTTTGTTTGGGAGGTCCATATATACATGATTATCATCATTAGGTATGTATACTTATTATCCCTATTTCCTAATTATGATGATGATGTTGAAGTTAATGGAAAAAAGAGAAAGTTTCACTTATATGATGATGTCTAGAGATAAGGTGGATGTGCCTCTATATAGTAGGTTGGAAAGTACTCAATTAAAAAAATTTATAGATATTTTAAAGATATATTGAATTCAATGTGTTTATTGTTTGGTCACAAGTATTGCACCCATTTTATTGGAGATGGGGCGGACCATAACTTTGCACATTACTTTAGAGAAATAAGTTCTGCCAAACTATATTAGAATCTTATTTTTGTAACTCTTAATAAATAATTTGTAAAGGATAAAAATGGAGAATAATTTGTAGCATATTGATGAGATGTGAGTATCATACTCTTCTTGGATTTTTTCAATCATTTGAAGGGCTTTCACTAGTAATTTGTTTTCTTATGTAGAATGTGTCTTCTTATTCATTTTGATATTCTCTATATTTTCTAAAAAAGGAGATTATAAAGTACATATGACTTCCACGAATGAATGTTATGATTACCATATTATTATGTCTTCTATTCCTTATCCTTTACATGGTAACATGATTAGCTTCATTCATAGGCAAGTTGTTTCTTCCTTTTATGGCATACTAAGTACATTTATCTATAAACCTACACATATATCCAAAACATGAACCTCAATCCATAATTATGTAATTCCCATTAGTTACTCTTTCATTCTCTAGATTCTTGTAACCAGACACATGCCAATACATGTGTGCTTAAAGGACCCAATGGAAAATTTAGAGACCCCTCTAATACAATATACATAATCTATATATCTCTCCCATACAACCCATAATTATACCACATTATCCTCCTCCTAAGATTATTTTCCAAACCACTCCCATGTCAAAATATATAGTACAAGGTTTTCCTTCATCTTCGCCCACTTTGAATAAATAATTATCCTCCCATAACATACATTAAATTATACAATTATTCATACCCATGACACTCAATGAAATAATAAAAACATATCAATCCGGACTTCCCTTCCCTCTAATACTATTAATTTCCCCCCTTCATCCCATATTTTTGCTAATAACCCTAAAGAATATGATCTCATGGAGCAATTACAATCCAATCAAGCTAAAATATCTCTTTTGGGACTATTTTAGAATTTTCCTTCTCTTAAAGAAATCATCCAATAAGCCTTACAAAATATTACATTACCTATCACAATAGGTCATGTCAAAATCAACACATTTTTTCTATCACACCTAGTAAACTCACTTATGGTATTCTCCTTGGATGACAATGGCTCCATGAATGTGTGTCAATCCCTCCACCCTTCATAGATGTTTAAAATTTATGAATGTTAATTAAATTTATATTATATATGTTGATAAAGCCCTTTTTCAAAATTTTCAAGTTGTTTAATATAAATTATATTTTGCCTAGTCACACATATTTCACCTCTTTACTAAAATTTCATCAATAAAGGCTCACCCAAATCACCTCCTAATACTTATTCAAAACTTACATTGTTAAAACTTAGAAAATAAATAGGTTTCACACATTGCTACTGAGGTTTCTTATGTTACACTAATTTCATGTGAATATGGGAAGAAAGAGAATGACATGGAAACTTTTGTACATAGTTATATAGTAGTATATCTAGTGTAGCAAGTTGTATCAATGAAACTAAAATTTCATCAATAAGTCATTACCTCCTCATAGTCATAATTCATGTCCCCTCTTATAATTTAACTACCCTTTCTTCAACAATTGATCATCCCTCTTCCACACCCACTAATTGCATGGATGCCAGTGATCTTCTTTCAAGTTCACTCCCTCCTATATATCAATTAATATAAGGTAGATCTAACATATTTTAATATTCATGTATTTAATCTTTCTCAATATAATTTAAAAATCACTCCTATAAGCCTGGTTCCCATTCATCCTCCCTCCTCTTCCCATAAATATCCATTCATTTAATAATCATATTTTCCCAAATCCCCTATCATCTTCTTCACATAAAAAGACATCATTGATCATGACATCAGTTTACTTGCTCCTAGTACTATAGATCCCCCTTTATCTTCTCATAAACTTGAAATATTATATGGCAAAGAGTTCAAGATATTATCACACTCTAGATATAAAGGAAAAGACCTTGGCCTAATGAATATAGTATAACTTGAAACCTATTCCCTTAAAACCATATTTTTGTACAATCAATCATGGATATTCTCCTAATACCTACCCTTAAATTTCTTCCTATTCTCATAATATCTATTTTATTTTCCATTCCTCAATCCTTTCTCACTAAAATTACATAACATAATTCTAGATTTACATACTATTATCATTCACTTATGAAGTATGAAAGGTAAAACACTTTCTTAAAAAAACTAGCTTTATATGTCATGCACAATCAGTTAAATTACACATACTTCTCTAGAATATCAAATTTGGTGAATGTTATTCTTGTTATGGTTTATACATTATATTTCTTCTAATTATTTTATCATTATTAGCATGTATATATACGAGAACTTTCTAAAATGTATTTAAAGTAGAGGAAAATTATTAGGAGAGAGTTTTCAAGAGCTAGCATATACAATCCATGTTTAATGTACACTAGTGTTATACATAAATTATTAAATGAATTATGATATCATAGCTACTTGTTTTAAGAATTTATGCAAGGTTTTGGGAGTATTATACCAACCAAGAGGTTGAAAGTGGTAGTGGTGATTTAAGTTCATAGTTCAGGGATTATTTTTTCCAATACTAGTGACCATTCATATTCTTACTGATCATTCATTTATAATGGTAGGCATGAATCCATTATGGTTTAGGGTTTTAGGGTTTAGGGTTTGGGTTTTAGGGTTTAGGGTTTAGGGTTTTAGTTTTTAGGTGTAGGTTTTAGGTTTTAGTTTATTGTACATGTATATCCATTATTTTGATGAATATATTTACAAATAGAATTTACAAACTATAGAATTCATCCTAATTACAAAAATCAAAATAAACAAAAATATAAACCATGAATTTACAAACCCTATATGTTACATTATATAATTAAATTTCAAACCATAATTATAAATAAAAAACTACTAAATACAAAGAAAAAAAACACAAATACTTACCTAGAGGTCAATAATATCAAGTTTGTCAAAGGGAGGATGTGCAAGTGCAATTTGGTGGTGTAAATGGCTTCCAAAATGGGTATCTATTTTCCTTTGATCTCTCTCTAGCCATGAAATTTTTAGGTGAAAATGAATTGATAGTTAGTTTTTTTTTTTTTAAATACATTTTTGAAATAGGTACCTATTTTATAATGGGTACTCATTTCTAAATAGATACCCATTTTGTAACGGGTACCTGAAGTGGAATGGGTGCCCATTTGAATTTAGGCTTGGGATCCTGTTCCTAAACGATTACCCTTTTCTTTTCAAAACAAGTACCCACTCCTTTCAAAAAAAAATTAGCTAAAACTTGCCCTCTTCGTGGACCCAACTTCTTGCTTTTACCCAACATTTGGAACCTTGTGTATATTTGTATCTTCAAATTTTCTCTTTCATGTTGAATCTATTTATACACCAAATGATGTATGAAACACATTGGAAAAAATATTTAGTAAAAAAGATGAATTGAGAGGTCATTGATGGGAGAATGAACTCATAAGGTTAAGTCCTATAAGTTTTGATACTAGATAATACCTCTCCACTAAATAAAATCCATAATATTGCAATTGAAATAGTGGGGAATTGAGAAAAAAAGATAAAAATTTGATCTTGAGTATTCTCTCTAAACTTGTCGTCAATAGAAAAATATATTGGTACAATTTAGTTATGATGGGGCTATCATAAAAGAGGAGACATAACCCATCAAATGTGTCCTCCAAATCTGTAATGTGAGAATCCACAAACAAGTATGAAATTCCTATCATGAAATCATCCAACAAAGATAAATAAAAAATGCTATGCATGTCCTACTACAAGAAATCATTGGAAGCTCTAGAAGAAGCAACACCAAAATCTAAAGTGGAAAAAAGTGATGGAGATATGATTTTGATATGAGGAGGAAAAGAAAGAAAATTATTTGTATCATATAAAAATTCAATATACCTGCAATATACTTAAGCTCCTCTAAAGTATCATTATCAAAGGGTATTTTATTTACATCATCAAGGGGAATGAGCAATCTAAAGAAAGATCATCTAGGAATGGAGAGATATGAGGGTCTCCAAAGATCTCCCAAATATTAGTTGAAAGTGTGCAAGGACAATCAATATCCACAATATCCCACATAGTGTCATGATCAACACTAGAACAAATCAATCCTTCAAAATGATCAATGTTATTACCCCATGATAATTTCCTTCTAGGTGTGTCTCATTTAGGTATGATCCCATAAAAATAAAGCAAAAGATTAATCCATTTGAGATGTATCAAGATGTCTTTTTTCTAAGACTCAAAATTATCCTTATCTAGGATTATATCACAAAAGGGTGAATAAAAAAACCATGATACAATCCTCAAATGATAAAATGAGATGTCAAAAATCTCAATATATATTAATCAATTGAAATGAAGTCATAGAACTTATACACCTATTAGGATATCCAATAAATCAATTGGAATGAAAATATGGAAAAAATTAAATAAATATATCAAAAGATAACCCCCCCTTTCAACTACTCTCATAAATCACCCCTAGAGATTACAATGTTGGCACTTTATAATTAGTTTATTAATAAAGCGTTTACCAAATTACAACATGCTCATTGGGCCCATAATGGCCAAAAGTTTGAATTTTGATGCAAAATTAACATGATATTAAATCTATTAAAAATAGATGTATAGTTTTGAAGTTCTCCAATTACTTTCCAATGCCTATTTTTTTCTTAAAAATGGAGCTTTGAGGTGAAAGCTATGGCCTATCGAAGAAAAAATAAATACTAGCCTCAACCTGCAATATCTATGAAAAAGTAAATAAAAAATTAATCTAAAACATTGTAGATAGAAATTTCACTTTTTTGGATTTGCATTATTTGTTTGTAAAATTTTGATACTTGGATCAAAAGTAGTGTATATTTGGAAAAAGGCCCAATTTGGCCTCTGGTGGCCCATGGGTGGTGACACCATTTGTGGTGGTTGCAAGGGAAGTGGACTAGTAGAGGAGAGGCACAGGTCTTTGGTGGGAATTTTTTTCCCACTAGTGGTTAATCCTTTAGTAGTGGTGGTTCCCTAGTAGTTACCTTAGGTACACATATCACTAATTATAAAAACACAACTTCTAGACTTGTCGAAAGGGCTACACTCAAATACACAATAATGTTGAAAACAAGGTCAAACTAAGTTGCAATATTAACTTGTGTACGTGAATTCAAATCTGAAAATAAGATTATCAAATCTTATTATATGTATGTGATTGCACATTCATCATAATAGAAAAATCAACAAATAAATATGACACTAGATTTACATGGAGAAACCCTTTTGGGAGAAAACCTCCACATGAGAAAAGAAGGAAAGTATATTATTTATCTTCACAATAGAGATACACCATAATTCACTTCTTTTTTGATCTCTTACAACCCTGATGCTTTCATACACCTAAAAATAACACAAGATACACCTACCATCTCAAGGCTCCAATTTATAAGACTTTTGAGAGGAAAAACCATAGTGGTAAACTGAAACAAGAGGTGACAAAACCACTTGCAAAAACCCACACCCCTTCCTTGTAAAACCAAGATTCATGATAACATATTAATTAATGTGCAGAAAGCTCCAATGTGGGCTTCTAACCCATAGCCCCTTCATCTTCTACCTTCAAGAAGCTCTAATGACTGCTCAACTTCCAGGTGGAGCATCAATGGACACCTATTTCCCTCCAAAATTGGTGCCCCACTCAAGGCCCTTCACATTCCCAATGTGAATGCCTAGGAGGGATAATTTTTTATCTAGTGATGTATAACCTCCACCAACATTAAATTTTCTCTCAAAAATATAATTACAATATGCCAATATTAAATACATTTCTCTCATGTCCCCGAGGACCCTTTCCAAGAAACATGGAGACATAAAATGACTTAGGTTTGCAAGGTAAATGTCACCTAACCTAATAAATAACACCATAGAATATTTACACTGTCTACTCACAAAACTATACTATGCATCATAGTCCTTATCACTTTGATTCTCAAACCTTGCTTCATGGTTGTTGCCCCATATTTTCACAACCTACAAGCTCCAAACTATGAGACTCGATAATAATTTGTAATGAAATGTGGTGAGTTATTTTGCAACTCCCTAGTAACCTCTTAGATTCTCTTGCATCAAAGACTTGAAATAAAAATGATAAAAATATATATAATGAACATGGGAGCATAAATCGAAAACATGAAATATTTATTTATAAAAAAACTGTGAATAATAATTATAAGTCAGGTAAGAAAAATACAATAAATCAAGTTAAAAAATTGTAATAGAAACCTTATATTCAAGTGATTCCTAACATAGCATTGAAATCTAATATGTTGTCACCTATTGAATGTACTTGAGTAGTGAAAATCATGCCAACTAATTATAGAAGACCTAAAATAAAAAATAATAAAAAGTATTACAAGAAATTTGAAGTAAAATATACAACTATACATTAGTTAAGAAATAAAGATTAAAAGTTTAGAAATTTCTACATACTTGCAAATCATTTAAAAAATTTACTCCTTTGTATCATTTGCATCCTCTATTTTTTATAATGTGTCTATAATTACCTCATCTAGTCTTCCACATAAAGTATTTATCCTTTATGTAAAAGGTTTCTCTTGATACTTCACTAATTGTATATTTGTTTCCACAACCAAATGTGAGTAGTGCATAATTTTCTTAAGTATTTCATAATCTTCAAATAAAATTAAGTTATTTCTCATCAAATATTTTTGTAGCCAAGTGTCAAAAACAACTTCGATTTACAGGTCTCCCAACTCCCCCCATGAATTTTTGCTTGGGGTTGGTTGATGCCATCAATTGTGGTGCAATTGATTTGAGCTTTGGAGATTCAAGGGGAAAGAGTCCACTTGTGGAAGTAGACCAAAAAACTTTGGCCTTTTCTCACTCTGAGCATGGATGGACATCAGTCAAGAGGAAGAAATCTCCTCCTGGCATGTACCAGATGCAACCCAAATTTGCCACAAAAAGGGGTTTATGTGGGCAAGGGGAAGCCTCTTAGAAAAGGGGCATAAGGTGAACACAACAACTTAGTGATTGTTGAAACTATTGTAGAAGGATATGTTGACAACCCAGTTGGGCTACTTTTTGTTGCACCCCTTGGATCATGGGCATACTTTATGTACTTATTTGTTTATCATTTAATATCTAAACCTCACTTACGAATCAAAAAAAGACAGGATAAAATTTAATATATAAAAATAATATACCTACATATACATAGATATAGAAATATTTTAACTTGTTTCATTAATTGTATTTTTTTAATCTCATGCAGTAATGGAATAATGAGAAAAGTTGTTGTATATATTGATGCTTTAAAAAAAAGATAAATGGCTATTAAATTTTAAATTTCAAGAAGTGTTTTGAGGATTTTATTTTCAATAACTTAATCATTGTACTATATTAACTATTTTTTCAACCGTATATCTTTTACACAATAATACATTTTTCTTCAAGAATATTTGCAACTAGAATACACACACAATATCGAAAAAAAATTCCAACTTGAATAAATTTTTTACAAACCTATCATTGCATCGTTCAACAATATATATTGGAAGAAGGTCTACAATAATAATTTCATACACAATTATAATAGTATTGTTTACAAACTAAAACAAGATTTTTTTCTTTTCCTTTGTATCAATAGTATTGCTAAGTAGTTTTTTTCTTGTTATTTGATGTTTTAGATTATGTAGACTGGTTTGGCATTGACCTAGATGTCATTTATATTTTTTCTTTGTTATGGTCTATTAAACTCTATTTTTAATGCTTTAAGCTTCTCTTGTACTTGTTTTAGGGCCCTTCCCCTACCTAACTATTCAAAAACAACAATAAAATCATATCAATAATTACCTAATTACTTAACAAAGAGGAATCCATTTTATTTTATTAAACTTGAAATAATAAAAAATCACATTTATTCACATGAAGGTCTACAACCCCATATCCTCTTTTTTATTTTTACAAAAATGACTTCCAATACAAGTAGATTCAATGGAATGACACTCCAATATCCATCTTAAATCAAAATAGTGTTAGATGGGCAAGACAACTGAGAGGGGGGGTGAATCAGTTGTATACTTTAAAACATCAAAAACCCTCATTAACATTCAGATCTACATCAACGCTTAAACCCTTAACAACCATTAAACCCGTATCATGCATGAGAAAAAAGTAAACATATGAAATAGTACTGAAAACACATCCAACCACATAAGAACACCATATTTATGTGGAAAACCCAAGAATTAAAAAAATTTGGTGATGATTAGCTCACAAATATATGAATTGCAACACCAAATACAATAAGGCTCACTGTTGGTGGCTCACTACCAAAAGACTCACTATCCAAAAGAAAGAAGAATAGAAGAAGGGGTGGATCAGTACCAATTTTAACTTCTAACAATGCATCTCTCATATGCTTAAGGTATAGTTCCATTGAAGCACAAACAACTCATCAAATAGACTAAAATGTAGACACCATCTGCTCACTACATCTAAAAGTTACAGGAATTAAGGCTCACACTTAGATCGTCGTACTTGATCACATTCACATATTTCATATCACACACTCTGATCTTAATCCACACAATAATTCTCCTTACATTTATACCATCCATGACCTAAAACACAATCTCAATTAGGTTGACCTTAAGGAAATGTGTACACCCTAACTGTGCAATGTCAAATAGGTTGGAACCAAACACTTCCACCAAGGAAAGAAGTGAAGGAAGACCACACCACTACTTATCTAGGACCCAAATCTACATCGACATTCTTCTCAACACTTCCTCAAACAATAATTATTCGCCACAATTAGTGCTAGCACGCCATACTGACCAAACTTGCACTAACACTAACAAGTGACTCCAAACACACCTCTCTAGGTCTGGAAACATCCTATGGACTACACAAAAACATTCCACAATATCTCAAAATATTCCACATCATCAAAATATCTTCTACAACTACTACAACCACCTGAAACTCAAGAAAACCTTCATTTCATGCAACTAGACATACCGACATAGACATCCAACACACTAGAAAAATTGTAAAACAACACCTAAAAATTCAAGGGAAGGTAGATACAAACGATATAAGAATGTTCCTAGATCTACAACACCAAAACCTTAACTATAGAGAAATGTGAAGCAATCTCATTTCTCTTAGACACCTTTTTTCACCAAATAAACATGATGTCAAACACATCTTCCACTGTGGTACCATACAAAACCTAAAACTCTAGATATGACACCTTTGAAAACCTCTAATCATCATGTCCAATCCACATAAACATTTCTTCAATCATGGAGAAATGTGGATCAAAAAACTAAACACCACTCTATCACACAAAACTCTCTTTTATTTAAATTTTCTCAAAAGCACTTGGAAACCAAGTGAACCAACATCATCAACACATCTACAACATCTAAAACATGCAACACTTTCCAACTAAAACAATATCCCCAAACTCAAGTCGGGCCAACAACCTTTGCAACTATTTTGAAGTAGGACATCAGTGACAACACCAACATTAGGTTGACATCAATACCAACAACTCTAGGTACATCATCAATACCATTAGTATTCCAACACTCTTTATATGAGGGGTTGACATCAATGAAAATACCCAAGAAACTCACAAACCACTCAATCAAGCTTCCAACATCTCTAAACTTCCAACAATCTCCCCCTTTGTCATTGATGGCAACATCTGCTTTCTGAAAAACCATCAACAACAAAAACAACCAACAATAATACTACAATACACAATACTCCCCCTGACTGGGATAACTCTTTTACTCTTCATCTCAACAACACCTAAATTATAGACCACTCTCCTCCTTTGCTCCTCAGACGATACTCTCCCACAAATTGTATTAACTCTCCATGTTTTCCAAATTCAATTCTCTCTCCCCCTATGGTCTTTGGACCATATTCTCTTTTGTACTAGCACTATAGTTTTTCAGACAATTCTCTCCACCTTTGACATCAATGGCAAAGGGCCATAGACTCATCCATCTCTCTTTCTTGTATTGTATTCTTTTGTTCTCTCCCTTTGACAACATTCAAAGCGAAACACCTATACCTTTCACACATCATCTACATACACCATTTTAACACTACTTGAAACACTAAAAAGCAAATGCACTCTCTCTTTATTGCACTCACTTTTTTACACCCTCCCCCTTAGCGGCACACAATATTCTCCATGTAATACCCCTCTGTTTTGCTTCTTGTTCAAGTTGTTTTATGCTATGTTTGGTTGTAGTTACTTTGATACTGGATACATTTTGGTATGATGATTTGATCGCTACTATTGAGCGACAACTATTATTGTGGGATGTAGTTATCTGATTATTGTTTCACATGCATTATGGATTAATGATGTTGTAGAATTAACATGAGATGTTATTATGAGATTATTGGATTATGATGGAAGTGTCAGTTTCAATGAGTGTATTGCTGAAGAAGACGGTTTCGCATCACTCGCTTGCAAGTGCCCTACGAATCCGTAATTTCTTCTTCAAAGTGTGTATTATATGCTGGATATATTGTATGATGTTGTTTGCTTGGTTGCAGGATTGCAGGTACATGACATCGACTCCACCTGGTTTCACAGGTTTGAGCGTGTCGATCCAACGGTTAAGTTGAACGGGAGATAGTAGCTAGGTAACATGTGTCAAGTTTACACCCTAGCCTTAGTGTGTCGTCAGTTGTGTGTGTCGAGTCATTGTCTGTCTTGCTTTGATGTTATTTAATTCTGAAGAATTCTTGATTTGGAAATAGATACTTAGAATAATTGCATTTAAATCATGTTGATGATTATTTAATTTAAATAATGCAATGTGGATAAAAGTTTATATTTAAATTAATTAATTATATTTAAATTATTTAATTAATTAAATTTAATCTAAGGGGGTTGAGTTTAGTTATTAAATAATTAAATTAATTAATTAAACGTGATGCAAGAGAATGAAAGGAAATAAAAGAATTAAAATTAATTTTGGAATTTAATTTCAACGTGTGGGAATTAAATTAGAAATTGTAATTAAATGTTTATTTGGGAAATTGGTCGCAACTTTGGAAATTAATTTATTATTTTAAATTGAAAGTGGGTTTTTGAAAAGTGAAATTGAAATTGAAATTGAAATTGAAATTGAAATTTGAAATTGAAATTGAAATATCTAATTTGCATGTAATGTGAATTAGGGTTGAAAAAATTGAAATTGAAATATCTAATTTGCATGTAATGTGAATTAGGGTTGAAAAAACTGAAATTGAAATTGACATATCTAATTTGCATGTAATGTGAATTAGGGTTGAATTAGGTATTTTTGATTTATAAAAATACATGTTTTAATTTTAGGGAAAAAGAAAGAGATTTAGAAAAAAATACATTTTTACAGTAGGGAAGAAATTTTGGAAAATTTGCATAAGGGTTTGAACAAAGTTTGATTGTAGAATTGATTGAAGGAAAGATTGTTTGCATTTGTTGGATTTTGGATTGGATTCTTTAGAAGATTGAATAAAATTCAGGAAATCTTTGGAGGAGGTTTGCATCAGAAATTCATCTCTTCCTGTAGCTTCTTGTACCAGGTTTTCCTCTTTGTGTTTTATTATTCTTAATTGTTTTTTTTTTAAATAGTAGTGATTAAAGATTTGTTTGTTAAATCTGTTTTAGAAAACAAATTTGATATTAGAAGAAAAGAATTAAATAAAGTTACAGCCTTTGCTTGTGAAAATTCTTGAGTGAAAATTGTGAAAACCTTAGTTGAATTTAAATTATTTGGGGAAATCGATTTTTTTGTTATTGAAATCAAACATAGAGATTGAACAATGCATTTAGAATGTTTTTAGAAAATAAAACCCTCTGTTATTATTAGAAAACGGATTTTAAAATCTGCAGTATAATTATATTTTTCATGGTGAAATGGTCTGATTGCGTCGCCTATAACTTCACTTTCACAAACTGGGTTTTCAGGAAATTTAAAGGGTTTTTGCATTTTGAAATTTTTTTATTCCTGTCAAAAAATCATAAATATCCAGATCGTAGTTTTTGAGTTATGCTTGAAACATGAGACTGCTGTTAAGTTATTTTCTCATGGCTGTTCTGAAAATAAAATAATAATAAATTGATATTTATAAATATTAATATTTTAGGTATTGTTATTATAATATTAAAATATTATTTAATAATATTTTAGATTATAATTTATAGTACTAAAGTACTATATTTATGTATATCATTTTAAATAAAATTTGTATATTAGATTAGTGGAATTAAAATTATAAACGTATGGGAAAATTATTGTTTATTTTAAAATGGCATGTTAAAGTTTAATTGAAGGAGTTAAATATTTGATTAAAAAATGCATAATTTAAAATTTAATTGTGGAATTTAAATTCATATGCAAAAAGTCCAATTATTAATTTGACTTAATTGGAAAAGTATATTTATATTTTGGAAAATTGATGATAAGGGATATTTTATTTTGAATTAAACAATTTGATATTCTGTAAAGAATAGAAGATATGTTAATGATTAAATATATTTAAATATATTTATTTATATTTAGTATATATTGAAAGCATATATCCATTTGAGAGAATAAATAATATTTTATTATTTTATTCTGTTGTTTGCAAATTGGGTATTATTAGTGTTCTAAAAGAAATTATTAGTATGTGTAGAAAATGTATAGAGAAAGATATTTTTTAATAGAAGGAATTATTTGATTTAAAAGAAATTTTTATTTTGTTAATATGATTGAAGAAAATATATTGAGATGTATATATATATCCATGAGTATTTTCAATCAGTAGTTACCTTGTTTTATTTAAGTGCGTGTAATTTAGCTTTGCATGAAGAATTTAAATGATAAGTTTTGAATGTATGGTCAAAATTGATAAGGAAAAAGATATTTAAATATATTGAAAAATTATAGAAATATTTATATTTGAATGTTTGTTTTAATTAATGAGATTTAATTAGAAACAATATGAATGCATGGTTAAATAGATAAACCAAAAGATATTTTTTATACATTGATGAAATTGCATGTTTTTAAATGGATAGAGAAACAATATGTTATTATATTAAAGTGATTGAATGTTTTAAATAGAAAAGTGAATGAGATGTAAGATTTGGTTAGGAAATGGAAAGAGTTTACTTGCATGGATTTGTGTCGATTTAAAAGTAAATTAAGAAGTTGTTTTATTGATGAGACAATCAATTATGTTATTTATTAATTTCTATTTAGATTAATTGAATCATTGTGATTGGATTATGAAAGAGATATGGATTTAGTATATCCAAAAGTAGTATCTTCCTCATGATTATCTTAAAGGATTTAATTCTCTGTATTCAATAAAGGGAAGTAAGTTTAATTGTTTTAGATTTCCAATAATGAAAAGGGAAATAAAGGTTATGATTATTTTTAAATGATCTAGCTAATGTGTCTTTGATTTTTTCAACACTACCTATTGAATGAGTATGGATTTAGGAAATCCAAACATTAGATTTGATTGATGACTTGAATGCTTTTGTTGCTGTGTCATCAAGTTGCATTGTTGGTTTTGGGATTTAGTATTAGTCCTAAATTATAAGTCTTCCAGAAGAACTTAGAGGATAAGGGTTGTTGAATCTTTATGCCATCCAGTTGTTTTCCCTTGGGTAGTGCATGGCGTCTTTTCAGTTTTACCTGGTTTTCATGAACGGGGATGTTTGCACCTCCTTGGTTTAGGAGCAGATTATGGGATCCATGTCTCCTTGAAAGGAGTGGACTATGTGATTGTTGCCTCCAAGATGTTTGGAGTGAGTTTCTATTATTTGTATCCTCCTTGTGTTGGAGTGGTTATGATGCCTAGATTGTATGCACTTGTGTTTCCCTTGGTGATTGGTTGTGAGTGTGTTATCGATTAGAAGAGTGGCTTCTGTTAGGTGCCAGAGCCCAAAGAGGTAAACTGGATAACTTTCAGGAGTGATTTAAACAAGTGATAATTCAAATAATGTACTTAGAAGATTAGGACTAACTTCTCACTAATCAAGATAATTTTACCTCACTCATAGACACAAGGGCTTGTTTAGACTTGGGATGAGTGGGAAGGCTTGGAATGGCAAGATCAACTATCTTGTTCTTGCGAGAGGTAGTTGATTCCGCTTGAGTGAGTATGAGTGTCAGGATTCGGTTGAGGCCACCAGGATTACTTATGCCGGAGCCTATGAAGAATGCCCAAAGGAGATCTCATGACAAACCTTGCGATGACACTCTATCTAGGACAACTGTTGTTAATTGTTTTATGTGTATGGTTCTGTGAACATACTTGATCTACTTTATGTCTGGAAGCAATGTGACCTATGTCAGTGATGTTGGAGTTGTACTTGATTTGTACTTGAGCTGTACTTGATTCGTACTTATATGGTGAATGAGTTGTATTTGTTAGTTCATTTGTTTGGTTATATCAGTATGAGTCTGCCTTTGGTTAGAGGTAGTAGAATCTTTGTCCATGTTACTTTGTTACTATCTCCTAGCACGGGGGGTGGGCCTCTGGGTACCACATTGGTTGGGTGGAACATGCACCAAAACCGTTGGGTCCCCATCTATCTTCAGTACTTGGTGGTGAGACATCCTGATGGACAGCTCGTGGTTCTAGTTGTAATTTCTTGCATTGTAATATTTCAGTTTGTATATGATATTTTATCCCTCTTTTGTATGAGGTGGATGTTTGTAATTGTAACCTTGAGTACTATTGTCTCATTCTGGGAATGAGTGATATAACTAATGGATTAAGATAATGTTTATGAGATTGTATCTTGGTTGATTATCTTATTATGTTATGTGATATTCTTATGATGTATGAAGTT
Source organism: Sequoiadendron giganteum (assembly GCA_007115665.2). Lineage (NCBI taxonomy): Eukaryota > Viridiplantae > Streptophyta > Pinopsida > Cupressales > Cupressaceae > Sequoiadendron > Sequoiadendron giganteum. Next base: position 208,590,133 of record CM021107.1, read on the forward strand.
TATTTCATAAAGTTCATAAGGCTATGGTTTTATGTAATATGTATGTGTGGGTTTAAAGTAATCCTAACCTTGTAGTCTTAGAGGTTGTTGTTAACTAGTAAGTGAATGTGTATGTTAAATGCACTTTATAAAAAAAAATTAGTTCACTTAAGACATTAATTGCAACTTCCTTTAAGGTTACTTAGCGGGGCATTACACTCCATCTAACTTCACCATCAAACAACCACTACTACCTACTCCCCCTGAGAGGTAGCCTTCAAAATTAGTCTAGGATAAAGAATGTATCTTGAAATGCTTCCCAAACAAATTCATACACTTAAGCATCTAGTTGAAAGGGGGGAAATAACCCCTAACTTCTCTCGGAGATACTCAAAATTATATTTTGGAAGAGCCTTTGTGAAAATATTAGCAACCTGATCCTTAGAAGGCACATACTCGAACTTCACCTCATTCTTTGCACCTTTCTCTCTTAAGAAGTGATATCAGATTAATATATGTTTTGTTCTTGAATGCATTACCATATTCTTTGAAATATTGATTGCACTTGTATTGTCACACATGATAGAAATAGGTTTATCATATGAAACTTTGATATCCTTCAATGTTTGCTTCATCCACAACACCTACGTACAACATGATGTTGTTGCAATATATTTTTCTTCCTTAGTAGATAATGACAATAAAACTTGATTCTTACTTAGCCATGAAACCAACCTACTTCCAAGAAATAAAGCACTACCACTTGTACTTTTCCTATCATCTATACATCCAACCCAATCTACATTTGTATATGCACTCAAGGAGAAGTCAATATCCTTAGGATACCACAAACCATAATCTAGAGTGCCCTTCAAATACCTGAGTATCCTCTTCATTACTACAACATGTAGAGATTCTCTAAGATCTTCTTGAAATTTAGCCACAAGATAAACTAAATGCATGATATCCAATCTAGTATCAGTAAGGTATAATAATCCACCAATCATTGATCTATACTTTCTCTAATCGATCTTAGGAGATTCATCATTCTTGCTCAACTTACAATCAATAACCATAGGAGTACATATTGGTTTAGAGTCATCCATTCCAAACTTCTTCAACATTTCCTTAGCGTACTTAGATTGTGATATGGATATACCTTTCTTTGATTGAATGATCCACAAACCAAGGAAGAAATTCATCTCCCCACACATTGACCTCTCAAATTCTTTCTACATTTCCTCTACAAACCTTTTACACATACCTTCATTTCCTCCAAGGATTACATCATAAAAATATACCACCAAAACTAAGATTTTTTCACCTTAAATTTTGAAATACAAATTGCTATCTACAGTACCTTTTCTGAATCCTTTTTGTAACAAGTACTTATCTAATCGTGCATACCAAGCTTTGGGAGCTTGCTTTAGTCCATACAACACTTTCTTCAATTTGCAGACCATATTTGTATCTTATGACAAGTAAAAACTTTCTGGTTGTTCAATGTATACCTCTTCTTCCAATTCACCATTCAAGAATGCAAACTTCACATCCATCTGATAGACTTTGAAATATTTATGTGTTGCAAAAGCTAAAAAACATCCTGATAGCTTTCATTCTTGCAACCGAGGAAAATTTTTCCTCAAAATCTATACCTTCAACTTGTGAGTAACCCTTACACACAAGTCTAGCCTTGTTCCTGACAAATTTTCCATCTTCATTCAACTTGTTCCAGAAAAACCACTTAGTACCAATCACATTCTTATTTACTGATCTTGGGACCAATTCCCAAGTTAGATTCTTCTATATCTACTCTAGCTCTTCTCTCATTGCTTTGACCTAATTCTCATCTTTGCATGCCTCAGTCATTGTTTTTGGGTTCCACCTCAGAAACTAAACAAAATTTTACTTGTTCCTCTATCATAACATCTTTTCTTCTTGTCAGCATGTCTTTTCTCTTATCTCCAATGATTTGATCTTCTGAATGATTCTTCTACACATGCTTGGGAGTCTTAGGATTATTTTACAAAGCTTCTTCCTCTTCAACTATCAACTCTTATCCTTTATCTTTATATTTTTCTTCTTCATTGCAAGGGGATTCAATAGATTCATATCCTTCTATTAGTACTAAACTTTGATGCAGTTCTTCATCCACTTTAACTCTTGCACTCTCAATTGTCATCAAATATTTCTCATCATCTACTTTAGGTTATAACAACTTATATTTTGTATCAACACATCACTCCAACCAATACTCTATTTCTTATTCATTGCTCTCAAGTACAACAACAACATACACATATTTTACAAAAAACTTACAAATTTAATAAATTGGTCCACATGATATGTAATCCATCAAAATATATGCATGCATAGAATTATAAATTACAAAATTTAAAAAAAAAAACTTGAAACTTGACCTTGAACTAATATACCTTCTTGTATGAGGTCTAAAACATGATCATATCATATCATATTATCAATTGATTATCCACTTTGTCATCTTATGTTAATCATGTGTTTGTATAGGTGTTATAAATTTATGTTGTCATTTTTCAACCCATTTCATATTTTCATACATTTCCCACTCATTTCTAATAAAAAACTAAAAAAACAAGCAAGCTTCCTAATCCACACAGTTCATGTGCTCATATTTAAACTCTTAAATGATTGTAGTTTTGTTGATCCAATAATTATTTTACAATCATGTTATAAAATAATGTTTTCTTCTTCAACTAACCAAAATAATTGTTAAACTTTTAAGTTTTCACTTGATCTTGTATAAAATTTTGCAATGTAACACTAATCCACAATTGTACTTACATCTTTAAATTTTATTACATCCAAAAAAAAAATAAGTTTCTCCCTAACAATAATTCTTTTCACACATGCTCTAGCTTCATCATTCTCTCCTTTACTATATCTAGCTTCAAAGAGATTCCACATATGTTAGGCATTATTTTCTTTATGGGCTCTATATACTCAATATAATATTCAAATATTTTTGAATTATCATGTATAATTATATGACCATATGGGACGTGTCATTTGAATATTTATTTTCTTTAAATTGTGATTAAACATTTTAAAATAATATTGCACAAACTATGATAAATGTAACTGTTTATCATTTAAATAGAAATTTTACTAAAGATTTTTTATCATTTTCTATATTGTCTCTACATTCTATATATAATATGAGGAAAAAGGTCATCTTTATTGAATTATAATATTGAGTCTAAATATCTTCTTATGGAGTAATAATATAGGTTTTTTCAAATTCAACCACTAAAAGTATAGTTGCAATTAAAAATATATTTATATATAAAAAATTATCAAGCCACTAAACATATTGAAGGTGCTCCACATATATATATTATTACCCCTCTAATTATTTATATATATAATTAGAGGGGTAAACGCTTTTGACTCAGAGCTATGAACCAATGAGATTACAATCGGGGGACCTCATCTCCATCATAAATACTCAACAATTACACAACATCACAATTGGGTTTGAACCTTGATGGAAAGAACATCACAACATGCCACTATTGACAAGATGCTCCACATATTTATACACAATCTTATTCTTAAATTTTATGATAATCAAGCATGTGCACTACTTTTCTCTATCACTAACTTACAATATTTTTCCAAAATTTTCATTTTTAAATAAATATTAAACATTATTGAATCTCTTCACATCTACTTTAAATTATTATCTAAAATTATGTGAACTAATTTCATGCATACATTATCCTAACAATGAAAGGTTACCACATCTTATTGCACTCTCTAAAAATATATGATTTTGAATAGAATAATTATCCATTTTGTGTTTTATAAAATACATTTTTTTATAATCTCATTAATAAACCAAAGGTGGTGTATTAATACCACATTCCTACATAGTTTATATATCAAAAATATCATAATAATAATGAAGTTGGACATAGATTTTATAGTAACAAGATATTCATTGTTTATTAATTTATACATACCAAATTTTACATTTCTCAAATGATCTTTGACTTATATTAAAAAAAATATAGTTAAATATATTTTTTATATATATAATTCTTTTTGAATTATATCTAATAAATGTTTTGGATGAGGATCATAATATTTTTACCCCCTTCTTAATTTTAAAACATATCTACTATTAGACGATATCCTATATAAGGTCACCCCTCTTCCACATGTCCATACCTTGCCTCGAAAGGCTAGGTAGCATTGGAATATTCTTAAAGTGTTGATCTTTTCTGCGTGAAGGATGAAACTAGGATAGACTAGAAGTTGAGTTTCAAATTGATGGACATTTCATGTTATTATTGATAGTGATGATGTTTGATGTTCTATTTTTGCAACACCTATGGAGTGTTGATAATTTGCATGCACATATTAATCAAGAACATGTTAGGATAATATTTTCTAACTAGATGATTAAATTAGGTTATTTTATTTTCTATGAGATTCACACGAGTAGTTGAAGTAATGAGTTGATTTTTAATGATGAAATAAGATATGTTACAAGTTGATGAATGATACTAATGCTATGCTTATAAATCATGTTCACAGTAAATTATAATATTATCAAATGTGATTGTGATGATCATTTGAATTATGTGATGAATATGCTTTCATGGTCTTGGTCTATTTGCATATATTGATTCATGTTTTCATATCATAGAAAATAATTTTTTCATTAGAGAATGTAATGTTTCTATGATGATCAATGGAATGATAGAGTAGAAATGTGTAATTAATTATATGTGAAATTTGAATGCATTATATTGTTGATTCTTTGGCTATCATTATTGTATATGATGAAATAACAACTATGTTTGAGTGTGGAGGTTTATTGCCAATGGAAATTGGGGTCACATGGTAAACTTAATTGTGCTCAACCATGAAACCAATCTTCTAGTCTTGTTTAGAAGGACTTAAGTCATGCTTGATGTGGATTTTATTAATTGCAATTTCTTCTTAAGCGATGTGAAATTATTGTAATTTTTTATGTGAAATAAAGATTGTGGTATTTTATTGTGTTATTTGATTTGTATTGAAATATTGATTATCTAATTAATTACAATTTTAGATTATTTTCTTAATATATTTTAAATAGATTTGAATGAGTATTTTTATTCATTTTGATTAATTTTAAGTATCTAAGTGTTACTAGATATGAATAAAAGATATTTTAGAACAGAAAAATCTGGTTAAAATCATTTTTCTAACCTCTTAAAATCACCATTTTTAAGTGGTGACGAAATTGGAAGTTAGTTGGGGAGAGGTTGGGAGAGATGTCATTACCTCATACCATCCTTAAATTTAGTTTTTTTTGGTTAGTTGAGAGGGAATAAGATCCTCCACAACTTATCAAAGGATATAATATGGATATGACAATTTCCATTTCCACAACCAAAGACGAGTCTCTTTATATTTATTCTTCCATTCCTTTTTAATGGTGGATTTTTTATTTTGGCATCATTATGAATATTATGCCAACTATTAGTATTTAGTATTGTGAGATTGTGAAAATAGTTGGGTAGAATTGCGACTTCATAGGAGAGTTGGAGAAGAGTTTGGAGGAGGTTTTCATCAAGTGTCTACTTCAAGTTATTGGGGAAAACACATTTGATAAGGTAAGGTCTAATTTCTTATTATAGTTTTATTTTGTAAAATTTGGATGAATGTGAAAATGTTGTATATATTGAATATATTGTTTTTTTAAGAAGAATTGGTTTAATGGATGTAAAAGAATAGTTTGTATTAAAATTATTTTATATGTAAGTTGTGTTAATATTGTATTATGTGTTGTTTTTAGGTTAAATGTGTTGGGGTAGACTCTCTCTCAAATGGTAGAGGGTCTTTCATTTAGGGGGGTTTGAGTGGGATAGGCTCACATTGGACATATCTTTTGGGTATGAGTACTCATTTATTGGTGATTATGGAGATTGAAAATGGATGTTGGAAGTTTATTTGGGTATGAGTACCCACTAATTTGGGAGTAAAGAGATTGAAACTAGATGTTGGGAATTTCTAAGAAGAGGATTTTGGGTAAAAAAATGTGACATAAATTATATGAGAGAATGCATATTATGGTGCTTTTCTTTTAACCTTTCCACATTTGTGAGTCCCTACTCTCCCCAAATTTGATTCTCATAAGGAACCATTATGATACATGCAACTCCTTGGAAAAATATTATGTGTTTGCGATTGTAAAATTTGTTTAATATGCTATGCTAAATTATTACATGTGAACCTGGGTTACCATAGAGTCCCTTAGCTTAGTAGTGGACTGTTATAAAATCCTACAAATCGGAGGATAGCTTCATTGGTTTGGAAGAAAGATTTTTTTTTTTGTGTAGGTTGGCTTTCATATGGAAGGATCTAGTTATGTTGGTAGGTTGACTTATTTAGTCATTATGTTAAAATGTATTTCTATTGCATATATAAAAAAAGGGTGGGGGGTTTAGTAAACTTATTATCATATAGAATGAGTTAATCATTTATAATGCTATTGATAAGAGGGATCATTAAATATAAATCTAATTACAATTTCTAAATATGAGATTGTAGGGTATAGTGCAACACATCCAATTTATTTGTTGTGTAGTTATTTTCACATTTAGGAAAAATATATGTATATGATTTTTGTTTAATGGAATGAAATTAATGAAGAATAGTTATTTTTAAAAAATGGAATGTAAGTTATTCATATATATACGAAAGTATTTTTTTGTGCATTATATATATACATGTTGAACACCTGGAATACTGAGAGGGGGGTTGAATCAATATTATTTTAAACCATTCAAACATTAAACATCCAATCACTTATGTATATTCAACAATAGTAAGGAAAGAAAGCATGAAACATCCACAATATCACATAACACATGAACACTAGGATTTTTACGTGGAAAACCCAAAATGGGAAAAACCACGATGAGGTTAGCTCACGATATATTATAACTCGTTATAATATATTACATAAATGTTCACTGTAGGTGGAATCATTGTCCACAAAGAAAAATATAGAAGAGAGGTGGTGGCTCATAGCCTATTTTGAACTATTACAATTGCATCTTATGTATGCATGAACTAAAATTCCATTGAAACACAATAATAGACTTTATTTGATTCTAGTTCAACACTCTACCTTGTTCTTCATTCACACAATCCTAATCTTCAACTGCACACTGATTTTCTCAAATTCACATCACACACAACATGTCACATTCATTTCATCGTGCCACACTAGAAAAAATCCAACATATATATCCACATTAAGTATAACATCAATTAGGTCGACCTAATTAAATGTAATACCCAAAATGTAACTTGTCGTCTCCAAAAATTTTCATCCACACAACACACCACAATTCAAAAATCAAAATATCTTAGGGTAGGTTTGCATGGACCTATAATAGATCCCACACAAGATAGCAGTGCTTATTTATCCTTTGCATAACATCAAATGTGTTAGGTCAGCTCCATATAAGACCTAAAATCAAAATCCTTCATCTGTGTATCCACATCTCGACATGTGGACCTCAAAAATTGATACCATCTAGAATCCAAGCTCAATTGACATTTGGAAACTTATCTTCAACATCACAAGGCCAAAAACTCATTTGCAAAGAAGTGCAGATTCTCCCACACAAACACATTGTATAGAAAGCAACTATAATATGCCAGGCTGAACACTGTTACTCATATCTCTCAAACTGCTTGTCCAAACAAGATGTAATCTTGGAATTAGGTACATCTAACACTCACCAAAATTATGTTAGAATTTTATAGTGATATATTTATTTATGGAGTGGTGCAAACCCAAAAACTGACTCATTATTACATTAAACTAGTAGATTTGACACTTAGTCAAATTTCTATGCAACTAATCTTTCTAGGCCAAACCATTATGCAATAATATATTCCTTATCAACTCCAAAACCTGTTAAAACTAATCAAAATAGTCCACAACAATGTTGACATCAATGACAACATTGTAGCACACCATTAAGCACAATTCATGCTCATGTTGCCAAACATCATCATCAATGAAAAACTTCAACAATCTCTCCAAACTTCTAACAATACATACATACATACACACACACACACATATACATATATATGTAAATATATATACATATATATAGACTTACCCACACAGAAAGAAAGATAAATCTACAAAACATGTTCTATTCCCATCAAGTTTCAAAGAAAACTTGCAAGTGCAAATGAACAAATGAGAAAGGAGAAAACCTCATATATTTGTTTCAACAAAAGATTAAGGCATTTTTGGGAAAACCTTGTATCAAGGTGGGAATTGATCTCATCCAATGGATAAGATTAAGATTGATCCCTCGAAACAATTAAAAGACTATAGTTTTAGTTATGTGAATTAAACAATATTGCCCTCATAATTTTTAAAAAACCTTTGGCTTAGGTAATTATATTAATTAAGTTATTTAAAGATCAAAGTTTCATATAAATTATGTGGTTTTATTCACAAAATAAATCTTTAGAATCTAATTTTTTTAATATATAATCCATAGAACTATTTTTAAAGATAATTTAAATATTTGAATTAAATTGTACTATGGAAATAAATAGTTTAGGTCTAGTAAATAATAATTTTATTTGGTCAAATTAAGAGCTCCAAAATTAATTTAACGTGTTATTTTATTTTTATTTTTTTAAAAATCTAAATTTGAAGAGTTGAAGTTAAAGTTGACTTTAATTTCAATCTAATAAGATTAAGTGTAAGTAAATTTAATTTAATTTAATTTCCTTTAAATATTTAATAGAAATTTTATTTAATTTTATTTCCTTTAAATATTTAATAGTTTAGGCATTGATGAGTAGCTTAATATAATATTGATTAGACTTAATTTACAAATGTTAAATCAAGAGATTTGAAATCATTATTAATTTAATTTCAAAGATGATTTATAAGTAAAATAAGGGTTTATACCAATTTTTTGTTTATCTTAAATTATTATTGTAAATTTAAATCAAATGTTAAATTAGAATAATTTTTTAGGTAAATTAATTTTGGGAATAGTTACTTTTTACCATATAAATATTTATAGGCAAAGAGAGTATCAATCATGAGTCAAGATTAATTTTAATTATTTTGCAAGTGTTAAACTAAGAGAACCAAAAAAATAAATAAAAATTCTATTAATTTAATTTGAAAAACAATCTTCGTAGTGATTTAAATCAATAATAATAATTATAATTAATGATAGCTCTTGAAAGTGCCTATATCAAAGGATGGTGAAGGTTTATCTATGAAATAGACTCCATGATTTTGGTTTCGTTGTTGAATAAAAAAATTTCTAAGAGGCATCTTGGAGATTGGCTAGGGTGGTTCAATAAATTCTTGGCTTGGCGACTAATTTTGATTCTATTTCGTTTGTCCACATTCATAGAGAATGGAACAGGGTCACAAATTGCCTTGCCAAAAGGGCTTCTGAAGAAGGTCAAGACCAGAGTGTCATTGACTGGGATAATTTGGATTATGAAAAAGCGAAATACCTCCTCAAGTTTATTAATGATGAACAAAGGAGGGATGGGTTGCAACTCAAGTTGTGGTTGGAATGGGTCTGCTAGACCTTTTAAGTTCTTTATGGATAATGCCTTTTGGTTTAGGATTTCCTAATGGATTTTCCTTTTGTTTATTATGATGATAGTTGTCATCTAGAAATCATTTTATAATCTTCGCTTTCAAATCTTTTAAATAAATGTTATTTTTCGAAGAAAAAATAAAAATAATATTAATTAATTATTTAAAATAAATCTATAAAATGGAGACATTTTTGTTGGAAAATAAATGATAGAGATCATTAAATGGCTATATAGATTCATTAATGAGTTTAATTAAATGTTCCACATAATATATATATATGTACACTATTTTATTGGGGAGATTATCAAGTGGGAGTAGAGATAAAATATTATAACTATTCTCAAATTAATTAAGTTAAGGTTAGAGTTGATCTTTTACATGAATATGTCTTAGTAGTAGATTTTGCAACTTTAATTATTAATTATAGTCAATATTAGTGAAATTTTATGGAAACCAAAATTGTGTGTTGAGTCTAGGTCCATACATTAAAATACGGGCAATGGCATCCTTGTATTATTATGCTAATATTTTTCAATTAAAATCATTTAAAAAAAAAAAACTATGTTAGATCTTGATAATGGGCCACTCCTAATAAATTATTTTCTTTATTCTTCTAAAAGATATTATAATTCCTTTCAAAATTAAATATAGAAACTCAAAAACGATCATAATAGAAATGAGTACCCATTTTTAAATAGGTACATGTATATGTTTTCTTAAAGAATATGTATTAATTACTTTTAAAATGCATACACATTTAAATTTCACATCCATATTTTTTGCTTTGGTTTTAGGTTTAGAATAGAATTTTTAACTCATCTTTGAGCCTTGGACTTGCAAGTGCAATGTCATGGTACTAACAATAGTAAAAATTAACTTTAACAATATGGTTGATTACTTTTTAAAAAAAAATTTAAGATGAATTTAAAATCCATTATAGTTTTCAAATAACTAACTCTTTTTTTAGCATTGGAACATATATCTTTTTATTTATTAATTATTTTTTAAACAAAAAGTCTCATAAACTTGAAATGACATATATTACTAGTTTTTTAATAACTTTTGAATTTGAGATTTTTATGAATTTGTTTTATGTCCAACTTGTTGTCACCTCATTTTTTATGTGTCTCATTTTTGCTTTATTCTACTCCAAAAATTGTGTATTTGACCCTATCCATCTTTTGTTGATAACCAATCTTAAAAATCTTTAGTTGGGTTCCCTATGTTGAGTAATTGTCTAAGAGTATTCATTCAAAGTATATTCATCAAATAATCTTAGTAAAAAATGTTAAAGGGTACTTTTGTGGTCAATGCCTTGTAACTTGGTCTTTCTTCAAGTGGTTTTAAGAAATTTTAGATTTTCAGACTTAATCATCCTAGCATGTCTATTAGACTTGTCATCCCTAGTATGCCTTTTCCCCCATCACCCCTTTTTCCATTTAAGCCCCTTTTCCTTAAAATTCAAGATTGTGGATTTGGTTCTCCATGCATACTTTCCTCAACTGCCGATTTCCCCCCCCAAAAATCCACTTTGCAAATTTCAAAATTTTGAAGTTTCTCATCCCAACATCCCTATCAAACCTTCAAGTTATTTTTCCCTCTTCCCCCTTTAGCATGCAAAGTCTTAAAATTTTGTTGTCTGAACAAAAAGCCCTACCTATCTGTATGATCATGAATACCATTATTGGCCTCAAAATGAATATGATTCTATAGATGAGAACTCTTAAATGCCTTTGAGTACCAATGTGCTCCTCTAAGATATGAATGGCGTACAAAAGCATATGGTTGTTGATGTAAATGATATGGTTTCAAGTGTATGGCCAAGTGAAGGTGATATAAGAAAGAATGAAAAGATTGTACAATTACAATTACAAATGACCATGATTCTTTCCCCATGACCTCTTGATGAAATTTAAAAATGATATTTTCTAGATTTTCCAAGAGAAAAGAGGAAAAAATAGTAGTTACATAACCAATAAAATAGTGATATTCATAGGAAGCCCTAGAGTTTCAATTCTAGTTCTAGATAAAGGTATTTTGGTACTATAATGATCTAGGTTCATCCCACATTTGTAGACTGGATGATTAAAGGACTAATTGACCTTAGTTAAGTGTCTCCTTATGTACATGTTATACATTTTTAGATATGTATTATTTAGTTAGCCAGCTAGATGATTGTAAAATTATTGTAAAGCTTTTATAAAGTATCTTTTCAACATAATAAAAGAAATGTATAAGTATGCTCACGTGGATTACTAAGTAGACTCATTTAATATTCTGCAACCATTTATTATTATTTTTGAATGTATGTGTAGACCACAACTTGCTTGTGCATTTTGAAAGACAATCTTTTGTGGTATCTTGATTAAGGCATCACCTTCGGTTTCAGTTATTACATGTTCTTTTGTATGAACTCACATCTATTTTGTTGTCCAATTGGATAAAGGCACCAATCTACAATTGGTTCCATCTCCCCATCATCCCAACACACTTACAACAAAATAAAATAATCATCTTTTTTAGTTTTATCCATTATAATGTGTTTTTATTGTCATGCTCGAATGCATATAACATCATAAGGGGTTATTATAAAACACATTCTCAAACATTCATATGGTAGATCATATGTTTTAATAAGGTGTTTTTTTTAGCTCCCCAAACTCTCATATAGGCACAAAATGACAACCAAAATATGAGTGCACTATGCAATGAGTATGATTTGTGTTAGGGTGATTTTTTTGTTTCTATGGTGACATCTATTGCAACACCTTAGGGAAACCCCCCTTGGTTTAGTAGAGCTAGAAGTAAATGAGGTACTACCCATCTTAGTAGTTGCTCCTTAGTTGGTCCAATCTAAATATAAGATTCGTGGTATTCTTCCCAGGTTTGACACCCTTGATACTTGTGAAACTACGATTTGTGACCTACAACTTAGAGCACCAACATGACCACTCTAAACAACATCATCTTTATACAATGAAAAAAATTATGTTACAATTATTTTAAATCAAATTATGTTGGCATGATAGTGTTGGCCCCACAATTTCCATTGCACCAAAAGGTCGACTTGTTAATGCTCAATACAACCGCCAGAGTTAATGGATCCACGGGAGGTGGTTAGTCCATGTCACAAATCTCAAGGGGAGCGCTGACCATTTTCCAACAATCTACCCCTTAGCACAAGCCGAGGGGATTCAAACTCGACACCTTTGGCTCTGATACCAATTGTTGGCCCCATAGTTGTTGTTGCACCAAAAGGTCGACCTGTTAGTTTCCGATACAACCGTCGGATCCATGAGAGGCGAATAGTCCATGTCATGAATCTCGAGGGGAATGCTGGCCATTTGCCAACATATAGTGGCAAGGAAATTTCCTGAAGTTGCATTAACCATTTTTCCTCTAATTGCTATTGACTAGCCTTTCAAGAATGTATAACACGATCAAGTTAATGACGATGCTCTTATAGATAGATAACCCATTCTAAATGACCAATCTTGATATAAAAACCAAATGATTTTGAGTGACCTCCAACTACTAATTCAATAACTAACCTCCTCTTATTATATTTTCTCTTTTAATTTTTATTTAAGACCACCACATTTTTTAATAATATAATATAATTTTAGAAACTTCATAACAAAGTTTATAAACGATAATTTTAGAAACTAACTAAACAAAAAATTATTGAATAAAAAACTGAAGAATAAATTTGACTTTTTAAAATTAAATAAGGGTGCCTGCTCTTTAACCAACAAATATATTATTATTTATAATAAAATTGGCTTTAACAAACATTTGGGCTTAACCGGCAAAGAAACCATTCTTCTGTATTCCCTGCAGTTTATAAGGTAACTGCTGGAGTAGGGTCCACGCGACCGGTTATACCCACTAATTCTACTGGGGTTTAAAAAGGGTAGCCGATTATTACGTTCCTTGGTAAATACATATCTACTAAAAAAAATAATCTACCAGAGTAAAACTAGTCGCTTTGCCTGCAAATTTCTCTATATTTAGTGAGCTACTTGTAGTCTAGCCCTCGATTCATTTCTTCACCATTTTCTGAAGTTTCTCGTCTCAGATCGACGTGTGGAGTGATCGGATCCGCATCGTCTGCAATTTTCTGATTCGATCGACGTGTTTTCTTGGCCGCAAGGGTCACACCTGTGCAAAGAACGAAAATCGGGGGTTTAAATACTGAAGTAGTTTTTTGCAACTGCAAAGGGCGAATCCACAATGGAAATCTTTTACTATGCTGTTTTTGCTGTAATGGCGTCTGTTGTGGCAGCTTTGGAGCTCAGCAAGAACAGCAAAGATCGAATTTCTACTTCGGGGTCGTTCAATTCCTTCAAGAACAATTATCTTGTGGTGTACAGTCTCATGATGGGTAAGCTCTTGTTGTTTTTTACGGTTGGAAGTTATTTGAGCGTTAATGCAGGTGTTTTTTGGTACGACTTTCGCGCGTTTGAATGCAATATTTGGAAATATGTAATTGTGAAATAGTTTTCGCGGTGCTGTTAGTGGAGATCTTAGATCTGGAATGTTTTTCAGCCTGGTTAGACGAGTCAATGATTTGAAAAGCCTTACGCATGTTTATTTCCCAGCATTTTGTGATAATTTAAGGATTGAAGTGGTATGAGCTTAGTTAAACATGAAGAATCGAAATGTATGAGGGTTTTAGTTCGAGATCTAGAAGCCTGGAGTCATTATACTTAGATCTTATCATTTATTGTTTATTTATCTTACTAAGATATTTATGTTGCGATTTTCCTATATACATTAACTGATCCGTGCAATTCGAACATTTTGATCTTGGTGGGATAAAAGGTTTTGATTTATTGAGTTGATACATTTCAATAAATTTCAGTTCATCTGAGCAGATGCTAAAAAATGCCCTGCCATATTCATTTTATTCTTGAAGCTAGTTTATTTTTAATTATCAAGAAAATTATTTTGCCTTTTTGTGAATTTACAAGAAAGAAATAGTTTAGGAACTTAAGATCTGTCCAGGTACTGAGAATAGCATATTACAAACTGTTTGTGAACCAGGGTGGTATACATAGTTATCAGGCTATTTTTTATAGGATAATTTTCACCAATTGGTTACTTCTTAAGAAAAATTCAAGAAACAGATTTGGGTAATTAAGATTTTTTTCAGAAAACAAAATATATGCCATGTTTTATAGAAATGTACATAAGATTCTTAGATGCGTCTAATTATACATGCATTAATATTATAATTGAAAATCCTATAAATTTATAATCTTCCAAGTAAACACACTTCCCATTTTGTGAACTATTTAGGATCTCAACTACGCAGAAGTTTTGAGCTACAAGGTGCGCTCTTTTCTGGGACTTAGGGGTCATGTAGTTGCTAGTTGGGCTAGAGTATGTACATGGTCGACTATCTCCTTAAAAGATTGTTGCGCTAGAGCAGAGTAATACATAAATTTTTCTTTAATTTGCCACTTGGACACATGCCAGGGACCAAACTTCTTCACTTCTGTCATTCATACGAGTCAAAATATGGTTGAAATTTAACCTACATATAGACCAGACATTCGTGCAGAATCATTATGTATCATGAGCAATTTGAATCCTTGCAGTGCTATTTTTAGTATGTTCATTGCCCATATTGAATTGAAATAATTCATTTGCAAAGGTGCACTCTGAGTTCATTGTAAAGATTCTTTCAAGGAAACATGTGTTTGCTGCTATATGATCTGAACGTGTGAACAGCAGATCATTATTGCAAGACATGAGATCATCCACATTAAAGTGGAGTGCTACTATCCTTGCAAGGCAAAGACAGAACCATTGCTTTTTGCTTCCTCAAAGTTTATATGCTAGGAGACATCTATAAAGAACTGAATTTGACCTCTATGACTTGTATTCATTTGACCAGTAACTAGTGAGCCATTTTAATTTGTATGCAGTTACATCATCTTCATAGACACGCAAGTAGAAAGGCATGCATGTTTTTATCCAGTTTTACAAAGTGAGAACTTAGTCAATATTGGCAATCAGATTATTTTTTCTCCTTATACTAAACTGATATTTTCTCCTGCTAATGGCCCTTCTTTTTTAAATGTAGCTGGAGATTGGTTGCAAGGACCTTATGTTTACTTCCTCTACAGCCAGTATGGCTTTAACAAGGGAGAAATTGGAAGACTCTTTATTGCGGGTTTTGGGTCATCTATGATTTTTGGAACAATTGTTGGATCACTAGCTGATAAACAGTAAGATATTTACAGAGCCAAATGTTTGTTTGCAATGAACTTGGATCCTGGCATGTTTTGTAACTAAATGCACATAAATGAGTTCTTCAATGTGTCCACAGGGGTCGCAAGAGGGCTTGCATAACATACTGCATAACTTACATTTTAAGTTGTTTTACAAAGCATTTTCCTGAGTACAAAGTCTTGATGCTTGGCCGTATACTAGGAGGCATTGCTACATCTCTTTTATTTTCAGCTTTTGAGTCATGGCTTGTTGCTGAACATTTCAAGGTAATGGATATTACCCTTTCATCTTGTATCAGATATCCTAAGCAAATTCCTTTCTTTAGTAATGATACATACCAAGATGTTGAGATCTGAACTTTAAAATAATGACTATAGTCTATTGCTATTAAAAAGAAAAAACATTTCGATCTGTAACAAGAACTATAAGGACCATCAAGGCTTGTTTTATCATTTTCTCGTCATTCAGGAGTTTTGGTTCTTTGCAGAGGAATTTTGATGCGCAGTGGCTATCGTTGACTTTCTCAAAGGCAATATTCCTGGGCAATGGTCTAGTTGCCATTCTGTCTGGGCTGTTTGCTAATACCCTCGCCGACACTCTAGGTTTTGGTCCAGTTTCACCTTTTGATGCTGCAGCCTGCTTCCTAGCTATTGGTATGGCCATTATATTCTCCACCTGGTCAGAGAACTACGGAGATCCCTCAGAGAGCAAGGATTTACTTACTCAGTTTAAGGGTGCTGCCTTGGCCATTGCTTCAGGCAAGTTGTTATACTTATCTTCATTTACAAATATCTTGCTTCTATTGAATTATGTGTAGGTGATAAGCTTTGTCCTTTATTGATCACTTTTAATGGTTTTGTAGAGTAGATGAGAAGATTGCACTTCTGGGAGCTATTCAGTCATTATTTGAAGGTTCGATGTACACATTTGTGTTTCTTTGGACTCCTGCTTTGAGCCCAAATGAGCAGGATATTCCTCATGGTTTCATATTTGCAACATTTATGCTGGCTTCAATGATGGGAAGTTCCCTGGCCTCTAGACTTATGGCCCGTTCAACACTTAAGGTGGAAAGCTACATGCAGATTGTATTCATTGTCTCTGGAGCAGCCTTACTTCTTCCTGTTGCAACAACTGTATGCCATTGCTTTATCTCTTCTGATGTCTCTTTTTGTTTTTGGTTTATGATAACACACTAGCATCCAGGATATTTAAGATCTTGTCTTATTCCTGCTTCAATCAGTTCTTCATAGAGCCCAGCACAGAAAAAGGTGGGAGCATTACATCAGGAGGACGTCTCCAGCTTCTTGGATTTTGTGTGTTTGAGGGCTGTGTAGGAATATTCTGGCCTTCAATTATGAAAATGCGATCACAATATATTCCTGAGGAGTCTCGGAGCACAATAATGAACTTCTTCCGCATGCCTTTGAATATTTTCGTGTGTGTTGTTCTTTATAATGTAAGCCCACAGGATCTTATTATTTTATTTTTACTTATATAGATTAACAATCAGTAGTAGTAATTGCATTGTAGAACATTTAACCATTGAAATCTTTGTCTTTTCATGTTATTCAGAAGTTGTTGGAAGTAAGTTACTTGGAAAGGTCAATGTTTCTCAGAACTCATATTTCACAGATTTTACTCACTTCTTTTTGTTTTGAAAGGTCAATGCCTTCCCAATCACAATCATGTTTGGCATGTGTTCAATCTTCCTCTTCATGGCATCAGTACTTCAGAGGCGACTCATGGTAGTTGCAGAGAGTCAAAAGACAAGTAAGTTATACAAATTCATATATCAGTTATCAGTAATGTCACAACAGGTGGGAAAGGGGGCTACATTTATTTTTTCACTGGATTCTTTGTTTATAAATAACTTTTTCCCCTGGCATATTGTTGTTTGGTTGGTTGCAGGATCTCTTGATACGTGGGTTGGAACCAAGGAGCATGATGCAGAGGGAGAGCCTCTTAACATATAAAATCCTATGGAGATGCAAAGAGAATGTTAAATTTTTTTACTTGGACCTGTTATGAGCAGTTAGTTTCCCTGCAAAATTCAAATATTCATAGGATGAGCACAGCTAATTTCCCTGCGAATATTTGTAGGCCAAGCAGTTAGTTAGTGGCCCATTGGTCCTTTTGCTTCGTTATTTGGACACATACATTAATTGGTTGATTTTTTCATAAATTGGAGGATTGTGAAAAAATTAATCTTCTTAAAACATCAGTTTGGGAATATGTTTATTTGTCTAGCTGATGGCTCATAGCAGAGTATTAAGTATTAGCATAATTCTGTAACAGTTACGTCTTTATTTGGAAGATTGTTCTGAGTAGTCTTAGCCATGTACCAACTAGGTTATATGCCTGCAAACTGGAAGCTAGTCAAGCCAAATTGCTTAGAGCACTCCATTTGCTTGGCTACTTGGCGATATAGCCCGGAGTGCTGTCTTGTAACTGCATTGATTTATCAATTGCATTCAGCACAATAATACGAAATTTCTTAATCAACTTCTAGTTGCAAATTGTTTTCTAGCATTTATCTTTGTGGATTGTATTTTATGTATGTCGAATATAGTAAATGCTTTACAAGAGTGTGCTTTCCATTCAATTTCAAGGACTTCAAAGAGAAAATTATGTTGCATACTCAACAAAGAGAGCCACAATATGGAAACTATGGAAAGTCTATACATTTTAATAAAATTAAAGCTAAATCTATCAGCTTCCTTCAACCATTCTTTGTGCTTGGTGACCTTGAAGAAAAAGGAGAGATGCAGGTGTGATAAATATTCAACAGCAGAACGAGAATGACCACTTTTACCACTCATACATAACTCCTACAAAAAAATTCAATTTACATACTACTGTGTTTATAAGGGGGCCTCATATTGCCACACAAATAAAAGTAGAGATAGATTTCAAAAACGGCAGATGTAAGACACTAACCAGATCAGGCGAATTAGAACTGTGGGACTGTATTATCAATATACTCACTCTATACTGTATATATAATATATATTAGCCCGACTAAAACGTTTTTGAGGATTTGCACGGATTGGGAGTGAATAGACTATAAGAGGGTTGAAACTTGCATGTGGAGGTTTGCCTGTGGTTTAGATTGAACAGGTTTTTAGAGATTGTATAAACCATCTGTTTTATGTACACAAACAATGGTCTGGTGTGCACAACAAGAAACTTCAATTGCCTCCTTGTTGAAACAGCTGCATGCCCACTAGATTTTTGACTTTGGATATTTTAGTGCAAATTGCCCCAACTTTCCGGCAGACCGCAACTCAATAGCTAGTGAGTTGCAGGTTTTTGTCTCTTTTGAAAACAATTGTCTGGAATTGTGCACTCCACATAGGTTATAATCCCATGGATCCATGGTTTCCATTGGTCTTACATTTCAATAGATGAGGTCAAATAGATCATAATTGAATGCTGTGTTACATGGAGAAGCGTTTGACCAACCAAAGCAAGGAAAACTAAGAATACAAAACCTAAAACGACTGGAGACAAAGTTTGTCTAGAGTCCATTTTATGTCAGAGTATGTTCTTGTTAGTACCTGCCTGTATACTATTGTGTTCAATTCTTATCACTTTTAATTTATCAAATTAGTATGTAGTAAACAAACCAATCATATCTTTAGTTTTTTCTTACTGACCATTTTCTTTTTCTGTTTCTAATGTCTGATCTGATTTCCATTGGCAAAAAAATTTCATCTCTTATTTGGACCATCAAATGAATCAAGGGAATTATTGGGTCATTCAATAAATAGACTGTTACATATGTCATGAGTATATAAACAACTGACAGTCTCATTGTTGGTTGAGTATCACTAATTTGTCTGTAAAAGCCAATTCATTTGAAAGTGTCTCCATATTTCACTTAAAAAAACAGTAAGCACTACTAACAAAATACAAGGTCTCATGTTTAGTTTGGCTCTGCTCATTGTTAGACCCACAAGAAGATGTTTTCTTTCAATGTGTGGCCTGACATTTTGTAAATGGTAAACAATTCAGCTGTGACACCAACCGCTGGTGGTGTGCTGTATTGTTTGTTTTACATAGCAACAAGAAAGAGAGAAACATAAATTTAGACTGACAAATATGCAATGAAGAGCTTGTATGGCAGCTCAAGAGTATATTGCTTTAACATTCTTAAATTCTTCGTTCAATGCCATACGCTTCTCTATGATATTTAAAATTTATTCTTGTCTTTATTTTCAGCGCATTAATGTGGCTGCTTATCTGTCTCTTCTATAAGTAAAAATATGCATTCACGAAAACACTTGCTAGGGACAGCCCCATATCCAACTCTCGCTGCTCCTCCGCTTTCTCATTGCTGCTTGACTATGTTTAGCAAAATTGATCACCATTTACTGGTATTTTTTTCCAGCTAAAATAAGAACTTTATTTGAGGAAAAACCCTGTTCTGCATAGCATGAGTATATTGGTAGTTTCATGACAAGTATAACCCTTTGATGTTAAGATTAGATATATTAATTGAATGAAGCAAGTAATTCTGGTGACAATGCAGTAATTTAATATAGAATCTGGACCAATTCAATTCACAGGAGAGCAGCTGGGGAGCACAAGTGCCAGGTAATTATATTCTTCTATTTTTCTTTTTCTTTTACTTCAATTTTAGTTTGGAATTCAGTGCAAATGATTGCCTACAATCAAAGATCCCCTGTGTATATTTTTACAATTTAATGCAAGCATGAACTCTGTTTAATTACTGTGCTACATGGGGATGCATTCCTGTCCCTAACAGTGTTTCAGTACAGTGGGACAGCATGGGACATCCCCTAACTGTCCCCCCAAAAATGGAAAATGGTGAAATATTTTGGAAATGCAGTATATGGAAAGGAAATGCTGCAGGGACGTTTGGGCATCCTTGAGGCAGTTGGGGACATCTTAGATGTCTCTTGACTGTCCCACAGACAGCCAGATGTCCCCGATGGCAGTCATACTTTTTATAATGTTTAAAAAAAAAATCCACCATGATATTCACTGCAGTGAAGATAGGCAAGATATAAAATATGAATGTTCTTATATGAGTTTGCCAATTTTTCCAATTTTAAACCCTAAATCTCTGTGTGTTATAGTCAGAAAATGGAATCTTGCCATACAGAATTAGTATTACCATCTGTTGCAGTTCATTAGATTCCAGATATCTGAAATTAGAGCAAATCAAATGTAGAAGTGCTTAATGTCAAGATCTAGCGAGTTACGAGGCACTAATAGGAGTATTCAAAGCTTATGTTACACTTCTGGGAATTGTTTAGAATACAACCATACACCTTGAATATATTTAGCAAATAAATTAATCTATTACATTTCTCACCTGTCCACCTGCTAAAAACCATGGGGTATGTATACTTCTCGCATATAGTAAGTCATATAAATCACCCTGCTAGCATGACAGTGGCACAGTTTCCACATTATATACAGATGCTGAACAATATTGCGTTAAAAAGCAACAGGTACTGACACAGTTTTGCCCCCAAATGTTTCAACATGCAAATGTGCATCTTCTTTTGCAACTGAGCTTCATAACTCTGCGGCAGTATCTAATGCAGGTTCAATGAATCAGATGCCAAAAAAATAGTCAAGTGGGACTGATAAAACTTTGACTGTCTATAGCTCAGTCAATAATGAGTTTCAAATTATACTAATGCAATTAAACATGGAGGCTGGTAAACCCTATTGTGACATTCTTCAGATCAATGATACCTTTCATTGCAAGACAATAATGCACCAAGTGAACTTAATCAAATGTGGCAAAACCATCCAAAACAAAGTCCCTATTGTTTCAAAGTTCTCAACCACAGGGACTCAGTTTAGCATTACATTATCCACCTTGTGTTGATGGATTTAATAGTTGTGGCTGTTATATTACTCTTGGTGCTGTCACAGTTGTCATGATTAATTTTATTGCTGTTGCATTGATGTTATATTGCTGCCATGGTATATTTATTGCTGCTATATAGCTGTCACTATCGTAATTCTGATTTATTGTTACTCAATATCAGTCAAAACTTTTAGAAATTTGGCTGTGTGCGCTGCTATGCCATCCCCCCAAAATGGCCCGAGACTACTGTCCCTGAAATGCGTCCCCTGCTATCCTGCAGTCTCCATCCCGAAATGCCGTGGAACATAGTTTGATTATGTTAATCTAAATTTATGCAAACACTTTTAGGCATCCTGCAGATTTTTAATCGAATTTTTATTTTTCCAAGCAAAACAAACAGTTTTACTGCCATGCTTAAGATGTCTATAAATAAGCTAGCTTTTGTGCATAAATATTTGAATGCCCTGTGATGGCCTTTTAATTCACCTTTGGCTACAAATAAATTGACATCATTGTACCATTATCTAAATAAGCCACTGCTTTGTGGTAGCTGCTTTCTTTCTCCTAATATTTATATGTGCCACTGTTTTGGTTTTAGCAGCTTCTTAAGGTTGCAGTCCCATGGAAGGGAGCTTCTCAAAATATCACAATGGGTGTTGTGGAGAATTATTAGGAACTTTAATAAGTAGGTGGTGTAGCGTTGAAAATTGTCACCTTTGACAATTTCACACTATCTTGACATATTATTTTGTTTATAACATTAATTATAATAATAATTTATTAATTTTGGGGCTAGATTAATAAAATACATTTAAATCCATTCGAGCAAAAAAGCATTGGTCAAGGGTGTAGGGCGCTCTAGACCAAAAAGCAAATTTTTGAATGTTTGAAATTTTGATTGGCAGACTTCTATGATTTGAAAATGACCCTAAGTCGACTCCTACCCAAAAGGATTAATTAAAATGCATATAAACGTGTTTTACTCTCATTTTGAACAAGAGAAATCAATTTTACAAAGGGAGATCAACAAGAAGGCAATTATGGAGAAGTATTGAGTTATCCTCTACATGCTAGCTTCAATAATGTACGGTGTATGTGAGCTAACTTTTCGCAGGTCTATCAAGTATTCAAGGCATCCATCAATCAATATGTGTGTGACATCTCTTCTTCAAGGGTTTTCACATAAGGTAACATTATCCTTTGTTATTTATCCATTCCAAACAATTTATTGTTGTTTTGGCTTTTGTCTAGACTAGGGCATGCCCTCTTGATCATCAGTGTATGTGGAGGTAGAAATATCAACACGAGGTTTGACTTAGGCAAGCCCCTATACAACACAACTGTTTCTCTCATTTTCATGTGTGCAGGTCAGATCTGAAGGTTTCAACCAATGACAGTCCAACAAGCAAAGTGCAGACCTTAACTTACAATCCAGAAGTTGCAGATCCGAAAAAACAGCAACTTGGTCTAGGATGCACTACTACTTAGTCCACCCAATTTTGGCTCAAATTTCAGTGTAGGTTCCTCTTTGTCCCTACCTCCAAGATCTGAAGTTGAAATTTGATTTTTCATTTTCATCTGTGCGGTAAATTACATTTTCAAATCTAGGGTTGTATGTCAAATAGGCTTGTCAAATCACACCAAATTTATCATCCTCAACCCAACACAACATAAATCACTAGGGGATTGACTCTCCAGTGTGGCAACAAGCTAATCATTAAGCCCTAGTTGATTTATGTTTAATTTTGAGTTAAATGAAAAGGAGATAATCTTAGCTATTCTAATTGGATCTAAGATCACTTTTCCTACTCAACAAATGGATCCACGATTTTTTTAATAATGGGCAAGCTTAAAACTTAAAACTTCAAAATTTTAGGAAATTGGTAGTCTCATCATCATTTTTTGGCAACAAGTAATGCTACATCTACAATTGTCTTAGTTAAATTAAAAAAATTATAGATGAATAACATCTGACAACAAAATTCTAAGTTGATGGGGGAAACTTTGTGCTCCACCCCAAAGATAACCCTTAAAATTTAAGCATAAAAAATTGGCGCCCTTGTTGTCTTGCACAAGAGTTTTATTTTTCTTGCAACAATTGTTCTTATAGGATACTTGATCATAGTTCTTGTAGTGACTACCCTTCCTAATAGATTTGAAACAAAATGCCACTCTACACACACCCCTAGTAACTGTTTGCTAGCTTCCAAAATCATGTAAACAAAAAAAATTAAATGAGACAAATCATCTGTATGTACTAGGTTGGATGCAACACTTGTTGGTTGTATTGACTTTTTCCATTGGAATCTCATTAACCCTAATGGGATCCAAGAAAATGATGCTGGGTTGGGCTTTGTGGAAAATAAAGCTGACAAGTACATGGGTGAGACAATAAGTAGATTTGGGATCTGTGGTGGGGAATGAGAACTTTAACATCATCTACAAAGGTGGCATTCTTGTGGGTTTTTTAGATATCTATTAGTGATTGAGATATTTTGAGGTGGGAAGTAAAATAACATTAGAAAATTCAATGAGATCTTATTCTAAAGAAGAATTAACCTTTCTCTAAGCTTAATCTAGGATATTGATGTGACATACATACACATCAACATAAATTATTCCAGATTAATTAAAGTGATGTGAGATTAGATAATTGAAAAATTAAAATTAAATGTTAATATGAGAAATCAAATTTAGAAGATAAGAGTGCTTGAAATTATAATTAATGTCAATGGATAAGTTGGATGCAATCCAAATTATTTTGCTTTTGTTTTGAAAAATAAGAATTTGGATGTATCCTTTGTCTTAGATTTTGCACAAAATTTTAATTGCTTTCGGGACAATGCCAAAGATTTAGATCGCTTCCATAGGTGTGGATACAATCTATGGCTTGTGGATTTGATTTGATAAATCTCATACTTGTGCTCCTTAGTTTGCCTTGAAATCTTCCCTTCGTTGATTCTTGAGGGTTGGTGGTATTTAGGGTCAAATTTTCTAAAGGTCAACCCCGTGGAATATTTGACTTTATGACCTTGACCAACATTGAGGAAATGCCCAATGATGCAAATTTTGATGCAAATAGATTCTTTTTAGTGCTCCAATTGAAATGTTCCTATGATGAATATTCCTTGTATGCAAATGATTATTCAATGAATGCTTGATGTGGTATGATTCTAAGACGTGAATTAATGTCCAAATGAATGTCTTTCAATACCATTACAAAGCAAAATAATCATGTACCAAGTTGGCTAACGGTGAGAATGGAATGAGTAAAAGTTGCAATATTTGAATTTGAAGATTTAAAATTCATGGGTCAATTTAGTGTGGCATGGGATTGAGCTCACACCACACGATTAACCTAGGACAATATAATGATAATATTGAAGCAGAGAATGGATGTTTGGACATGGGGGGAAATAATAGACATAATAAATGGGCAAAAAATTGGAATGTGTGGGTACGAATAAAATATGGTCAAATGCATGGGTATGAGTGGAGATGGAGATACGTGAATGATAGAGGAATGGACCCAACTTTACACAGGTTTGTGAATTTGTTGATATGTAATTCTATTTGGACATTCTCTCAAAATGGGCCCAAAATCAAATGGCAATTGGCATGGGTATGCAAATTTCACCATTACATTTTGCCCCCACTTTGAAGTGCATTGAATTCTAGTATGAACATGTATCTCAAAGTAAATGAGCACTCACAAACATACATGAAAGTAAATAGTCAAACATAAGAAGTATACTAAGTCCATATAAAGTAATTGACCCTACTAGATATCTTTGTATTCATTGTCCTTGGCATGTGCGCTCGATGGAAACCTACAAAATAAATAAAAGGATGTGCAATGGGTAGCTTATGTCTCATAAATGCAAATAGACACAAATACAAACATGCTTAAATGCTTAGGAAATTGAGAAGTAGATAATTAGGAGGGTTAGGAAATTATGCTTGTAGAGAAAGTGATATGGGTTGTTGTCATGTGGTATATTAGACACTATCACATTATTTGATAAAGCTTTGCCTATACACGACGACGAGTCTCTACATGACATTTGTCACTACCTAAGAGATTAACATAGGAATGTTAGTGATAATATATGCCCCACCTACAATTGGTTGTGATGTGTTGTAGAATTGCTACTTTAATTAGGGTTATTTCCTTTATTCTGATGATACTTACATAACATTTCCAAACATTTCCAAAAACTCTATGTTTAATTATAAAGCATTAGAAGTAATTACTAATAAGTTGATAGATATCTGCATATGTATGTGATTACTATTGAAATGTGATGTAAAGTTATGATGAATTATGTTGGTTATACTGAATAAGTGCCTTGTGTAGAAACTAATTTGATATGCAACAAGAAGGAAGCAATAAACCAAAATCAATGGACTATTGTTGGTCTGCATCTAGAAGAGTTGGTGACCTATAGTCGAAGGATTGTGAACTTGCAACGAAAGGGAGCGACACCACTTTAGCCGCAAACTGTTTGAACATTTAAGACTTTCTGCTACTAGTGGAGGACTTTTCCATAAGGATGCAGACTCTTTTTCTCATGTCAAAACACCTCTACCATTTGTCCATGCATGCTTGAGAAATTGATTTTCTTATCTTTGATAGCAAAATAAAATTAGGACTTTGTTTTTGAGTATTTTTTCGTGTCTTCATTGCAAAATAATCCTCTTCCTACTTTGAAGGAATAAGTCGACAAGTAGTATCTAGGAGTCGTAGTTATCTAGAGTTAGTTTATTATATATTGCAGAATTCTACAGACTGAAAAAGTTGTAATCTTTCCTTCAAAAGTGTATTTTTCTCTTTTCAATAGCAATTAAGCACGAATCTTTTATCTAAAATATTGAGTCAAATTGTGCATGAAGAATTGAGTAGATAATTATCTTGTGAATTAAGTGAGTGTTGATACCCAAGCAAGGGCCCACTTGAGGTATTTTGCTACTCTACTATTGAGATTAGTAATTAGTGTTTTCTCATTTTGCGTTAGATTGTTAATTGTTAAAATTAATTACTTGTAGCTATAACCGATCAACATTCGTTGATCTGTAGATATAATAATCACTCATAGAATTAACCTATAACAATACTTTGTTACTTTAGTGAATGTAGATTCTATATGTTCCCTTAAAATACGTTACCTTTCAATTCAATAAACTTGATTACTATACTCAAACTTCATAGGAACACCTAAAACTTTTCAACTATGCATATAGTATCAATATCATCTCAACAAACATATCCCTGGTTGAAATTTAAATGTAAAATCTTATTGCTAATAGTTGCTTGATAAAGGATGATCCAATCCATCGAGTAGAAGTGCATGATATAGTTGTTGCATATCATTAGGTAATAAGGGAGAGCATACATGTTGCATACATTGTTTGCAAGGAATTAGAGGAGAGGGAAAATAGTACATGAAAGTTAATGTAATCTAAAGACAGTCATGTAAGCAAGTGCATCATATAAAGTAAATGCCAAGAATAATCATGTAACAATTAGCTATGAGAGTATCAAATAATAAGCATGAAGATCATACAGACTTGAGATGGATATCAATGAAATTAGGTTGCCCTCAACATGGCCAAATGGAAATGATGATGTGGCCTTTAAAGCCAAAAGCACATGCGTAGGTATATGGGACACTAGGCTAAGCATATGACCCCAAAGATAACATGGAACTAGGCATGTAGACATAAGGAAAATGATGGCTCTAGAAGAATAGTAAAGTAATGCATGCACACATGATATGGGGGAAGGCATGATTCTCCAAATTTAAAGATATGGCAATGGAAGCTCAACATAGACTGTGGAGAGAAACAATGCCCCCTAGTTTGGTAGGATAAATCTAGAAGTGTGATATGACAATATATGCTCATGAAAATTTATACAAGACAAGGCATGGGGGTCATAAGCATGTGATCTAAATATGATAAATTTCATAAGCATGTAAACATGGAGAATATAGGTACACCATACAAGGCAGGCATAAGGATGTATAAAGAAATAAAAATGCAGTCATGGGAAAAACACAACACTAAAGTGGTAAGGCATGACCATAAAATCATTAGGGAATGAGCATAAAAATAAAAATAAGTATAAAGATGCACAAGGTGAAGTGAAAAGTTGGTAGGTAAAGGTAAGGGCAAGAGTAAAGAAATTCATGCAAGGATATAGAAATAATAAAGGTGCAAAAAAGCATAAAAGAAAATGCTTCACAAGTGGGGGGAAGGTAAACATGAAACACGATATAGAAGGTGAAATGAGCATCTTAAACACAACAAACAAGGCATATAATGAATAAAGGACAAAGTATAAAAGCAATAAGGAAGTGAAAAGACAATGAAATCTAAACTATAGGTATATACGTATATATGCTATAGTGATGTTCATGTATCATTGAACAAATCTTTAAGGATCAACCTCTTCCTCTAAAAGATCATCCTCATCCCAACAAAAGTCATCATTTTTATATTCATTTTCTTTGTCTTGTGTTCTTCTTTGCTTGCCATTTCTATTAAATGTGTTTCATATTTATAGTCCTTTGTATAGACACAAACACATTGTCAATGGGTGTCATATTATGCATTTCTCTTCGTACCAAAATTTCTTGCTTCTTTGCTTGTGGATGTCAAGGGATGATTGACATTTGATGCACCACAACTTCTTACTTTGATATCCAAGTAGTCTTTTGGGCATGAAACTCTTATTTTTGTATCACTTTTGTTGTCGTTTCTTCTTCTTTTTGTTCATGCCTAATTTTTTTTGTCATTTCATCCTCTTCTATTCTTTTTATTATTACAACCTCTCTTGGTTTTTGTATCACTTTCGTTGTCTTTGTTTCATGTCTAATTTATTCTTTGTTTGTGATCCCATCTTGTTATGTTCCTTTTGTTCTTGCAACCTCTCTTGGTATACTTCCTAGAGACCTTCACTTTCATATGGAGGTTCTTTTGGATTCAAAATGTATGTGTCAAAAGTAAAGTGGTTCAAATTCACATTTAGCTCACATCTATCTCTTGAAATCTTAATAACTCTTCATGAATAAACTTGATCCATTGGTGTACAATTGAAGGTAACACTTTCAAATATGCTAGCCATGGTTTACCAAGTAATATGGAGAATCTATCAAATGTAGGGTTAACATGACATAATACTTGTATTTTTTTGATCCCAACTTAAGTGGTAAGATGACACACCCTCGAGTGTTGATCAAATTCCATTTATCATCTTTAGAGATACATCTAAATGAACATAAGATTTTGGCTTGAGATGTGTATTAACTATAAAAGATTTGGTGCATATGATATATTAATTTATAGCATCAACAAGAATGTTGTGAATAACAAGATTAAGTATCTCTACTACAATATAGAACCATAGTGTTATGTTTGGATTTAAGAATGAAAGTGGCAACACAGAAGAAGATGAAGCAATAGCTTCATTAACCCCCTTGAAACCATGGACATGTGATACATCATGAGATTCAACATTGACATTATCCACATTGCCACTATCCTCATGTACTTTATTATAGTATAATGTACCTCTATGCTCATATAATTTGGATAGGTATTTGTGTAAACTTTCAATCTTTGATTTGCAAGTGCATCTAAATGATTTCCATTGTCATTGACAACTTCAACATGAATCACATTTTTATCAATGGGTTCTTCTATCTTCTTGTTTGAGGCCCATGTATGATTGAGTACAATGACCTTTAAGTATATGTAAGTTGCAAAGCACTTGATCAATAAATGACCTAGGAAGTGGTTGTGTGGATCCAAAGAATGTATACGAGGAAGATTGATTGGATTAGCATTCAATAAACATAGAAGTACATTGAATCAAAGATTCTTGTAGTTTCGTGAACTTCTTAGGAGTTGGTGGTTGAATAAAGAAAAATTACCAGTAGAAACTTGATTAACATTTTCCTTCATAACATTAGCCTTGGAATACGTATTTTTCTTTTGAAACTTGGAAGGGTTAAATGATGAGAAGATGATCTATATTTCAAGGTATTAGATGCTAACAATTTTTCCTCAAGATTCGATTGCTAAAAGAGGGAAAGCTACTCAAATGTACATTGCTCCTAATAACTAAAAGCAATCCCCCAAGAAACATGATTTGTAACATAATCATCAAATCAATAATTATAATTTACCCCACAAAGATTGGAAGTGGATGACATAATTGTTAATAGGTTCATTTCTTTATTAAGTGCACTTAGTAAGATTATTGAACATTATATCAAACACCTGTTTATATGGAAATCATTTAAGAATGTAGTAGTTAAATCATCAAAGAATCATATGAAACAAATAGGTAATGAATATAACCATAAAATAGAATGATTCTTTAAGGTTATTGGAACAACTTGACTAAGATCTTATCATTATGAAAAGTCCATAAAATATTGTATGTGAATACTTGGGTCCCCTTTTCCATTATATAACTCAAATATAGAGTCATAAACCCGATGGGAAATATTTATGTAACCAACTCAAATGTTAATGGTGTGTTTTGTGGTGGATTATTATTCCATCAAGTCATTCTTATTGTTTATTAAGATTGGCCATATCTTCTAATAGTGTATCCATGGTAGCAGTGGAGACTAGGGTTGTACATGTGAAACAATATAGGAGGTACAACGTGGTCGTGAGGTGAGTGGTGAGGTCAGGACTAGGGGTGGATGGATCACATTATTAGATTTATATGTCATCGGGTGAGATGAAAAAATAATGAGTCTTGGGAACTACTAAGAAGGAATAATAGAATAATGTGTTGGGAAGGAGTGATGTGTAGGCCATATGACTAGAGGATGTAGTACTAGTGGCTTCGTGAGTAAAAGGAGGATATATAAATGGGGAACTAAAAAGTATATATACACTAGAAGATAGTATGGTGGAGGGTGTCAAGTTAGCAAGTAGGCCACATTGAGAGATAAAACCAAGGGGAAATGTAGAGGGAGGAACAATGGTAGTAAGGGATACACTAAGGGTAACAATGATGGTCATATGAGTGCTAGAGGTGGGTGTAAGAGTGGGATTGAAAGAAGAGGATGAATGGGGAGATGCACACATAAAAGAAGCCTATAAATAAACATGACAATTTAAAATATTTATGGCATAGAGGAACCCTTCTAATGTCTTATAAAATATATGTGCTAATTAACTAGGAGATTCTACTTGAGTAAACGCATCGATTAGGGCTTTCCCACTAAGTACGAGATCTTGCTTAGAAAAATGTGCCTCTTGATCATAGTCTTATTAATCGTCCAATTATGTCTCAACATGAGCATTTAAAAATATATCATTGTTGTGAGATTGGATGGACATATTAAGGTTTGTAAAATAACTCCTCAATGGACGATTAGGGTTGTAAGTAGCTTGTGGCATAAACAAAAAATAGAAAGCCAAATCTCAATGATTAACTTTCTAATTAAGTAGTAAAAAAGTTAGTATATTAAATATGAAAATAGAACTCTAACGGAGTAGCCAAGGGTGGATAGGGTGCACAAAAGAGATATTGAAAAATAAATCTTAAAGCCTAAAATAAATGATATAGCAATGAAATATCAATCAAAGAAAAATCCCTAACAATATTTGAAAAAAGTGCAATAAAAAAGAAGAAATATCAAAACCCTAAAAAAGTGAAGGTATAAAACCTAAAGTAAGACCCTAGGGTGGTGTAAGATATAATGGGTTCACCAAAAATGTAAAGGAAAACTAACTATTTCCTAAACCTAATCTAGGTTAATCAAGTGAAATACATAAACATCATTGTACCCCACAAGAAACTAACATTTACCTTGACATAAACCATACCTGGTGCATATGATACCCCTATTTTGGTTTCCAGTTAATACCTATATGTTGGTTTGCAATATTCAAGGTCAAAAACCTTATTAAAGTAGACAATCTACTCTTTGAAATGTTTGGAATTCTAAGGTTCAAAACCCTAAACTACCTCATAAGATAAATAGTAACTCATTTTCACATAAATATAGAAATTAAATGAAACATCTTCAACATATACAAATGACATATTACATCTCACATGCCAAAGTGTCTAATCCAAAATATTAAGTACAAGAAATATGGTACATCATCACATGAAGTACTATCTAGTCAAGTATTATAGAGTACATGATATAATTTATGCAAGAATATGACTCAAGCTCTCATGCCCATCTAGTCATAACAATACAAGTAAAGATATAAAAGAAACATAATCATTGGAGTCTCCAAACGCCACTAACCACAATGGTCATCCACAAACCAAGAGACGAGAACATGGCTTAGGCACTTTTCCATCCAACCATGAAGCTTATGCTTCCTCAAAAATTCTTCCTAACATGAAGAATACCCAACTCTACATGAGAAGCCTAGCAATCTGGAAATGGCTAGCAGGATGGAATCTGGTGCAAACTAATATATCTATATGCATTTCAAATAGAAACATGCTATGCCCTACTATCATGATATGGTAGAGAGAACAAAATAGCATCCATCTATTTCAATGGTACACGTAGCTTTTGCTAAAGCAGTTAAACCGTAAAAAGTAGGTAGATTTGGAAAGAAAATCTACTCCCCTCTATTAGTCCATATTCAACACCTATCTCATAAGGTAAAGCCAAATCACATATAGAAGAAAACTACTTTTCTTATGAAGACAATATAACATGCATATATCCAATGATCATACAAACAAATAACACTTTTCTTTTCATGCAAAATGATTATATGAAGGTCTTTTGTTATTTCAATCCATTCATGCATAATGATGGTTAAATGTATATTTGACATGCAACTTGGTTATTGAAATGCAACTTGATTATTGACATGCAACTTGATTATTGACATGCAACTTAATTTTTAACTAATGATATTTCTCAATTTCATGCAATATTTAATGTATATGCAATGCTAACTTATACCATTGATGTGCTAATTGAAAATAAAAGAATCATATCATAACAATTAAATGATAGTTTCATATATCTAGTTTTACAGTTTTACTATGGAATCATCACGGTAGAAATAAAATGTATATTAGTAAAAATTTAATGGCAATTACACTATATTTACATACACTACTGTTTAATTATGTTGATATTATAGAATAGCACAGTGGTTTTATAACAACAACAAAGAATTCATATATGGTTACAGTCACAAACTGTTCATTAATTCAGGTATAATAAACTCGTGTATATATAAAAATTGATGTGCATAGCTGTTATATCTGCCTTATACATAACAATTAATGCACAAATCCTAAAAACAACCATAGATATTCTAGAAACATGTTCGATTCTATGGTTCCAAGCACTAGAACTAAATTGTATGATGGTATTTACACATATATAGCAATTGAATGTCTTAATCAATTCGATATGTAGATCCATGCATAACAAAGGTACACAAACATATTTTCAATCACCACAAAAAGTTACAGGTAGATCGTGGCCATATATTGAGACATTAAGGTCAATGCACATATTTTGTATGTATGCACAGGGAGAACAATACATATACTGGTTGATACAAGAATTGAATACATGCTACGATACAAATAGTAATTTCCTTCAAACCCCATGATACAATAACAATATCATTCATCATTTAAACGTGCAAATTTACCCGGTCTCCTACTTTGCATGCTAACTCCTCAACTTTGCTCAAATCCTACGATGCTAATGCTCCTTAGTTGATGCTAGTGATGACAACAAAACAATCATCCTTTCCTCTTCGTTGAGATTTATTTAGGGGAGAGGACCCAATAGTTGAGTACCCTAACTTCGCGCTTCTAATTATCCTACTGGAAATTTCAAATCACTCCCAATTTTTTACAATAGCTTACTTGGCAAGTCCCCTACTTATAACTAAGGTTTCAGGGCCACATCATCAAATATGATGCCACATCAACATGCTTTTTGTCAAGGTGTCCAAAAAGGCCCAAAAAAAAGTGAGACCGATACTTGTGCATCTAAATCATGTTTTATTGAGCGCCGATGTGGCATCACATGATTTGTTGCTTTTTAGATCTAAGGAATACATTTCATTTAATTATGGGTAGTCATCATCACAACTATTGGTCCAATATTATTAAAAATATTGAGCATTATATAAACAAATGCTATCACAACTATTGGACTCTGCACAACCACTAGCCCTTCTCCCCTAATGGCTTTAATATTTACATGCAAGTGTTCAACTCCAGTTGGAGTAACTCTCTATTTTTAGAACTGAACTTTTATCTCTTGCTAGGATTGTATGATTTTTCATGCAAACCATTTGAATTTAAGACTTATTTTATTTAATTTATTTTTTTTAATAGTAAGCTTTTTTATATATATTCATCATGAAGATCATTTGAATTTAAAACTTATTTAATTTAATTTTTGTTTTCTTTTTTAATAGTAAACTATTTATATATTCATATATATATATATATATATATAATGATATCATTATTATATATATAAATATAAATTATAAGATTTATTATAATATCAAATATTTGAAAATAAAATCTTTTATTTTCCCAATTAAATTATTTTTTGCAAACAATTTAACAACCATAAGACAGTCATTAATTAAATCATAATGCACAATAGGCGATGACATATTCATGATAACACAATGCATAACATAATCATTCACAATGTAGGATGAATGCAACTACGTGAGAATGTGCGTAGGATTTCCATCATGACGACTATTGTCGGGTGGCTAGGTCATCTCTACCTCAGTCATGTCCTCGCCTTCAACTTGTTCCTGCACTCAATATCTCATCAATTGGTTTGCTCATAAAACCATAATCAATAATTAAAATATTCGCATCATAATCATTCATCATTATTTTAATCACAATAGCATGCATTTTAAAGATAACATCTAATTTACCATCCATGAAAACACATTAATCTATGCTTCAAACACATATTTTTCAATGGTCTCATCTAGTTCCATTTAATATCAAATAATGTTTATGCAAGCAAAATCAAAATTTGACATCCTTCCCACTAGGAAGAGACATCATCCCAATGTCTTATTAGACACACACTAAACAAATAAGAGTATCACACTAATGCAATAAAAAAAGTATATTAAAACTAAGCACTCAAATGAGGAAAAGAGTGGTCTATATCCTCTACATTCTCCCATGTAGCACCATCCACAAAATATTGGTCCCACTAGACCTTATACTACGTTATTTCTCTATTGCATAACTTAACACTATGCCTATCAATAATTTGAGTGGGCTCCACCAAAACCACTCGTGGAGCCTATACTTGTAAAGCATGCCAATCAAGTATATGGGTGGTGTCAGGATGATACGACTTAAACATATATACATTGTAGTGTAGAAAAAAGTATCCTTTTTTCACACTTAATTTTGGAATAATTAATATTAAAATGAACCTAATGTTGCCTTGATTTAGTGATGTAATGTGTTTTACACATTCACATTAAGTTTAGGGCCCTTTTAATTAAATGGACTTAATGGTGCCTTATTTTTGGTGTTGTAAAGTGTATATTTACACTTTCATACTAATCTAGGACTTTATTAATTAATTGAACTTAATTTTCCTTAATTGGTCCCTTTAATTCAAATCTAAGCCTAATTAATTACAAATTCAAAGGGATAACGCCCGACATTCATAAATGATATTACACAACACTTAATTTTAGAAGGTGTGTGTCCTAGGTTAGTGACCTAGGAACCATTCACCACCTGGCAAATGGGTTCTCACTAGGTCCTAGGACCCTATTTTCACATAACATTTCACAATCCCTAAAGTGTGTCCTAGTTTAGTGAGCTAGGACCCATTCACCACCTGGCAAATGGGTTCTCACTAGGTCCTAGGACCCTATTTTCACATAACATTTCACAATCCCTAAAGTGTGTCCTAGTTTAGTGAGCTAGGACCCATTCACCACATGGCGAATGGGTCCTCACTTAGACCTAGGACCCCCCCTTGAAATATATTTTTGGCAGTATTTTAATGATTTCAAAATCCTGGATTTGATGTCGGCTTGTGTTATTTGAATTTCAAGATTTAATCTTAAGTTATGTATAAATATAAGGATATTTCACATAGTTTCACCTAGCATTTTTCAAGTCTTCAAGCATTGTAGAAAATTTATGAGATCAAGGGTTCACAATAGCATTTCTAAGGCATTCAAGGGCAGATTATTGAAGGAATGTTGTAGCAATCAAAGAGTCATTCATCGTGTCAAAGGCATAGTGCATCATGCATGTTGTTGAGATAATGTGTTGATGTAGCATTGAAGATCAATTCAAGTATTTCAAAAGCCTTATTTCTAATCAAGTTTCATGATCAAGATCTACATTCATTAAGGCCATTTCATGCAAGATTGTTGATTTGTACTCCAAGGTTTCAATTGAGGATTGGTGAGTTGTTACATATTGTTGTTCATTCATCATTCCTTTATGCATTTTTTCTTTACAAGGTCTAATTGCCAAAATGGGGTTTGACCAAGGAAAACCCTTATTCCTTAATAAAACAACATTTTTCTCTCCTTTGATGTGTGATTGCAGGTTTTAGGTTAAAGATCATTTGGAGAGAAAAATTGGAAAAAGTTGCAAAGTTGTCAAATTTGTCACCTTTCTTGCAAAATCATGGAAACGAAGCTACAATATTTATCTCTGGGTTTTCGACAATCTCCGACTAGAATATGGGAGTGCAGACATTGAAGAATAGAACCCAAAAATTGATTTTCCAGAACCCTAGCCAGGACTCATTCGTCGTAGGGAAAATGAGTCCTCAACGAGGCTTGAAAAAACACTTTTTGGAATAGGTACACTACACTTAACCTTCTTAAAACTTTCCTTTTGATTGTTATATCAATTAAGTTTAATTTTTGTAACTCATTTGTGCATTGTAACCCTCATAATTGAATGAAATAGAGTAAAAAATAGGTTGCATCCATTTGGTTAATCCATCTTGGATCTCTCAAAACCTATTTTTCTTTGTTTCACACATGAAACACATTATGAATTTGAGAAAGAGTAGGTGGTAGAACAAGTCTATAAGAAACTGGGTTGATCACTTCCAATATGTCAAAAGGTTCCACAAATCTATGTGCTAGTTTGGAAGATTTTCCAAATGATATGGAACTCTTATGAGGTTTAACCCTCAAGAATACCTTATCTCGAATTGAAAACTGCTTGAAAGTTCTATTCTTATCTACATAACTCTTCTACCTATTTGTTCCTTGCTTCAATCTCTTGATAAATTTCATTGATCATCCATCTCTCTAAGTGTATCTAGACCAATTATAATTTTGTCTTCCACCTTATCCCAACCAATAGGTGTGTGACACTTTCGCCCATAAAGAGATTCAAATGGTGCCATCCCCAAATATGCATGGTAGAAGTTGTTATAAGAAAAATACACTAATGGAAAATACTCTTCCTACTTGTATTGTTGATCTATACAATACATTCTAAGTAGGTATTCAACTACCTAATTTACTCTCTTTGTTTGTCCATCTATTTGTGGGTGGTATGTTGAACTGAAATTCAATCTTGTTCCCAACGTTGCATTTAATGTTGTCCAAAATCTAGATGTCATGCGAGTATCCCGATCTGAGATGATTGTCTCAAGTACTCCATGCAATCGAAAGATATCTTGGACAAATCTCTTAGCTAATGTTAGTGAACCATCCTTAAGATTTCCTAGAGTGAAGTGCACTACCTTAGTCAACTTATCTGCAACTACCAAAATGATATCACATTGGTTCTTCGACATAGGCAACCCTTGAATAAAATCCATACTAATCACTTGTCATTTATAATCAGGTATGTCATGTGGGTAAAAAATCCCTACTAGATGCATATGCTCAGCCTTGACTCACTGGCACTCCAAGCATCAAACCACATATTCAATTACATCCAAGTTCTCGAGTCTTGGCCAAAAGTATAGAGATCTCAATTTTTCTACCGTCTTGGTTACTCCAGGGTGCCCCAAATAAGGTGTGTTGTGAATTTATTCTAGGATCAACTTTTTCAAATCCCTTGAGTTTGGAATGCACATTATTCCTTCATATCTCAAAATTCCATCTAATTCTAATACATACCGATCAAAACAATGGTTTGATGGGTTATTCTCTAAGGCTTACTTTATTCTAGAATAGTGCTCATCTCCTTGTTGATTCTAAACCACTTTTTGTCTCAAATTAGATCTTGTAGTAGTCATGGCTAGTATATGTCTTCTACTACGAGCATCAATTACTCTGTTTTCTTTCCCCTTGATATACTCAATGCCAAAATCATATTCACCAAGGAACTCTATCCATCTCCCTTTTTGAGTGTTGAGATTGGGTTGTGTGAAAATATACTTGAGTCCTAGGTGGTCTATCTTTAATTCAAATGACTTCCGCAAGAGGTAATGTCTCTGCATATGTTGTGCATGAACTATGGTTGCTAACTCTAAGTCGTGTGATGCATAATTCAGCTCATACTGCTTCAATTTCCTTGATTCATAAGCCACCACTTGCTCATTTTGTATTATCACTCCTCCTACACCTTCTCTTGAGGCATTGGTTATCACTGTGAATAGTCTATTTGGATCAAGTACAGTCAAAATTAGAGTTGTAGTGAGATTTTCCTTAAAAATTTGGAATTTTTTCTCACACTTGTCAATCTAATCAAATATTTTCCTTTCTTTTGGAGTGAAGTGATCAGGGTTGCAATTCTAGAAAACCCTTCTATAAACTTCTTATAGTATCCTGTAAGTCCCATGAAGCTTCAAGCTTCAACTACATTTTGTAGTGTAGGCCAATCAACTATTGCCTTGATTTTCTTAGGATCTACTACAATTCCTTCTACTAAAATGATATGCCCTATATAATGCACCTTGTCCTATATAAGGTACACTTGGATATCTTTCTAAAAAAAATTCTCTCTCAAGCGTTGTAACACTATCCTTAAATGATTTTCATGCTCAATATTCTTGGAGTAAATCAAGATATCATCCAGGAATATCAACACAAAGTCATCTAAAAAATCTCTGAATACACTGTTCATTATGTTCATGAAAGTTGTGGGAGAATTGGTTAACCTAAATGACACTACAATGAATTCACAGTGGTTGTAACGAGTCCTAAAAGCTATCTTGGAGATGTCCTCTTTAATCCTCATTTGGTGATATTGAAATCTTAGATCTATCTTAGAGAACATTGTAGCCCCTTTCATCTGATCAAAGAGTTCATCAATTCTTGGAAGGGGGTACTTGTTCTTGATAGTTGCCTTGTTCAACATCCTACAGTCAATGCACAAGCACAAAGCTCCATCCTTCTTCACAAAAATGACCAGTGCACCCCATATTGACACACTAGGTTTCATAAATCCTTGGTTCAACAACTCTTGCAATTGGGCTTTCAATTCATACAAATCGATAGTGGTCATCCTAAATGGAGCCTTGGACTGAGGTTCAGTTCCAGGTAGCAACTCTATAGAAAAGTAAAATTCCCCTTTTGGCAGCAACTCTCTTAATTCATTTGGAAACACGTCTTGAAATTATCTAAGGATAGGGTAGCCATCAAGTACTAGATGCATAATATCAAGGTCACTAAAGTGAACCAAATAAATGTAACATCCCTTCCTTCGGGCCTTCTTTAGTTGCATAGTTGAAATTTGTCTAAGTTCCAAATATCTCAAAAATACATGAATCTCAACATGATTCCTAAAATCATCCAAACATCTTACAATCTTATTTTCACAATTTACGATAGAATTGTGTTTAGTCAACCAATTGATTCCCAAAATCACATCATATGTTCCTAAGGAAGCTACATAGAGGTTGACCAAAGTTTAAAAACTGGGAAGTTCTAACTCATTCCAAGATAGACAAGAATCTACCCTCTTTTTTGCCCAATTTCTATACAAAACCATCCATTAATTAGCCATTTGTCCTAGTCTAACTAGTAACTTTGAAACTATTTATGGACCTACAAAGCATTTAGTTGCTCCACTATCAATTAATATAGAAATGGGTTGGCCATAGAGCTTACCAGTACACTGAATTGGTGTGGTTTGGAAGTCAATCTGTCGGTTATCTACAACTACATGGATTTGATGTTGACGAGCCCCTTGTTGATTTATTTCCCTTCGTTCTTTTGAATGTTGAGGGAAAACATTGGAAAAGTGTTCTCCTCCACATACAAAGCATTTGCCACGAGGGACTCTTGGTCCTTCAAGCCTATCCCTTATATTATTGTTGTTGTTGTAATTAGCCATTTTATTGCCTCCATTGTGATTCCCTTCTATTTTATCTTGGAAATTGTTGCCTCACTTCATGTTTCAGATCTATCAATTTTTGCCTCACTTCATGTTTTAGATCTGTCAATTGTCGCTTCCCTGTTAGTTATTATTTTGAAATTTATTATCTCCAAAACTAGATCTAGCATCTTGATTCTTATAGAAGTTAGCCACCTATTGAATTTTTTGTTCTTGTTTGGTAGCCTTCTCAAAAACCTCATCCATAGTCAAAGGGTTATGGATGTCCACATCTACTCAAATATGAGGCTTCAATCCCAAGATGAACTTCGTGATTAAAAATTGCTCATCCAACTAATACTAAGGTACATACTTAAGCAAGTTGGTGAAATTTTTCCAATACCGAGTCACCATCATGTTACCTTGAATCAAATTCTATAATTTTTTCATCTTGTCAAATAAGAGTTGAGGCAACCACCTCTTCCTAATATGTTGAAGAATGATTTCCCAAGTTGTCTCCCCTGGTAGTAGCTTCTTTTCATCCTTTTCATTATCCCACCAAGTAGTTTATTCGCTAGTGATGTAGCCCAAATAGCCTTGGTCTCATTGGATAGATTCCTAAGTTCAAATTACTTCTCCATATCAATAATCTGGGCTTCAACTCCATCTCTAATGGTTTCACCATCAAATTTGGGCAGTGCAATCCTCTTAAGGTCCTTACCTAGTTCTTCTTCAATTCTAGGCCTATTATTTCTATGGTCTTCATTCCCTTGATTTTGTTCCTATTGATTCCCTCTAACCTCTTGTTCTAAGTTGTTTATCCTTTTCCTTGTTTCGGTCACAAGGTTGAGGATTTGGTCCAACCTATCATTTTTCTCATTGCTATTCGGTCCATTGTGGTCATTGTTCCTAGTTTGCACCGTGGTTGGTTATGAAATGACCTCCGTCAAGTTTTGTATCTTAGAATAATTAAACAAAGGCCCTAGTGTTAAACTTAGAGCTCTAATACCAAATTTAAGATTCAAAACCCTAAACTATCTCACGAAGATAAAAAGTAACTCATTTTCACATAAATATAGAAATTAAATGAAACATCTTCAACATATACAAATGACATATTGCATCCCACATGTAAAAGTGTCTAATCCAAAATATTAAGTACAAGAAATAAGATACATCATCACATGAAGTACTATCTAGTCAAGTATAATAGAGTACAAGATATAAGTTATGTAAGAATATGACTCAGGCTTGCATGCCCATCTACTCATAACAATACAAGTAAAGATATAAAAGAAACATAATTACTGGAGTCTTCGTCTGCCACTAACTACAATGGTCATCCACAAACCAAGAGACAAGAACATGGCTCATACAATTTTTCACCCAACCACGAAGCTTACACTACCCTGAAATTATTCCTAACATGAAGAATATCCAACCCTACACAAGAAGCATAGCAACTTGGAAATGCATGGCATGATGGAATCAGGTGCAACCTGATATATCTACATGCATTTCACATATGAACATGCCATGCCCTACTATCAAGATATGGCAGAGAATAAAATAACATCCATCTATTTCAATGGTACACATAGATTTGGCTAAAGCAATTACATCATAAATAATAGGTAGATCTAGAAAAGCACATCTACTCCCCTCTGTTAGTCCATATTCAACACCCGTCTCAGAAGGTAAAGACAAATCACATAAAGAAGAAAAATACCTTCCTCATGAAGATAATAAAACATGTAGACACCTAAAATATGACCTAACCCAACCACACATTATTTTAGCCTATCCTAACTCATTAATTAATTAAATAATATTTAATTAATTAATTAATTTTCCCATCACCTTTATCCCACTTTTATCTAGCCTTTTTTTATTTGTAAGAATTGTGTTTTTATAAAATCATAAAAAATAAGGAGCACAAGACCAACCAAGCTAGGAAAAAGAAGAATAGAGAGACATGTAGATCTTAGGAGGAGAAAATAAAAACCTAAGAAGAGCTATGGAGAGAAAGATGAACGTTGACCCAAAAAGAGTCAAATGAGAACTTAATTACAAAATACATAAGACATTAAATCCAAAAATGATATAAACTAGAATTTTTTGACATGCTAAGAAAGAAGAGCCTCCATAGTCCATTGAGAACATCCTTCCACAACATCCATTCCTTAAATACAGAGTTTTTCAACATCTATTTTCCACCCTTTCTTCCTCCCAATCCCACAATTTGGTTTGATTTTGCTACAGCCCCTTCTGAGCAAGCCCAAGTTTCAATGGAGGTGTTGGTGTAGCGACTATATTGATGATGAGATCCCTCTCCACCACTAGTACTTTCTTTTGGTGTGACGAAAAAATCCAACATGGTATCAGAGCACAGGTCATCGGTTCGAGTCCCTCGAGCCCTCGATCCTTCATCAGTATAAGCTCGACTTATCGACGTGGTACATAGTGGGTACGAATCCCACATGGTACATGGTTGTATCCAACTCTATCATGTGGGGGGGAGGTGTTGGCGTATCGACTATATCGACAATGAGATCCCTCTCCACCACTAGTACGTGCTTTTGGTGTGACAACAAAATCCAACAGGAGAAACCAAAACTAAATCATTTTTGAAATGATCAAAATTCTCTTCTAGATCCTCCATGAAAGGATAAGTGTCATCTAAATCA
The DNA here is from genome assembly GCA_007115665.2 of Sequoiadendron giganteum. Taxonomy (NCBI): domain Eukaryota; kingdom Viridiplantae; phylum Streptophyta; class Pinopsida; order Cupressales; family Cupressaceae; genus Sequoiadendron; species Sequoiadendron giganteum. Next base: position 208,632,810 of record CM021107.1, read on the forward strand.
GATCTAGCCTCCTCAGAATCATGCAAAAATTCATCAACATTGTTGGTACCCAAGTCAACGAAAGGGGGAGAGGTGGCAGCCAAAGGAGGCACAAAAACATACATAGGTTTAGAGTTGGGGGAAATGAACTTCCCATGATTCCACCAAATAAAATCAGCATCTAGTTCTCCAAACTTCTTCACCCATTTTTTGAGACAAATATATCTCGAGCCAAAAAAACACTTAGTAGAACACGCCTCAACTTTGTGTCCCAATTTATTACAGCGAAAACACCTGAAGGGAAGCCCTTCAAAATTCAAAAACTATGTCCAAGTACCCATAAAAGAGTGGATTAAGATGCAGTGGGTAAGAGGCCTAAAAATTTCAACTAAAGCACATGCCCTTGTGAATCTGCGAGTAGAAGCAGCCTCTGTCAAATCAATCTTAATAAAAACACCTACCTATTCAATCAGTTTTTTAATGAGATCTAGAGTTTGCATAACGAGAGGCAAATTGTAAAGCCTTATCCAAAGAGGAATATCTGTAATCATGGCAGTGGTCAAATCAAAGAAGGGGTTCTAAGGTGTAAAAAAAATGTCAAAATTTCTTAAAAACCATGGACAATTCTTCACCACAAAATTACTATCTTCAGCCGAATTGAAGGAAAATAGAAAAAAGCCAAAATCCAAAGATTCAACCATAGGAAAGGGGAGATCACTCCAGGAATTTCTGGCCTAGGCTAAAATCGAGTCCAAAGATGGGCGCTTGCACATGAATCTTAAAATCAAAGAACGAGATCTAACATCAACAGAGATCTCATTGATACACTCATCAAAAACAAGGAGATTTGTGGGTTCGTCCATGAAGACCACCTCTGAATTGCCAATGGTGCAGGGAATGTTGTCAGAGGGTTGTATATGCTCAAAATTGGAGTTTGCAGCAAGAATCGGGGCAATTTTGGAGGAGAGGGGCTATGGTTAGCTCATTGAATTTGATCTAGGCGAAAGCGCTACATTCATGGAAAGGATTTTCCTTGTTTTTGCATTTCTCTAGGGAAACCGGATCTGCATTAGCATCCAAATGAACTGAACCCTTACCAGTGCCCAGAGGATCAAACTCCAAGATAGGAGGCAAACGGTGTGACTTAATTTCCTGGGAACCTACGGCTGAGCGAAGGGAATGCTAATGCTTCCCATCCCTTCCCTCCATGTAGCCAAATTTCTTCTTACCACTCGAGCACTTCTTGTCATTAGACTCACCCTTGTGCCTTGCACAAATATGCACAAACCTCTCATCGTCACGCATGACCTCACCTACCTTTGCAACCTCACAAGGGCACACAGAGCCTTTGCACATTAATACGACCAATTTTTTTTTAGTTTTTATATTTTTATTGTTGTACTTTTATCCTAGCCATTAATTAAATAAATACTTGTTATTTATTTAATTAATTTAACTCTTTCCCTTATCCTAATAATTAATTAATTAAATACTTATTATTTATTTAATTAATTTTCCCATTACCTTTATCCACCACTTTTAATTAAATAAATCCACATTTATTTAATTAAAGCTAACCTTTTTCTCACTTTCCTCTAAAATTTCCTTGTCCCACATAAGTTAATTAATCCTTGCTTATCCATTTCCTAATCCTCATCAACGCATTCTCCTTAACTCAACCCATCCTCATTAAATCAATTAATTTTTGATTAACTAATCTAACTCTCATCCCTAATCCTCATTATTATTATCCTTTAATTTTAAATTCTTACACCTCCCCCCAAATTTTCCACCAAGTGACAAGTGTCCTAAGCCTACCCTCTCACCTCTTCTCACACATGTGAGATCCCACCTACCACCACTGACCTCTTACACAATCCCACTATCCTCTTATGCAATCCCACTAACTCTTCCCAATGTGTGTGAGCACACCTCACTCTTATCCCCTTTCCCTCTTGTGATGCTAATACTCATCTCAACCTTGATCCAAACCCTATCTTCTTAATTAATCATAGCCCTCCATCAAACAAGCAATCTTGGCCCTTGATTTATCCCCTCATTTCTATAAATGAGAGGCCTCCCATCCCATTTTCATCACTTCTCTTATGCTAAGGTTATGCTACTGAAATTTCTATTGAGTCCATTATCATGCTATTGAAGTAAGAGCAACCACATCCAAATCTTCAACACATCTCTATGCTACTCTTAGTCATTGATGTTTGCATTTGCATTTGATTAGATTTAAGCTATGTTTTATGTCTATTTCTATATATCATTTGCATGCATTCATAACATGCATATATCCAATGATCATAAAAATAGATAACCCTTTACTTTCATGCAAAATGATTATATGAAGGTCTTTTGTTATAAATCAATCATTTCATGCATAATGATGGTTAAATGTATAATTGACATGCAACTTGATTATTGCCATGCAACTTGACTTTTAACTAATTATATTTCTCAATTTCATGCAATATTTAGTGTATATGCAATGCTAACTATAATTATACCATTGATGTGTTGATTGGAAATAAAAGAACCAAATTTATAACAATTAAATGGCAGTTTCATATATTCAATTTTGCAATTTTATCGTGGAATCATCACAACAAAAATAGAATATTTACCAGTATTAAATTATGGAAATTACACTATATTTATATATACTATTATTTAAATATGTTGAGATTACAAAATAACATAGTGGCTTTATAACAACAACAAATAATTCATATATGGTGATAGTCACAAGTTGTTCATTAATTTAGGTATAATAAACTCATATGTATATATTATAATCGATGTGCATAGTTGTTATTTCGACCTTATATGTAATAATGAATGCACAGGGCCTTAAAATAAAAATAAATATTGTTGAAAACATGATTGATTCTATGGTTCCAAGTGCTACAACTAAATTGATATGACGGTATTTACATACATATATAACAACTAAACGTATTTATCAATTCATTATGCAGATCCATGCATAACTGTAGATATGTAAAATTGACTTGACACCTATCACACACATCAAACAACACTGAACAAACATCAAATGACATTGAACAACCTCAAACAACGTCAAACAATCTGGAACATCATCTCTGATAATCTCATAATGACTTGGAATCATCCCGTAACACCTCAAAATGACTCAAAATTATCCCGTAACACCTCAGAATGACTTAGAATCATCCCGTAACACCTCAGAATGACTCAAAATCATCTTGTAACACCTCATAATGACTCAGAATCATCTTGTAACATCTTGAAATGAGTCGAAATCATTTCGTAACATCTTAGAATGACTCAAAATCATCTCGTAACATCTCATAATAACTCAGAATCATCCCGTAATGTCTCAAAATATCTCGGAATTACCCCGAAACAGCTCAAAATCATCCCATAATGTCTCGAATCATCTCACATCATCTCGCAATCATCTCATAATCACCCCAGAACATTTCAGAATTATCTCATAATATCTCAGATCTTTTTGGAATTATACCGCAATGTTCCCACATTGCACCACATCAAAATGACATCAAAAACCCTAATTCCTCTATTAATTAAATAAAACAAAATTATTTGATTAATTCACTTTTTCATCACTTCAGACAAATTAAATAAATTTCATTTATTTAATAAGGTCCTAAAAACCCTAATTCATCTATTGATAAAATAATACAACATTATTTAATTAGTTCACTTTTTCATCACTTCAAACAAATTAAATAAATTTCATTTATTTAAATAAAGGTTCTAAAAACCCTAATTCCTCTATTAATTAAATAAAACAAAATTATTTGATTAATTTACATTTCATCATTTTGACCAATTAAATAAATCTCATTTATTTAATAAAGTCCTAATCCCACCTTATTTCATCCTAATTAATTAAATAACACCAATTATTTAATTACGTCACTAAATCACCTTATTCCCCCTAAGTGGATTAAATTATTAAATAATAATTTAATTATGAAACTTTCCCGCTAAAATTTGAATAATTAAATCAAACTATTCAAATCAATTATAAAAAATCAAATCAAAACTAATGCAACTTTGTTTGCAAAAGTCAAACTTGATTTGCACATTCAAACTCCAAAAAGGAATTAATTAATTAAATCAATTAATTCATATTCCTCACCCACTTTTTGATTGAGCAAATTACGATTGTTGACTAAGCAATCTAATTTGTTAACTAATCAATCTATTTTGTTAACTAAAACATCACATTCCTAACTAGGCCATTACAATCCTAACTGGTCAATCTATTTTGTTAACTGATCAATCACATTCCTGACTGGCCAATCTATTTCCCAATCACACAAATTATGCAATCCACTTTGCACAATTCTCTCATGTCTAAATCCTCTCAGCACACTTCGACAGTTGATCTGGATATTCTTCAAAACGATCTTGATCATCCATTTCAAATCTCATTTTCTATATAACAAACCTCTCTCCTCACAAAAAAGGATTGGAGAATTAACATACATTGAGCAACGAAGTGTTGTCAAGATCATCTTTGAGAGAGCTTCATCCATTGTCTTCGATCAACCAAACACAACAAGCATTCATCCACACTTTGCACACGAACTTTGGATGCTTCGTTGTGATAAGAACAATCCAACATCAAGCGAATACACTCTGCTACGAGATGGTAAAAATTGTCTTTTGTTCTCATTTGGTAATTAGTAGGTTCATTATCATGCTTGCAATAGAATAGTTTCAATTTCGTACGTGTAGGAGTTTCTAGATTTTAGATTTTAGATTTTTGGCTGTAGATTAGATTTCTTCGTTAGATTGCTCTAATGTCCCTCTTGGATCATTAATCTAACATCCTTTCTCACCCTCACCCATTCTGGAATGCCTGGTGGGACCTTTGTCTCCTCCTCTAACATTCGTTTGAGTCATTTTTGAAGATGCAAGTCCCAAAAATGCTTTTGTCAAAGTTTTAACGCGCTCATCTAGAAGACCTGAGAATCCGTCTGGAAAGTCTAAGAATTTGTCTGTCAATAAAACTATGCATTTGTTAGAAGAACTGCACATTTGTCATGGGAATGGCGCATTTGTCTAAACTTGGTGCATTTGTAATTTCTTAAGTTAGCATTTGTCTGACAGGGTTTTTTAGCACTTGTTTCTAAAACTGTGCAGTTGTCTGAAACCTATGGATTTGTATTTTTTGTTCTGAGCAGTTGTTCTAATAGAAAAATGCACCAATCCTGCACTCTTGTAATAGTTTTTTTACTAACAGGTGTTTGTTTTTGGATGTGTAAGTAGGAATTGATAGATTGGATGCAGGATTACAACAAATTTAACATGTTTATTGTAGGGAAGACAATCGATCCCATTTGTTGAGTTACTTTTAATTAACTTAGGAATTTTCATTTTAGTGCTCTATAAATGAAAAACAAAAAACTCACACTTTTATTTTGGTGTTGTTAAAAAGAACAATTTTAAAGCTTTTTTAATAGGAATTTTCATTTTAGTGCTCTAAAAATGAACAACAAACTCACACTTGATTTTAGTGTTGATAAAATGAACAAATTTTAAGCTTTTTAACTTAGGAACTTTCATTTGGTGCTCATAAAAGAAACAAAAACACTTCAGTTTTGGGCTCTAAAAATGAACACATTTAATGTTTTCATAAGTAGGAATCTTTAATTTTGGTGCATAAAAAGAGCGAAATCATTTTTCATTTTGTTTTCGCACACACATTTTTACATTTGTTGACCAAGACAGGACAAGGATTGCCTTTCTTAGAAACACCTCTATAGGAGCTCATAAAAATGAACAAATGTTTCTTTATGATATTTCACCATTGCTATCTTAATTGCTTGATGTCTTGAACATTTCATATTGGTGCAAGTTAAAAAGAACTTTGTTTGTTTACTCATAAATTTTTGGGGATAACATCGCTCAAGGTGTTTAAAATGAATCAAATTGCTATGGATTGTTCATTGTGCATTCATTGATTGAAAAAGATAAAGTGTTTTATCTTCTCCCCTCACACCATTTGGCGATCTTGGGTGAGCGAAAGAACATTTTTGAGCATGGCACTTTATTTTTTAGGTTTACCTTAAAGAGGGGGCTTGCCTTGAGATACATCCCACGCTAGAGAACTCATTGCAAGGTCTTGAAGCATGTTTACTGGCAGGCTATATTAAAGGTTGCGAACTCATAAGAAAGTAGCTTCAAGCCATGCTGAAACCAAACTACACCTAATCCCATACCTTAAGTGGAATGGGAACGGTCAAAGAGCCTTAAGTGGCGAGCAGGTGATGTCAGGTTTCCGCGTTCATAGTTACCACTAAGAACCAAATTGTTTTAGAAGCCACCCTATTATCCAAAAACATTCTCTGAAAGTGGTGCATCAGAATTTACTTCCGACAAGTTACTTGCCATGTCCAACTACAAACCCACACCATAAGTTGCATGTAAAATCATCTCTTCAGAGCATGAGGCAGGCCTACCTAAGAGAATGGTGTCTATCCCCTAGGGTTGCAATTGCTAGTTTATGTTAAACTTAGCCCATTACATTAAAAAAAAATTGACATCAAATTTTGTGTTTGATTTAAAGAAAAAGAATACATTCAAAACAAACACTGAACAAGATGGTTAAACCACAAAACCTTTGATTTAGTGCACACTTGTGAGAGAAGCCTTATGTTTGCACCCCTTTGAAAGGATCTTTCCTTAAAGGTTTTCGAACATTCTAGCTTCGATTTCAAGGTACATTAATCAAAGTAAACATTTGGAAAATATGGCTTGGGTGTTGTGATTTCACAACCTAAGTTATAGAAATGAAGGTCACAAAATTCCATGCTTGTTGATTCAATCCAAGCGTTGTCTTATCACTTGCCATACTTCAAAACATGGAGAAAAATTTGAAAAAGAGTTGTTCACAAGATCATTGTTCAAACCCAAAATAATTGGAAAGATAGAAGTTCAAATAGTCCCACATCCATTATTGCCATCCTACCTATTTGAAATCAAAATCAAACAAACTATTAAGGTCATTACTCCACTCAGATGTCCATGATATTAAGATTTACTTGGGACTCACATATAGTACAAGTAGACTTTCCGGCAACATATCCTCTAGACAAGAAAGTGGAATATAGAATTTAGTTCTTCAACATTTTGATTTCCAAGAAGTAGTGTCATCCAAAAAAACACTCAAACCCTAGGGTCTTGAGCTTCACAACAACCATCCCATAAACCCCACCAAAATTTATGACCATTTGGCAACCAACTGCCCCAGTTCAACAATCGGATCTTGTAGCACTGATCCTTCAAACCTAGTCTCACATATATCGAAGGTGAACAAACGAACATCATAAGTAGCTTAAGAACCTTCATTTTTCAGAAGAACAAAACACCCTGCCAGTTTCTCACCGCATCAATTGTCCTAGACGAAGAGGAAGAGAAAGATGATATAGCGGCAAAGAGACCCATATTAACACCACCCATGTGGAAATAATTATCCCCTTCATGATCTCACGTAAGGTCAAAATCCCCAAGATAAAGACCACAGTTTATCATTTCAAACTTAGGCATCTTAGTCCAAAAAACTCTCAAGAAACACCTTTGGGAACTTCATGAAACCAGAACTAGGTTGGTGTACAACTTTTACAAATGAGCCTCTAGGAACAATCCTAACTTGTATTCCTTCTACTATTGTAAGAATCTAGGTTTGTTCCAACAATTCCAGTATCTTACATAATCTGTAGGACAACATTAGGTCTTTAGAATTTGAGTCAACTAGAGAGTACACCATTTTCCCATAGGAGACCCAGGTTGTTTATGACAACCACGAGATCACAAGATAGGAAGAAAATGGAAGCAAGCAAGAACACCACCAACATCCCACCAACAAACACAAATGACAGAAGTGGCCCATGAGGATATAAACCAAGTGACTTTTTGATAGGGTATTGAATATAAAAACATCCCCAAAACATGTCGATCTATTACCCAAATCACTGTTATCAAGGATCACAACATCAAGTAGGGAAACAACATCAAGGGTTTCAAAACCCCCATCAAGAAATTAGTCCAAAACATCAAAATACCCTAAATAAAATTCAGAGAGATCTTGAGGAAATTAAACAAAGACGAAATCTAACATATCATCAATAGCATGTGCAAAGTCAGAACATTACATATCCATAACAAATGAGCATCATTCCACAAGCACCTCAACAACACCTCCAATATCAACAATATCAAGGTGTACTTCAAGTGCAATATGAAGATGTACCTCAGCCATGGTATCAAGAAGTTCTGCAACACCAAGGTGTACCTCAAGTACATTATCAAAATATACCTCAAATACAAAATCAAGGAGTTCCACAAAATCAAGAGCAAAAAAATCAGGAAAAAACACAAAGGAAAGATTACCAACCAATAAGGAAATTCACCCCTTTGGGAGAGACTTTAGAGGTAATCATGCACAAACTAGTACAACAAGAACTTATCAAAATCAATGATACTTCAACTTATGGTGAACCAAGCTTTAAAATCCCTTGGTATAACCCATACGAACAATGTGGGTTCCACAAAATCAAGGGTCACCCAACGAAAAAATGTGCTACACTCAAAACCTCATCCAAGACCTCATTGATTAGGGAGAAATAGCTATTAAAAATGACATCCAAGGGCCATCTACCAAAGACAACAATGACAATGTCTCAACCTCAAAATTTGAAAGCAACAGTCAAGAGCTATCTATCACCGATCACATTGATAATGTCTCTACATCATCGAGTGAGCAAGAGGACATACATCAAGAATTTAGTCCCAAGCATGATCAAAATCAAGCTCCAAAGTCTAGCAATGACCTAGTCCAAGATATATTGGTACCATCTGACCTCATGGCAATAGATATTGATGATCAAGAGACTCTTGATCCAACACTTATACCCAATGCAGAAAATCTAAGCCAAGAGCCATCACCCATATGTCCACATTTTGAGGAAATCCAAGGATCCTTTTCAAGAAATACCTCCTTTGAAATTGATCCATGTCAAGAATGAGATCCAAAGCATGTCAAAGATGATACCACACAAAGTCAAGATCAAGAATCCCTATTATCAAAATACTATAATGACTTGGCAGATATCTTCCAAGGCATCCCATGTTTTCCCAAAAAAGAAAACATGCATATACCAAACACACATACATCTACCTATGAGATGCTTACTCCTAATGGACATGTAGATGATCTTCATCTAAGAAAAGAGTCTCATACTCTTGATATCATTACCAAAGAACAAGAGGCTCCTACTCTTAACATCTGTAAACAAGATCAAGACATAGCAGAAGTTAGAGACATATCAAAAAGGTATCATGAAGAAGACTTGTACATAAGTTGTGAATCAGAAACATCCTGTGGAGACATATAAAAAATGGATCATAAAGAAGACTTATATATAAGTTGTGAATCGAAAACTTCCTATGAAGATATGAATCATGAGGAAGAATTTTACTTGGATAGTAAATCAGAAACACCTCTTGAAGAAGCATTAAAATATGATATTTCACAAGATCAAGCCAAAGATATCAATCAGGAAGGTATGCCACATCTGAAGGATCCTATTAGTGAGGAAGCCACCACATTTAAAGATCCACAATGGAGCAAATAAGGATTAGCACCTTGTTTTCAAGGTAAGACATATCCCATTACAAATGAATTTTTTCAAAGGATTCAATATCAAGGCAGAGGATTAGGTCTACATGAACATGGTATCTTATAACCAGTGCATATTATGGGTAATCATAAGCATCGAGGTCTTGATTATTCAACAACTAAGGGAGCTGAACACATCAAGGATACCTCCATAATACTAGGGGAAACTTTATCTAATGCAAGCATCAACATAGAGATCATGAAGAGTCCTTATGATGAAATTGATACCAACGCTACAACTAGCCATGTCATGAATCGTCATTCACATATATTTCCATCCTCTGATTGGGACCAACAACAAAAGAAAAAGCTATATCAAAGAATGAAACAAGTCATTGAAGAAAAAGAATGGACAAGAAAATTTTAAATGGATACAAAAGAAAAAGCAAGAAAATCATCCCTATCAAACTCCATTAGTCAAAGAAACTATGGGACAAAATCAAAAAGGGAAGTTCATCTAGCAAAAATGTCTAGCAATGCAAAAGAAAGCTTCAAGAGCGACTTAAAAAGTATATCAAGATGTTAGTCCCAATCGAATCTCCATATCCACCCATCATTGCTCATCATCCCAAGTTTGGAGAGTCAAAGGTTCCAAACTATCAACCAATCCATCTGAATCACATATCCCTCAATGCATTTTACCATCCATGATATCCAAATATCACATTGACCATGTGTTGGTAGAAACTCTTTATCATAAGGACTCTAAGGGCACTCTATTGTGATATGTGCATCAAGGTAAGGTTAATTTCGACATCAACAAGGAAGATAAGAATTATCAGGGATTACATTCAAGCACTTGTATCCTAGCAAAACAACTCCTCCAAGCAGGATATCATTGGCATGTCATGACAACATCAACGACCAGATCAAAACCAATAACGTCTACATCAACACCATGAGGTGGTCCAACATGAGAAAAACACTGTCACCATGATGAAAACTTGGTAAACAGGCATCTTGTGTGACATCAAAAATCAATAAATAAAAAAATCAAGAGAAAAAGTCAAGAAAAAAATTGTCCTCTAGTGAAAATCACTTTGGTGGTGCTTTAAATAAGTACCATGATGAAAACCTGGAAAATAGGCGTCATGTGTAAGAATCGAGCATCTATGTGTGCCATTTCATGTGGAAGCATCTTAGCCTATCCATAATGACTCCAATTCATTTTATCCAAATCCAACTTATCTTGATCTTGACAAATGTTTGATATACATTGTACACTTACTTATGGAGAACAGATCTTGACAGAGGTCACTATCATTGATCCTATCCTATCCAACATTATCTAAGCCATGGGGCATTGTCCAAAAGGGCATACTCTATCCAAACATGTTATCCTATCACAAGATAATCCATCACCTACATTGCTAGACATTGGGGGAAAATTCTTACATCTTGCTTTAGAATAAATCTTGATCTATGTCTTCTAGCTCACATTGTGATCTAGGCATTTATTCCAATAAAAAGGTATCCAGCCAATGCACTATCAGGTTAAACTTTGAAACAATTTGTACCAACAACAAGGTATCCAACTAACACACCACCAGGGTAACCTTCAAAATTGTTCGTCCCAACAACAAGGTGTACCACCAATACACTACCAAGGTAACCTTCAAAGATCAGGGCAAACATGGATTATTCCTTCGCTCAAAAATTCTAAGATATCAACAGTTGCTTGAACCCCACAACTAGTTCAAGTAAGCTTTTCCGCAACATATCCTCTAAAAAAATAAGGTGAAGTATCAATCCAAGTTTTCAACATCTTACACCCCAGGAAAGAGGGTAAAAATCCACCAACAATAGGTATACCCACCAACAAACCACTAGGGTAACCTTCAAAACAATTCATCCCAACAATAAGGTGTACCACCAACACACTACCAAGGTAACCTTCAAAGATGACGATAACATGGATTATTCCTTCGCTTGAAAATCCTAATATATCAACATTTTCTTGAACCCCACAGCTAGTTCAAGTAAGCTTTTCCACAACATATCCTCTAGAAAAACAAAGTGAGGTATCAATCCAAGTTTTCAACATCTTACCCCCCCAGGCAAAAGGGTAAACAACCAAAAAACATCTGAAAACATTAAAAATAAAACAAAATCGTTGGATTATTCCTTCACTCAAATAGTCTAAGATATCAACATTTGCTTAAACCGCACAACTAGTTCAAGTAGATTTCCCGCAACATATCCTCTAGACATAGAAGTGGAATCTCAATCCAAGAATTGATTATGCTTTGAGTCAAACGGTCAAACTATGTGGTCTATGTGTGTACAACGTAGGCAAGGTTTATCTCTGATCAGCTCCCGAGGCCTTAGGCCAGTCCCATTAGGTTTTTATCAGGCTTTCTTCCAACTTAGTCAAAAAATACAAAATTCAAACAAATTCCAAAATTCCAAAATCCAAAAAAATTAACAAAACCCACAAAACTGGTAATTGAATCAAATGGATCCCGAAGTCGTCTCTCACTTGGCTGTAGTGGTTTGAGGACCACCTACAATCATTTTAAACCAATATGTTAGAGTTTCATTATCAACATGTCAAACAATAGAAAACGATACAAAACATGATGGCACACGACATTTAGGGTGACAACAAGCAAATGCTAACAGGGTTTAAATGAAACAAAGGCAAATGCAAGATCATGACACCAATGGAAAATTTAATTGCACAAAAACTAAAACCCACCTACACCATTGCAAAGATCATGAAATTCTACTCTATTTTTTTTAAAAAGCACTGAAAAATACTTTTGTATGACCAAGATATGATCATTTGAAGATAGGGTAAAATTGCAAGTCACAGAGCGAACAAAAGCGAGCTTTTAAGACAACTGCATGAAACAAAAGCGATATTTTAAGACAACTGCATGAAACAAAAGTGATATTTTAAGACAATTGCATAAAATAAGAGCGCAAGTTTAGAACAATTGCGTAGTTTTAAGACAACTGCACAGTTTCAGGACGATTGCATGAAACAAAAGCACTAGTTTATGACAATAGCATGCAAATTTCTGACAAAAGAATAGTTTTCACAAGTACAAAAGTGCCAAAACCGATGTCGATGCTCAAAAATACCAGAACTTTGTTAATGACTCAAGAAAATTTGTACACGCAATACGAGAATGTAACAAAATGAAAAAAGATGCAACAAGGTACATACTATGAAACCAATGCCTAAAGGACATCCAAACTCTCGAAACACATCTGCACAATGTGAGGCTCCCCGAATCCTCGCCATAGCTCCTCGAAAAAACCAAAACAAAAACATTCAGATAACTTTAAAACACAACAAAAACAACATCAAAAAACACAAAAACATTTGAAAAATCTCAAAAAAGCCTATTTCCGCCATCGCCTATCTATCATAAAGGTTCATCCATAATAAATAGATCATCATACTCACCCTTTGAAAAAACAAACAAACAAACAAAGCAAAGCAAACATCAACAGCTAGAACTTTCAAGCAAAAACAATCGCATAAGAGCTAACTATAAACAAACGAAAATAATGCCAGAGTATCAACTACCTATCTTTTTAAACAAGTCCCAACAACATCCTGAGATATTCCTTAACGGATCCCTTCCTACAATAGACATGATCAACAACATATAATAGCCCCACCCTAAACAGATATGGAAACTTATACTGCAACTTTGTTTTTATCTTTTTGTGGTCTTACTTTTGTGATTTCTTTTTATTGACTCACTCCCAGGATCTCTCAAGGATGTCCATAAGGATTTAGAGAAGAAGGAATGGGGGAAATTGAGCATCATTTCAATTTTCTATTTTGTAAGATATGTTTGTAATATTACCATGGGAAATACTTTCTTTATTGAGTATGGAATTTGCATTAAAATAGTTCGTTAAGCAATTACATGTTAGGTGTTCTATACCTCTTTGTGCGACTGGTCCGAAACATTTTTCACACAATCCCCCTATACTTTAAACAAAGTTTCTGTATGTCTGGTATGCACAAAGATACTCTTTGTTTGTAGAGTGAAATTCCACACAATAAATACAAATTCACCTTGGTAATTCATACCCCGGTGCATCATATTTGTTTGCTACATCAAACAGGATTGTTCAAACAACGAAGTCTTTAAAGCGAAGAAAATTCACATCATCAATTAACATCATCAGTTATATCCATTATCATATTTCTACTAACTAAACATCATCAAATTTCTTCTAATTAACACCATATCTCTATCTATCATCATATTTCTTTTAATTAACATTCATCTCGCATAACACATCATCAAGACCATATCCATTCTACATCCACAAATGTTATCAATACATATCATGATGATAATAAACCAATTAAAAACATCATGTATCATGCATGGGGAATTCATCTGTCAACATACATCATCATAAATGAGACAAAGTATGATTTCTACATCTACATCATATCCATACATCAGAAAAGCACAAAAAACACATATAAACATACATCATCATGTTTCACCATCACATAAACATAAAATGAGGTTGAATCAAAGAAGGTATATCTCATATATATCATCATCAAAAAAAGGAATATGTCATAAGTACATCCATAGTGACACATGAGTGATAGGAAAATACAAAATCATAACATATATATGAGGTCTCGACTAGACCAATGAATGTATATATCACACATGTATACAAAATACTTTTGCACCATGAAACAACATGAAGATTAGGTATCAAAAATAGTAAAACCCCAGGAGGACGAACAAAACACTACTGAAAAACGAAATGATCTGGTTGTCTCACGCAGTCGAAGATTTGCCTCCAAACGAAAAAAAGAACACAAGTTAGGGTTTTACTATAAAAAGAAAAGCAACACAAAATGACACATTCTAGATGAAAAACGACATGTATGATGGTAAACAGACACAAGCTAGGGTTTACAACACAGGTATGGTAACAAAACGATATTTATGACGGTAAACAGACACAAGTTAGGGTTTTTGAAAATACAAGCATCATAAAGAATGGCATGCTTAACAAAAAATGAACACAAGCTAGGGTTTCACTCTAAACAAGTGAAGAAACATAAAACGACACATGCTAGATGATAAAAGATAGTTTTGATGATAAACAAACATGAGCTACGATTTAAAATACCAGACATGGTAACAAAGCGACATCTTTAACGAAAAATGAACACAAGCTAGGGTTTCACTCCAAACAAGCGAAGAAACATAAAACAACCCATGCTAAGGTAATAAATGATAGTTGAGATGGTAAACGGACACAAGCCATGGTTTTAGAACACAAACATGATGAAAAATGACATTCATGATAGTAAACGGACACATGCTAGGGTTTAGAACAAAGCTAACAGAAAAATGACAGACGAAGAGTCAATTACCAGGTTCTGGGACAAAAGCCAAACAAAAGCACCATTTCAAGACAAAAGTGTAGTTTTAGGATAATTGCACAAAAATTTGGGTGCAGTTTCCTAAAAAGTGCGCAATTTTAGAACTACACAGTTTCTAAACAACTGCTCAAAACAAATGTGCCAGTTTTGAACAAATACGTAGTTTTTGAACAAAAACACAAAAAACACCTGACAAATGCACCAAAACCAAGACAAATGTGTAGGAATCTCAAAACTAGCGCATTTGTCTGACAAGACTTCACACACACAAAACGAGAATGAAAACATGACGAAAGTGAAGGGCGAAAAGGTACATACCAAGCCACCGATGCCTGAAGGCCATCTATACACTCGAACAAGCTCAAAACGATGTGGGGAAACCTCGAATCTCGACATTCTACCTTGAACAACTAACAAAATGTGGAATCCAGAGACAAGAATTAGCAAGAGGAACAAAACACAAATGACCCAATTTGAAGACAAATTGCCTATATAAACACCTCAACGAAACCCTAATTTCATCTAGGAAATCCTAATACACTTAGGAAATATTCCTACTTTCAAAGTATAAGCTCTAAACGAGAAACGATACACATTGACATATAACATTTCATCTAAAATTATCAAAATGACAATACAATAGTGTCAAGAGCCTGACCTCAAAACTTGAAATTTTTTATTGAAACCTCTTGAGGGGGCAACACAGAGTCCTACCATCATTCCACTGAACACTAGGGCATAGTGGGGCATAAATTTCTTTCAAAAACTTGATCTTAAAAAAATAGAATCTTTGAAACAAAGCAACCAATACTTTGTATCAAAGAGCGAAAAAATGTAGACATGTAAAATTCACTTGACACATATCACACACATCGACCAAGACTGAAAAAACATCAAACGACATCAAACAACATCAAACAACGTCAAATGATATGGAACATCATCTCTGATCATCTCAGAATGACTCGAAATCATCCTGTAACACCTTAGAATGACTCTGAATCATCCTGTAACACCTTAGAATGACTCAAAATCATCCCGTAACACCTTAGAATTACTCGAAATCATCTCGTAACACCTCAAAATGACTCAGAATCATCCTATAACATGTCAAAATGACTCATAATCATCCTGTAACATCTCAGAATGACTTGAAATCATCTCATAACATCTCAGAATGACTCGAAATCATCTTATAACATCTCATAATAACTCAGAATCATCTCATAATGTCTCAGAACATCTCAGAATCACCTTGAAACAACTCAGAATCATCCCATAACATCTCAGATCATTTCACATCATCTCGTAATCACCCCAAAACATCTCAAAATTATCATGTAATGTCTTAGATATTTTTGGAATTATATCGCAACGTTCCCGCATCGCACCACATCAAAATGACATCAAAAACCCTAATTCCTCTATTAATTAAATAAAATAACATTATTTGATTAATTCACTTTTTCATCACTTCAAACAAATTAAATAAATTTCATTTATTTAATAAGGTCCTGAAAACCCTAATTCATATGTTGATTAAATAATACAACATTATTTAATTAGTTCACTTTTTC
Source organism: Sequoiadendron giganteum (assembly GCA_007115665.2). Classification (NCBI taxonomy): domain Eukaryota; kingdom Viridiplantae; phylum Streptophyta; class Pinopsida; order Cupressales; family Cupressaceae; genus Sequoiadendron; species Sequoiadendron giganteum. The sequence continues at coordinate 208,649,458 of CM021107.1, forward strand.
ATCACTTCAAACAAATTAAATAAAATTTATTTATTTAAATAAAGGTCCTAAAAACCCTAATTCCTCTATTAATTAAATAAAACAACATTATTTGATTAATTCACATTTCATCATTTCGACCAATTAAATAAATCTCATTTATTTAATAAAGTCTTAATCCCACCTTATTTCGTCCTGATTAATTAAATAACACCAATTATTTAATTACGTCGCTAAATCACCTTATTCCCCTAAGTGGATTAAAATAATAATTTAATTACGACACTTTCCCTCTAAAATTTGAATAATTAAATCAAACTATTCAAATCAATTATAAAAAATCAAATCAAAACTAATGCAACTTTGTTTGCAAAAGTCAAACTTGATTTGCACATTCAAACTCCAAAAAGGAATTAATTAATTAAATCAATTAATTCATATTCCTCACCCACTTTTTGATTGAGCAAAGTATGATTGTTGACTAAGCAATCTAATTTGTTAACTAATCAATCTATTTTGTTAACTAAAACATCACATTCCTAACTAAGCCATCACAATCCTGACTGATCAATCACATTCCTGACTGGCCAATCTATTTCCCAATCACACAAATTGTGCAATCCACTTTGCACAATTCTCTCATGTCTAAATCCTCTCAACACACTTCGACCATTGATTTGGATATTCTTCAAAATGATCTTGATACTCCATTTCAAATCTCATTTTCTATATAACAAACCTCTCTCCTCACAAAAAAGGATTGGAGAATTAACATACATTGAGCAACGAAGTGTTGTCAAGATCATCTTTGAGACAACTTCATCCATTGTCTTCGATCAACTAAACACAACAAGCATTCATCCACACTTTGCACACAAACTTTGGAGGCTTCGCTGTGATAAGAACAATCCAACATCAAGCGAATACACTCCGCTACGAGATGGTAAAACCTATCTTTTGTTCTCATTTGGTAATTAGCAGGTTCATTATCATGCTTGCAATAGAATAGTTTCAATTTCGTATGTGTAGGAGTTTCTAGATCTTAGATTTAAGTGTTTTGGCTATAGATTAGATTTCTTCGTCAGATTGCTCTAATGTCCCTCTTGGATCATTAATCTAATGTCCTTCCCCCTCACACAATAACAGAGGTATAAAAACATATTTTCAATCACCACGAAAAGTTACAGGCAGATTGTGGCCATATACTAAGGCATTAAGGTTGATGCACAAGTTTTGTATGTATGCACAAGAAAAACAATACATATACCGGTTGATACAAGAATTGAGAATACATGCTATGATACAAATAGTAATTTCCTTCAAACCCCATGATACAATAAAAATATCATTCATCATTTAAACTTGCAAATTTACTTGGTCTCTTGCTTCACGTGCTAACTCGATTTTGCTCAGATCCTATGATGTCAATGCTCCTTACTTGTTGTTAGCGATGATAACAAAACAATCATCCTTTCCTCTTCATTGAGCTTTATTTTAATGGTTTCCATATTTCCATGTAAGTGTTCAACTCTAGTTCTAGAGTATCTCTTTATTTTTAGAAATGAACTTTTACCTCTTGCCAGGATCACATGATTTATCATGGAGATCATTTGAATTTAAAACTTATTTTATCATAGTAAACTATTTATATATTCATATATATATAAATATTAATTATGAGATTTATTATTATCAAGCATTTGATAATAAAATCTTTTATTTTCTCAATTAAATTAATTTTCACAAACAAAACAACCATAAGACATAGTCTTTATTTAAATCATAATGCACAATAGAGAATGATGTATTCATGATAACATAATGCATAACATAATCATTCACAATGCATGTTGAATGCAACTACATGAGTGTGCATAAGATTTCCATCGTGACAACTATTGTCGGACAACTAGGTAAACTCTACCTCAGTCATGTTCTTGCCTTCAACCTATTCCTGCACTCATTTGCACTTGATATCTCGTTAATAGGTTAGCTCATAAAACCATATTCAATAATCAAAATATTCGCATCATACTCATTCATCATTATTTTAATCACAATAACTTGCATTTAAAGATAACATCTAATTTATCATCCACGAAAAAAAATTAATCTATGCTTCAAGCACATATTGTCCAATGGTCTCATCTCGTTCCATTTATTATAAATAAAGTTTATCCAAGGAATATCGAGATGTGACAAAAATATGACTTTTGATAGCTCCTATTTTTGTTATACATACTTAGACATGGTAGTGAGAACACACTAAATCAAATAAAATTGAAAAGATGGTTAAATTGATTTGTTTTGAGTGTGTTATGGGATGATGGGGAGGGGAAGCTAGTGGTATTTGGTGCCCATATTTAATTGGGAAATAGATTCACTAAACTCATACAAAAACATCCAACAATTGCAGCCAATGGTGTCACCTTAATGAAGGTATCACAAAAGACTATATTCTCCAAAATGCATATGCAAACTAGATTCTACACATACATTTAAAAATAAAATAATTGCAGAATATTAGATAGTTCTACTTAGTAATCCATGAGCACCCATATAATTATTTTATTGTCCTGAAAAGATACCTCACAAAAGATATGTGAGGATTTTACAATTTCTAACTAATAAACAACACATCTATAAATGCATACCATACATAGGGAGACACTCATCCAAGGTTGAATCTACCTTTAATCATTTTCTCTTTAGATGTTACAAATTTAAGGGTGAGCCCATATCATTATTGTGTGTGGTTTTAAAGTGTGCCAATGATAGTAATTAATTAATAAAACTAAACACACACATCCATGCAATGTATTACATAAAAGAAATAGAAATAATAGAATTAAATTGCTACTGCTATCCTTTCAAATCATTCCATGGTTCTCTAGTCTTAAAGACCTTCAAAATTCTTGCTCTCAAATCTATTAAAGTGTTGCACATGAATCTACAAAGATGACAACCTAAGAAATGAGAAGATGTTGTGCAATGCAAACTACATGCCTACATCACTATATTTTTGGATTTTTGATGCTTGAATGTTGAATGATCTATGATGGAGTACTGATATGTTCAAATGATGCTAAGACTAATGATGCAAATCTAATGGTAATGATGTATAAAAGATGCAATAAACTAGAATGCTAAAATGGAATTTCTATGATAACACTATATAAAATAAAATGCTAAAAGCTAACTACAATGCTCTCCAAATGCTCTTAATATTTCTTCAGCATAAACTTGTAAAAATATCCTTATTGAAAAGCTGTAGAAATGCTCTTTATTTATAGATTTTTTCGACCTTGAGATGATGTGGCAAAGACGAACGGTTGAGATCGTGATCCTAAAGCATCACCGATTGAGAACAAAGAGGTTGGAGGAATTCATGGAGGTTGCTCCATTTGGAAGATCCAATCTTCCAAGTGTCCAAGACCATCATTTAACATAAGGAGCCATGTGTCTCCCAGGAAGTTAGGAGGTTGAGAGGTTAGAGAGAATATTCCTAATTTTAAAATTAGAAATAAATGAAATTGTGTGGCATATGATGAGGTGGCAGGATGAGTTGGAGGTGGTTAGAAGAAATATGGAGACATGTGCCAAATTTGAATTAAAAATTCAAATTTAAATGGAAGAGGGAAATTAATTAAATAACAAATTATTTTAAATTTGTGCATTCAATTAACTTAAGAGGAAAGTGATTTTTGGAAAAGAAGAATTTAGGGAATGAACCATATAAATAAATTTATCAATTTATTTATATTTGTAGAAGAATTAGGATTTATTAATTAAATAACAAGTATTTAATTAATTGTGCTCCAAACCATTTTTATGTGCATATTGTAGACATCTAAATTTGACCACTTCTACATGGTCAAAATTGTCTACTCTATTCATCTATTTCATTAATAGTGATTAAATAATTTATTTAATCATTATTTCATTTTCTGCCTAAGATTCCTAAAGTATGTAATTAAATAAATTAAATACTTTACCTTACCCCTTTTCTTCTCTAAATTAACTAAATATGACAAATTATTTAATTTAGTCTTTTAACCCATTTGAATTAAAACTAATTTTTAATTCATCTTTTTCTCTCTCCTTGTCACATTCTCCATAACCCCCTTTTAATCCAGATTAAATTAATTAATCTATGATTAGGATGTGCACCACTTAATCTTGATTAAGTGTCACATCCTCCATAATCTCCCACTTGCCTCTAATCTCTCATTAATTATGCTAATCCCATGTTTGCACAACCTTAATCAAAATCATTAGCCACATTTAGCTTACCTTTTCTGGTCAACCTTCCCACTTACCATTTTTAGCCTGGATTCTCTTTCCCATGTGAATTTTTAATTCACATTTATTTATCCAAGACTCCTCTCTTCCCCATGTGAATTTTTAATTCACTTTTATCTTTCCAAAGTCTTTCCCATCCCCATGCAAAGTTCTAGAAGGTTTGACTTGTCACTTTACATGTGCCAAGGACTTCTAGAACCTTGGACTTGTCACATCACCCACATGTGACAAATCTCCAACTTTTTGGAAACCCTCTCTTATCCACTAGATTCTTCCAATCATTGTGAATTTTTAATTCACTTTTATTCTTCCAAGGAATCTTCTCATCCCCCAACGTACTTGTCCTTCTTCCACCTCATGTACTTCTTTTCCACCTCATTTCCACATCATTCCACCTAAGACATCTCACATTCCACATGTCAAGATGTGAGGGTTTGTGAGTCCTCAACTCACCATAGCCCTTCATCTTGATCTTGTTGGATCAATCTCAACCATTGAATTCTCTAGAGAATTCCAATTATCCTATAAATACCCCCTCATTTCTCTCATTTTGAAGATCAAGTATTTTGCTACCAAATTTATGCCAAATTGTTATTTGCAACATTCTAGCCTTTTTCATAACATTTATCACCACTCCATCTTACATCTTCGTCCACTTTGCATAGAATTTGCATATTCAACATAGCTTGTCATCCAAGGAGCACACAATTCTTCAAGAATCAAAGGGCCAACCAATGAAGGAGCAGCAAAGAAAAGGTATAATAATTCATCAATTGTTGTATCTTACTTCTTTGCTTCACCTTTTTCTTAGGCTAATCTTATTGAGGTGTCCTCTTTAGTGTTATTTTTTTTGTTATTGCATCATTAGTTTTGTTTAGCATCTCACATTAGGAGTAGCATTTTAAAGGGATCACACATACATTTTGCCCCTCTTTGAAGTGATGTACACAGACGCATTGCTTCAAAGAAAAATTTGTCAGACTGCAATGATAAATTTTTTGACATTCCCCAGACGTTGATTTTGCAGTGATGAAGAAAGAATGCCCCCTTGGGAGATAAATTGGGGATGTTTTGAATTTTTGATGATTTTTGATATTTTTTGATGATGAAATGATTTTTCAATGATATGTTGATGATCGCCAGATTTGATGAGAATGACCTAATTTATCTCCCGATAATGATTAGAGTCCAGCCACATTGCTGATTAGTTGATTAAAAGGCCCCTTTTGAAAAATTAAATAAATGCCACCATAATTACCCCTTAATTAGCCCTTAAAAATTCAAAATGGGTGAAATAAAACTCATTTGTAACCTTGCCTTTGAAAACTTGAGAGAGAGAAGATAGCCAAAATGGATAGGATTCTGTGCCACACTCACAGATTCAAGTGAATTCGCAGCCACCAGCGTTCTGCCGCATACGGACCTCTGGTACGTACCATGAGAACCGCTCCTTTCAAATTTTGAATTCAAATTTTCCCGCTTTTTTGCATTTTAAAAATTCGATTTTTTCACACCTTTTAGCACATAGGGTTAGGAAAATAGCGCATCAAGTACCCGATCAACGCATAGAGTCACTGTAGTAGCATAGGGTTAGGTTTAGGTCCAAAAATAGATTAGTGCATCAGGTCGCCGCTTTAGCGCATTAGGTTGTTGGAATAGCGCATAGGGATTTTAGCGCATAGGGTAGTGCAATTAGTGCATAGGGGAAAAGATGCATCAAGACCCTATTCCGACGCATAGAGGCCGTTTTCTAGTGCATCCAAGAACTAGCGCATAGAAGGTCTATTCTAGCACATTCGGTAAATTTTCTAGCGCATCTGGTAGATTAGCACATAGAAACCCTGTTTTAGCACATTGAGCCAAAAATGATGATTTTGAATGATTCCTCCTAGATTTTGATGGTTGATGATCACGTCAGTCGATAATAGGATGATTTTGATTGATAGATTGATGATCATCCTCATGATAAGTGAGGAACGATGATAAGATAGATAAACATGATTGATTGATTGACCTCATGACAAATGAGAGTCAAAGATAGGTTGATTGATGTTGATCGATCTCATGACAAAAGAGAGTCCATTGATAGGATAGGTGCTCCTCGAGATTTAATCAAAATCTCACACGAGTTGATTTGATTAATTGATATGTTGATTGATAGGTCGATTGATTGATGTGCTGACTGATACGTTGATTTGATCATAGGAGGGTGGCTTAGGAGTTCTTCAGGTTCGAGAGCGGTTTCCTCAGACATGGGACATGATCCCACAACTTAACCCAGCAGATTTGGCTATTATTGATCAGTGTGGACTGACTACCTTGATTGAAATGCCCCAGTACCGGATTAACCGGGGGCTATTGATGACACTTGCAAAGCGGTGGCATAGTGGCCACAACACCTTCCATTTGGCGACTAGTGAGATTACAGTTACACCAAAGGACGTATATCATATTTTGAGGATACCAGTCATGGGGGACCTGGTGGTGTATGATCATGAGGAGTAGGGAAGGATTGACTCGATTCGATAGATTTTCCATGATGGTTAGCTTGGCAGCTACGAGATTGCTCGGTGGGAGTTGATTGCGACTCATCAACCCTTACCATGTGTGCTAGCAGGATTCGTTGGTGGTTTTTTCTACCCCGACCGTAGGTCAAAGGACTTTTCAGTTGGTTGGGGTTGGGTTTTAGAGGGCATGGTTTCCCATGGCACCAGATATGCTTGGGGTTTGTGCATGCTTGCACACCTGTATCATGATTTACATCAGGTCGTATATCTTCGGGCTAGCAATCTTGCGGCAAGGTGTACATTATTACAGCTCTAGGCCTAGGAGCATATAGTGGTTACACCACCAATAGGAGGGAGGGCTCGACCAGTAGGGTGGCCATATGTTTTTGGTTACACAGGGCCACTTGTCCAGCATAAGTTGGGCAAGTTAAATATTCGCAGAGAGTCCTTGATGACATGGATACCGTTATATGGCGACCATATCTTGATTGCGAGGTATGGCCAGAGGACAACATCAAGATGCCATATGTATTTTGTACCAGATACCTGATTGGCAGGATGCCATATATTATTGAGAGATTTATTTTTGGTCGAGTGTACAAACAATACGATAGAGTTTAAGGTATGCCACAGGGGGTGGCACATTATTCCAGACGGAGGTAGGACATTCCAAAGTGGGGGCCTTCCCTAGACTATGATGCAGCTTGTGTAGAGTACTCCAATTCACAGTCGATTTTGTGGCAATATCATATAGAGATTATTGATGCTCAGATGACGAAAAATTACGTAGAGTATTTTTACACACATCCTTTTCCACGGATCTTGAGTTTGGATGAACCTACACCCATTTTGGAGGTTGGGAGGATGGTAGGACAAACAGTGCAGTGGAGGGGAGATGGTGGTGAGGAGGAGGTGGGAGATGATGAAGGAGACAAAGGGGGGGATGGTGGAGATGGAGGACGAGATGTGCTAGATTTTGGGGTCATCCCCAAGAGGAGGAGGTCAACTCCTATTGGACAGTGGCTAGTGGTTCTGAGGATGCCCTCCCAGAGGTAGCAGACGTAGACAACCAGTTTACAGGTTCAGGTGTAGACTCTACAGGGGAAGGTACAGGCACTACAGATGCAGTTAGCCCAGGCTCAAGCTCAATTACATGCACAGGCACCGACGCAGCTACAAGTACAGGGACAAATGGTATAGTTGTAGACACAGGTAGCCACCCTCACTGTACAGAGAGATGTCGCCCGACAGCAAGGAGATCAGGAAGTGGTAGTAGCTGACAAGATTCAAACAATGGTCGAGGGTGCAGGGACTGGTGACCTAGTCAGAGAGCTCTGAGAGTCCACCAAGGAGGTGAAGTATTACAGGGGCAGATATTATGAGGTCATGCCAACTGAGTAGAGAGTCAGCTACGCTCGTTCTATATTTGGTCACTCTCAATCTCAGACTACCAGCAGGGGCATCACACAACCACTCCAAGGGGGCCCACCAGGTGGAGTTCCACCAGGAGGAGGTCCATGAGCAGGGCCATCAGGGGCAAGAGGTGTTGGGCAGAGACCTGCGACCTCAAGGGGCAGTACCATAGGATCTCATGGTCACATCTGATATATGTTATATTATGATTCAGAGACCTGGCTTTGCCACATTTTTCATGTATCATTTCTCATTTCATTTGATATCATTATATACTTGAAATTTTATTTTGAGGTTATATATGATATGCAACGATGATTATTGATCTATGTCATTTATGATTTTATTATGGATGCTTTATTTATGTTCTATGTGATTATGATATTCTATATGATTATGTCATGGATGCATTAATGAGATGGATGTTGTTATACAAATGATATGGGATGCATTGTATTTTTGTATTTTTCACATGTATATATCTGTGTATGGATGAAAATATGTGATTGAATGTGTGGATATGAATGATTTAATGAATCGATGCATGGATCTTGAACATGATACGTGCAGATGTATAGATTTATGATAATGCTCTCTTTTTGGATTTTTCATCAGGCGAATAAATAACCTAGATGTATGGATGATTATGTAAATGAATTATGATTATGAATGATGCCTATGTATGGATGGATGATGAATGAAAATGCATGTATGATTTTATGTCATGCCCCAATGTATGATTATGGATTATGTAGGGAATGTTATTACGTTACTGGAATGCGATGCACTTTTCTATATTTTTTGAAATTTTCTATGCAAATATGTGACCTAAATGCATAAATGTGAAATGAACTCTGATGTTATTATGAATGATTGTTGTGATGAATGCATATATGGATGGATTATGGATGAATGAAAGAATGCATTTATTATTACCTCGATGTATGATATGGATTATGAATGATGATGGTATTTTGGAAAAATGATTTATTTTTGGAATTTTTCATGATGCAAATATTATAATGAATGAATGCATGAATGATTTGTGATAGTGGATGCATGATAGTTGTTTCTAATGATATGAAATGGAAATGTCAATGCAAATAAATGATTTTTTTTTTTGTTATGTCAAGTATACTGAATCTTGTAGTGAGAGATAACATCATGTTGAAAGTTACTAACCTTGGAAAAATCTATAATGCAAATGCATAACTAATATGAATGCAATCCTATTTATGCAATGTTTTCATCTTATTCATTGTTCTTATTATCATCATTGAGTGTTTTATTATGTTGAAATTTATTACAAACATCAATGGTATAATTAGACCATGATGACCTGAGTATAACTTCCATACAACTTTCGTTGAAATTTGATAATACAAGATAACACAAGCATCTAGGTATAATTAGACCAAGGTGACCTGAGCATCACTTGCGTAAACAGACAAGAGTTAATCATGTTCCCATGCAAATTCATAATGTCATCAATGATACTTCGTAGAGCATGTCCTGTGACAATTTGCACAGTAGTAATGATTGAGTCACAGACAACAAACAAAGAAAAATATCATTCTCGATCATAGCCCCTATAGTTCAGGACATCATCGAGGTACTCCAGAGAAATGATAACAACAATCATGATACGTCAATTGAACATTTGTGCTAAAGTGATCCAACCATAATTCAAGAGATGATCCTTCAATGATGATTGATTTGATTTGGTCTTGATGTTTGACTTGATTTGGATGGTTGTTTGATTGGCTTGATTGATGTTCAGTTTTGATGATGTGATGGTTACAGTGATTGTTGTCTTTCGCCAAGGTTGCCTCGTTGTTTTTTTCCTGTTGGTTTAAGTTCAACGGTTGTTTGCCCCCAGTGAGATCAAGATTTTGCCCCCAGTGAGAAACAAACCAAATTTATTATGGGTATGTACAATGAAGACCAAACCACAGTGGGACACGACCACAGCAACTGGATATGGACATGAAGCTCATTATACAATAGGCATGAATGTGCAGTAGTAGTGAAAAGGGAACGGTCAACACACGTTCAAATAGATGGAGAAGCAGACTTATCACAAATAGCGTCTGTTTACTAGGTTTTCACCATTTGTTTTTATTGCACTTTTTTAGATTTTTAGATTTTTTTTGTTGTACCAAGACCCCTATTTGCCAAGTTTTCACCAAGGTAATGATTTTTTTGATTTTTCACTTTTTTTGTATTGTTCTCTTTTTTCCTTCTTTTTAGGACTTTTCTAATTTTTCTGATTTTTTAGGACTTTTTTTAATTTTTATGATTTTTTCAAGACTTTTCTTGATTTTTATGATTTTTTTAGGACTTTTTCTAATTTTAATGATTTTTTCAAGACTTTTTCTAATTTTTATGTTTTTTTCAAGACTTTTTTTGCTTTTTATGATTTTTTCAGGACTTTTAGGCATGCACTAGATGCATTGTGTATAGAAATTTTTTAGATGAAGGTTGTTCATTGGTTCTTCAAATAGGCCCCCCTTTGGTGTAGATAGTTGATATGCCCCTGATCCAAAGACTGAAACAATAACAAAAGGACCTAACCAATTTGGCTCATTTTTTTTTTTCTTTTCACAGTCCTGCTGATTACGAGGATTTTCCTTCAATACTAGATCTCCTACATGAAATATCCTAAGTTTGAATTTGTGAATGTAGCTTCTATAAATTCTCTATTGATAGGCCTTTAGGTGATCCAGTGCAAGTTGACGACGTTCATCCAACAATTCTAGCTCTTGTAGTCTAGACACACGGTAATCTTCATCTGAAATGAAACCTTTCAAGGACACCCAAAGTGATGGTATCTCAACCTCAATAGGAAAGACGCCTTTAGTCCATAAACCAAAGCATAGGGTGTGGAACCTATGGGAGTTTGGATGCTTATATGAAAGGCCCACAAAGCAAGGTTCTGTTGGATATGCCAATCACGTCCAACATCATTGACGATTTTCTTTAAGATTTTCAAGATAGTTTTGTTTGAGGTCTCTGCTTGGCCTTTCCCTTGAGGGTAATAGGGTGTAGACAATCGATGTTGGATATAGAACCTTTCACAAGTTTTTGCACGTCTTGATTCTTGAAAGGTCTGCCATTATCAGTCATAATGGATTGAGGGATACCATACCTACAGATGAGGTAGTTCAGGATGAATGATGAGTCTTTCTTTCTTGTGATGGTGGATAGAGGCACAACTTTGACCCACTTGGTAAAGTATTATGTGGTTGTAATTATGAACTTGTGTCCATTGGATGAAGATGGGTGAATTTTTCCTACAAGATCCAATCCCCACTAACGAAATGACCATGTTGATGCGAAGGGTTGCAACTCTTATGCTAGTGCATGGATAAGATTACCGTGGATTTGGAATTTCTGACACTTTTTAACAAATTGGAAGGACTCTCTCTCCATAGTCAGCCAATAGTATCCCAAACGAAGGAGTTTCTTAGTGAGGGTTAGACCACTTAAATGAGTGTCGCAAATACCCTCATGGACTTCTTGTAAAGTCGTTTCAGACTCGTCGTGTTCTAGACATTGTAAGAGAGTTCCATCAAGACCTCATCGGTATAGTACATCCGCAATAAGAGTATGATGGGCAGCTTGGCGGATGAAATTTCATTTTTGGTTTCGAGAGAGATTGGGAGGAAGGATATTATTTTTTAGGTAGGTATAGATCTTCCCATAAATGGAGGTATTGGCATCAATTAGGTGGCATATGAGTTGGGATTCTGAATCATCATAAGCGAGGGTAAATAGTTGCTCCACCATGAACTCATAAAGACTTCATTTTTCTAGAATTTGGAGTAAAGAAGTAATGGTAGCCATAGCGTCAGCAACATTGATGTCAACCCTTGGGATTTGAGAAAATTGTATGTCAAAAAAATATTTCTTGAAGTCATCAATCATCCTTTTATAGGGCATCAGTTTGTCATCCTTTGTTTGGTAATAATCATTGACCTGATTAATGACTAGTTGAGAATCCTCGTAGACCTACAGTTTTGTTATTTTCCATTCTACTGCTATTTTGATGCCGATGATGAGGGCCTCATATTCTGTCATGTTGTTGGTGCAAGGAAACATCAGGTGATATGACTTCATAATGGTGTGCCCTAAGGGAGTGATGAATATAATTCCTTTTCCTGATTTGTGTTGAGTATATGAGCCATCAAAATATAGTACCCATTGTTGTGTTGTTACAGTGAAGACATCATCATATGGAAATTCCACGTACAAAGGATGATCATCATGAATTGGTGCATCAACCAATTGATCGGTGATAGCTTGTCCTTTGATTGCTTTTTTTTCGACATATTGGATGTCAAATTCACTGAGTATCATCACCCACTTGGCTAATCTTCGTGTCAGGTTTGCTTTGCTAAGGAGATATTTCAGAGGATCTATCTTGGCTATGAGTTTGATTGTATGAGTCAGCATATAGTGTCGCAATTGTTGCATAGCAAACACTACTGCTAAACAAGCTTTCTCAATGGGTGTATAGTTGATTTCATAACCATTTCGAGTTTAGCTAATGCAATATATTTCTCTCTCCTTTCTTGTTGAATCTTCTTATGCCAACAAAGCTCCCAATGATCGATTAGTTGTGGCTGTGTACAATAAGAGAGGCTTTCCTTCTATTGGTGGTGCTAGGACAGGTGGAATCATTAGGTATTAATTTAGTTGATTGAGATTTGCCTCACATTTCTTGTCCCATTGAAAGAGAACATTCTTGTGCAACAAGTGGGTAAAAGGATGAGTTTTGTCAGCCAATTGTGATATGAATCTTCTGATTGACTAGAATCTACCTTGAAGGGATCTTAACTGACTGATATTTTTCAGAGGTGGCATTTCCATGATAGCTTTTACTTTTGCAGGGTCTACCTCAATACCTTTTTTTTACACTATATATCCTAGTAGCTTTGTTGATGTTACCCCAAACACACATTTCTTTGGATTCAAGCGGACGTTGAACTTCTTTAGTTGGGTGAATATTTTGTCTAGTATCTCCAAATTTCCTTTTCTAGTGTAATATTTGGCTAACAAGTTGTCCACATAATCTTCCATGAAGGTATGCATCATGTCGTGAAAGATGGTTGTCATGGCTCTTTGGTATGTGGCCCCTACGTTCTTCAATCTGAAGGGCATGACGTTCCAACAAAAGGTTCCCCATAGGAAAGTGAAAGTTGTCTTATCCTGATCTTCAGGTGCTATCTTGATTTGATTATAACCAGAAAATCCATCCATTAGTGACAACATGTCATGACTTGCTATTAATTCAACAATGATATCAATGTTTGGCAAGGGGAAATCATCTTTCGGGCAAGCCTTGTTGAGGTCTCTAAAGTCTGTACAAATCCGTTTGCTGCCATCAAGTTTCGAAACAGGTACAATGTTGGATATCCACTTTGCATAATCAATGGGTCGGATGAATCCTACATCCAATAATTTATGTAATTCCACTTTCGCCAATAGGGCAATGTGAGGATGCATTTTTCTCAACTTTTGCTTGACTGGTTTAATTCCTAAAGGAAGGGATAAATGATGCATGATGAGATCTGGGTCTATCCCTGGCATGTCTGCATATGACTAGGAAAAGTTGATTTTTTGTTATTCAAAGAACTTGATAAAGTTAGGCTTCTCTTGTTTTGTCAATGATTCTACTAGATGGAGATTTTTCACTGTTCTGCATTGTCGACATTAATGGACTACGTTGGCTCGATTAGGACTTTGGATCTTTCTTGGAAGTGCTCGAGAAGAGTGTCAAATTTCCCATCCTTCGGTGCCTCAGAGAGGTTTTCACCGTCAGATGCGCTCTTTATTTTTATTCTCTCTTGATCTGATACTACCATGGAATGGTTTTCACCATCAGATCTTTCTTTTCTTTCATTCATTTTGCAGCTGGGAAATTTGGCACTCCCTTGTTTGGAAGCTTCATTGTGACATTCAATGGTGGAACCCATTTTAGGAGTAACAACACAAAGAAATTTGATGATGGCCTCATCATTTGAAAAGGTGGGGATATCAATAGGGTCAGTTTGGTCCCAATCTATAATTTCAAGATGTACTAATAGTAAGGGATAGTCAGATGGGTTCAAGTCAGAGGTCGTAAGGGTCCTAATGGAAACATTGTCATCGAACAATACCATGGCAAGGTCAAGTTCTATGATGTTGCTCTCTTTCGAGTGATTTGTGTCGCTAGGATTTTGGTCATCTTCACTTAAGCTATCGATATCTTACAATCCTAATTCAAATGGTTGTAACCCTGAGCTTTGTCCCTCCTCAAGTGTGGGAGTGTACTTGTGTATCACATCAATGTCCTTATCATGACATGACTCTTCTGATAGTGAATCCCATTCACATTTATTGGAATCAGTTTCATAGTGGTCACTTGCTTGGAGTAGTAGGATCCTTTCAACAACCTTCTGCTTTAGATCCTCCTTTGTTCCTTCGTCCTTCTGATGCTCTTTATAACCCAACCCTATCTTATCTTTTGGATTTGTTATAGTGGGTTGGATAGGTTCTATGATACCTTCTTTCCTTTTTCCAATAGGTCCTTGTCCCTCATATCCCATTTTTTCCAAGATTGAGAATCCTTTTCCATATTGAGTGGTTTGGACATTAGCCATTGCTGCTTGAGAATTAGTTTAATCCTTGTAAAGCCAATTCAAAATATCTTTTTCATCAGATTCCTCTGCTTGGGTGCTTGTTTTTATGAATCGACCATCAAAAAGTGTGATAGGTTGCGAGGATAATTGTGACGAGGTTGATGGTTGACCATGGGATTTTGGTGAAATTAATTGTGAGAGGAAAAGGGATTGTTTGATGGAGTATTCACCTACACCTTTTCTTTGACTTGGACTTTATTCTCAAACTGTTTAGCCAAAGTATTGAGTTGGGCTTCAGGATTGGTAGATGCAGAGGTGCTAGGTTCTTCCTTTTTATTGAGTTGTTTGAATGAGGAACTTGGGTGACTTTCTGTTAGAAACCCTAGATCAGACATGCAAACCTAAACACCTTCCACAGAAGAGAAAACATAAAAAAGTAGAGCTTTGCATGCGATTGTGCAAAATGATATATTCAAGAATTCAATATTACAATGAGATGATTTGCTTTATAAAAGAAAAGTATGCAACCCTAATGTTGACCTAAAATTAGCTCAACTAAATAAAGCTTACTTATTAATTAAGTAAACTAATTTTAGGTCAACATTAGGGTTGCATACTTTGCTTTTATAAAGCAAATCATCTCATTGTAATATTGAATTCTTGAATATATCATTTTGCACATTCGCATGCAAAGCTTTGCTTTTTTATGTTTTCTCTTCTATGGAAGGTGTTTAGGTTTGCATGTCTGAGCTAGGGTTTCTAACATGGTATCAGAGCCTTGACATGCAACCCCTTCTCAAATTTTGGAGAAATTCATTGCAGAGTTCGTTCGGGGTTCCTCGAGGATTTCATGCCTTGAGTTCATCTATGCAGCATTTTGGATCAGATCGGGCTTCACCATTGGATTCAGAACACTGGGAAAAGTCAGGTTTGGCTTTTATTTTGCAGATTTTGGTCATCATTTGCCAGATTTGTGAGGGTTTCATGGTTGCTGATTTTTTGGAAGCTCTGGAGGTGGCTGTTTTTTTGAAGCATTTTGAGCAAAAACGGAGGTCACCATTGCGTTTGCAGCGGCCAAAAACCCTAAGATCGCCTTTCATTTGTAGCTTTTGGCGAAGTTGGTTAAGAGGGAAAACAAATTTTGCCAGGGAGGCCGTATGGCCTCCCCAGCACGCATTTCGAGGTAGTTTTTCTCATGCAAATCGAGAAAAAAAATGGAAATGCACTTTGGTTTTCGCGCCGCCAGTTCTAAAGGAAGGTGCCACCAGGCGGCCACCATTCGCCGCCGTCACCGGTGGCTCCCCCTCCATTCGCCGCCAGTTACCACCACCCCCGCGCCCCTTCAGTGCTCGACCTTGGTCCCATTGGTGTCCGTGGGCTATCCTTCGGGGGGCTCCACCATCAACAGCACCAGGAGCGGCGCCACCTCAGCACCGCCCGCCCACCACCCGCTTGGTGGCGGGTTTCTTTTTTGCTCCAGCCCTGCTTGTGGTCATATGGCTGATCAGGGGCCAAGCCGAAAGGAGCTATATTTTTGCGCTTGTTTAGTCTTGCAGTACCCTGAATTGCCCTCTTATAGGTCTTTTTTTCATTTTATCATAACTTTTGATCCCGGAGGCAAAATTTTTGAAACGAGATAGCGTTGGAAAGCTGATTCCGGCACCGATCCAATGTTGTTGGTATTTTTTTCTGATTTTGCTCTAAATTTATTTTGTAGGTCCTTGAACTCAGAACTTTTGTTTTTCACTCCGAAGGGCATATCTTTTGACTCGGTGATCCTTTTTTTGCCATTTTTGCAGCATTGGAAAGCTGGTTCAGTCCTCTACACAGATTTGAGGTCTTTTTTAATTTTCTATTTATGCATGTTAGTCATTCTCTCCTTTTACAGTCATTTGGGATTGTAATAAATGAACTGATATAAAGTTCCATCAGGGGGGTTTCTTGCATAATAATCTTCATCGTGTTTTGATGGCAACTCGCATGGGTTGTAATCTGGTTTCTTAGTTTGTTTTGGCCATATTTTGTCTTAGCTTGACACATACCAAATTCATTTTGGTTCACACTTTAGATTGAGAGCCTATGGTTAGTGATCTGCATCGAATCCATCTCAGTTTGAGGGCCACTAAATTTGTGGTTATTGTTCTCGAGTCTGTATGGTAATTTTTCCCATGGAAGAGTTTCAGTCTCAGTTTGGCATCGGCATCGAGATTCACGGCTTCTAGATTATGTCATCATCATATCATCTACTGTTGCTTCATGGATTCCAAGGTTGTTCTAGTTTGGAGTTTTCGAGTGTTCCATGGCATCGGGTCTGTTGTTGCATTATTATGATTCCGATATGGTTTCTTGTAGACAGAAGTATCTTTCCTTGCTTGCCGGATTGCGGTTCCAATGTTACTCCACAGTGTTCTTCCAGTGATTCTTTGCAGCAGCCATCTCATTGTAGGGGTGTTGTCCCACTGGGTTTTCCTTCTCTACCTCATTATTGCATTTGTACATGAGTACCTGATCAGGCCTAGTTGCCGAGACCCATTCATGCTTTCTTGCATTCATCTTAGTTTTAGGTGCATGCTTATCTAGTCTCCCTAAGTTGCACTTATGGGGGGGTGTTAGTGTAATTAATATTTAATTACACTTCCATAACTTTACTTAGGTTTGCATGTTTGATCTAGGGTTTCTAACACTTTCTTCATTAGAGGATGTGGCTAGAAATTTCGACAATGGATTGGCTTGACTTGAATTATTGGAGATGTCAGGGGTGGAATCAAGAGCTTCTCGGTTATGAAGCGCAAACACATCTTGGACAGCCTTAAGGGTATTGCAATGTTGGGGACTATTGGAATCAACAGGAATGGTAATTTGTTGCCCATTGCAAGGAAAGTTTAAGCACTGATGGTACGTTGAATGTACAACCTCATTTCATGGATCCAAGGATGACCCAAGAGTATATTATATGTCAAATCCTTATCCAGAACTTGGAAAACCACGTCTTTTTGAATTGGCCCTACCTGAATCAGTAGCACTATCGATCCCTTTTAAGCTCTTTCATCATCGTCATAGGCCTTAATGATGATCTTTTTCCTTGCATCTATTATATTTTCAGAGAACCCTAGTGCACAGACAAGCTTTAAAGTACATATATTAAGACTGGCTCCTCCATCTACTAGGATGCGCTTGACATGAATTTTATGGATTAGGACCTCAATATGGAGTGTTGTGTTATGACGATGGGCAAGAGATACATCATCATTTTTTGAAAAGGATAAGCAATGAGGCGCAACTAGATGTCCCACCATGGCTTGGAAAGTGCAGACTTCCAAATCATTTGGTATTGTTGTATCAACTAGGGCCTTTCCCAAGATCTCTTTGTGGGTGGGTGAGATTTTAAGGAGCTCCAATATTGATATTTGTGTGGGAATTTTTCGGAGCTGATAAAAAATGTTATATTTATGAGATAGGGCATCAGGTGTTTTGGAAGTGTTTCCCTTCAAAATATATTTGGTTTGTGCCCTTGTAGTCACATTTACGGGTACACTGTCTTCTTTTCCTTTGATCTTAATGACATTAATTTGATTATTTATTGCAACCATGTCTTGTTGGGTATTATGTACTTGATTGGAGGGAATGTTGGCATCATTGATTAGATGGTTGGTTGCAACAAGGTCTGGTGTGTTATTGATTTCAATTTTGTCTGTGTGATCTTCAACAACTGAAATATGATAAATAGTGTCATCATAAACATAGTTCACACCTTTTCCTTTGTTGTTCATGTTAGAAGATTCCCCTTTATCATAATTTGGCAAAGGGTTTTTGAATACCCCATGATCGGTGTTTGCTTGGGATTCTTCAATTTGTATGACCTTATTGTCAATCAAGTCTTGTATCTTGTGTTTTAATTGCATGCAACTATTGGTTAGGTGACCTTTGCATCTATGAAGTTCACAAAAGTGGGCCTCGTTCCACCATGATGATTTAACTTTGGGTTTAAACCCTTGAGTGTCGGGTATGGTAATGAGATTTTCTACAATAAGTTCTTTCAATGTAGATTCATATGATTGACCCAAAGGTGTGAACTTTCGGCGATTGTTTGATGTTTGATATGGTAAGATCCTGGATGTTGTATTACTTTGATTGTTTTGAGTATTGCCTTGGTTGGTATTTTGGATGTTGCTTTGGTTGGTGTTTTGGGTGGTATTTGGATTGGTGTTCGAGGTGCTTCCTGAAAAATTGAAGATCGATTTAGCATTATGCATTTCAGTTGAAGTATCATTGTTGTTATTTTTCTACTTTTTCCAAAATTTTGGTTTGTCATTGTTGGAGGAATTGGATGAATTGCTTTCATTATAAATTTTTAAAATTCCCCTCTTGACCAAGGCTTCCTCAATTTTGATCCCATTTTCAATTAGTTTTTCAAAAGTTGGAGGACATTGTAATTCAAGCCTATAAGTCATGTCATCATTTAAGTTATCAATGAATACCTCCATCTTTTCTTTTTTTGGTATGGGACAGGGTACCTTGTGAATAACCTTCTCCACCTTTGTTAAAATACTAGAAATGATTCTCCCTTCGTTTGTTTGACATTACAAAGGTCCTTCATTGTGATTTCCTATTGAATATTATGAGTATTGGGTGATAAACTTGTTCACTAATTCCTCAAAATATTTGATCCCTAGAGGTAATTGCGAGAACCATTGCATACACTGCCCTCCCAAATTGCATGGGAAAATTCAAGGCTCATAGTTCTAAATTCCCTTACATGATCGATGGGATCTGTCTTTCCATTGTATTTGTCAAATTTGGAGAATTCACAATGTTTGGGGAATGGTATCATGTTGACACTTGGATCAAAAGGGTAGGGGCATATATCATGTATTAAGTACCTCTTAGTGGTTCCAGTTTGCATGTTTTGCATTTTTTGTTGGAGGGTTTGTATTTGTTGTGTTAAGGTAGCCATGGGGTCATTGCTCCTTGCTTCATTTTTTGTTTCAATTGGTATTTCAGTTTCTATCCTCTTAGGAGTTTTTGCAATTTTGTGATATCAAAATCATCGGGTAGTTTGACTCCTTTGTTTGCTAACATCAAAAGGTATTTCTCACCCTCTTTTTCAAAGATCTTCTCCATGAATTTATGAAAATTGGGGTCTTGTTGAACTTGTTCTATGGTTTCATTTGTTATTTCTTTCACCTCATCTCGAGGAACTTTGAAAAAAGGATTCTCTTCTCTTTCAACCATGGTGTTTTGGTTTTCAATTTCCTTTTGTTCAAGTTTTCGCTTTTGCAATCTTCTTAAAACGGGCATACAAGTAATGAAAATTTTCTAAACGTTTGACCAAAGTTTGGGAGTGCAAAAAGGATTGGTTAGAATCTGATTAAGCAAGCTTTATTTCAGGATGAAGGATGATGAATCCTGATGAAGGATGATAAATCCTGATGGTGAAATGCAACTGCTAAATCAGAAATGGGTGTGATGAGGGCCACTTTTGAATGTTTGATCAATGATTAGACGAGAGATTTTCACTTGAAAATGCTAGTTTCAACAAGTTTAAGATTCTGATTCCTCTATTGTATCAACTGATTTGGACGGTTGGAGTATTGTATTGTCGGTTGCGAAATGTAAGAATGACGAATGGGTTGGCTATGATTATGCCTTTGTGAAAGATCTCTTCGTTGATAATAAGCTTGTGAATTTCAAGGCTCTAAAGCAAAATCATCAGTATATCCTCTATCGAAGTCATGATATCTATGGATGAAAATTTGATAGTCAAGCAAGACCTTCCTACTTTGGTACAAGAAGCGTCTCCTTTTCAAAAGTTTCTTGTAGCTAAGTTGTTTCTTTGGTTTCCTGATTCTTGCAATAAGGGATTTCTTGACAAATGTTGTTGATTTATAATTCCTTAACATAAAATGATTAACGAAAATGCCGCAAGCAACAAGTCAAAATGTTGGTTTCAACAAGTTGAAAGAAAATTTTGGACAAGGAAAAGATGTTTTAGAAGGAATCTCCGAATAGGGTGTTAATTGGCAAAGGGGAGGTCAATTTTAGCTTTATGTTTGCAAATTTATCGAATGCGCTAAAACAGTGCACAGATGTGCCAAAACTCAGATGCGTTATGGAATGGTACAGATGCATTATGGGAAGGGTTGGATGTGCCATAATAGGCAATGTATGCGCTATAACAACAAATGAATACATTGCAAGATGGCACAGATGCACTATAACAGAGGAGGGATGCGCTAAAACAACAAATGGATGTGCTAGTTTATGACAACGATGTGCCAGAACAGCTGAGGGATGCGTTAGAATAGTTCATGGATGCGCTAATCTGGAAAAATGCTTTATGGTTTTTGGCAATTTGATGGATTTTTCTGGTTTCAGCAATGAACTTTGGATTCTTTGGTTTGGATTTTTTTCTGAATCAGTAGTTGAACATGTTTGTGTGATGTTTGTTTGGATATTTGATTTAAAAACACATGGGTAAAGACACATCAAACACGCACAATCCTAGGTTGTGTAAGATAATATTCTTTTGGATTCCACATAGATTTTACTCCAACTGCACTTATTCTTAGCGGGTGATTTAGAATTTTGGCCACTTAGACTCCCCCTTACATTGCACTCACTTCTCGGACCAACAAAGCTTCAAACTCCCATGAATCTCCCATGGAAAGTTTTTCACCTCTACTAAAAATTGCGAGAATGTGGATGTCTTGGCAACGACCATTGTTGCACCAAAGAATAGATAAGGGTAATTTTTGGCTTACAAAAAAAAAGGGGTTTTAGTAGGGGCATTTTGTTCATGGGGGATCATCCATAAGGAAAGAGACCATTGTTGCCCTTCTTGTCAGAACAATCCTCGTCATACTCAAACTTTCCTCAAGTACCCAT
Organism: Sequoiadendron giganteum; assembly: GCA_007115665.2. Classification (NCBI taxonomy): domain Eukaryota; kingdom Viridiplantae; phylum Streptophyta; class Pinopsida; order Cupressales; family Cupressaceae; genus Sequoiadendron; species Sequoiadendron giganteum. Next base: position 208,671,167 of record CM021107.1, read on the forward strand.
ATTTATATCCTGGGTGGAAGTCACTTGGCTTTAGCGTGTTCTTGGTTGGATCATTCCCTCTTTTCGAAGTGGGGAGGCAGGCCCTGTAACATTCAAAATGCAATATTATGAATGAGTCTTGCTTTCTGATCACCCAGTTAAGGGGAGAGCATACACGCTTACCATTCCAAACACAACAAGCATGGTGTAAATTTATCCCTCCTAATTATGCTAGATTCCTAACTTAACCAAAGGGAATGACAAATAGATTCAACCCTGCAAACAATCATTAGTAGTTTCAGTCCATTGTTTTTGAAAAATTAAGCAGCATTTACAAGGTGTTGTACCCTGCACAAGGGGCCCAAGGGCCAAAAGAGAATAAACATAGTTTAAAACAAACTTTGAACTATAGAACAACCAGAAACAACTAACAGACAGCTGTAGAAACCAAAGAATTAAGCAACACCAGACATAGAGGGGTCCAGGCTAGCTTCACGAGACCGAGTTCGAGGAGCTGACATAGATTTCTTCTTCTGGAGAACGAACGACCAAGGAGGCTCAGAAACAGGAAGCAAAGAGAAAGGAGAGAGGAGCGACTCCTCCACAACCACCACATGACCACCAAACAGCGAGGGAGTCGACAGTGAGGCAATGGAGGAGGAAACAACCAACGGGACAGAAGTAACAGGGTTTATCAATGCAGCGACAACAGGGGACTCTAGCACAACAGTGTCAGTAGAACTGACCAAAGAAGGATCCACAACATTCTTTTATTTGTTTCATCAAAATCTCTGACTACGTACAAGGTTCCTACAAAATAGAAAAACACAGATTAGTCTCATAAATCTAGAAAATTTACCCTAAAAACCAGATGCGCCATTACAGTAATCGAATGTGCTAAAACTCAGACCAAATGCACTAAAAGAGAGACCAAATACACTAAATGATAGATTGAATACGCTAAATTGGAAATGCACAAAATAAAAATTTAAAACCCCGTAATGCGTCGAAAGAACAACTATATGTGTTGAAACAGGAACTCAATGTGCCAGAACAGAAGCCGAATGCACTAGAAGAACCGCCAGATGCACCGAAACAAGAACTCAATGCACCGATAAATTTTGCAGATGCACCAGAGAAAAAATCGGATGTGCTATTTCGTCACTTTTTCACGGAACCTACGAAGAAAAACTCAACAAAAAGACAGATTAAAGATGGGGCTAGGCCCCACGGTGGGCACCAATTTATGTGTGTGGTTTTAAAGTGTGCCAATTATAGTAATTAATTAATAAAACTAAACACACACATCCATGCAATGTATTACATAAAAGAAATAGAAATAACATAATTAAATTGCTACAACTATCCTCTCAAATAATTCCATGGTTCTCTAGTCTTAAGGACCTTCAAAATTCATTCTCTCAAATTTATTAAAGTGTTGCACATGAATCTACAAAGATGACAACATAAGAAATTAGAAGATGTTGTGCAATGCAAACTACACTCCTACATCACTATATTTTTGGATTTTTGATGCTTGAATGTTGAATGATCAATGATGGAGTACTGATATGTTCAAATGATGCTAAGACTAATAATGCAAATCTAATGGTAATGATGTATAAAAGATGCAATAAACTAAAATGCTAAAATGGAATTGCTATGATAACACTATATGAAATAAAATGCTAAAAGCTAACTACAATGCTCTCCAAATGCTCTTAAGATTTCTGCAGCATAAACTTGTAAAAATCTCCTTATTGAAAAGTTGTAGAAATGCTCTCTATTTATAGATATTTTCGGGCTTGAGATGATGTGGCAAAGACGGATAGTCGAAATCGTGATCCTGAAGCATCAATGGTTGAGCACAAAGAGGTTGGAGGAATTCATGGAGGTTGGTCCATTTGGAAGAGCCAATCTTCCAAGTTTCCAAGAGCATCATTTAATAGAAGGAGCCATGTGTCTCCCAGGAAGTTAGGAGGTTGAGAGGTTAGAGAGAATATTCCTAATTTTAAAATTAGAAATAAATGAAAATGTGTGGCATATGATGAGGTGGCAAGATGAGTTGGAGGTGGTTAGAATAAATATGGAGACAATGCCAAATTTGAATTAAAAATTCAAATTTAAATGGAAGAGGGAAATTGATTAAATAACAAATTATTTTAAATTTGTGCATTCAATTAATTTAAGAGGAAAGTGATTTTTGGAAAAGAAGAATTTAGGGAATGAACCATATAAATAAATTTATCAATTTATTCATATTAGTAGAAGAATTGGGATTTATTAGTTAAATAACAAGTATTTAATTAATTGTGTTACAAACCATTTTTACGTGCATACAATTATAATGTCAAAATTATTCACCAAGAACTAAATATTTGAAACCCTTGGGCTCCTTGCAATATCTCTTTTTTGTTGAATTTGAAAGTACTTTGTTTCAATTTTCCCTTGAACCCATTTTAAAAATGAAGCCTTTGGGCCCTAAAAACCATGGAAAGGGGCATTGAAATATACATTAAAATCAAAAATCTGTTAAGTAGTACATTATGGAGGATGCCCATACCTCTCAGACATTCCTTCTCTATGAATCATGTGGGAAATCATGGCGTAGGATGTTCATCTATACCTAAAAAGCATGGAGACATGCTCTTCTATGAAATAAAAAAATCCTATACATTAATTTGTATTAGATAGGAAGTACCATGGTGTGAGAGAATTCCCAAAAAATCTATAGGAAGAACCCTAGAAGGTCGCATTTCATTACTTTTGGTAGTTGAATTGTCATGGAGTTGTAGGTAGGTAAGTGACACAAGGTAAAATGTGAAAGCTTCAAAGTTTGGGGGTTAGGGATACATCATAAATCATACAACTATCAAGGAGTTGGGGATTGGGAGTATGGCATACTTCATACTTAAAGAAAATAGATAAGGACCTATCTTTGCAACATTGACTCCAAAAGGATATGTAAAGGAAATTATCAAAGATTCGGGGATTTGAGGCACTAATGAATTTATCCATTAATGCATGCAAATAAGGATAATTCTAAGCCAATAACATTGATAAGATAACATAGTGAAAAGTGTCAAGGATTAGCATTCAAGGATACTTATACCTTGTACCACATTAGAAATATTCTCAAATCTCCAACTCTGAAAAAGTATATAGAAGAAAACATTAGAAATCATGGATTAGGGGTACCAATGAAAAGGTACTTGAGTAAAGGGATGACTGATACTACAACTCTAAAAGGTAACTTAATATAGGGATCAGGGAGTTAAAGTTTAGAGAGAAAACATGTTCGTAAGATAAAGTTGGATATTATGAAAAAAGAAAGGAAAAAGAGCCAGACATGGATGAAAGGCATATATTAAGAAGGAAATTTTTAATATCTTGATAGGGATAAAGGAACGAGGTTGAGTTGGAAGGAAAGGCATACCAATAAGGGAAACTCTGAAAGGGATGATAGGAAGGGAAACTCAAACTATGACAAAAACACAATCCTTAGAATTTTGAATATAAAACTTCTACTTTTAGAAAATTTTAGGATTCCTACAACTTATAACATATGATAGGCACATGGAGGACAAAAAAGCAAAAAGATTAAGAAAAAATGACACATGTAGACCCATACAAATATTTCTCAGATTAGTTACACTCGAGGAAAAATGATACCTACATGCACATAGGAGTTAGTACACGAGAAAAAATAGACAATCTAAAATGGGTGACAAGAGGATCAAAAAAATAATTAGAACCAACACTAAGACTACTAGTAAACCAAAACTTGACCCTACCATTATGATCATGACAAACACCTCCCATGCCAACATTTCTAGGATTGTCTTTTGAAGATTCATCAACATTAATTTTAACCAAACCTACAGGAAATATTTACCACTTGGTAAGTAGATAATCTTGAGGATTCTTATTGGAAGAGGTAGAAGAAAAAGAAGCCACACAAATACCAAGTCCCATTAGAACTCTAAGTTCTCACCACAAAGTCAATAATTTTTAATCCAAACTTGATAGGTTTCTTTTAGATTGGTCATTATTTTGCCCAAACTTGACTTATATGCCTTACTGTACCATTGAAAATACTTTGATTTTGTTCCCACCAAATATCCCCATATCAAAGCAAGACTAATATCATGCAATAGATTAATGGATTTTAGCTTCAAAGAAGGTCATGTCAAATTCAATCACAAGTGTCTTGGATAAACTCATAAATATTCAAATAAATTCCTAACAAATCACACATAAACGATGAAGAAAAAAGGAAAAGGGGCAAGCTAAGAGAAAATGTCTACTAGACTCTTTATCTTGAAGGTAGATAATATATCTATTTGGATAAACAATTCCACATTTATAAAGATTATATTGATGAAGAAATTTATCTAAAACTACAAACCACATGAATCATTAGCCTCTCTCATCAAGAAATATACCTTTTCAACTCACAACCTTAAAGAGTGAGAGTGTTGTAGTGCTCATTATTCAAATAGGTGAGACCTATGATTGAAATCTCTTCCTTCTTTTCTCAAATAACTTTTCTATGTTGATTTATTAATTTTTAATACATATACAATAGAATCAATTTAAATTCCCTCGATCCCTAGATCTATTCAAAGGAGATAGTAAATCCTCAACCAATCAAAGAAAGAAAGAAAACTAAGGTTGAGACTATATCCCCATTGATTGGTGTAAATAGGTTATATATCTTTTAAACCTAGATGTAATAGGATGAAAGTTCAAATATGTTAAAGAGGTTAGAAAAGATTGAATGCAAACAAAGGAAGATAAAAATCAATGCAAAATCACAAAACCTTCACCTAGAATCTTTTCTTCACTCCTTGATGAGCGGAAATGGAGTGCACCCTTATTCCATTTGATTTGCTCTTGATGTTGATATGTGGATTAATCAATTGTGTAGCATAATCATGATAGGATTGATAGTGATTGCAAGATAAGAGATCAAAATGACATGTAAGTATGATAGCTCAAGATATTCTTAGGTGAAAATGAAGGAAGAGTGCCTCTAGATATAGAGTCTTGAAGAGGCAAAATCAATGGCTAGAAATGATTGATGATGGATGACTAAAATTGAAAGAGAATTAGGTTTTGGATAAGGATGCAATCATATGACAAGTGCCAAATGATAGATAGGATCTAGGTTTAGGATAGAGATAAGGGAAAAAATCCTTATGACAATGGCTAGGATTAAGAGGTTAAATGAGATGAATGGATACATTAAAAAGTTAGTTTGACTTTTGGGCAGATGTCTAGGTTCAATAAATTTAGGCAAAGGGTTAATTAGACATGTGAAGGGGACATTTGTCACATGAAGACAAATTTAAATTATAATCTACGTGAACAAGATGAAGGGCTAGGATTAGATGTACAAGGATAATGGATAAAAGACAATTAATTAAATAAAGAAAATAAATAAAATATTTATTTAATTAATGGGATCATGATAAGAATTAAATAAATAAAAAATATTTATTTAAAGGATTATGGAAAGATGGAAATAATTACGCCGAAGGCGTCCCTACGCTCAGTTTTTGCAACCTTTTTTTAAGCGAACGATACAGATTGCCGGACAAAGCGATGCAAGACGAATCTCAGACGTTCATCATTTTCGCCATTTTTTCGGCCGTTTTGGCCCCTTTTTGCTGCTTTCCCCGCTTTCAACTGTTTTTCTCTGTTTTTGGCTTTTCTCTGTTTGGTTCATCATTTGCCCGCGCTCCTCCAAACTCTGATGGGATGGTTGAGCATTTAGTTAGGGTTTATTAAATATCTACCGCGACACCATCAAAGCATTCGATTTTTGTGTTTCTAGCGCTTGTTGAAAGGGATTTTACTCTGCAAGTTTCTAGCGCTTGTTGAAAGGGAAGTCGACACGAGGGAAGCCCCCTCGCAAGCAGCTGGAAACCAAGGCGGCAAGAAAGAGTGCCCTTGATCCGTAAATACCAGAGCTCAGCCATGTCGGCGTTGCAAGAGGCAGCAGATCCAGTTAGAACTCCGAAAACAAACTCTTGGCACAGGTGTAGATGGGGCTCATCAGTCCCGGGCTATTGTTCAGTCTCTCCCTACCAGGTACGGATTGGAATCACATCCGATCCGGAGGAAGGCTAGGGTTGGGTATGTATGGTGGCCCATATGCGCCCCTGCCTGGATGAATCGGAGTAAACTGATTGCAAGGGCAGTGGTAATTTTTGTTAGATGATGTAGTTGCAAATGCCTTGGTTGATGCGTATGAAAATCTTAAGGCTCTCAAGGAGCCCGAGTTGTGTAAAATCCCACCATGCCCTTCTGCTTTCTCACTCTCTACAGAGATTTCGTACCTCAGTTCGCTCACGCGCCTTTCAGTTTGTCAATTCTCCGTGTCGTAAGTGTTATTTATTTACCTTGGTTATGCTTTCATTGTTTTAGTGCTTGCTTCTTGCGAGATGCACTTATGAGCTACTCATGTAAGATTCTTTATTATTCTGAACATAATGAACATTCCCTTTTTCAGTCCTGGTTAAAATGGTTTCTCAAATTGTGATAATTTTGTTGAACTGTTCCACTGAATTAAACACTGAATTAGAACCATGGGATTGAGCCATGTTGAGTGCAAGATAACTTGTTTTATTTGAGATAATTTTAGGTTCGCTCAGCATCCCAAGAAATTACAATCTGGCCTTTTGCTCATTCGAAGTAATATTTTGACAAGGGGTCAATGGGTATTTAGTTTGTAAAATGTCTTATACTGCATCCCGATTTAGTTGTTGTATTACAGCAAACATAACATTGGCTTACTACGGTCTCGAAAAGACATGAAAATATTTGGGTTTTGATATTAAATTGGATTTCTATGCTTCAAAAGACTCTTCACATCCTGTTGAAATAATATCCCTGCTGCTGGGCATTTAAGGGTTAATTACTGCTGAAGTGGCCAATATGATTAGACAAGATTGCACTATCACTATGAGAAAAACCAAAGCCTTCAAAAATGAAAGAACTCCAAGATGGCTTTACACCTGCCAATTGCATTTGCTTGAAACTTTCTAAAGCCTTTTCAACAAATCCATTATTGACATTTGAGGAATATGAAAGGGGAAATTTTATGAATATCATAGATGAAAAGCTTGTGCATATATAATGGTGGTTGGTTACTCAGGAAACCACATCAAAGGTATGGATTTGTTTAGAGTTCTTTCGGCAGTTTTTTTGTTGTTAATGCAACAGTTAATGAGTTTAGTTAATAACATTTAAGGACCACTAACTACATTGCATTTTTAGAGTTGTTTACTAGCTACTTAGTATCTTTGGTCTAAATGGTTAGTGGCTATCAAGAACTGCAGTTTCTCATAATGTTGAACCTTTTCATAGTGTGGGTGATTATTGTTACAATTTGTGTTTATAATTGGATAAAATAAGGACTCTAGCTATTCAGGAGACAACATCAGAGGTGTGGATACATGATGCTTATCACATGCACCTTTCCGTACCGGTATGTGCACAATCTTTTAACTACAGATTATAATCTTTCACAATCCATATTGTTTAGAACAGATATTTTTATGTGTACGGAGAGAAGACATTCACACGCATTCCAAGGATCTGCTATCTTAGATTTTGAACCCTGAAATCTGTTATGCTCTTCCATATTTCAAGGATTTGTTTTTCTTGGTCAATTTTGGGCGGGGATATGAGTCACAGCTGTGTGAGATAAGCTTGGGTTGCCCTATGTTGTGGGGTAATCTTGGGTTACATTCTTAATATTTAATCTTTTGATCAGGCTTGAATATCTCTTTTTCAGACGACACTTTGTGTTCATGATAGTACAACTTCATCACATGTTCATTGAGATTATTCACCACCTGTTCTTTGTTATGGTGATGGGGATTCCATTCTTTATGAAAATGGGACATGAGTTCTCTTAGTATGTGTCCTTTTGTTTCTTGATGGCTGAGTTCTATATTTATTTTTTCAACCTACAATAAAGGTATGTATGTTCTGGTAGGAATGCAAGATTTCATTGAGAATACTTTTCATACTTAGTTAATATACCCCACGTATTCATTGAAACAGGTAATCACATTTTCTTCTTCGACCTTACAAGTGTTCTCCATACCATTACACTATAGTTCCTTAGAATCCAAGAGTTTACTTTTAATCAGTCTTCTGATGGCTTCCGGGGAAGTCCCCAAATTGGTGACAATATTAAGGAACTATGAATTAGTCTGGTTCTTTAATTATGGTTGCACACTATCTGCTTTGATTGCACACTATAGCTTCTTAGAATTGAAAAGGCTACTTCTAATCAGCCTTTTGCCTAAAGACTTACTTCTGAAAACCACAAAATGGTGACATTGCCAAGGAACTATGAATTAGTCAGTTTTTTTATTATGGTTATACACTAATTTGTACCTTGGTATGTCTCTTATTTTTTGATTGCTTACTCCAATTTTTGGACCTTTGCTATTGGCAAACGGAAAGCCTACTGCAAATAAGACCACCTGCTAGCACTATTCAATAATATATGGAAGGCCAACTAAAGCTTTTCAACTTGAAACAAACCTGAATTTACACAAGACACTTGCAAATAATTGCAAAATAAAAAATCAAAGAGTTGTCTAGTTTTCTTACATTTTGAGAATTGAAACAGAGAAATCTCTGCATCTCCTGGCAAGTATGCTATTGAATTATCCATGGTTTGTTCATCATGGTTGATGGTTAGGAATGAAATGCATTTTTTTCATTCATGTATAACAATTAAATTTGGCAGCAATGTTGTAAATTTTATGGTATTCTAAAATCCATTTAGAGTAATTTGGTTCGATAATTTCCTGGTTACATTTTTGTTTGACACCTGCTAATCATGATCATGTAATTTTTCAGAACCCTTCCAAATTTATAAGAAAATGTTTGAAAAACTATTTTTCTGCTGGAAAATTTATGTTTCAAAGATCCATCTTGGTTGCGTACTTGTGATAATAAATAAAATAAATTTTGCATTCATGACAGTATTGTGGTAGAGATTTGTTTAATGGTCATCGATATAATTTAGTTTGAGGCTATGAAAGTGTCTTGCCTTATTAGTTTTTGTTATCAATCAACTTGTTAATAGATGCAGAGTCTTACAATATAGCTCTCAATCTTTTAGAACAATATGCTTTTGTGCTTATTTTGGTTTCAAAACTGGTATTTCATCTTCATGTTACTATCCTTTATTTCTAAAATTGAATTTTATACAAATATTTCCTTCAATTAAATATAAGCAAATAATTCTCTATCAATACAAAACATGCAAACAATTTCCTTCATACAAAACATTCCAGCGCATATAGAGCTTACGCAATTTCAGACTCTAGGAAGATTTATCTACAATACCCTGTTTAGTGGTTCTTTAAATATAACTTACACGTGAAATAATAGCAACTGCATGAGTTTGCTTCCCCTTTAATTGTGTTTATGATTGTGTTATCATACCATGATATCAATTAGCTTCTAAGGTAGCAATCTTTTTTATGTTCTGTATAGTCTTGTCTTCTTTACCTTTGTATGTTTTAATTAGTGGTAGTTATTTTTTGAAGGTTCTCCAAACTACATTGTCAAATATTTTTGCATTGTTGGATGCTAATTTGGTTGTATTATATCTATATATTTTCATTTTTCATTTTGTCTTCTGCCATGAGTTGTATCCCTGTTGAGGCTAGAAAAAGTGTATGCACAAGCAACCATGATTTTCTAATGTCAGGAACAAGATTTATGATTATTCCATTGAAGAAACCAAATCTCTATTTTTTTTTTATCATGATCATATCTTGTTCAATCAAGTTTCATGCAAGACAACAAGGATATGTCATTCATTGTGGTTATGATTATTTAGCATGTAACAATCAACTTTGTAGCATCTTTTGCATGTTATCTGGTCTCTTGTTTAGTTTTGTTTGTTGCAATTTGTGATTATTCAAGTGCACTAAGAACTAAAACTCAGTAGTTGTACTTTTCTACCATTCATTATTGTTGTAATTTTGGACAATTTTGGACATATAATTGTCTAATACTAACTTCATATAATCTTTATTGTCTTAAGGTCTGAGCAATGGTTGGATTCTCTAGCCTGACTCATAGAACAAAGAACATGGTTGTGGCAGGAGGTTTAATAGGTTTTGTTGAAGGTGTGTATATTTACACAATGCGAGCAGTTGGGGGCACTGATGAATTGCAGGTTGCTATTGACACTTTTGAAAAGTAGAAGCAGAAAGATTCTCTAGGTACAAGTGTAGAATCAACACGAAAAAATGTATCTCCAAACATTTGATGTATTCTCAATCTTGATTGCTTGTCAAGTGAGATTATTATTGCAATGGTTAATCAAATTATGATAAAAATGAAGTGTATATTTTTAAAATATATAAGTATTTAGGATTTTTTTTTTGTTTTTTGCTTATTTTGGAGAGATAAAAAGTCTTTGCATATAGTTTTAGAATCAATACAAACTTGAATATATTTCCGAACATTTGATGTGTACTTGGTATCTTGTTAAAAGAGATCTAAATATGGTTATTGATTTATTAACATAATCAAAGTATATTTGTCAAAATATCAAATAAATGAAGAACCAATTCTCTTTTCCAGGCCTATTTCATACACTCATAAGGAACCATTGACTACACAAAGCTGATTATATGGTCAAAATGGAGGATCATGTTATGAACAGTGAAAGCTACAGGTTATTTAGCAAAAACTTTACTATTGTTTGGTAAATCTTTCTTCTACACTAAAACTAGAAATTTTACCAGGATGTGATGAAGTTAGTGAGTTTGATGAACAAACTATTGTAGTGAGTTTTATGGATTCCATCATGCCCATTAATAATTTGACGGATGAGATTGCAAGGCATGTTGAAATTTGTGTGAGTCACTCTCATCTTGTTTGAATAACTCAAAAGACAGGGTTGTTTTGTACCATTCTGAATGTTTTTATTTTAATTTAAAGTTTCATTGGACTCTTGCTTTTTCTTGATGTTCTTTTTGTTACTTGCTTTTATGCAATAGGTCTCATATTTGATTTTTTGGTTTATTTTCATTTCATGATTATATGAATGTCTATGATCAACAAAAACATTATTTATTATTTGCAAACTGTTCATTTTTGAGCCAACAAGCATGATAACCATCACTCTTTTAATATTCTGAAATACTGAATAACGAATTATCTTTGCAGGTCAAGTGTTTATTCTTAGTGAAATAGAAAGATTGTGCAGGGGCACTGCATTGATGGCTGGCGTTATTTAATGTGATGGCAATCTTATATTTGACTAAAGTTGATTACTCCTCTGAGTACATGATAATTTTATGATTTATATCCCTACTTCTAAATATTCTTTGGGTACTGAACAAATGAGAATTTTCTTGGTTTTGTTTGATGTCTTTTTTGTTTTGAAAACCTACTTAAGCGAAGGAATTTTTTTAATTTTCGCTTAAAAAGTCCAATTAAGCAGAGCCAATGGAGACGTGTATATTACTTGAGATCTACCCTTCTATAAACAAGCTTTGATAATAATTCGTACTAGTTTTGTGTGATAAATTTTCAATTTTTATCTAGGTATGGGAATCTGTACAAGGAACAATGAAAAATAATTTGGATGTTGTTATTATGTTTTATTAATATTCGTTACATATTTAAGCACATCCAATGTACTTAAAAAAAATGTTGAAGTATGGACAAAGCAAGTGAGTTATTTGACAAGGTTCCTCAAAGAAATGCTCGCAAGATCTGCACAAAATGACTTCTCAGAAGGTAAAACTCAATGTAATTTGCAAGTGTTAAATCCATTTTAACAATCTTTACTAGGATCCTCTCTGTTGTATGCAATGGGAATTCAAATAGGATATGGATGTCTATCAAAAACATAATGAACAAGAAATTTTTGTCAGGTGATATATTTTGAAATGCCCTGGTTAAAATGGAAGCATTGAGAAGAGTGTGTGGATTGAATGCCTCAGAGACGTTGTATCTCAGGTAGTGGAAATGAGATGATTACAAAGATATGAATAAATTGATTTTGCAAGGAAGCCCTCAAAATTTTCAAATTAATGAATTCCTAACATTTGACCAAGTATGTGAAGTTCAAATAATGAAAAAGTTGAGGAGAAAGCAGAACTAAAAGGGGGCTTGGATAGAATTAAGTTGACAACCATAGAATTGCATTACCATAATGTGGTAATATTCTGTCAGATGATAATGGAGGGGTGTCCATCAAAATATATGGAAATTTTTGTCAGATGTTGCAGTTAACAAGTGCTCTGTTAGACATGTATACAGGTTGGTGATGGCATTTATACAGACTGGAAATGGGCAGTGAACTGACAAAAGGATAATGGTGAAAGTGTTTTATAAAATGACAAAATTGCATTTTACCGCACATGTGAAATGTTTCTCTCCAGGGAAATATTTCACCATGGATAAAGTGTTTTTACAGAGAATGTAAGATAAGGTAAATTACAAATAAAATACAGCGGTGAATTTCTTTTTACCAAAAATAAATATTTTCATCCAAAAAGCGAATATGTTTTTACAAAGATTACAAAAGGGGGTGAAATGCTTTTGCTTGGAGGTAAAACAAAAGGCATCAAATAAGTGAATGTGAACAGCTTGGCAAATACACATATATGAACATGAAATGACTACTTGTAAATGGTGTGGGAATTATTTATTTGCCACATGTTTATATTCCCATATGAAGTGTTTATTCACGAGAGTGTAAGAGGGGTGAAATACAGCAGGAAAAATATATTTTAGTTACATGACAAAGGTGCAGGTCTGATATTTTGAAAATAAGAGGGAAGAATATTCTATTTGTTGCAAATCAAATATTTGAAGAGGAAACATGTCATTCAATAGATAAAATCTGGAGCTGGTCTATTTCTTTATATTCTTTTTCCTCTTATTTTGTAAGAGGGTTCTGAAAATGGGTTTTCTGAAAGCATGTAGATAGATAATGTTTAGTTTTTATTTGCAGAGAGGATGTGTAAGTCTGTAATAGTCTGATTGTATTAGCAATGTTAATCAGTTATACAATTGTATCATTGTAATGATATTGTCATGAAGTTGTCTCCATTTTGTATGCATTTGATCATTTGAATTAAATACATCAAAGATGCTTCAATTCATCTCTGCAAATTCCCTGTAGATGTGTTATTTGTTCAGTTATCTCTTTCAAGGAAAGAGTTAAATCTCTTTGTTCAAGTAGTTGTGATCTTCTGAGAGTGAAGTAGTGACTCTGTATTGCATATTTTTCTTAATGGAAAAGAGTATTGCGGTAGAAAAATGGGGATATGTTTAAAAAAATTTAAACCAAACCTATATGGATGTTTCTTAAATAAATCCCATCCATTCATTCACAAAATGGAAAGAGTATATGCTATTCTTTGTTTTATTCAGGACATTGAAAAAAATAATATTGTTTGTAATCGAGCTCTTCAGCTCTCATTGTTGGTTGGGTTTAGACTGAAATTGTATTAACAACAGTTGCTTTGAATAATAGTCATATCTATGCTTGTATCCTATAGAGAAGGCTGCTAACCTGAATATTTTCATTTTTTAGCAGTTTTGAAGGTAATTCGAATATTTATTCAATACATCTACACAACTTCCACATTGCAACAATAACTTTGGCAGAACTTGGATTAAATCCAATTTTTTTCTATTGGTGAATGAAGCAATTTGAAAGTGTTCTACGTAAAACATTTAAGGTTGAAGTCGTTGCATTCTTAAAATAAACCTCTATAGATTTTTTTGAATATCATAAACAGGCCTAAGTAATTTTATTGACCAGTGGCCAATGGCCCTGTTTCTGCCATAAAATATATGTAGGCTACTGATAAATCATTATTTGGCTATAATCCAGGAGTTATGTGCAGCTTCATTCTCTCAATTGAGATCACATAAACCTAACCAAGTAATTTTCGCCATTATAAATTGAAATTTAGCAAACTACAGCTATGTTCCTCAATCACCCTTGAGTTACTTAAGCCAATATCCTTCTTGACTGCTTTATATCACCACCCACGCTAGGTATAATTACAATGAGTATTGAGGGGAGAACTACAAAATAATTCCACAACAATCTGAATACGGGTAGATTTACGAGTATCACTGGGCAATATGAATCCATAAGGATCTTCAACCTATTGCACACGGAATCAGAGGGTTGGCTTGGATGGAGTTATTGAGCATTATGACAATGAAAGGGAATTTACTATTTTTAGTTAGGGTCATGGTATTGAGGTTTCGTGTATTGAATCTCCTATATTTTGGGTGCTTGGGTTGAACCTATTTATGGGTTGTATGATTGATTTGCAGGCACTATTATGTTGTTGGAATTGTTCCATTTTAATATGTTGGTGATACTCCTATAAGGGCATGTCTTTAGATATTATATTGTAATTTTTGTTGCTGATAATACAATTAGTTCATGCTTTGGATTGTGGAGTTTTTCTACCAAAAGTGTTTTCCCCAAATAAATCATCTTGTTATGGTTATCTTTAGTGTATCCAATGCTCCTATTTAGGAGCAAAAAGAAAGTTTTGGAGTTTGGCTTTACACCTGCCAATTACATTTGCTTGAAATTTTCTAAAGCTTTTAAAAAAAAATCCATTTTGTTCATATCCTGCAATCATTGCATTCCATGAGATTACCTCTTTTTAAGGCATTTTGTCAAATAGTTCACGTGCCTTTTCTATGCTTCCACATTTTGCGTACATGTCTAGCAGAGCATTTCCAACTACAACATATGAAAAAAATGCTTCTTCTATGATGCTTTGATGGATGTGCATACCCTATTCCAAAGCTCCCATTTGGCACAGACAGGGAGGATACTGATGAAGGTTGTTGAATTTGGCTTTACACCTACCAATTGCATTTGCTTGAAACTTTCTAAATCCTTTTCAACAAATCCATTTTGTACGTATGTTGCAATCATTGCAGTCCATGAGATGACATTTTTTTTAGGTATTTGTCAAACAATTCACAACCTGATATTTAAAGTGTTAAATAAGGGTTATTGCATCAAAGTACATTTACAATTTAGAGCATTACTACGAAACATTACATTGACTGATTTCATTTTATTTTTTCTTGTTACATATCACTTTAACGAAATTTTTGAAGATGCCCATATGCTCTTCTAGCAAAGGCTCAGCCAAATCAAATCTTGGACAACTTTGGTCCTTCTGGATGATGTCTGATAAAAAAGCATCACCTTCAAAAACTGTGTTGGCAAATGGATGAACAGTTTCTCATTTCACTACCCTGTCTACTGAGTGCAAACTATGATATAGGCATTTTCCTTGCAATGCATTATTATGATTAATCATTTCCATTATGGTCATACCCAAAAGAATATATGGAAAATTTGGTGCAAATCATTGAAGTTTTTTTTCTACATGTTTGAAGGTTTCCTTTATGCTTCGATGGATGTCCATACCTTGTTTGGAAGCCCCCATTTTTGCACAAGCAGGGAGAATGGTAGCAAAGGTTTTGGTCTCGATTTACACCTGCCAATTGCATTTTCTTGAAAGTTTCTAAAGCTTTTGTTGAACTGATAAATGTAATGTTAGGAGACTGCAATGCATGCTGCATAACATCTGGACTAGAAAATCTACAGTGTTCTCCACCTGTCACCAATAGGCACGGACACTTTGCAATGCATGTTGTGTAACATTACATTTTATAGTTTCTTTTCTAATTTCTCGATAAGAAGAACTTTTTGGCTATGTCTTCAAACACAGGCAACCAAACATTTCTTTTGCCACTTGTGGAAATTCAAATGTTGAATGATGTGTTATTAGATACAAGGTTACATTGCTTAATAAAAATTCTCCGACTGATCTATAATAACTGTTATGCTTTGATGGATTTCCATAGGCTATTACAAAGCTCTAATTTTAATATAGGCAGGGAGGATGCTGGCGAAGGTTGTGGAATTTTGTTGAAAGATTATAAATGTTTTTCATCAAATTAATTTTGTGTGTATCCTACAATAGTTGAAGTCCACTAGGTGACATTTATTTGAGGCATTTTTTCAAATAGTTCATGTGCCTTGTTTATGCTTCCACATTTTGCATACATGTCTCTCAAGGATACACATATCTTCTGTACGCTGCAATAATCATATAATCATATTCCATGGGATGGTGTCACATGTTCTTTAATATGGTTAAACATGTTACCATATTTCACCAAACTTTTGCAGTTGGCATACATGTAAATAAGCTTATAATGTAAAGTTGTGCGAGGAGAAAATGCAAATTGCTTGTGAGCGATGAAAGAGTATACGTTCTTCCCTTCTGAAAGAGTATTCAAAGTTTGGCATTCAGCTTTTGGATGGTTGCTTGGATTATCATTTACGGTTGTCAATTGCTATTCCCATTTTCAAATAAACACATTTAACAAACATTTTTCCCTATATTCTCTTCGGCGTACCCATTGCAGCCCAAGGTGCGATTGCTAGTTAAATAAATATTAAATATTTATTTAATTAATGACCTATGAAAGGATGAGAATAATTAAATAAACAGATATTTATTTAATTAATGGTTAAAAATATAAATAAATATTTATGCTGAAGGCGTTCCCTATCTGAAGAAAACCAAGCTAAGATAGAATATCAACATCTAATATATCGTCTGTCGTACCATGCAAGACGTGATTTTTTCTTAGACCCGAGGATAAATGCATGACTAGACTTCCATTCTGATCCAAATATGCGTTCAGCCTGATCAGATCATATTCACGAGAATACTCCTAGCCTGTGCCAAAATAAGAGCTTTTGATTTGCTTGGGAATCCATCAATGTATAATCGAAAGTGGATTTTGTCAGATGTCGTAGTTGTAAGTGACCTAGTATAAATGTATGTTAATTGCAGAATTGTATAAAGACTAATAGAATTCTTCAAAGAGATGTTTCCTGATGGACTACAATCATTGCAGGATATGTACAAAATGGCTTTGTTGGGAAGGTCTTGGAAACCTATAAGAAAATGCAATTGGTAAGAATGAAACCGAACTCCACAACTTTTGTGAGTATAACTGAGAGGGGTTTTTCATCAAATGTTTTAGTTGGAAATGCCTTTGGTTGATATGTATTCAAAATGCAAAATAATCCGTAAGGTACTTGAACTGTTTGACAATATGCCTCAAGGAGATGTGATCTCGTGGACAGTAATGATTTCAAGATATGCACATTTGAAATTTTTAAGCAAATGAAAGTGGCAAGTGTAAAGCTAAATTCCGCAACCTATGCTAGCATATTGCCAGACTGTGCCAAAACATGAGCTTTTGAACATGGTATGGAAATCCATCAAATCATAATGGAAAGGGGGGATTTTTCAAATTTTGTAGTTGCAAACGCCTTATTAGATGTTTGTGCAAAATATGGAAGTATACACAAGGAACGAGAGCTGTTTGGCGTGATGCCTCGAAAGAATCTGGTTTCCTGTACTACAATTACTACAAGATATGCTCCTTGGTGAGGTTATAAGACTTTTCAAAGAAGCGCCTAATAAAAATGTGGTCTTATGGATTGAAATGATATCAAGATATGCACAAAATGGGTTTTGTTGAAAAGTCCTTTGAAACTTTAAAGCAAATGCAAATGGCAGGTGTAAATCCAAAGTAAACAACCTTTGACAACATCCTCTTAGCTTGTGCGAAAATGGGATATTTAGGACAAGGCACGAACATCCAACAAAGCATAATTGAGGATAAATATTTGTCATACGTCATAGTTGTGAATGTTGTGATAAATTTCTATGAAAATGTGGAAGCACACATTGCACACAAACTGTTTGAAAAAATGCCTCAAAGTGCATTTGGTAGGAGTAAAGCTAGACTCCACAAGCTTTGGTAGATCCTCCCAACCTATGCTAAAATTAAAAATTTAGAACAGGGCATGGAAATCCATCAAAGCATAATCAAAAGGGGATTGTTTTTCGATGTAGTTACAAGTGCCTTGCTAGACATATATGAAAAATCTAAGTATAGACAAGGCAATTGTGTCGTTTGACTAAATACCTCAAAGAGATGTTGTCTCATAGATTGGAATGATGGATGGATATACATGAAATGGATTTATTGAGAAGGTGTTGCAAAATTTAAGGCCCAACTCTACAACCTTTGTCAACATCCTTCCAATCTGTGTCAATTTGGGAAGCTTTGCAGTAGAGTATGGACATCCATCAAAACATAATTGAAAGTGCATTTTTGTTCGATGTTGTAGTCACAAGTACTCTTGTAGGCATGCATGCAAAATGTGGAAGCATACACAACACGTCAATTGGTTGATAAAATGCCTCAAAGATATGATCTGATGGAATTCTATTATTGCAAGATATGCCCAAAATGGATTTTGCAAGGATTTTTGAATTTATGTAGTACTCTGGAACACCCTAATCATGCAACCATAAAGGTTTAGTGGATGAAGGTTGTAATAATTGAGTTCTATGAGTATCTCCTATTGCATTACACCAACAATTGATCATTATGCGTGCATGTTTGACCTTCTTGGCCATGCTAGTTATCTTGAGGAAAGTCTAAACTTATCATCAAAATGCCAATTAAACTTGTTGGAGTTGTGTGGATGTGTTTTCTTGGTGCCTATAGCGCACATAAGAATGTAGGATTAGAAATATCTACTGTGAATCTTCTTTTTGAGCCGGATCCTAAAAATGCTACAACTTATGTTCTTCTAGTAAACATCTATGTAGAGAAGAGGAGATGGGATGAGGTTTAAATGGTATGAAGATTGACAAAAGATAAAAAAATATTTTAAACATCTATGCGAAGTTGGAGAAATTATCTTCGGAGATGAGGACAACAAAGTATTTTACAGATTCAAGACATGTACTAAATGATGTAGAGGGGGAGGAAAATAATTATTCTTTTGCCACTATAGTGAGAAGTTAGCAATCACATTTGGCTTATTTAACACCCAACCTAGAACAACTATTAGAGTCATGAAGAACCTCAAGCACGTGTTGATTGCCCCATTGCAACCAAGATTATCTCTACAATTGATGCAAGACAAATTATTGTGAGGTGTAATCTAGTTCCATTATTTCAAACAAGGGGAATGTTCTCATAGAGATTATTGGTGATGCTAAATGAAGCAACCTATAAAAATAGGTTTGCACTATATTAAGGTGCACTATGCCATACCTATAGTGATAAATAAGGGACCTGGTTTTATTTCCAGTTTCTAAAAAGTGTTTTTTCTAAACTGTCTGGATTTTGGAGAATTAGATGTTGTTAACATCATAAAATAAGACATTTATAATATGCAATGTGTCACTACCTATATAAAAATATATATGGAGTGTTTGTTAAATCCATGTTTTAGGACACCTTCGTTTTATCATGTCTTAGACTTGTTTTCAAAAAGGAAGAGGGGGTGGAGACAAAGAAAAATAAAAAAGAGAAGAATCTGTTAAGGAATGGAAATTTTCTTGGCCACCATGAAATGTGGGAGGACTTCAAATCAATCCATGCAAAATTGGAAGAATTGTCTTAGGAAATGAAGACATCAAGTATTTTCCAAATTCAAGACATGCATTGAATGATGTGAAAGAGGAGGAACAAGAAATTTTCCTTCGCTACTATTGTGAGAAGTTGGAAATTGCATTTGGATTACTAAACAACTCCCTAGATCAACTTTTAGAATCGTCAAGAACCTTTTAAGTATGTGTTGATTGCCACAATGCAATTCAATATATCTCCAAGATTAAAAGACAAATTATAGGGATAGATGCCAACCGGTTCCATCATTTTAAACATGGAGAATGGTCTTTTGTAGATTATTGATGATGCTAACTTGTTGAGTGAAGAAATCTATAAAAATAGGTTTGCACTATATTAGAATGCATCGTGCTAGACCTGTAGTTGCTTGGTCGGGCCTATAATTAAGTTGTTTTACAGTAGCCCGTTGGTATTGACCACATAAATTTTGTTATATATTCAGGCTTTATCTCCTTGTCTATTTGAAGCATTGATATGCCATATTTTTTTGTAGTATTTTGTTCTTCTTTTGTCTACAGTGAAGTCAAGATTTAAAATTGTCTTATGTGTTGGCTGGGGGTGATATCTGGTAGATCTAATTATTTTTCCTAGTTGGGTTTGCTTTGGGAAGAACTTGATCATGCCCATTATGATTAGAAGGATTGTGGGTGCCAAGGGGAACTCCAATCTCTTATTTAGAAGAAAAAATGGGAATTTGTGGCAAAGGAGAAATATTAGAGCAATGGCCTTTGTTACCTATGGTAGATTGAAAGAAGAGTACAAAAATTGCTCACTTTGAAAACCAACACCAATGAAAATGAAGTCAACAAAGTGTATTGTCATCTTGCCTTGTAGGTACTGAAATGCCCATTTAATTTTCTTGGAAATTCTTGGAAGAAAATAGGGTGAATCGGTTTTGTTTGTGAAATATTTTTACAATTTTTCTTCTTTGGTCAAGGTTTAGGTTGCCCTTTAATGGACTTCCATGTTCTTCTAAGTTTTGCTTATGGATACTACACATTTAGAAATTATATTCTTATATAACTTATTTTAAAAATTATAATGGATATTTCAGCATTTGAAATTCCAGTCCCTATTAGTTCTTATTTAGTTCTATCTATCTCTCTCACCCTCTATATTTATCTCTCACCCCCTCTATCTTTCCCAAGTTATATCTATCTCTCTATCTCTCCTTTATATCCATATCTCTCCCTCTTTCTATCCCCATCAATAATTCATCTCTCCCTCTCCCTATCAGTCCCTCTTTCTATATCTCTCTACTTCTCTCTCCGCTCTCTCTTTCTCTCCCTCCCTCTCCCTCTATCTATTTATATAGCTCCCTCTTTCACTCATACACACACACACAAACACTCCTTGTTTCTCCCTCCCTATATCTCTATATGTATATCTTTCCCCCTCACTATCTCTCCCTCTCCCTCTCCCTCTATACCTCTCTCTCAATTAATTGTCTTTGTCGCCTTCTTTCTCTCCCACTATTTCCTCCTCTATCTCTATCTCCCTATCTCTCCCTCTCCCTCTCCCTCTCTATCTCATTATATCTCTACCTCTCTCTCTTATTCACTCAATCTCTCCTCTATATATCTCTCTATTTCTCTCCTTGCTCCTCTCTCTTTCTATCCATACCTCTCTACCTCTATCTCCCTATCCCTCTTTATCTCTCCATACCTCCCTCTATCTATATCACTCCCTCTCTATCTATTGAGCTCTCTCTTATTCACTCCATCTCTTCTCTATATCCCCATCTCTATTTTCTAACTCCCTCTCACTCCTCTCTCTATCTCTTTCAGTCCATCTCTTTCTCTACCTATATCCCCTATCTCTCTATCTTTCTATCTCTTTCCCTATACCTCTCTCTATATATCACCCTCTATCTACATCTCTCTCTCCTATATATTGAGCTATATATCCCTCTCTCCCCCTCTTCTCTCTCTCCCTCTCTACCTATCTCAATCCCTCTCTCCTCTCTTTTCTCCCTTCCTCCTCTACCTATCTCTCTCCCTTTCTCTCCCTCCCTCTCTCTATCTCTCCCCATCTCTCCCTCCCTTGCTTCCTCCCTATCACCCTATCAATCACTCCCATCTCTACATTTCTCTTTCCATATATCTCTATATCTCTCTTTCTCTTCCTATATATCTCTATCTCCCCCTATTTCTCTCTCCCTCTCCATCTCTATTTGTCTATCTCTACTCTCTATTTGTGTCTCTCCATCTCCATCTCTATTTTCCTCAATCTCTATCTCCTTACCCCTCTCTCTCTCTTTCTCTCTTCCCCCCCTCTATCTATCCCTTTTTCCATCCTTATCTCTCCCTATTGCAAACATAAAATGAGCCAATTGTTAATGGAGCCTGATAATCTTCTTGACTCAGAGGTTTTGTTTCAATCATGTTTGGATCCTTGTAAGTAGATGTATAGTCAATTTGAAGCTATCACTCCTCCATTGAGACCTTTGTTGCACAAACAACATCGTTTTCTAAATGACCTACCAATTGACCCCATGTGTTACACAATGTATGCAAAAAATTCCCTAATTGACCTTTCACACTTCTTCAACTTACCCATTGCACACCAAGGTGCAATTGCTAGTTATTTAATTAATGGCTAGAAATGGGCTAAAATTAGGTGTGGTTGGATAAGGTCATATTTTAGGTGTATACACTAGCATATCTAGATATTTAGACTTTTTGTTTGGATTTCTCTTTCATCCTTTTGACCTTGCTACCTTTTGTTGTTGGTGTTCATGCTTGGATTGTGAAGGAATTTTATAGTTTGAATCCTTTAAAATAACAAATATTTCTTTGTTTCACAAACTTTTACCTTGAACATGGACAGTGACAAAGGAGACTCGCAATTTATAGTGATGGATGCATAACCTCCAACTAGAGATCACGGCCTATCAATTTGACCTTCCTCCCAAAGTTCCATGCGACTTTAATAGCCTTTTCACCAGCCACAAACATCTTGCTACCACTCAACTCTAACTCATCTTACCCTCCTTTCTTTTTCTCTTTTATTATTTATCATGGCCTATCGACTTGACCTTCCTCCCAAAGTTCCATGTGACTTTAATAGCCTTTTCACCAGCCACAAACATCTTGCTATCACTCAACTCTAACTCATCTTACCCTCCTTTGTTTTCTCCTTTATTATTTATCATATATACCTAAAATCAAACCACTTCAATATCAGATATTCACACATCTCTTTGATTTCCTATCTAACTCATCCATGACATCCCTAAAAATACAAGTGTTATCCTTATCCACAGTCTACTATTTACTCTTAATCAGATTTATGAGGCCCTCTTTTACTTCTTACTAAGTTTACTCATCCATGACAACCTAAAAAATGCAACTGCTATCCTTATCTACAGTATACTATTTACTCTTAATCAGATTCTTCCGGCCCTCTTATACCTCTTCCTAAATTTACTCATCAATGGCAACCCTGAAAAAGCAAACGCTATCTTCTATCATGAGACCCTCTTTTACCTCTTTCTAATATCACCATAATCGACGATAAAAGAATTCAATTTCTATTAATTTCCTTTATCCAAAATTGATACACCGTTGCCAAAATTATATTGGTAAAATACAAAATCCTCATCCAACGTGGTATTTATACCGAAGCCAAAATTAATGTCCCAAAAGACTAACTATCAATAGATTCATATTTGTTGCTCGGAAGAATACAGAGCTAGTGCCCAGATATATATATGCACATAACAGAGAAAAAAACCTGTGTACAGATAGGTAATAAAAGGAACAGCCCAATAGTTCAAAATGTTTGTTTCAAAGGAACGCATTTGTAAAGATCTACATAGGCAATATCGTGAATTATAATACCTGTGCCAATTCCTCTCTTATCTTTAAGGCAGAAAAATATTCAATTACTCTAATTTTATATTTCACCTACGGAAGCCATCTTTTTCTGTACATCCTACAATTAGCATCTTATGCTTCAACTATATAACATTTATCTGGGTTTTCATGTACACACATGGAGTGCTGAACAAAGATGAATCTTCTAGAATTACGGTTATTTGGATGTTTTGGGGCACACATCCAAAAGCTTCCACTCAAGCTTTCCAAAGAGCCTCATCCAAAAGCTTAAATGAATTCCAATCTTTAGAAGTCATCTATTAAGAACATTAGGGGCATTAGATTTCCATAATCCATACTCATGAATATTTTAAGCTTTTGGAGAACACTTTGTATCAAATTTTTACAACATTGGCACAAGAGCAGATTTTTCCCCATGTATTAAGGCCACAATTTCTGAAATATTATCCGTAGTGAAGCCCAGACCTGTGACATAACTAACAATAATGTTACCCTTGGGTTCCATTTAAAAGCATCGTAGAAATTTGGAATAATCCAATGTTCACTTCTCTCTTTCAGGATAAAGAGCTAAGGTCCTTAGTCTCTGTG
This sequence comes from Sequoiadendron giganteum, assembly GCA_007115665.2. NCBI lineage: Eukaryota > Viridiplantae > Streptophyta > Pinopsida > Cupressales > Cupressaceae > Sequoiadendron > Sequoiadendron giganteum. The sequence goes on from CM021107.1 coordinate 208,695,142, forward strand.
AGTATGAACTGTCTTTCAACATCCAAAACAATTGGATGCTCTTGCCTGTAAATTTTCAGGGGTTTACTAGTCCTCTGGAGCTGTGGCCCGAAAATTAAGTCGATGCAGTCCTAAAACAATTCCACTCAACTCAAACACAAAGTGTACAGAACTTTGGAAAATGCATAGAGCTGTATTTCCATGATTTGAGCCAAACAATAAGTCCTATTAGAAAAGAATTTTAAGTATAACCCTAGCGTGAGAGTCAGATGTGTTAATTTCATAGAGTTTATGTTGATTAGACCACCTTTATTTATGACGAAGTAAACAAAATCAGGGATTATTACCACTAGCTCGAAGATGCTCTTCCTACATCATCAGAGTCCAAACCTCAATTGAGCAATAACATTGGTTATAAAATATAAAATCCTCAAATGAACCATGAACTTGTGACGTAACAACAGGGAAAAATGCATAAAACAGGACTAGTAGATTTTCTTGGCACAAGTAGCATTATTTTAAATGGTAAATACATAGAGAAGTGCATCAGTGTCTAATTTTTGGAAGAATTTTCCAGGGGTCTGGAAAATTTCAAGGTAAATTACTTCTGCCCACAGAGCTCCAAAATCATCGTTCAACATACAGTGACTAGAAGAACAGAACTCATGTAGCCTCGATGTTCACCACTCGGATTTAACAAGTTCACTCAATTGGATAAAGAAGGCCTTTTTTAGAAAAATAATATCATGGCAAATATTCCCAACAACAGCCTATTGTCCTTGTGCCAATCGTACACATGAAATGGGATATCTAATTAATTCAGATTTCCCTTTCTGATATTAATTGAAGTTTTCAGAGTGCATAATAGCTGGAGACAAACCTCAAGTAAAAATCAGAAATGTGCATATCACAACTAAAACATGAAAAACAAAACTGACATTGTTGAACAGTAGACCAAAAAAACATAATAACAGTTCAGAAGGAAGATTTTACAATCTGAATAAGATCCTATTAACAAATCCCTACAGCTCGATGATAGATCAGATCTGAAATTTTGCAATTATATCTAAGAAACTATGATAAGGTCTTCTTTAACGACAATATATGGATTATTAAGCAATCCCGAAATACAGCAACCAAAGAAATATCAATAACGTGTAAGAATTTTGTTACTATAAGTGTTTCACCTTGTGTACTAAAATTTATAATGACCCTTTACAAAAGCGGAACAGACGAATACAGCAAATTACAATGCAAACTCACCAGTATAGGACCAGAGACTCCCCAGAACAAAAATTTAGAACCAAAACCAGCATCATAAATAAAGATATTTTCTGGAAAGTAGGTTTTGCCTTAAGGAGGACAGAAATGCAAGCCAATATATAAGGATGACGGTATGCTGAGACCTCTAGTAGGAAAACGAATACTTATGTTAAATTACAACAGTTACTTTTCTTGACATTGTTCTCTTGCACTGGGCTGGGAAGAACAATTTTTGTGCCAGTCAACGAAGATGCATTTCCATTTCCTTGTTCTTCATTTGCGGTGAGGACTTTCCTACTTATTGTCTTGTAGATTTCTGTCAAGACTGTCATAAATGCAGCCTCCACATTTGTTGCATCTAGTGCTGATGTTTCAAAGAAGAACAAACCCTCTGTTTGAGCAAATTCTTGTGCATCTTCTGTAGGCACTTCACGTTTGTCAGCAAGATCACATTTGTTTCCTATCAGCATAATAACAATATTGTTGTCTGCATGGCCTCTCAACTCCTCAAGCCACCTCACAACATGATCAAAGGTTTGTCGCTTGGTTATGTCATATACCAGCATCGCACCAACAGCGCCTCTGTAGTAGGCACTAGTAACTGCCCTGTATCTGTTCCAGACAAAAAGAAACAAGAACCACATGAGATGATATTCAAGTCTGAAGATAAATGTCAGCTAAGTAAGCTACAAACCCAATCTGCAAGCCCTATGCTTTCAAAATTCAGATTAGATGGCCTTGTCAACTGTCTACTTAGGTTCTATCTACAGTGTTGTAATTTGTGATTAAACCATGGAAACCTTGAAAAAACATACTTATAACTCTGCCAAAATTGAAAGAAAAGAAAAGGTTATATAGGCTCTCCACAGTATACAATAACAAGATGCACCTCATCGAAATTTTCTCGTTACAGCAGGTAGCTATGTCCATCCATTTCAACAAAGAGTAACAATGCAGCCAACTATGAATCTCATTCGCATTAATACTGTACCAAATGAGTGGACATTTTGTCACTTCTTTTCTTGTTAGGACCCCTGACACGCTTGGTGTAGGCCCTTAATAAATTCAGCCAAATTAAGACCCCCAATAATATACAGCTTTACCAGTAAGCTATAGCCATTATATGTCAAGACAAATAGGTTTCTCTCAGGTAGTCAACAACAAATGTTTCTCATCATTCTAGGGTCTTCTTAAACCAGCAGTTTACTTTTAGAGCATTCAAGAAAATTGAACTCTCCTCTCGAACAAATAAGAGCCTTCAAACCAAACAAACTTCCAGATTCTGCCTAAAGCTATAAATTTATTGCAAAGAGAAAGAAAAAGGGAACAGAAAAGCAACTTTCTATCAGAAAATGCTTCATAACAGATCAACACAATGGCACGTTTCAACATTATAAACAGATTTGTATCGTCCATTTGTCAACTTTGAGTCCTACCTCATAGTGATAGGATAGACAAGAAAGCCCGATAATTTAATAAAATGGTACTCAGACATTAACCAACAACTGATTTATCTCAGAACTTCCATGTCTATCACGCTGAAAATCATCTATACTAGAACGCATGTTCTTCTATTGTAATGACTATAAATATAGCTGTCCGATTAAAAAATGCAATTTAAGCAACAAGAAGTAGCTGCCATTTACAACGAATCCCAGCAATTGGAAGATCACATAAAATGGTACTAAACACTCCACTCAAAGGCAAACTTCTCAAAATCCATACCGTTAAATCTTCAGGGTTATATCTATTGCTACACTGTTCTTTTACGCTTGATTTTTTGAACTCAAAAGCACTACTGCAACCCCTTAAAACACTGTAGGCCTACTGAACCTAACAATAACTCAGAAAATTGTTTATATTTCTTTCTACAAAATTCCTTGTTTAAGAAAGCAAGCACTGTTGCAAATGAAAAGGTAGAAGTATAGAAGTGGTAAACCTCTCCTGACCAGCAGTGTCCCATACTTGTGCTTTAACAGTCTTATTGTCAATAACGACAGTCCTCGTCTGAAACTCAACTCCAATTGTGGACTTGGACTCCAAGCTGAACTCATTCCTCGCAAACCGTGACAATATTTGCGATTTTCCAACCGCAGAATCCCCAATCACAACCACCTTAAACACGTAGTCAATTTTATGGCTATAATCTCCATGCCCACTCGCCATCTTCTACTTAACCCCCTCCAGTTCACCAAAACTCCAACCCAGAAAAGAACTTCTAAAATGTCCGACAAATATTTAAAATAACTTCAGTTTTTCTCCAAATGACGTCTAAAATTTGGGGATCTAAAAACCCCACTAAAAATTTCAACAACAAACGGTCAAATTCCGCCAAAAATTGAACATCGAGCTCGCATTTCACACTTTTGCCTATCCTTCTTCCAAGGCTGGAATTCGACCAAAAGACTGCCTGCAAATTCCGCCCAATTTGAAGCACTTTGCCTAAAAGATCGCCATTTTCCACCCAGAGAGTAAAGGATATTATAGCGTGGAAGATCCGATGACTAAAATCAAACGGCTAATTTATTTTGCTTCAAGCTGAAAGGGCGACCAGTAGAGCAAGTTTCCAGCGTGCCATTCAACAGTAGGTAAAGCGCCAGGAGAAAGGAAAACAGTCATATCAAACTATAATTAACAGGCCAGGGTATCACCTTTGTGTGGGCCAAATAAGGCAAACAAGGTCACGGTACGATTCATTAAAAACCGGAATTGCCGAAAGAGGCTCAATTTTCCTGTCGGGAATATTGTACGGGACGGTGTGCATGCACTCCAAACTATGTGGAAGTACTTCAAACTCTCTGGAATGAATCTACACCTTACACGTCCGGTTATTTGGGCACCTTTAGTGAACGCCTTAAAATTCGAGAGTTTGAGTGTGAAGGGGTTAACACAGATTCCCAGTATAATGGTAAGGTGGACCTCCCCACGTGGTTCTAGGTAAGTGCTTTAGAGTGTTTGGGAAGAAAAGATAGGGATTTGGGTGTCATTAGAATTTTAATGAGATATCAAAGAAGATATTTTTGGAACAGTTTTTTTAATAATATTTATATAAAGAATAAATATATAAAGTTTTTAAGGATTTTTAAAGTCATGTTATTGCAGAGAAAATAAACGCCCTCTTACATCATTTTAGGTTTAATTAATAATCTGTTAGGTTTAAAAAGTATATTGTTAGTGATGTAATTTGAGTAAGATTACATGTTTATTTAATTTGGTTTAGTAGGGATTAATTACTGGTATTAAATGATTAGAATGTTATAATAATAAAAAATGGAATTGAGGTGGATTTGTGATTAAGGAGGATGTAATGATTGTATAATTGATGTTTGTTATCTAGCGGATTAGGTTGTCATTTAATCTAGTTTAGATCGAATAGTTGGGTCTTTTGGCAATATAAATCTTCTTGCTTTGCTTGTAATTGTCTTCCCATCTTATTTTTAAGGTCGGTCATGCTAAAACCACGGGGGGACTTGCTTAAAGACAAGAGGAAGATCCTTCGATTGTCTTGATGGCAATCAAGCAAGCTCTTAATAAAGAAAACAATTCTTCATACATGTCAAATACATTATGCAAATCCAAAATGTCTAAATGCCTAAATGTAAATATCATGCTTTAAAACTCTTAAAAGATTCTCCCTTATTTACAAATGATTTAGGAGATGTCCTTAAACATGTGATTATGATTGCTAATTTGAAATATTTGACGTGGACAAGGTAATAATTAGTTTCACAAAAAAGAGGCGCTTTGTAGTGTAAAAGAAATGATTTTTTGATAAACTAGGCCATGGCTTGTGATTTATTCTGGGCCCAATTGCGCCTTATAGTATAATTCAAGACTCAATTGTATTGTGGACCCTAATTATAGAATTTTCCAAATATTGTGAAATGTATTATGACAAAATAAAATAATAAAAGAAGAGTCAATTAAAATACCAAATAAATCAAATCAAATGTGTCGACTATACATTAAAATATAAATCATCTAATATAATACAAAAATGTAAAAACACACAACATACTTTTATTACACCTATATTTTAATAATTATTGTATATCTCAAATTTTATTATAACTAAAAAGAATAATTTAATTTTTTAAAGTATTATTTTTCTCTATTGGGATCTCTAATTATAGAACTTACTAAAATGCTACTATTTTAATTTATTAGTTATTAAAATAAAATAAAAACAAAAAAACAATTATTAGCTATGAACATTTGGATAAGAACATATGCAACAAACAAACACTTCATTATGATTTTAAAGAAAAATGGAAACACTTGAAATACATATATTTTTTTTTATAAAAATGCTAATAGTAATAAGTGTTGATGGCTTCAAAACATTGAAATTGAAAAATGTGATATTCTTTTATGTTTTTTTTTAATAAGGAAAATGAGATATTAAGAAGTAAATAATAATGATTATTTGTAAAGCATTGTTTTGAATAATTATATATATTTATCTTTTATATTAAACGGTTCTCACAATGTTGTAAAATTTCAAGGTGTTATTATAATAGAAAGATATCTCACAATTAAGTAGTTAAAATAATGTTTTCTATTGAATTATAGTAAGTTTAAGTTAAATAATAAATTTATTTAGTTGGTATTAATAAAAGAAAAATATGTATATTAAAATTAATAAAGATAACAAAAAAATTTAAATTTTTATAATAAATATAATAATTATTTTACATAAAATTATATATATTACAATAATTATTTATATTAAAATAAAATATGAAATTTATTTTATATATATATGAAAATTAAATTTCATGATAATTTTTCTATTAATTTTAGTTATATACGATTATTATTTTTAATGGTATAAAAAAAATTATAAGAAGAATAATCAACTAAAATAATGAAATTGAGACTAGTAGGAGAGGAAAGAACCAAAGCTTATGGTTTAGGGTTTGACTGTTATTTCTTTCATGGTTGCCTTAGGTGGAGACCCTAAAGCTTCCACAGTTTAAATTTTAAGTATGCATTCAGTCTTATAGATTCCAATAGAAGAGACAAAGTTCAAGAAACTTTATTGAAACTAAATTTCTTGAAATCCATGCCTTGAAAGAAATTTGGGATCCTATTGGCTAAAACAAAGTGGCTATTATTTTGTCCTTTAAAGATGAAAATGGTGTCCTCATCAAGAAATGGATGCATATAGATTTTTGGCCTCAAAGAGGTCAAAGAGAACTTAGAGAGAAAATTTAGAAGTCCTCCAAAGTAGACCTTGTGTTAGACGTCTAGTGAATGCTAGTGAGGATGTCCTTGGTTAGGGATAGAAAGGATCAAGTAAATTTTTTTGTTAAGGCTAGTTACAATCTTTTGTTGTGGTAATATCTAGCTACCAACAAGCATGTGATTTGGAATCCTCTAACTTGGTCCAAATTTAATGTTCTTCCTAGCTCGCTATGCCAACAAATTTCTTACTCATGAAAATCTAAAAAAATGTCAACGGAACAACCCCTCATGATGTATCCTTTGTGGGTCTACTAGGAAAACTACTTTTTATATAATATCATAATGATCCTTTGTTCAACATCTTTGGGCTTGCTAGTTTGAAACTTCTACTCAAATTTGAAAACCAATTCAAAATATTGAATATATTGTTGAGATATTAAAAAGAAAGCCCTAAAAGATTCTTTCCTAAAGTCTTTATGAAGTTTTGGGTTGTAAAATATTTGGTGTAACCTAAGCTAGAGTAGATCATAGAATCTTCCAAGTTGTCTCTAAATTTGTTGGTCAAATTTGGGGGCAAATGCTCCATTCTCCTACCAAGACAAGAAGAGCCTTCTACAATTCTAAAATTGTTGATCATGCTAATGAGAGACAAACCAATGAAAAGTTGGGCTTCTTAGCAAATGATCCCTCCCCTTCAACTATTATCAGTGATGGTTGATCTAATGTGTGGCTATCACTAACTTATCCTTGGATCAAGATTAGTTTAGATGGTGCTTCTAGAGCAACCCTAGAAATGCTAAAAACTTGGTTTTATAAAGCCATAAATTATGAAGATATTACCTAATTTTGGAGCACTAAGTACTTAAGGTGTTCATTTTAACAACACTTTGAGGCTTTAACTATTCAAAATGGTCTTCAATGTGCCTTGGATAATGTTATTCTTTGGGTCTAGATTGAAATTGACTCCATGGTCTTGATGCAACTCCTTAACAAGAATAACAATAAGAATGCTAGTCACTAGCATATTAACACCTATCTTCCAGAAATTAGAAGCCTATTAATCACATTTGAAAAAGCATTAGTTACATCCCAAGGGAAAATAACAAAGTTGTTGATTTTCTTGACAAGTTGGGTATGTATCAATCATAATGTGTGGTGGCATAATAAGATAATGGATTGGGCCAATCTTATTATGATAAACTTCTCAACTTAAATAATATAGACAAATATACTTTAAAAAATTTGATTAAATTTTTAAAAATATGTCTTGATGACACTCTTCTATATTTTCTTTTATTTGAAAAAAATTATTTATAAAAATTATATTATATAATTGAACAAAGCAATAAAAAATTACAAGAATGAAGCTACGAGTAGCTGAAGTACATAGTAACCAGCCACAAAGACAACAAAATGAACAAATTACATGAACTATACAACGTTTTATCACAAAATAGACAAAATTACATGAACTACACAACATTTTTACAATGATTAAACCTACTATCAAACTGAATCTTCATAATATATTATTTAATATATATTTTTTAAATTAAAAAATATTTGAACAATATAACTTCAATACTAAAACTATGTAATAACCTTATAATAAAACTTGCATCTCAAAACTTCTATCTATATATCTCAATAGAATTGAGCATATTAATTATTACCTTTATAAAATGGAAGTTACTATTATCACTAGAATTTTTATGTAGACTTTGTTTTTAACATATTTCTTTCAAATTTGTAGCACGAGACAAAGAGCAATAAAACATGGGAACTTCCGTACGATTGCGTATACTACGAATTTTTTAATACAAGGTTTGTTTAATTAAAGATATTTCTTGCCAACTTTACCTAGTATGGCTTTTTCTTGCATGAGAACGCGTTGTACATTTTAAAACGGTCATGTACCCACCGACACAAAATATTATATTTAAAACTTTCCTGTCTAAAACTGCAGCAATTACGTACGCGGTCAACCACCTTAATGATATATTTTATGTATTAATGAATTTTGAGTAGCACCACACTAAAATTGTAGATGTTACTCTTATTAATGAGATGATATTTTTTAAAAACAAAAAAAATTGGATCCAAGTAGGCTAACCTTCCCTAAGCACAAATGGAAATGTGAGACAAGTATGCATTTTAAATTAATAGAAATTAATCTACATCTTAGACTTCCAAATTTCTTGTCAAAATCATATTTATGTATATGTAGACTTGTAACCAAATTTCTTGTCAAAATCATATTTATGTATATGTAGACTTGTAAGTTCTTTATAATATGTTATTATATAAAAGTTCAAAATTATGTTACTTTTATAAAGGAAATGAACAAACATAAATACAATTTTTTAATTTGGATCGTTTAAAAGTGATATTTATATTTTCAATTTTAAAATGTAGATTCTTAATGTATTTTATGTTTATAATTTTTTAATTTTTATAAAATTAGTTAGACATATTTTTTTATAAATTTAGGAGAAGAATTTTAATTGCTAATTGATTTGTTTTAAAAGTGAGGTCGATGAAACAACATAAAATTTTATTTTAAAAGTGGGATCAATGGGACAACATAAAAAAGAGTTTTTTATTTTATTTTTTTCTACAAATAATTTGAAAACCTATTGTATGAAAAAAATCGATAAATATATTTTTTAATAAAAAATTTAAGTCAAACTTAATCAGAATGTCATAGTTTTCATGAGATGTTAATCTTTTTCCCAATTTAATATCATTTAAAAAAAAATACCCACTTGAAGAAAATTCTCTTAGATAGTGCACCATATTTTTCAAAAAAAGTATATTATTTTCAAATTTCTAAAAGTCTTATGTTTGATTATAATAACCGTGTAACCCAATAATCGATGACATGGCACATGCTAATATGAACAATAATAAATACACAATCCATATGAGATCATCTAGTTTTTATTAGAATGTTTTGGGGGAAAGGTCCTATAAGCCCCATGCACGATGACCTAAGGTAGTTACATGTAAGTGTTAAGGAGGAGCTTGACATTTGGATTTGTATTCAAAGGGCCAACTCCACCGACTAACAATAATTTAAAAAAGAAAATTAATCAAGATATATTAAATGAAAAAAAAAGATTCTACAAAAGGGTATTTTCATAAAAGTACCTATGGTTGGAGAAACCTTAAATTAAATTTGATTATTTGTCGAATTTGTCTTAAAAGAGTGGTTAAGCTACCACATGAACAATTTCGACCAAAACCCTTTCACTTGAAAATGTTTTAATCAAACATTGCATGTAAATACAACCTAATTTGAATTTTAAAATTAAATTATTACCATTTAATAATTTTAGATGAAAAAGTTCACACAAAACTCTTTATAGATTTAAGTATCAAATTATTTTAGACAGAACTATTTCACTTGAAACCACTTTATTAACCCAAAATATTATACAATTATCAACTTTTATCCATACACATTTGACAATATAACCCACTTTATTGAACTCTGGAACACTTTAGCAACTAGGAAATTTTAGCTAAACATTATATTCTACATTATTGTGACAACTAGTGGGCCTAAACATTCCAACTAATGTAAACCACCACCACATATGCATATTGCTTTTGATTTTGACATTATGGACTGTGATATTTTTCACGGATGTCCAACATCTATTTTGTGCATTTCAAATCTTCAACTTCATAAAATACACATGTAGAAGCTAGTTTCATTTTACAAGAGAGAAACATCTATCCAACCCAACAAATGCACCTATGACTGTATTTATTAATTAATTAAAAATTAAAAATCTATTGTATTGTAATTTTTAATTAATTAATAAATATGATCAAAGATACATTCTCAAAATTGAATAGACAATAGTCCACAAAAGAACACCTATTACATAATTAACAACTAATAAATCATGTATCATAGATAAACATATTTTTAAAATTTCTTTGGAAGAATTTTAATTCTTACTTTAGAACCCATGGACAAATTATTAAATTCAGGGAAATTTAGAATGCTAGGCAACTTTGCTAATGAACATGTCACATTTTAAGGCATGTAAAAACAAAAAACATCTTCCAACCATTGGACAGTGATTTATGGTATTCAAAACGTCGCCACTTTTAATAATATCATAAAAGGAAGCATAATTACTCTTGCCGGCCATATATAAGAAAAATTCCAACATTCTTCTAACAACGTAAACATTTCACATCATAAGGTCGAGAGCACTTCTATCGTGTCGGCGATAATCTCGATAAAACAATTAAAATAACACAAACCCAACTAAACTATAGTTCTCGAAGATCAAAACCTTCAAAAGTTACCCGCCGAAGCTAAATAAAGCGGAAGTATCTTACTACGTGACTACAGATTCCGCTAAATTCGGAGTATATTCCGCCAAAAAGCTGATCGTTTTTCACGGAAAAGCATAAAGGTACAACCGGCCTAATCTCACCAACTAGTAAAAACTAGTTGTGCATAGTAAGGGGATTTTACTTCACCTCAATTAATACATGGTTAGTGAGTGAAGTGGATTTTTTTTATTATTAAAAAATTAATATATAAAGAGTAAAATGTGGTCTATAAGAGAGTACATAACATAAAAAGACGGATTTCACTTCAGTTTCTTGGGGTGAGTTTGAATAGGTAGACACTTATGTTTTTTTTTTTTCTAGCTTTTTATTTTTCTGATGATGGATGATATAGTGTGATTAGAAATATTGAAGCAAAATCTCTAACACAATCAAATCTAGAAATAATATTGTACAAAATTATGAATTGTGGAAACTTGATATCATTGATTGAGGAGTATTCATTCTACCAAAGTTATCTAGGGTATGATGTCAATCTCATCCGTTATATCATACCTTCGAGGGTTTTCATCTTGGTGGATGGCATAATCAAGGAACATACCATCTCTCACTAATTTTGCTCAACCAATTGAACTACAACCCTTTGGTATACCTACAAATTTTAAAAACAATGCTAGCTATGATATTCCAGGAAAATATTCTTTAATTAAAATCAATTATTATATATTAAATTTAGAAAATGATTGTAGTGAATGATGTAATTTGAGTAAGAATAAATATTTATTTAAAATGTTATGATAGAAGCTTTAAAATTTAATGGTGGATTTGTGGTTAGAAGATTGTGATAGTTGAGTAACTGTTATTTTCTCTCTAGTGGATTAGGTTTCATCATGTGATGGTTTAGATAGTGTAGTTGAGTCTTCTAATAGCATAAATCTTCTTGATTTGCTCATTGTTGTCTTCTAATCTTGTTTTGAAGTTTTGTTGTGCTAAAAATTATAAAGGGACTTGCTTAAAGACAAGGCAAAGGTCCTTGGTTGGTTAGATGACAATCATGTTCTTTCTAATAATAAAGTTTTAACATACATTACAAGGATGTTATGCAAATGTAAATATCACATAACTAGTACACTAATGGATTAATGAGATGCTTAAATGCAAAGGTCTTGCTTTAAATAGGCTTAAATTTTCTCTTATTCACGAATGACCTAGCAAATGTCATTAAACACATGATCATGGTTGTTAATTTGAAATATTTGGCATGGGAGTTGAGAATGTAACAATTAGTTTTGTAAAAAAAATCAACTTTGAGATGTGAAAAGATAAATTTGAATTTTCAGCAAACTAGGTTACACCATATGTTGTAATCCAAGCCCTGACTAGACTATGCACTCTAGTCTCAAGTTTTCTAAACATTGTGAAGAAATGACAAATGTTTTGAAAGTGATGGGTAGGAATCAATTCAAGCATGAAGTAGGTCAATTTATGTGTATCAATTATAAATTGAAGGCATGTACAAATTGACTTAGTACAAAGATTTAAAAATACATAACATACACTTTTATCCCTTACATTTATATTTTAAATGATTCTTTTATATCTTTGATTTTTCAATTTATAAATCAAAACATTTTTTTAATTTCTTAAATTCATTTTTTTTCCTACTTCAACATAATAAGTTTTATAATTATAAAGCTTACTATAATGAGCTATTATTAAATTATTATAATTCTCTTCTTCATAATAATGGATCATTAAGTGTGATTTGAAACAATGATGTAAAAGTATATGCAGTTGAATCTAAAATCTCACTTTCTATTTACTTAAATTATATTGAGAGGTGTTCTATAGTGAAACAATAAGTCTTATATTATGACTGAATAAATAAAAATCTAAACACAAATGATATATATTTAAACATTAAATAAATTCAAAACAAAATAAAATAGTTCTTAAATAAATTAATGTGTTCATATATATACATATATTAAATAAAATATTTTTCAAATAAAATAAAACCTCAATTATTATTATTATTAGAGAGAGAGAGAGAGAGAGAGAGGCTGGGGAGGGGGAGGGGGAGGGGGAGGAGAGTATAGATCGACAGTTATGGTTTGTAAAGATTTGTGGAGTGGTATATTGTTACTTGTAAGATTAATTAGATTTGTAAGGTATGTTTTGCAGCCATTAATATTCTTTGTTTTTTTAACTTAATTATCTATAGAGTAATAAGGTTTTTGGGAGCAATTAAAATGTGGAGAAATAAGGGTATAAATTGATTTTATAAGGTGTTTGTCAAATTGTTTGTTTCCCTATCTCCAATCATGTCCACATTCTACATTGATGGCATATTATCTATATAAATTCATGTAAATGCAAAAGATGAGGTTGCATTAATATCTAAATGTTGGAGACAATACAAACCTCTGTTCATGCAATTTTGTAACCAATATATATTATTGAGAAAAGAACTTAATACGTTACAAGATCAATTAGGAAAGAACAAGCAAAAGATGTTAAGCATGATGTGCCTTCTAGCATTTCAGCAAAGCAAGAGAGTAAAACCAATGTGTCAGAAAAGAAACATGTTGCATCTAAACCTGTGACATAAAAATGCTACCAATCAAAGCCACAAAAACAAAAACCCATTGTGAGAGTTTGTGAATTTCAGAAAAGGAATAAGGGAAAATGTGGTCGTGGTTACAAAGGTTTTGTTGGTCCTTATATACCAGAATACTCCAAGCCCATCAAATTTGTATTAAGGGGACATATGAATAAATCTCATGTTGAGTCTACATGTGTTGATGATTCTTGTGAAGTTCAAAAATCTAAGCAACCAAAAGCAATATGTGCTAAGTCCAATAATGTCCAAATTTGTTCCCATTGTGGTTGTCAAGGTCATCTTTCTAGTAATTGCTTTGATCTACACCCTTGTACATCATGCGGTTTGCATACTCATTCTACCAAGCATTGTTATCTACCAGATCCATCTTCAAAATCTATTAGGCATATGAATTTTGGTAGGATAGATCATTCAAGTTGGAGATCCAAGGTTGATTTGATAACCAAATCTTATAAGAGAGTTCAATCATTATTGATGCTGAAAATGTGCCTACTCATAATTGTGGTGATGTTATTCCTCATAATTCTTTTAATGATGATGTAGAGCTTATTGAGCCTACATTAACTCCAATTAATGTTGATATTTCTAAGATGCCACTCAGTATATTTGATAAGAATTCAATTGTTGAGAAGATTGACAAAGTGAATCTACTTCCCAAGAATGATATTTCTAAGTAATGTGATTATGTCGCATATGTTGGATATGCAGTTTATGCTAATTATGATGATGTTGGTCCTTACTAATATATTCCAATTATTTGAGGCTATGGAGAAAAAGATGTTGCCTCTTGTTTCAGTCACTCCATCAAGGAGATCATGTTGTTGATATTTTCCTCTCATCTGCTAAGGGGGGGGAATATTGGTATATGTCAAATTGAAGTGGAGATTTCATAGATTTTTGACACCTTGTGATTGGCGTGGTATTTACACTTCAATATTTAATTGCACTCAATTGTGCCATTTTAGATATTATTTTCAATGACTGCACCCAATGTGTGTTATTTCAGATAATTTTTTGCTATAATTCAATGGTAATGGTTGCCCCAGATTGATAGTTGGTGACTATTCATATTGGCCACTAAAGTTTGGTCATTTTTTTCAAATAACGGCATGGACAAAACAAGTCCAAGTTGACACTTGTCAAAGATACAAGCTCATTCTTCAAAATTTAAGACATGTCCAAGTAACAGGCTCATTATCAAAAGTTGAGACCTATCAAAGTAACAGGCTTATTATCAAAAGTTGAGACTTGTCCAAGCAACAAACTCACTATCAAAAGTTGAGACGTGTCAAAGTAACAGGCTCATTATCAAATTTGAGACTTGTCAAAGCAACAAGCTTATTATCAAAGTTTGAACCCTGTCAAGGTAACATGCTTAGTTCAAACAAATTCAAGATCTATCACAGTAACAGTTTCTTCAAATCAGCTAGCAAATCTTCACCAAAGTGCTTGGGCGAGAGAAGTTTGAGCAGTTCACAATACTGCATAGTTTCATGATAACCCCTTCAAATTAAAGGAGGGATGTTAACATGTTAATCATTTGGGGTTAAACATTTGTAATTTTATTATTTTGTTTAGATAGTTAGATAGTTACGACAATTAAACTATCCTTCTCTTTATAAAATGAAGATGTAAACATTTCTTGAAAGGTAATTTCTAGAGATACAATCTATGTTTTTATTCTATCTCTCCTGGGCCTAACAAAACCTACATTTTGAAACTTCAATGCTTTTCCACTTTTACCTATCTTAATATTTAAGTAGAATTGAACATATTACTTCTAGAAAGTGGAAAGATAGGAAAGATACTACGATGTGTTTTTTAATATAAATTATAAGTTTAACATGAACATGTTTAAATAAAATTATGATGGGTTGCCAAAACCCATTCATGAAAACAACAAATTTTATCTTATATAAAAAAAATTATGTATTAAATAAAGCTGAACTTACCTAAAGAATATTACAGTTCAAAAGAAACTGAAAAAAAAAAAAAAAAACCAAAAACAGTTATTAGAACCTAATAGATGAAAACACTGTACAAACTATATTAAAGTCTGTAATCCTATATAATTTTGAGCCTACTGTCTTTATAATTGCTACTTTCTGTGACGTGGATTTTGTTTTTTTAACTTAGAATCGATAAGCCTCTGAAAAACATCAATAAAACAGATAAACTTCAATGCGATCTTGTGGATATGAGATTTGTTTAAATATATAAAATCTTCTCTCCTTTGTTGAATAACCTCTATAATCTTCCCACTCCCACTCATCGAAGATAACCTCTATGCTACGGCACATCTATAGCTTTTTAGGATAACAAGACACAGGACCATGGAGTCGGTGGACGCGTTGTCACGGTCACATGTCACATGCCCACCGACGCAAATTATGATATTTAAAACTTTCCTGTCTGGAACGAGACAAGTTAAGTATGCGGTTAACTCTTTTTGGGTCCACTAAAAGTACCATTTAATGACATCTGAGGAAAGATCATTCCATTTCCATGCTCAGAGAAATTGATGAATACAAAAACAATATCATTTTAATAATGCCAAGTCTTTTTTGGCATGCTGAATCGAAGGGCTGCAAAATGCAGAAATATTATCCTTGCTATATGTGTTGTGAACCAGACTGACAATCTAGGACCGCTCTTGCACAGCATTCAAGCCTCAAAATTCTGCTTTGAAAGGCCTGAGATACTTATGTTCCAACATTTATGGAACATCACTTCAAGGAACCAAATGCAAGCAATCTTTGCTACCCTGTACTACAGCCCAAAAGTCTAAATCTTCAAATTATGAAAGACATGAAAGTTAAATGACTTTAGCTTGTTAGAGAGGCAGGGCATTTCGGACAAGTATTATAAACGTCCCAACAAGATATTAATGCTAGATGGAATAAACGTCACTAAAGCTTAAAAGAAGATGATCAGCTGGATTCTCTATCCATATAAGAAACATTGTTAAACTGTAACTCTGCTGATGTTTAAGCAGAGCTCATAATTTTTATATGGAGATAAATAAGAATATTGATTCATGTCATTTTTTATATTATATATCAAATATTTGGAAAAGATATACTAAAATCTTTTTGATTAATATTAAAATATAAAAATAAATTAATGAAATTTTGAGGTTTATTGAATTAGATCAGAGGAAGTTTTATTTTATTATAAATGAGACATAATATTTTACAGTATATTAATATTAGTGATCAAAAATAGTTCTCAATACTAATAATGTGAGTTTCCACATAAATATTTCAGATCACACTCTATGATTTCTCATTAAAATGAATAATATGATAAAAACTGAAAATTATCATTTAAACAATATCTTCAAATAAAATAGTTTAATATAAATAATTTCTCATAGAATAAATTAACATATTTTAAATACAAATTAAATTTAATAAAAACAATTTAAATTAACTTAATATTAAAGAAATATTTCATCATAAATTAATTTAACAATAAAAATATAAATGCTTTATAGTAAATTGTCTCACAAATAAATCAACTTATTTATAAATTTACACATACTTCACAATATCTATCTAATTCATAATAAATTACCTTTATAAAACACAATATATATTTTATAATAAAATAAATATATATATAAATAATATCTTACTTAATAATAACCTTTAAAAAAAAATTAAAGATCAAAGATCAAATCAATGTATATTACCTTAATTACAAATAACCTTTACAAACTACCTCTACTTTTGCCTGATCTATTTCATCCTTTAATATTAAATCAGCCAAACTGGTAAAATTGTATTCACGGTTTACTATGTTCACAAATAGACATTTGTAATTCTCTTAAAGAACTCTAATGAAATCTGCAGAAAATTTATTAGGCAAATTTAGAACCCAAACACTGCATTGAGCAAGCCGTATTTTGGGGCAAATAAACTATTTATTTTTTCACAACTGCTAATTTTAGGGTTTGTAAAACATGAGATCATTTTATAATTTAATTATAAAAAATCTAAAGTTTAATATGTAAAATTGGGTTCTAGGAAAATTTACCGTCAGAGATTCATTGGTGAAAAATACATCTTAGCAGAAGATTGCATTATTAATGCAGTTAATTTTCGGAAGTAAATTTTACTTGGCGATGAATTTTTCTTCAGTGAATTTTTGAATTGTTGAGGGTGAATTTTCCCTCGATAAATTGCTGAGGAAAAATTCACTGTCAGCAATTTACCACATTATTAATGCGGTTAATTTTCGACGATAAATTTTACTTGACCATGAATTTTCTTTGGATGAATTTTGAATTACTGAAGATGAATTTTAATTCAAATAGATTAAATTAATAATTAAATATTTATTAATGTATATGTACAGGTCGATATGTTAAATTGATCGCCATTCAAAGCAAGTTGCGGGGTGGGATCTCAGGCAGTTTTTTTAAAACCACCGGCGCACATTTACCTACGCGCTGTTTATGTCGTTAATAAAATAGCACGCGCGCAAAGTTCAAGATAAGACTACCAGGAATTACTTTCATGGAAATTACATTGAAATTCAAGAATTAACCTTGAAAAGGCTAATTTTTTAAGATTATGATATTTTTTATAATTAAAAAATTAAATTTTTATTGTTATAAATAATTATAAAAAAATAATGACATTCATTAATTAATTAAAATTCAAAATCGTATTTTATTGTAAATTTCCAGAATTAGGGCGGCTTTTATCTAATGAAGTGGGAAGGGTGGGTATTGTTATGCTGTAAACTTCAGAGCAGGGAGATCTTAGTTCGAGCCACTGTAGAAAACTATGAGCCGATTAATTTAGTAGTTTACAGCCGTGACCATAAACTGTGGCCTAATTACAAATTTGCAGTAAAACGTTTTCTTTTAAATATTGAATCTGCCAAAAGTTTTTAACTATCAAACAACACAGTACCTGGAAGAGTAGCAGTTATATCCAGAAATGTGGTCTAACGACAAATTTTAGAAAAAATAAATTGTTTTATTTCAACACAATCAAAGTTAGAAATAAAATTGAATAAAATTAGAATATTTAGTTTTTGGATTCATCTGTGTATATTTGTGAACGTTTCAGATTATTCATTATCAAAATATTAAAAAAAAAATTCACAAAATACACAGTTGAATCAAAAACTAGATATTCTAACATCATGAACTGTAAAAATTTATACCAACTATTGAATAAAATTACTTTATCCCAAAAACAAAGCTGTAAACTGCAAATAAAAGCGAAAATAAACAAGTCAATTGGGAACACGCTTTCCGAACACATTTGGAAGACCGTACCGTTTCACTAACGAGATCGCCAATTTTACATCTTCAAACAGATCGATTTTCATGTTTAAACATCTAAAATACTCCTCGAAACCCTTAAAAACAACTGTAAGCCTATGGAAATTTTTCAACAATTACTTCAAAATTTTCATACAAATCAACAGCTTAAGATAGCAGAAAAATCATTAGACACAAAACCGTGAAAAGACTAGAAGAAAATGGCTAACCTCTCTTGACCGGCGGTGTCCCATATTTGTGCTTTAATGGTCTTATCTTCAATAACAAGTGTCCTCGTCTGAAACTCAACTCCAATTGTCGACTTCGAGTCCAAGCTGAACTCATTCCTCGCAAATCTCGATAATATTTGCGACTTTCCAACAGCAGAATCTCCAATCACAACTACCTTAAACACATAATCAATTTTATGACTATAATCTCCATATGCACTCGCCATATTTGAAAAAAAAACACAGAAAAGCCCCCACAAAACCTTCCAAATTATCCGCCAAAAGCTAAATAAACCTCAGAACATTTTCAAAATCTCGGCAACCTAAATAATCCCGCTAAATTCTTCGTCAAGAACACAATCAGCGATCAAATTTACCAAAGATAGCTAAATCCGTCACAAAACATGCCCACAAGCACGCATTTGACATCTGCAAAAACTGGAGGCTATTTCTATGCGTAAGTATCTTACTAAATGCCTACAAATTCCGCTAAATTTGGAGCCTGCTCCGCCAAAAAGAAAGCGCACCGCTTTTCACGGAAAAAGCGTCGACATGTACGGAAATTCGAAGAGAATTTAGCAGAGAAGATTCAATGGTTCAACCCTAAAAAAGTACATATGTTTTCATAAAGTGAATATGAGCGGTACAGCAGGGCCTCACCTCTCCAACTACTACATAAAAAACAGTTGTGCAACAGTAAAGAGGGATTTTATTTCACTTCAATTGACACAGAGTAAACGAAACAGATTTCTTTAATATCAGAAGAACCTGAAACTTGTTCCCTGAAGAATCAGGTGAGCTTCCCAGCCGTTGATTAAATAGGCGATCAAATGAACCGTACCTCCACCATAAATTAAACCTGGATTACGCAGTAATTAAATGAAAGATTTTCATGATAAATATTTTTATGCTGCATAATAGATCGTGATCCTGCAGGAGCAAGAGGGAAAAATATAATATAATAATGGAGCCCACAGTGTTCATGTCTAAACCACAAGAGGGAAAAATATAATATAGTCATGGGGCCCACACTGTGCATATCTAAACCACTTGAAAGTGAAGGCTGAGTTGTAGTAGATATCACGCTTTCTTAAAATTAGCATTAGCATTATATAGTATGAGTGTTACCTTTGTGGGGTATGAGTATGATTCATGAAAATACAGAACATTAGGGTTAGTCATAATGTTTGTTGTTTATGAGAGGAATAAATTTCTTCCTAGGTGGGCCTCACCATGTGAAGTGGTTATAGACTCTTATCTATTTTCTTGTCCAACTATAATAGCGATGATTTTTTTAATTATAAAGGTACTTTTCCTTGATCCTTGCTGTATGCTTCAATCGATATATAGTTGTTACCCACCTCAGCCCATAAATAAAAAATAAATAAAGAGGTTATTTTGATTATTGTGGCTAAGAACAAAATGGTTGATCTAATATATGTTATTTTTATAGATGTTTTAATAGTCTTAATGTTAAAATATTTATTTAAAAGATGTTTAGAGAGTATTGTTAGAATGATATTTCTAATTGTCTTTTAGATAAAATGTACTTGAGATATTTATATTAATTCATTAAATTTAATAGGTTTGATATATTAATGGCTTGTTAAATTTATGTTGAATAATTTTTCTTACTCACCCACTTTATTAAAAGTCTCTTATTGTTACCATTATAATTATATTTCTTGATATAACTAGAACTAACATATACACCTTAAATTCATCTTTGTAGAAAAGGAGTCTTAGAAACACCTATATTGATTTATGATATAAGTTTCATAGAAGCCTCAAACTTGATATCATTGGGTATTTTTAAATAATATATTTAAGATATATAACTTTGAAAATTTGTTGTGTATGTAAAACACACACATATAGTGATATTGCTATCAGGATTCAACCGTGTAGTTTTACAAGTCAAACTCATTGACCCATGTTTCATGAGTAGTGGTTCACAAGAACCCATCTCCCATGATAATGAATGGTCCACTTAGAACTCATTGCATTTAGGTGATGCTCACAGAGGTGAAGCATTGGGCCTTCCGAGGAGGTCACCCATCCCGGTACTACTCCAGCTCAAGCGCACTTAACCACAGAGTTTCCTCCAAGGTTAAGCCTACTTAGCTTGCAAACTCATTTGCAAAATCTTCAGCAAGTGGTGTGCCTTATGAACCATTCATTAAAGAGCCCCTTTAGCTCATCAATTGATAAGTAGGAGGTATTTTCCACAATTGTGTCAAATTGTGATATTGATATCAGGATTCAACCGTGTAGTTTTACAAGTCAAACTCATTGACCCATGTTTCATGAGTAGTGGTTCACAAGAACCCATCTCTCATGATAATGAATGGTCCACTTAGCACTCACTGCATCTAGGTGATACTCACAGAGGTGAAGGACTGGGCCTTCCTCGGAGGTCACCCATACCGGTACTACTCCAACTCAAGCATGCTTAACCACAGAGTTTCCTCCAAGGTTAAGCCCACTTAGCTTGCAACCCCATTTGCAAAACCTTCAGCAAGTGTTGTGCCTTATGAACCATTCATTAAAGAGCCCCTTTAGCTCATCAATTGCTAAGTAGGAGGTATTTTCCACATCGTGTCAAATTGTGATATTGCTATCAGAATTCAACCATGTAGTTTTACGTGTCAAACTCATTGACCCATGTTTCATGAGTAGTGGTTCACAAGAACCCATCTCCCATGATAATGAATGGTCCACTTAGCACTCATTGCATTTAGGTGATTCTCATAGATGTGAAGCACTAGGCCTTGCAGGAGGTCACCCATCCTGGTACTACTCCAGCTCAAGCGCGCTTAACCACAAAGTTTCCTCCAAGGTTAAGCCCACTTAGCTTGCATTCCCATTTGCAAAACCTTCAACAAGTGTTGTGCCTTATGAACCATTCATTAAAGATCCCCTCTAGCTCATCAATTGATAAGTAGGAGATATTTTCCACAACATGTCAAATTGTGATATTGCTATCAGGATTCAATCGTGTAGTTTTACGAGTCAAACTCATTGACCCATGTTTCATGAGTAATGGTTCACAAGAACCCATCTCTCATGATAATGAATGGTCCACTTAGCACTCACTGCATCTAGATGATGCTCACATGGGTGAAGAACTGGGCCTTCCCCAGAGGTCACCCATCCCGATACTACTCCAACTCAAGCGCGCTTAACCACAGCATTTCCTCCAAGGTTAAGCCCACTTAGCTTGCAACCCCATTTGCAAAACCTTCAGCAAGTGTTGTGCCTTATGAACCATTCATTAAAGAGCCCCTTTAGCTCATTAATTGATGAGTAGGAGATATTTTCCATAGCATGTCAAATTGTGATATTGCTATCAAAATTCAACCGTGTAGTTTTATGAGTCAAACTCATTGACCCATGTTTCATGAGTAGTGGTTCACAAGAACCCATCTCTCATGATAATGAATGGTCCACTTAGCACTCACTGCATCTAGGTGATGCTCATAGAGGTGAAGGAATGGGCCTTCCCCGGAGATCACCCATCCCGATACTACTCCAGCTCAAGCACGCTTAACCACAGAGTTTCCTCCAAGGTTAAGCTCACTTAGCTTGCAACCCCATTTGCAAAACCTTCAACAAGTGTTGTGCCTTATGAACCTATATAGGAGCGAATTTTCACCCCTGACGCAAATTCCCCTTTACCCCCTTACACTTTAAAAAACCTAAGGCAGTGACTTAATTCCACTTAAGCCTGATGCTCACTTCACACTTGGCACCTATTTTGTGTGTCGGTGGGGGCATTTCTGTCAGGGATGCCTGCATGGTGCACAGACGTCTGCGCAACGCGCTTACATCCCTGGAAGATTCCCACGGCTAGAGACTGCAGAAATGTTACACTTCCTATTGGGAGTCGAAGTGTGACACCTTTCTTTGACTGGTCAACCCGAATATGGTCATTTTTCATCTTCTTCCTTCATATTCTCACTCCATTCTTCCATTTTCATCTTTTGGTCATCTCTACACAATCTCTCCACACTTTTCAGCACTCACTTCAAGTTGTGTAGCAACACTTCACACTCCATAACAACAATCCACTACTCCATCAGTCGGATAGTGCGAGTGCAGAACAAACACCATTGTAGCAGAGGCTTGAGTTCCCCTCATTTTTCTCCTCCACAAGCCTTGAGCGCTTTGGATGGAGGTGGTAAGCTCCTTTTATCTTCTCTATCATTTTTGGTTGAGTAAGCACATATTGTTTTGTAGTGTCTTTTGTTTACGTAGCTTGTATTCCCTTCTTTATCATTATTCCTATTGTTGCAAACTTGGCTATCCATAGAGGTGGAAACCCCAAAACAAGGGTCTGACTAAGGTAGACCCCTAAACAGCCCCAAAATTTTCTCCTTTTCTATGTGCAGGTGGAGAGATCTTGGAGCGAGCTGGCGAGAGGATTGTTGTACAAAATTATCTTCGTCACCCTTGTGATAATATATTTCATTTATCACGTTCGTTTATACATTTCACTCTTCTTAGTCATATTCCACAATCCTTGAAACTCTTAAACAAGGTTGTTAGTCCTTTTTCAGAGCTTAAATCTTGTCTCTAGTTTTTTGGTCGTACGGACACCAACACACCTATGAGACTCCAGCGCGTCGCACTGTCATCCCAGAATTGTGCTTCTATCCTCTGAAAGAAAGCTACCTAAGACGTAGAGTTGACTCTAAAGATCGAATCGCCTAGTCTCCTTTCAGCGTTCAAGTTTGCAAAGTGATCGAAGGACTCCATAGTTCTCATCCCGCTTATCCTAACACTCCTTAAACTAAGGTAAGTTAGGGTAGCCTAACCGCTCTTGGCCTTTTGTGACCTGGGGCCTTGCAGTGGTTGGTCCCCCTCTCTTACATTTTTGGTGAACCCGACGTGAACCAACGTCTACTCGTTTGACAATGTCTTGAGCCTTTTCTCTTATACCTTTTGGCCGTTGCACATTTATGTGTTGTGAGGGTTTATGAGCATCACAACCCAATCTATGACCTCTAGGCACATAGTCAGAAGAAGTCTACGACACCTTCCAATGGAGAAGATGAAGGTCTCTTCTAGTTTCACTGCCGACCTTTTCTCTAGTTCTACGGTTGGCTTGTCCACATAGGAGCATGTATTGCGAGGCGAATATAGATTCCTTGATGAAACTAATCACATCCCTACCCCTCCTGCATCACCGACCTCATCTGTAGACAAGCATGAGGTCATCCATATCCCTTATGTATACGTCATTAGCCTTAGTAAAGGGTTGGGTTCATTAGAAAATCACCTGGAAGGAAACCAAAAATTGGCTAGGGATGCTAAAGTGATCAGTGAAATAAAATACATGGTAGGTAAAGACTGGATAGGTGTAGAACTCTTGGATAGTCTCATTGGTCTGGCCGAGGCATGTGCCCCTTTGAACCATAGTCACATGGTATAAGGTGGCGTCTTTAGGGACTAGGAGAGGTAGATGGAAATGTTGATGCCTCCTACATCTATATGTATGGCTAATGCGATCCCTTCAGTCAGTGTGTTTGTCGCTTTTGAAAACTCTAAAACTATCAAAGTAAACAAAAACCCTTTAGGTTTCTACTTCACCCCTTCTACCGCCTTCGGTAGTGGAGGATTTGGCGAGATGATTGGTGGGGGATTTGGTGCTGGAAACTTCAGAAGTGGAGGTGGCATTGGAGGAGGAAATTCTGGTGCAGGTCATGGTGGTGGCCTTAGAAGTGGCGGTGGCTCCAACAGAGGTCACACTAGTGGTGGCGACATCGGTGGTGGCTCTAGCGCTAGTCACAACGTCGATCTAGGTGGTGGCTTTGGTGGTGGTACTAGTGGTCCTATGTCTTCTAATGACCCTATTATGAACACCCTTCTTTAGAATATGGGGAAGATGCAAAATTAACTGGAAAACCTTTCCCAAGCCTCGACCCAGCCTATTTTCCAACCTTTCTTCCGACACAGCCCATTATCGATTGCAATTCTAAACACTCCTTTCCCACAAGGGATGGAGATTCCTGAATTCGAAAAATATGGTGGTAAAGGGGACTAGCAAACACACGTGTCCACCTTTAACGGCTTGTGCATAGATTTATTCCCATCATGATGCATTGATGGTGAAACTGTTTCCCCAATCCCTCAAAGATATAGCACTGGACTGGTACTATTCTTTGCCCGATAATTCCATCTTCACGTTCAATCAGCTTGTGAACTAGTTCCTACAACAGTTCCAAGCCAATATCGGACCAAAGATGACCTTCTCTGACCTTGTTCGGTGCAAAGAAGAGGACAATGAGAAGATTACAGACTTTATAGCGCGATATCAGGAGCTCTTTTTGCAAATATCATACTCGTTACCTAACTCCAATGTGCAGAAGGTGTTCATAGGGAGCTTACAAAGGCCTTGGCAAGAAAAGTTCACCCTTATGAAATACCCTTCTTTTGCGCATCTGTGTGCAACTTTACGGGAGTACCAACAGACGGTGGTTCAGTTCGGGGGTCCTCCCTTGCACTCTCATTTTGAAGGGAGATCTATCATATCGATCTCTGGAAGGGGTAAAGTCATTGTGAATGTAGTAGTTGTTGTGGATAACAACGGCCTCAGGCACGACCGAGATTTTACGAAGCTATCAAAATCTTATTCTTCCATCTTGCAAAAAAATTTGAAAGATAAGATCCTTAGCCTGCCACCCCTAAACCACTTAGGGAACTGTATCCTAGCTGGTATGAAGCAAATACATATTGTCAATACCATCGAGTCAACAGACACGATACTGAACATTGCCTACGCCTACGTCATGAGATACAGGATCACATCGAAGACGGTACTATACGTCTTGATGGGAGTAAACAAAACATGAACAAATTAGTGGTGAAAGATAAAAGTGACTTGTAGATATACACGGACCCCTTTCCATCACATTCTTCTAACATGATTATCAATCCCTCCGATTCTATTTCTTTCCCCGAGGCGTATGTTAACATGGTTACTGTTACTCCCTCTCCTCGTCTTGCAACCAGTTCATCGGATGTAACGTGTGCCAGCAAATAACAAACCTTCTCCACTCTACATTCCTGCTCGCCTCAATGACAACTTTGTGATAGGAGTCTTAGTCGACCCCACGAGTAGGGTGAATGTCATCACGGAGGAGACATTACTCTTGAACTCCCTACAAAGGGAGGAATATGAAAAAACAAAATCCATCATCTGTATGCATGATGGACTTTCTCTTAAACCTTATGGATCAATAATGTTATCTGTTCTGGTTGGACCCACGACCATAGACATGGTCTTCGATGTTATTCCCGAGTCGAACCTATTTAGAGTGAAGCTAGGCATACCTTGGTTGGCTTCCATGAATGGGATCACCTTCGTAATTCATAAATGCCTTAAGTTTTCCCATGAAGGTGTCGTGCACGTGGTGCATGATACTAGATATCAACATATGGTATCTCGTGGGGGATGCTCATTGGATCACTTTTGGCCCACTCCAGTCGGTCCGCTCCCACAAAGAACGAACCTACTTTACAAGAACTTGGTGAAGTATAATATTGGAGGCAAGGGACAACCGAAGCTAACCCTTCTTGTAGTTGAGCAGCTAGTTGCCTCCTCCTCCCGAAAAGCAAAGGAGAAGCTTGCTCCCTCTCGGGCTGACTCATCTACTCCCCTTTCTTGGGAAGCATATTGGATGAACAAGCCTGGGCTTTACCCGCTAAGTCTGATGATGCCTCCTTGGCGAAAGCCGAAGATCAGGATATCAGATCTCCCTAACGGGTCCCCTAGACCCTCGTACTATCTGTATGGTAGGAAGAGAGGCTCACGAAGAGAATTTTCCCATCGACCTCTTCTTGTTCCTCCAAGAAGGAAGAGGCCCACCACTAAGGTGCTAGAGTCGATTTCCCCTACCATTTTCGAACCTACTACTCCTGCCCCCATCCAAGAGTCTATCCTTCTGCTGGAAACAACTATGGAGGACACTCCCATGGCTGAGAAGATTCCTTCTGTCCCTTTGCAAGCTCTAGCTTCTGGTTCGAAGAGTCGTATGAACCGCCTTGCGCATGAGTGCAAGCGCCGACGAAAGGCTCTCCTGGCTAAGTAAGCCTCCTTACAGCAAAAGGAGGAGGGGAAGACAACACCTCATGTTATCTCTTCCTCTCTCCCTCATTCTACACCTATCCAAACTAGCTCTAAATCTCTTTTGGCTTCCGCTGTGAGTGCACATGCACCTGGAAAGGTGCAGGTGTTCATTGCTCCGTATGTGGAGCCGCGTTTGCTGACTTCCATTTCGAGTGTCTTGCCTTTCCCAAAGCCCATAGATATGGTTAATACTTTGGTTGTATTTGTTGTGGTTCTTCCCTCTTCTCCCTTGATCCTTCTGGCTTCGTCTGTGGGGAGTTTGCCTCCTCCAACGAAGAAGAAGTAGAGCGTGGTCCCTCCAGCAATGGAGGACATAAGAAGAGCCCACCTCCTCTGAAAGGTGGTCCCACGCTGACTTGTTCTGTCTTAGTAACGAAACTCATCCCGACCTCCCTTGAGTTTGTGACCGTCCCTGAGTCTCCCGGTGAGCCTAGCGGTGAACTTCGAGTGCAAACTCCTTTGTCCATCGAGGTGAAACATGGCACTCCCGTTAAGTGTTGTTTAACTTGGTGGATGATGTTTTGACCTTGTCAGCGATCTTCGCAAAGTCGTTGACCTTAGACCCACAAGAGTTGAGCGATAGAGACCTTGCTAGTCCCTCTGCCTTGGCCCTTATTGCGAGAGGATCGAAAGCTCCTCCCCTTAACATTACACCATTGCCGGCTCGTCATCCTTCCCCCTACGATGATCGAGAGTGGGAAAATGATGACCTCTTGGTCAACCAGTGTTAGGGGGAGACCCTTTTCTGGATCTTTAGATTAGATGTGTGTGTGTGTGTGTGTGTTGTGATGTGTTCCCCTGTGACCGTGATATATGTGCCTGGATGACCCTCATCACCCCTGTTGGTGCCTGGATACAGGCATGTTTTTTGTGTTGTAAACCTTTCTCTACATATATCTTCACTCTTTCGTGTTTGTGATTGACTTTTGGTAAATTGGGGATGATGCAAAGTGTCGGGAGCATTTAGGCCTCCTTCCATGTTTACCTAATTTTTTATTTTACTTTTTCTTTCGTGCATTCTTCCTAATCTGGTTGGGGATTGATGATCTTTCACCTTGCACTGCGGTTACCTATTACATATATAAATAAAGGCAGATCTGACCCCATGAAACCAGATCCCCCTATGCACTTTGTTTATGTTCTCTTTTCCTTTGCTTACTTTTTATCTTTGTCTCTTATTTGCTTGAGTTGTCCCTTTCATGTGTGACAATATTACTTCTACATTACTTGGTCTTTAGATAATGCATTTATTGCCAAATGAATCTTTTCTCAAAGACCCTTCACACGCTTGTTCTTTAGAATTGCATTCTCGACTTGAAATCCTAACGTAACATGTTTCCTTCATCATGGGTTCATAAAGAAAGGACTTGGAAACCATCCTCCGAAGTAGGAACAGTCTTAATCTTCCCCTCGTGTGGGCGCATATCCTTCCTTTTGAATTCCTTGATGAAGTGAACATCTTTCGAAAGGATTCTTTGATGATGAATCGATTCGATAAAGAAGACATTAGCTTTCGAACAATGTGTCCCTTGAGTGGACCCTTCCCTTTCATGTCGGGTTCCCAAGAGACCCCTTTGAATGTTTTCAACAAAATCCTATGGCATCTAGCTCAGGGGCAGCCTAGCTAGATTGGTTTCACATATTTCGCATCTAGCTCGGGGGTAGCCTGACCAGACCGATCTTACTTCTTCGTGTCTAGTCGTGGGGCAACTCGACTAGACCTACTTCACATCCTTATGTCTAGCTTGGGGGTAGCCCAACTAGACTCCACTTTTCAAACAACGCATCCCTTGAGTGGACCCTCCTTCCTTTTGGAAGGTTCCCAAGGGAGCCCTTTGAAAGTCTTACAGCTTAGCGATGGTCTGTGTGATTGTTTGTTCACTGGCCTGCGTGACCGCTTCCAAACGTGTTATATCTGCAGGTAAAAATGTCACTGTTTCTAACTCTATCGAGTCGCCTCTACTCGGTCTCCCTCATTTGAGAGTTCTTGGGGAATACCTTCCTTGCAGGTATGCAGGTCTGTAAGGTGCTCTTTCTGATTTCCTTCATGTGAGAGTTCTTGAAGGATACCCCCCTTGTAGGACCACGAGCCTGTAAGGCACTTTTGTTCTTTAGCTTTATAGTTCTATGGAATTATGAAGTCCTTTCCCTGCACTTCTGAGTTTTCCAGACCGTGCTCTGCTTCCTCGTCAAGTTCAGGTATACATCTCTTAGCTTACTACTTCTACTACTCTACTTTACTGAAGCACTCATCAGTACTCATGCTTGCTAAAGTAGGGGGAAAATGTATAGGGGCGAATTTGCACCCCTAATGCTAATTCCCCTTTACCCCCTTACACGTTAAAAAACCTAAAGTGGAGACTTAATTCCATTGAAGCCTACTGCTAACTTCACACTTGGCACCTATTTTGTGTGTCGATGGGGGCATTTTTGTCGGGGACGCCCCCATAACACACAAACGTCTGCACAATGCACATACATCTGCACGATGTGCTTACATCCTTGGTAGATTCCTGTAGCTGGAGATTGTAGAAGCATTACATTTCCTATTGGGAGTCAAAGTGTAACGCCTTTCTTCAGCTGGCCGACCCGAATATGGTCATTTTTCATCTTTTTCCTTCATATTCTCACTCCATTCTTCCATTTTCATCTTTTGGTCATCTCCACAATCTCTCCACACTTTTCAGCACTCACTTCAAGCTGTGTAGCAACATTTCACACTCCATAACAACAATCCACTATTGCATCACTCTGATAGTGCGAGCGCAGGACAAACACCATTGCAACAGAGGCTTGAGTTCCTCTCATTTTTCTCCTCCACAAGCCTTGAGTGTTTTGGACGAAGGTGGTAAGCTCCTCTTATCTTCTCTATCATTTTTGGTTGAGTAAGCACGTATTGTTTTGTAGTGTCTTTTGTTCACATAGCTTGTATTCCCTTATTTATCATTATTCTTATCGTTGCAAACTTGGTTGTTCATGGAGGTGGAAACACCAAAACGGGGGTCTTACTGAGGCAGACCCCTAAATAGCCTCAACATTTTCCTCTTTTTTGTGTGCAGGTGGAGAGATCTTGGAGTGAGCTAGTGAGAGGATTGTTGTATGAAATCATCTTCATCACCCTTGTGGTAATATATTTCCTTTATCATGTTTGTCTATACATTTCACTCTTCTTAGTCTTATTCCACACTCCCTGAAACTCTTAAACTAGGCTGTTAGATCTTTTTCAGAGCTTAAACCTCGTCTCTCTGATTTTTTGGTCGTATGGATGCGAACGCACTTGTGAGAAGCCAACGCACCGCGTTCTTTTCCAAAAACTGTGCTTCTTTCCTCTGATAGAAAGCTACCTGAGACGCAGAGTTGACTCTGAATATCGACTTGGCTAGTCTCCTTTTAGCATTCGAGTTTGTAGAGTGATTGAAGGACTCCATAATTCTCATCATTCTCATATCGCTTATCCTAACACTCCTTAAACTAAGGTAAGTTAGGGAAACCTTACCATTCTTGGCCTTTTGTGACCTGCGGCCTTGTTGTGGTCGGTCCCCCTCTCTTACAAAACCATTCATTAAAGAGCCCCTTTAGCCCATCAATTGATAAGTAGGAGGTATTTTCCACAACATGTCAAATTGTGATATTTCTATTAGGATTCAACCATGCAGTTTTACAAGTCAAACTCATTGACCCATGTTTCATGAATAGTGGTTCACAAGAACCCATCTCTCATGATAATGAATGGTCCACTTAGCACTCATTGCATCTAGGTGATGCTCACAAAGGTGAAGCACCAAGCCTTCCTGGGAGGTCATCCATCCCGGTACTACTCTAGCTCAAGCGTGCTTAACCACATAGTTTCCTCCAAGGTTAAGCCTGCTTAGCTTGCAACCCCATTTACAAAATTTGTTGAAGGTTTTGCAAATGGGGTTGCAAGCTAAGTGGGCTTAACCTTGGAGGAAACTATGTGGTTAGGCATGCTTGAGTTGGAGTAGTACCGGGATGGGTGACCTCTCAAGAAGCCCCAATGCTTCACCTTTGTGAGCATCACCTAGATGCAATGAGTGCTAAGTGGACCATTCATTATCATGAGAGATGGGTTCTTGTGAACCACTACTCATGAAACATGGGTCAATGAGTTTGACTCGTAAAATTGCACGGTTGAATCATGAACAAGGTCTATGGAGAGGCTTGAAAATTGCATAAGGGGTAGAAGCTCTAACTCATTAGCAGTTCACGGATGACACATTGTTATATGGGGAAGCTACCATTGAAGAGGCAAAAAATGTAAGATAATGTTTGCAAGAATACATAAATGTCTCAAGACAACATATAAATATAGAAAAATCCAAAATTTATTTCTTCCACATAAAGAAAGTCTTGCAAGGAATAATAGTTAGAATTTTGGGTTATACTATTGATGAGTTACCGTGCAAATATTTGGCAGTGCCATTATTCAAGGGAATAATTCGTACTGCTTTATTGGAACAAATAAAAGAGAAATGTAATAATAAAGCCCTAAGTTGGAGGGGAAAATGGCTTACCTTAGCAGGAAGGATTACAATGATTAAAGTAATTCTATAAGTAATCCCCATTTATTCAATGTCGTGTATGCAACTAACTTCTAATGTTGCAACAGTACTAGAAAGTATACTTAAACATTTCCTATGGGAGGGCTTAAATGAACAACATAAAATCTCGCTAATTTGATGGGACAAAATATGTAAGTCCCAAGAAGAAGGAGGAGTTGGTATAAGAAACTTAAAGATATAAAATGTTGCCTTAGGGGCTAAGTTATTTTGGAAAATGTATCATAATCTATCCCTACTATGGTGCAGAGTAATGTAGAAGAAATACCTAGACAACCTAGAACTAGAAAGGAACCTAAAAATAGAAAATGCAAGAAGTGGATCTTGTATTTGGAATTTTATACAAAACTCAAGGCATGTATTAGCAGATCACATACCATGGAAAATCAACAATGGGAGAAGGGCAGATGTTTCGCATGACTCATGGGGCGGCTACAAACCACTAAAAGAATATCTATAATTGGCACCCCATATCCACCTTATAAATAATAAAATTGGAAAAAATGTACACGACTATATCAGAAAGGATGCTAATGGGGTAAATCAATGGCTAATCCCAAAAGACCTTCCCATGGATGAAACAAAAATAAGGAAACTAGAAGAAATAATGCAAGAAAGGAAAGTAAGTCTAGATACTCAAGCAGACAAGATAATTTGGTGTGGTGCCAAATCAGGAAATTACACGGTCAAACTTGGTTATCAAATACAAATTAATCAAGAATGTGGTGATTGGCCCAAAAAACTATGATGGGAAAAAGGGGTGCTTCCTAAGGCTGGGGCATTCACTTGGAAAATACTACATGGAAGAATCCTTACAGGGGACACATTGAAATTAGTAGGAATTGAAGGTCCAAGTAGATGTGTATTATGTTGCATGAACAAAGAAGACTCAGGCCACCTACTCCTAAACTATCCCTTCATAGAATATTGTTGGGATTGGTTATAGAACAAATTAGGATGGAAAGCCTCAAGAAGTAACAAGCTAAGGGATTTATTTACCAGCTGGCCTAACCTCAAAAAGGAATCTCTATGGGGTCAAATATGGAAAACGACCCCCTCAATCTTGATATGGAACATATGGAAAGAACGCAATAAAAGAATCTTTTAGGATAAAGCTAAAAAGGTTGACGAAATAACACAAACCATTGAAAGAAGCATAATAGAATGGTTTGAACTCCCGCATCAAGCTAAAAAGGAAAACCAAATTTACATGTTGGGATGAAAGCTTGATGAAAAATTGGCAGGCCTTGAAAATTGCACCATCTTTACAACTAGCCCTGGACTCAAAAGAAAAAAGGGACAAAACCAAATGGTGTCCCCCCACAAAGGGAAAATTCAAATTGAATATGGATGGTGCATCCTGATGAAACCCAATATTATCGAGTGTGGGATGCATAATCCACAACACGAAGAGGCAAGATTAGTTAAATTGCCACCTTCAAAAACTAATGCATAGAAATAGAAGATATCCTAAATGGACTATCACTATGCAAGGAAAAAGGCCTATGGTCTATCGAGTTAGAATGTGACTTGACAATATGCATAAGTACCATCACAAAAATCCATATTGGTGACTAGCAATTACAATCAAAAGTTAATAAAATCAAGGAACTCATGCAAGAATTACACATTGTTTCAATTAGTCACATATATCGAGAAGAAAATAAGGTAGAAGACAAGTTAAAAAATCATGGCATAAATCAAACAAAAGATTATCTGATTGCAACACAAATAGATGCATGCCAAGATTTGGAAATAATAATCCAGTCAGAAAAATAAGCGAGGAAGACTGAACATAATGTATGGAATCTCAAAGAATGGTAACGTGGTCTCAAGCATGAGGTAAGTGTCTAATCTCAAAAATCTTGGTCCCTACAAAAGGTATGCACTCCTAAACCTGAACTTGAATTTTTTCTTAGTATGCTTCAAATTGATAATGAACTAGCATGCAATAATGAATAAACAGGGAGATGTTGAACTAATCACACTTACCAAACTAAGCCAAGGTAACATTACAAAGTAAGGATGTAAACTCTCATATCAAACAAGGATAACAAGCCTAAGACTCAAACACAATATACCATGAAACCAGGGTTTACCTCGCAAATCAATCATTCACTTTAAGAAAGGGTAACTCAAAATAATTGAGTTATAACACGATAGCTAAGTGTCAAACTAAGCCCTAGTAGAGGTAAATGATACTTTTTATCCAATCACAAAATAACACCTAAAATATTCAAATTGTAGAGATACCCAAAGTGGGCTAACATACTGGGTAAAACCTTACTATTGGAAGACAAGACCATGTCAAGGAAAAAGAATCATGCTCGACATTACCAAAATAGAGGCTAACTATCCCAAACAAATTAAGGTAACACATGCAAGTAATATTTGAATCTTTAACCCTAATCTGATAACGAAATCCCTTCAGAATAAGTTTTCAAAATTCATAAAAATCAAACCTCTGAAAATTACACATATTTGAATGCTTACATAAATCTAATTTAATAAATCAAAATTAGTAACAGCTGAAATTTGATCAAATTGACGACAACAAAAGAGTCTAAGGAAACTAATACATATTAATTTTAATTAGCTAAAACATCACCGATAATTAAAGGACTTAAGCTCTCAATCATTTGACACCAAAAGGAATAGAGCTCCTAACAACATTGTTTGAAATAGATTGCATATTATAATCTAGAAAATTCAAAATAGGGTACATGATACTGCTCAGATTGTGCTAAGTATCGATAACATTTCTTTTACTTTGTGTATTAGAAGTTGAGAACTGGTAAGAGAAATCATAATTTTCTGCTCATTAGAGAGATATTATCCATAATTACATCAGTTACAAAAGAAGCTCCACATGGTCACATAAAGATCTAAAACTCCAAAATGAACATCTTCCATCAAAAGAAATTGAAACCCTAGTGACATTGAGCTCAGAAATAACCAAAGAGAGGCAATTTTTCCCACATTAATTCCCAAAATAAGATCTTTAGTTAAACTAGCTACTACTTTGCCACATAAAATAGAGTCTAAAACTGAAACGTCTAGAAACTGTAATGGAACCCCTAACCTTGTAACCCTATAATTCTTGAAAGAAAAAGCTAACCCTAGCCACTAGATTCCAAAATCGGGCTCCTAATTTTATACATGTTACAATAAGATAACCCTAGCTATCAGACTAACATAAAATTGGGAAAATATATATACTTCTATGTACATACAATAAAATTGGGTTTGGAAAATACATACCTTAATCCTCATAAACAATGAAATGGGCAATTCATTTAGAATGTTTCATCGGCATGAGCTGATACAAACGCTTGAGAAGGTCATAAGTGATCTTAGTGCAGAAATGACGCACCCAATAGTCCAAATCATTAACATCTGGTAAAAAAGGAAGAAGCTCGATGTTGGCTCGGTCAAGTTGTAGTAGAGTCACGGGGGTGGGGAATTCCTTCTCCTAGTTGTGCAGCGACCATCACCACTTCTAAACCTTGGAGAAAAGTAAGTTTAAAAATTTACTATGTTAATTATGAAATCATTTCCTCACTGGCATGAAGATCCAATAAAGACACTACAAAATGAGATGTGATGTCATAATTCACCTAGTACATCTCACTCATAGCCATGAATCTCCTCCCCAAAACAAATTTTATAGCCTTAATGGTCAAGGAGTCTAGATTCTGTAATATACCTTTAAGCTGCCTATCAGAAATTGGACCAAGAAATGCCAACTGTGACTTGGTGTTGGTTAAGAAAACTTGGGTTTCCATACTTAGGCTTTCTCTAACCTCTGACAACACAAAAACACACAAATAGAAAAATAAATGCCCCATCTTGTATTTCAGCAAGATAGTCTCACCTCTCTTTGTTTTTCTAGGTAAAGATGTTGATTTCTTGTGGAAACCCAAATGCTAGCAAGCCTTCAAAGAAATCAAAGGTAAACTTATAACTACACCTTGTTGTGAGGAACCAATTGGGAACTATCGTTTCACATCCATACTGATGCATCAGACAATTCCATGGGAGTGGTACTTAGACAAAAAGAAGATTCTCTCTTTTACTCCATCTATTATATTAGTAAGAATTTTACTGGTGCAGAGGTAAATTACAATGTCACTGAAAAGGAATTCTTGGTTGTAATCTATGTGATAAATAAATTTCACCACTATATAACTGGGTACAACATCTTTGTACATATGGATCACTCTGCTATTATACTTTTGATGAATAAGCCAGTTGTTACAAGATGATTGATTCATTGGTTGCTTCTTTTGTAGGAATTCAACATTATTATTCTTGACAAACCCAGACGAGAGAACGTATTGGCTGATTTTCTATCCAAACTGCAGTGTGATGATGAACCAATCCTTGTGGATGATACTTTTCTAGATGAACATCTTTTTTATTATTTCTATAAAAAATCCCATGGTTTGTTGATATTGCTAACTATCTTGTTACCTGTAGATTTCCACCCCTTTTCTCTGAGAGAGCAACGCAAGCTTATAAATCTTAGTGGGAAATATAGTTGGATTAATAGTTTACTTTTTTGTACTGGAATTGATCATGTTATGTGTCGATGTGTTGCAAAGGAGGATTTCTTTGATATACTCCGCACTTGTCATTCTGAATGTTGTGAAGGCCATTTTGCAACACAATGAACCACTAACAAAGTTTTAACTATAGGATATTATTGGCCAATGATCTACAAGAATTGTAAAAGGTTTGTTCAACATTGTGATAAGTTCCAATGTATGGATCGACCTACACACTCTAATGAGATGCCTTTACACCCACAATTATCAATAGAGCCATTTGAAAAATGGGGCTTGGATTTTATAGGACCCATTCATCCTCCCTCTCAAAATAAGGAGTATATTTTGGTTTGTATAGATTATGTCACTAAGTGGGTAGAGGTAGTAGCTTTGAAGCATGATAGGGATACCAAAGTTGCTAATTTATTGTATTCTGAGATTTTTACCAAGTACAGTGTGCCCAAAGAAATTGTCACAGATTAGGTGACACAATTCGCCTCTGACTTGGCTACTGCATTGGTGTGGGAATGTGAAATCAAGCATCACAAGTCTTCTTTGTACCATCCATAAGCCAATGAGCAAGTGGAAGTAACCAATTGAGAGTTGGAGAATATTCTCATGAAGACAATAGCATTGCAAAATAAAGATTGGGAAAATAGACTTCCTGAAGCAGTTTGGGCCTACTACATAACTTGGAAGATGACCATTAGACTGAAACCATATGAGATTTTCTATGGAAAAAAGGTTGTCTTGCCAATTGAATTTGAAGTGAAGACTCTTCACACCGCTCTTCAACTTGGGATGAGTCTCAGTGAAACCCAGAAAGAAAGAATTGCTAAACTGCATTCTTTCGATGAGATGTGTCAGGAGGTCCTTTTTCATGCAGAGGTGGTGCAAAAACAAAGAGCACAGTGGCATGACCACTTTATTCGGTTGTGAAAATTCCAACTTGGGGACTGAGGATTGCTTTATTTCTCTTGGTTCCAGGACTTCAAAGGGAAGTTTCATACTTGTTGGCTCAGTCCTTTTGAAATCCAAACTGTGTATGATAATGGTGTTGTTAAACTATGGACTGTGGATTCAGAGTGCATGGTTCTTCTTGTCAATGGGCACTAGTTGAGACTTTAAAAATGACCCCTTTCAAAAGAAACTTTTGTTTTGTGATATGGTGAAGGAACTCACTCTCGGTCATGTCACCTCTTCAAACTAAGTTTTGTTTTTAAAAGAAAAAAATGCAATAAAAGATCCAATGATGAAAACCTTCAGGTGTTGTTGGCTAGTTAATATTTCAAAATTGAATTCTAGCGGATACTAACTACAAAATAAACTTAGTGGGTGAAAACTAGTTTTTCAACGCCTCTAAGCAGTGGCAAATTTAAAACCGACAATGCCAACGATTTATTGTCGTGACAAATTAAAAAAAAATGTCACTTTTGTGCTAGGAATTGCCTTATGACTTCAGCCGCAATTGTTCTTACTGTCACTACCTATTCCTTAGTGTGGGAGGATTGGTTTTCATTTTAGCTATTTGAGGATGATTTTCTATCCTCTTGCTATTCTCTTTGACTAGTGGCATCCTGCTTCAAATTTATCTCACCATTTTGTGCACTTCATTTTGCATGGTTATCTCGATACTTGGTTCCTGTCATTTTTTGGACAGGAACCTTTATTCATCAGTTCTTTTTTCTTATGTTGATAGTTGGTGTTTTCCTCCTCTTGGCAGTGGTTCTTCAGGTTTGTGTCACCATATTACTGGTGTAGCTGACATCTTACAACTTGTACATACAACAAGTTTTTCTATGGTTGCTTTTCATTCCTATTCCAGGTGCATTTTCTAATTTGTTGGTTCCATGGTCTACTACAACATTCCTACCACTTACTTACCAGGATGTCTTACCTCTGGTATTGTATTTTTCTTGCACTCCATTCTACATGTGGTGGCTTGGCATCTGTGGTACTCCATATTGGGTATTGTCATTCTTACCATTTTATGTCTCTCGTACACTTCCACCTTGGCAATGAATTTGGTGGTGTGTTTTCTGATGTATTGTCCTCATCATCACTCTATGTTGCTTTGGATCTCAAATAAGACATTGCTAGGCTAGTACTTCTACGTTAGCACCAGCTACGCCCTTTGTTTAGTCCCATTTTCTATTTTTCTGATTTCTCATTTTCTTACTTCCACCTCAACTTTTCGTACTTTCAGCAGCCATCGATATTGGTATGTTTAGGTTTTTACTTTTCTATGTTATTTTATTTTATATCTTTATTTTCTTTTAATGAATGGTGACGTAACTCAAGGATGAGTCACATGCCTAGCTAGGGGAGAATTATCAAATCATATCCATGTGCCATATCTATTTGGCACATCGTAAACCATTATTACTTGGCCTTGTCTTTTCTATATTATTATTACCCTACCACTCAGCATAACCATAAGTTTCCATAATTATACCATTGTAAACCACTCTATATACTTAGTTACCATTTACCTACTTGTCATTTCTACTCCATCCATTATCCGTAAACTGTTCCAAACTATTCCCAAAACTTTTCCTTATCAGTGGCAGTTTTTGCTTTTGTTAACGGTTTTTGTCTGCGAGTTATTCTGGTTTGGAAAAACCTCCTGGCAGTATAATGGCAGGAGACCACCATCCCCGTTTTGAGCCCACATATATGGATGAATTGAGATCTCCAGAAGTTTCCAAGGCATATAAAATATTTAAACATATAGGATGGGATGTATATTTCAAGAGGTTGAGGGGATATGATGACAAGATTGCATAAGAATTTGCAATGACCTACCATAAGAATCAAGCAAAGGTTCACAATTTAGCTATCCTGTCATGGTAGAATCCATAGTTGACATTTTTGTCTTACCGCTAATAGGGGAAAACTATTTTCCTAACAATTCAAAGTGGGTGAAGGATCTCAAACCTCTTCATAAGAAATTTTTGGAAAGAGGTGAATTTGTTGAAATGGTATCCGGGCAAGGTACGTAATTGTCCTCACTTCCAAACCTCTAGAAAGATGTTGCAAAAATTTTCATTTAATATATAACTTGTGAAGGTAGGAACGTATATGTGTTTGCTAAGTATTTTCAACTTATGTTGCATCTACGGAGGGGTACGCTTGTGAATGTTTTGTTCTTTATTTATTCTTCTATGAATAAATGAGAAAGGTAATCCAAAAAGGAAATAAGAATTCCTTGGCTCACCATGGACTTATTAAACTATTAATTGTGAGGTAATTAAAAAAGCTTTCTCCTCTGAGGGACTAGGACTCATTTATTAGTGATGATACCCCATAAAATTATGTTGAGGAAGACTCTCTTGACATAGAAAAATCTCCTAGCACTTCTAAAATAGGGGAATCTATACATATATATTTAAATGAGGATAGCGAGGATGAAAATCCTTCTAATGCACATAACACAGATTTTGAGTTAAAAGAAGTCCATGGTGATTCCCCTAGTTCTTCAAAGAGAAGGGTTTCTGTGAAAAGAACTAAACAAACCCTAGATTCATGTAGCAAGTAGGTCAAGGGTTCAAATGTTAACCATGTAAATGTTAAATTTGTCAAAACCAGCACACCGGTCCTTGATTCTAGGTGTAAACAAAAATTGCACAGTGGGTCATCCTCAGTTGAGGTCTCAAATGTTCCCTGTGATATGGTAAAACTATCAATTTCCACAATGGATAGATTGGATAATTTGGCCAATGTAGCCAACAATGTCTTAAGTCCTGAAAAACTAGATGATGTTGATGATTGCATAGTCTTAGCTGTAGTATTCCATAAAAATAAAAGGACATAAAAAGTTTCTAGAGAATTGCAAAGGAGTAAAAGGAGGAAAACACAAGAGGGGATTATGGCCACTGATAAAGATAAAACTAGGCTTGAGCAATAAACTGAAGTCCCTCAGCCTAATCCTCTAGTTATAGAAGAGATATTATTGACTGCCATAGATGGTGTTCATGATGAGACCAACATTCAGGATGAGTCTATTCAAACTGAGCGAATGGGTGATTACATTTTCAACTCAAAAAACTTTGCAAAACAAAGGACTGGTGAATTACCTACAATTCCCATTTTCAATTCAATTGAGGAAAATGAGTTGGATGCATTAGTTGACAATGAGTAGGAGAATATGGAAACACCCCAAACTAAAAGCCAAGAGATAGAGGAAGAGTTTAAGGAAGAGAATCCTCTATTGACAAATGAAGAAATTTGTGGTCTACAGAATTTAGTAACCAAGTTAACAAAGGAGAGTCAAGCACTACAAAGTTTGCTAGCCAAGATGACTGAGGAGAATCAGGCTCTCCAAAAGCAGGTTCATGATGCATGTTATCTTAATTCCTCACAAGCAGAGGAGATTGGTAAACTCAAAACAACACTTGAGTAAGAAGTTGCCTCCAATACACCACTTATGCTCATCCAAGAACATGAATAATAGATGCATGCACTAAAATAGTTGTGGTTTAATGAAATCACCAGCACGTTGCAAAAACTGGCTTCTCCATCTGGTTTGTACCCTATGCTCTTTTGCATGAGGACATGCAAAACCTAAGTTGGGGGAAATGATGGGGTGAAATGTGTCATCATTTTTACCTTGTATTTTCCCTCTACTATTTTCATTTTCATAGAATCCTTTGATGTTCCTATCACTATTTGTTAATGAAATGAGGATATTTTATAAAATGTGAAGAAAAGATACAAACTTATAAATATATCAAAACCTTTAATCATTTATTAATTATCTTCTTGACTATGATATAATGGGGATAATTAGGTGGATAGCATGTGGGCGCAAGAGCATTGGTGGAGTGGAGATGAAGCCATTCAAATTCATGTGTTGTTTTGGCTAAGTATGTTTTGAGTTATTTTTTTTAAAGGTGGCAAGCCACGAAATTTATATATTAAAATAAGGAGAGATGCATGTCAAGGAATTACAAGTCAAAAATCAACATAAAAGAGGTAACAAAAGACTATTGAGAAATTACATCATAACATCCATCTAAAATGGATCAAGTTAAGAAGCAGAAGATCTAAGTTTACATCAAAATTTCCCAATTAGGGTTACAAGAATGACACAAAATGAGAAGCCCATAAGAGCATGGAGGTAGAAGATATATCGAAGAGAATAAATCATATAATCACTCATGATAGAAGAGAAGGAATTATAAG
Source organism: Sequoiadendron giganteum (assembly GCA_007115665.2). Classification (NCBI taxonomy): domain Eukaryota; kingdom Viridiplantae; phylum Streptophyta; class Pinopsida; order Cupressales; family Cupressaceae; genus Sequoiadendron; species Sequoiadendron giganteum. The sequence goes on from CM021107.1 coordinate 208,736,455, forward strand.
ACTAAAAAATTCCAAGTGATAAGCACTGTTATTATGTAGAAGGCCGAAGAAAAGATGGAAAAAGATAAATTTTCAAGACTCAAGCATAAGTTGATCGCTCTGAGGAAAGAAGAGGATCCATGAGCCACCATCAAGAGTAAACACCACTTTTCTTTGAAGATTCCAAGTCAGTAGGAGGTGGAAAATATATAATAGAGTGTGGTTCTGTGAGGGCATGCCTTATCAGGAGCTGCACAGAGTCAAACAAGTCTAAAATCATATTTGAAATAGTATGCCCCAACCGAGGCTTGAGCCTGTGAAGTCTCCTTATGAATACATAAGAGTAATCATCCAATAAACCATTAGCCATTGTGTTAAGCAAAGCAGTACTTGAATGATCGAAAATAGAAATTGACGACAAAGGATTCCACCCACAAGATTGGAGCCTTTCAGAATGTCATAGCCATCTAAAGCATTCTGCAAAGTGGGAAGAGTACAAACATGGGGAAGAATATAAGAACTTGCAAGGAATTTCACCATTTCGCTACACCAAAGCACATCCATCAGATTAGAAACAAAGCGGGATGCAACCTCATTAGGAAGAGACATTGCATGAAAGTCCAACTAATCATACCCAGGACGGCTCTGATTAAGTCTTCAACAGGCTTGCATTCTAAAATGCAAGTTCACCCGAGCTTTTAAGAGGAGAACAGTCTGTCATCCCTTAGTTCCAAATATCTTGGTGAAATGTATACTCTGAATGAAGTTTGCATGGCTCTTCTTACTACTACCAGGAAAGAAGGCAATATGAAAACCAGAATTTGTTGTGAGAAGAGAGCGAAAAGAACCATAAATAAGCAATTTCCATGAGTGGAGTAGACGGTTGATGCAAATCCATAAATGTGACTGAGAGCTCATTCCATCAAAAGTGATGTAAAATAAAATCAATGGATCAAGTGAAGGCTAGCCATAAGGCGATATAACCAAAAAATGCCAAGTGTTTCAATTTGTATCAATCTATAAGAGCAGGGTACCATTTGAAATATAAGCAAAATCAATGCCTTGGAATAGCAGATCTCCCAAGGGATTATTCACATGCCAAGTTTAATTCCATATAAGAACCCACATAAAATGACTGACATAATTCCTTTAATCTTTCCCAACTGTCATAAGAATTGGCAATGTCAAACTGACAATCGCATGAATCACAAAGTGCAAGAATAATCGCTAGTGGATGCGGCCATTTTAGCAACACAAAATTAACGAGGATTGCCAATGATCCCTAAAATAACAACATTGCTAGAAATAGTAAAAGGTTCAGTTTCCATGATAAAAACATATCCCAAATTTGGAGTTCTGAGAGAAGGAACCCATCAGACAAAATGGTACCATCAGGAATGAAAAAGTCAAATGGAGTGAAATCCATACTAAACCAATACCAACAATTTCCATATTCATTGTCATCACTATCCTCCACTAACCGTTCAAGAGGAGACATTCCTCAAGAGCAATAAATGCAAAATAGGGGCGAGTTGTAATAGCATGTGTTCCCAGAAATAAAAGCCATGAATGTTCCAAACCATGCCACATCAAATTACAATAGATTCAATTAGCAGTGGCAAAGGATGAACCATAGTCGTTGGGCCACATTAAATATATTTTTTTGAGGCCACAACATACCCCATGCATATTGAATTTGAAATGCACCGCTAAAGCTTCAACACACTAACTGAATAGAAGGACTAAATCCTTATGAGAAATTAGCGTGGAGAAGGGGCCTGCAAGGTACAAGAAGAGTAAATGTGCCTTATATTCATCTGGTTGAGCCACGATAATAATAAGCCAAAGCAATCATGTTTTCCATCTCATCAAAAACACATGTTAAAAGGATCCAAGATCAAACTTGACCGAGCAGAATAATTAGCTCAGGTCGCATAAACCATATTGAGAATAATCAACCTGTAGCGCGACCATACCACATGGGGCCATTAATAAAAGAATTTCAAAATTAGGAATTCAGCAGATTCAAGGACTCCTGATATGAAATATTTTTTAAATGTATATTCCCATCAATATCTTTGTTTGCTAACTGATCTACTTGATCATTGGCTTCCCTGTAACAATGCATCACTTGATAAGAAGAAAAATTGTTCAGGAAATATCGAATATGAGAGATAAGATAATTTAGAAACCAAGAGTTTGAATGACCATTTAACACTGTAGATACCACAACCATGGAGTCTCCTTTGATCTGAATATGAGGAATAGAAAGTTTAATTGATATCTCTAGACCCATCTTTAAAGCATTGAATTCCACAACATTATTAGTTCCTTCTAGAAGACTAGAACAGACTGCTCCAAAAAAAATTCCATGACAATCTCTTAAGATTGAGGCAACCCTAGATTTCCCAAGGTTCCCTCTAGATGCCCCGTCAAAATTGAGTTTAACAAATCCTTAGGTGGAGGTAACCATTTAATGAGAGATGTGTTCACGGGAGGATTTTTGGTCATAATAGAGCCCACATTGGGAATTTTGAGAAGAGGCCATTTTTTTAGAATGGAAGAATCCCAAGAAGAAAAACTATTACCTGACAATTACATTCTTAAAAAGGCTTGACATTGTTGTTTCAGAAATAGAAATAGAAATTTTTTGGATGATTTTCTCCCTAGTTAATTGCTCTTTTTTAAATATTCATCTGTTCCTTTCAAGCCAAATGTTCCAGATGAGAATAAAGGGAGAGATTTCCCAAAGACAAGCAAATTTAGAAGTTGAATGCAGTTTATGCCAACTTTGGAAATGTTGTAGAATCCCATTTTGCAAGGGAGAATATCAACCCAATTTTCTCTTTAGTCATGTCCATCAATCACTTGCAAAGGGAAAGTTAATGAGAAGTTGATTTGTGGATTCGAAAGCCTTACCACACATTACACATGTGAAGAGAGGTATGATTCCCAATTTATCAAGTCTAAAGCTTTAGAGTATTATGTCTTTAATGGATAACCAACTAAAGGCACTTGCCTTTGGTAAAACATTGGGGCCCCAACAAAGATTAGAGGGCCGAGAGGAGGGGGCATCATCACTTACCAATGAATTATACCCTTCTTTAACAGAGTAATTGCTCGATTTAAACTTTGTCTAGATTATTACATCAGGTTTCTCTGAGAAGACTATTTGTCTTTTCTTGAGTTCAAACTTGAGTGAATCCTTTAAATGAGATGAGACTGGAAGAAAACTGAAATCTTTCCATTTGATTAGATACAAAGGGTCCTTCTAATCAATAACAAAATAATATTTCACCTTGTCCCCCCAAAGAAGTTTTAGAGCAAGCTCAATTTGAGACCAATCTCCAAGAATTTTGAGGGGTCGATGTCCATTCCAAGCATCATCCCAAAATAATGCTTTCTCACCATTGTTAATTAACCAAGAAAGGTGAGGAAGGATAACAGATCTACAAGCAACTACAAGATTCCAAATTTTAGATCCTGGTGGGAGGTTCCTTTGTGTGAAAATCTTTTCACTTTCCATGGAATCTAAATATTTGTGACTCGTGATTTGACACCATTTCTTGTCAAGGTTAGAGTACAATTTCCAAACCAATTTGGCACCAAGAGCCATATTTTGTAAAAAAATGTCTCTCAGACTCACACCTGCTGAAGCTTTCGACTTGCAAAGGTTATCCCATGCAACTAGGGGAAGTTTCTTTTTTGTGTGACATTTTTTGCCCAAAGGAATTTTTTGAAAAGTTTTTGAAGAGTAAGACCTTTGTCATAAGGAATTTTAAGAACTAACATTAAATAAATAGGTAAAGAATGAAGTACTACCTTTAGCATTACCAACTTCCCTACAAATGAGAGCCATTTGGATTTTCAAAGAAGAATCTGATTAGAAGTGGAAGAAATTTAAAGATCATCCCAAAAGACATTTTTTCTTTTCCTAAGAAGAAAGGAATTTGTAAATATTTGTAGGGTAGGGTTCCACTTTGGAAACCCCAAAATTTTAAAAGTTGAGATTTAACCAAGGAGTTTACATTCATAAAGAAAATCTTCAATTTCTCAACATTGAAGGATTGATCTGATGTCGAATAGTAGTTTGAAAGGACTGATTTGATTTCCCTTGCTTCCTCTGTCGAAGCCTGACCAAATAGGAGGGCATCATCAGCAAAGAGAGAATGAGAAATTAGAGTAGGAAAGGGTCTAACGAAAATGCCTTTCCATACCCGATTGTTTCTTGCAGCAATGATTGATCTGCTTAACCCTTCAACCATCAAGATGAATAAGAATGGTGAAAGGGGATCACCTTGTCTTATACCCCTTGTAGGAGAAATATTACCAACCGGTGAGTCATTTACCAAAATAGAAAAGCTTGCTCCAGTTAGGCATGATGAGATCCATTTACACCTGCTATTTGTAAATCCAAATTTTGTTAGTATTACTAGAAGGAAATCCCACTCAACTTTATCATAAGATTTCTCAATATCCAATTTCAAAACCATCGTGGGGGACTTGTCCTTTATTACTGAATGTAGTACTTCATGTGCTAATATAGCCCCTTCAAGAGTGTCTTTTCCTGGGACAAAACCCCCTTGCTCACCCAAGATAATGGAGGGGAGAATTTTTGCAAGTCTAAGAGCTATTTCCTTAGTGAAGAGTTTGAAGACTATATTACACAAGGCAATTGGCCTGAAATCCTTGAAGGACCTTGGATCATATTTCTTTCCTGGATGAGAGCAATCATAGTTGCATTAAATTCTTTCAGAATTTTTCTATTTCTTCTTGATTCTTCCAAGGCTAGGTAAATGTCTCTACCTTCAAAATCCCAGCACTTTTGAAAAAATAGAGTCGCGAAGCCATCAAGTCTAGGAGCCCTTTTAGAAACCATGGAGAAGACCACATTTTTAATTTCATCCATGCTGAATTTGGCCATTAACATTTTATTATTTTCCATCTCAATCAAGGTGGGGATGTTATCTGGGACAACATTATTTTTCAAGGATATATTAGCTCTTGTAGGAGCTAACAAATCCTTAAAAAAGGAAACTGTCATAGCTTCAATATCCTCATCTAAAATTAAAGTATCACCAGTTCGGGGAAAGAATTGATTCAATCATGTTTTTTTTCCTTTTAAATTTTGTGGAGGCATGAAAACTTTAGTGTTTTTATCAGCTTCCATTAACCAAATGTCCCTAGATTTTTGTCTCTAGTAACACTCTTCCCTTGCCAAAAGTTCATCTAATTTCTCCTTAAGGGATTTTTCCTTATCATAAACAATTGAGTCCATTCCATTTTTAACCCCTACACAATACAAATACTTGACAATTCAAGTTCCACTCTAAATTTTTCTTTGAAAATATTCTTGAAACATGTTTTGTTCCATTCCTTTATTTTTCCCTTGATAAAGTTCAACGTTTTATAGAGCTGATACGTACGAGAGCCAACAATAAATAGACACTCAAACCACCATTTTTTGAGAAGAACAAAATTTGTATCTCTAAACCACATAGATTCAAATTTGAAGTAACCTTTCTTTATCGACTTATTATCAAAAATTGACAAGGAGATTGGGAAATGATCGGATCTAGGAAGATTCAAAATGGAGGAAGAGAAGTCCCAAGAGGAATTAAATTAATTTTCAGAAAGGAGAAAGTGATCCAACCTTTCAGCAATCTGAGAAAAATCTCTATGCTTATTAGTCCATGTGAAGCTGTCATTCTTTGGTGTACAACCATAGAGACCATTATTAATAATGAACTTATTAAAATCCTCAATAACCTTAGGTGGAGGAATGATACCACCTAACTTCTTAAAAGGGCATCGGATAACATTAAAGTCACCAGATAATATCTTCATGTCATTTTTAAAACAAGCTGAGACAGCGGAGAGTTGGTTCCATAACTTTTTTTAGCAAAAGTTGCACAAGGACCATAGATGTTGAAGATGAAAAATAAATTGTTTATTTTTAAACAATTAACAGAAGCTTGGATCCAATTGTCCCGAATAGATGAAGCTTTTAATTTGATATAAAATGTAATCCAAAGTCTGGCAAGGCCTCCTAAAGCACCATGGGCATGAGAGGAAATGAAATCCCAATTATACCAAGTGGAAAAGAAATCAGAAGTTGACTGGGCCGAAAGTTTTGTTTCTTGTAAAAGAAAAATATCTGAATTAGTGTTTAAGATTTGACACTTTATGATACCTTTCATTTGTTAGGGGAATTTAAGCCCCTAATATTCCATGATAAGATCCTCATTTTGCTTGATGAGAGATAATGTCTCCCCTCATTTCAATATTCAATTTAGATATATTATTCTCCATAGCAGAATAGGGTTGTCCTGATTGGGAAATATTACTAGGATTTTCCAAGCCTTTGAGTTTTTTTGCGAAAGATCTTAAGTTACTTTCAAGAGTTGTTTGTATGCTCGCAGCTACTTCAATTTTTGTTTTCTCATTATTAGGTTTCCTACCCCTTTTATTTTTGGGGTAACAAAATTTTAGCATCCATTTATGATATGGGTATGGGAAAAAGGGAGGTTTGGCCTATAGGGGAAGCTTCAATAGATTACTTGACCAAAGCAATTGATTTACCAGAAGATGTGGGATCCCTTGTATCAAATTGTGAAATTGGAAAAGAGGGAATTTCTTTCTTAGATTCAAATTCAGCAAGAACTTCATCGGTTGTTTCTTCAATGAAATCTTCACCCACTTTAGTGCAAACCTCATTAACAATATCCATTAGGTTTTCCTCAGTTATCAATCCCTTTAATAGATTTTCAAAATGGGAAACATTATTCAAAATGTCAACATTAGTCTATAAAGGATTCATGTCTGACGGGATGAAAGATGAAGGTACTTGAAGTGAAGGAGTGATCTTTGGGGTAGAAGAGGTACTAGGTTGGTCAGGCAGGCAAATGGCCCCTACATAGTTTGAGAAAGAGAACTCAAAAGGTTCCGCCCAAGAAAAAAATTTAGAATCAATTTGGATCTTAGCCTCTTTCCAAGAATTGGTATCCAAAACCAAGTTTTGATGCCACTCACCTGTGCTAGTGAGGATCTTCAATGCATGAGGGACCTTCTTCATATTGGAAATTAGGGCCCTGTATAGGAGCGAATTTGAACCCCTTACACAAATTCTCCTTTTACACTTCCTCACCTTAGAAAACCAAATCTGAAGGCGAATTTCCACATCAACAAGTTGCCTTCATTCCACTTGGCCTTTGTCCCTTTTGTCGATAGAAGAATAACTGACAGGGATGCCCATGTGGAACACAAACGTCCGTGTAGTGTACTTACGTCCTTGATGGATTCCCACGTCTGAAGTTGACAGAGGTGTTATGCTTCCTATTGGGAACAAATTTTAACATACCTCTTTGACCAACCGACTCGAGAATGACTCTTTCCTCCCTATTTTGGCCTAGAAATGCCTATCTTGCTAATTCAATCCATCCTCTTAGCAATTTTCATCTCTACACAAGATCTTCTTAGTAGTTCTTGGGCTCTTTGAAAATTCTCAAGCATTTTCTAGCATTCTCTTCACTCTCAAGCAGCACTTTGATGCTCCATTATAGAAACAACACTCCATCAACTTCGTCGAGCAAGTGTTGAACAAACCATTGCAGCAGAGGCTTGAGTCTTCTTTTCTCTTCCATTAGCTAGTGAGCTCTTTGGTGGAGGTGGTAAGCATTTTCACTTGTCTCCTCTACGAGTTGGTTGAGTAGCACTTTACTATTTTGTAGTGTTTATCATGTTCTCTACTTTCTTTTCTCCTTTATCATATATTTCTCTATCATTTCTATCTTGGTTGTCTGTGGAGGTGGAAATATTGAAATGAGGGTTTGACTGAGGTAGACCCCTATACAACCCCCAACAATTTTCCCTCTTTCTTATGTGCAGGTGAGAGAATGCATGGAGCTAGCTAGCAAGCAACCATCTTTGTGAGATTATCTTTGTCATCTTACTTTTAGTCTATTTGCTTTATCATTTTAGTGTATACTTTCTTATTCTATTTTTACCATCTAGATTGAGCTATCTAGGTTGTTAGTAGGTATTTTTGGTAGTTTTACTGTGTCCAATGTTGTCTGGCCATACAGACGCCAACACGCCCAAGAGACACCAGCACACTGCGCTCACGTCCCAGAACTACATTGCCATCCTCGGATAAAGAGTTGACTGAGGCAAAAAATTGACTCCAAAAAGCCAACTCACCTAGCCCAGATTATAGTTTGGGTATGAAGAGCGGTCATAGGACCTTATGGTCCTCATCATTCTCATCCCTCATTCAAAACATCCCTTTAGATTGAGGCAAGTTAGGGAAACCTTCCGCTCTTGGCCCTCCATGACTTGGGGCTTTGAATGTGGTTGGTCCCCCTCTCTTACAATTTTGGTGAACCAAACATGAACCATTTTGGTTTCATTTTGCGATACTGAAAGCTCCTTTCCTTGTATTCTAGGAGTGTTGTAGGTGAGAATGTTGTGAGGATTTTTCCTTACAACCCAACCTGTGACCCCTAGTAGGCATAGTTGGCAGGTTCCAAGATTATTGCATAAAAAAACCTTAATTGGGTCATTGTATTGTCATGTAACCTCTGGGGGGCTCTAAGAAAGTGTCATTTAGTGTGCATAATGGCCTCTTTTCTGAACCAACCTATTCCCTTTGTGCATCATGTGAGTAGTGGTACTGGTATAACCTTCACCTCATAGGATATGTTGATGGGATTTAATAGAGAACCATATCCTCTTTACATTCATGCACGAATCAACGGGAATATTGTAGTAGGTGTTCTTTTTCATCCAACGTCTCAAGTGAATATCATAAATGAGGAGATCATACTAATCAACTTTGTTCATAAATATGGGTATGATGCACCTATGAGCACCATCTACATGCACGATAGGATTTTTGTGCCTCCTCTAGGTACTATTGTCTTGTCGATTCTCATTGGACCTAAATCTATGAACATTTTGTTTGACATTATCCTAGGTTCTGAACTCTTCAAAGTGAAGCTGGGTATCCCCTAGCTAGTAGCTATGAATTCAGTTCCCTTGGTTGTGCATAAATGTTTTAAATTCATTCATGAGGGCTCTATATATGTGATCCACAACACTGGCTATAGACTGCTAGTTGCGCATGGTAGTTACTCCTTAGATTACTTTTGGTCTACACTCGTTGGTCCTCTCCCGCCTAGGAAGGACCTCTTGCACCAGACATATCAAAATTATAAGAAGGGGCGCATAAGGCCGAAAGTGAGATACCCTCCATCACCTTATGTTGTTTCACATAGGGCATGTTTAAAAGTTGAAAGTGTCACCACCAAGGCATATAGAAGAGAAGAAGAGAAACGGTCCTAAGACCCTCCTTCCTCTTCCACTGTTCAACCTAACACTTCCTCTTGCCCTACTGCAACGTCATCAGGTTCTACCCCGTGTCTGTGGGAGAACCCTATGGTGCTCACTTGGTGAAAGCCTAAGCATCTTGTGTTTGAGCTTCCTATCCTGTCCACGGAGCCTAAGCTCATTCGCTATGGTAAGAGAAAGTGTCCCCATGGGGAATCCCCTATGTCTCGACCTTTGTGGCCTCCCACCACTTCTGCTCCTAAAGCAATAAATGGGAAGAGGCATGTTGTTGAAGCACTTGAGCCGACTCCCCCCGTTGTTTCCAAAACTATCCCTCCCGCTTTCATTCAAGAGTTTGTTCCTCCTCCAGAAACAGTTGTAGTGGACACTCCCATGGCTGACCAAGAGCCTTTTGTTCCTTCACAGCCTCCGACCTCTAGCTCGAAGAGTCGAAGAAACTGCCTTGCATGTGAGCATAAGCATCAACGAAAGGCTCTCATGGATGAGCAGGTCGCTTTGCAGAAAAAGAATAAGGAAATGACCACCCCTGTGTCAGGGCCTCTTATGGTGTATTCCCCTCTCCTTTCTCCTATTTTCATTCAACCTAGTTCATTCTCCTCTCTGGCTCCTGTTGTGAGTGCGCCTGAATCCAAAAAGGTTTATGTGTTCATCGATCCTTTAGTGGAGCCACCTTTATTGATGAACCTTCTGGACATCTTACCATTTCCAAAACCCGTAGAAATGCCAAACTCTTCGGTGGTATCTGTTGTGGTTTTCTCCTCTTCTTCCTTTGTGCCTCTCGCCTCGTCTGTAGGGAGTTCACACCCCACTGACAAAGCAAAAGGCAGAGGTTGGTCCTTCCAGCAATGGAAGACACAAGAGGTGCCCATCCTCTCTAAAGAATGGTCCTACACTGGCTTGTTCCATCCTAGTAATAGAACAAACCTCGGCTTCCTTTGAGTTCGTTACCGCTCCCAAATCGTTTGGTGAGCTTAGTGGTGAATCTCAGATGCAACCTTCCCCATCTGTTGAGGTAAAACATGGAACTCCAATAAAGTGCTTCTTTAACTCTCTAGAAGAAGATCCAACCTTGTCAATGATCTTCGCAAAGTCGTTGACCTTAGCTCCACAAGAGCTTAATGGAGGGGACCTTGCGGGGCCCTCTTCCTTAGCCCTTGTTGCAGGAGGATCGAAAGATCCTCCCCTTAACATTCCACCACTATAAGCTCGTCCTCCTTCCCCCTATGATGATATAGAGTGGGAATCGGATGACCTCTTGGTCAATCAGTGTTAGGGGGAGGCCGCTTTCTTTATCTTTAGATTAGAACTGTGTGTTTGTGTTGTGATGTGTTCCCCCATGATCATGCTATGTGTTATTGGATGACCCTTGTCACCCTTGTTGGTGCTTGGATACAGGAGTAATTTTTGTGTTGTAAAACCTTCTTCTATATGTTTCATCATTCTTCCATGTTTGTAACTTGATTTTTGAAAAATTGGGAAAGAGGCAAAGCATTGGGGGACTTTAGGCTTCCCTTCCATGTTGACCCTATTTTTTATTTTTACTTTGTTCTCTATGCATTCTTCTTGATCTAGTTGGGGATTGATGATCTTCAACCTCGCACTGAATTTACCTATTATTTATATAAGCATGAGTAGATCTGACCCTGCGAAACCAAATCCCCCTATGCCCTTTTTTTGTGTTTCTCTCTTTTTCGCTTTTTTTTCTTTCTCTCTCCTTTGCTTGAGTTGTCCCTCTCATGTGTGAAAATGCCATCTCTATAATGCTTCAATTTTTATAATTCGCATTCATTGCCAACGAATCTTTTCTCGAACGTCTTCATGATCATTTATTTTCAAAACTATATTCATGACTTGGACCCCTTATGGAGCATGTTTCCTTCATCATGGGTTCATAAAGAAAGAACTTGAGAACCTTCCTCCAAGGTAGGAACTGCTTTGATCTTCCCCTCACGAGGGTGAATTTTTCTTCCTTTCGAATTCTTTGATGAAGTGAGCATCTTTCGAAAGGATTCCTTGAAGAAGAATCGATTTGAGAAAAGAATGTCCTTCTTGTACTATCAAACAACGCATCCCTTGAGTGGACCTCCTCTTCATGCCAGGTTCCCAAGGGACCCCTTTGAAATTTTTCCAACTTGTCGACGGTCTGCGCGACTGTCTGCTTACTTGCATGCATGGCCACATTTTGACATGTTACATCTACGGATGAATATGTCTCTTTATAGGTGCACCTGTGAAGCCACTTCTTGAATCTTTGGAGTCCCCTTCCTTTGGTTTCTTCCATGTGAGAGATCTTAGGGGTCACTCCCCTACAGGTCTGCGGGTCTGTAGGGCGGTTTTCTAAATTTCCTTCATGTGATAGATCTTGGAGGAAACACTCCTTGCAAGTCTACGCCTCTGTAAGGTCCTTATCTCAGTTTCCTTCATGTGAGAGATCTTGGAGGATACCTTGCCTACAAGTCTGTGGGTCTATAGGGCACTTTTCTTAGTTTCCTTCATGTGAGATATCTTGAAGGATGCCTTCCTTGTAGGTCTATAGGCCTATGAGGCACTTTCATTCTACAACTTCATGGTTCTACGAGACTGTGAAGTATTTTTTTCTAGCCTATTCTTTTGAGCTCGCCAGATCGCAATCTGCTTCCTCGATAGTTCAGGTATACATTTCTAGCCCTACTACCTTTCCAATCTACTTTACCAAATAACTCATCAGTATTTGTGGTCGCTAAAGTGGGGAAAAATGTATAGGAGTGAATTTTCACCCCTTACATAAGCTCCCCTTTTACACTTCCTCACCTTAGAAAACCAAATCCGAAGGAAAAATTCCATATCAGCAAGTTGCCTTCATTCCACTTGGCATTTGTCTTTTGTGTCAATAGAAGAATAACTGTTGGGGATGCCCATGCAACACGCAGACGTTGACGTGGCGTGCTTATGTACCTGACGGATTCCCACATTTGAAGTTGGCAGAGGCATTACAATTCCTATTGGGAATGAATTGTAACGTTCCTCTTCGACCAATCGACCCGAAAATGGCTCTTTCCTCCCTATTTTGGCCTGGAAATTCCTATCTTGCTAATTCAATCCATCCTGTTTGAAATTTATTATCTACAAAAGATCTTCTTAGCAGTTCTTGAGCTCGTTAGCGATTCTGAAGAATTTTCTAGCATTCTCTTCACTCTCAAGCAACACTTTGATGCTCCATTGTAGCAAAAACACTCCATCAACTCTATAGAGCAAGTGTGTAACAAACCATTGCAATAGAGGCTTGAGTCCTCTTTTCTCTTCCATTAGCTAGTGAGCTCTTGGTGGAGGTGGTAAGAATTTTCACTTCTCTCCTCTATGATTTGGTTGAGTAACACTTTACTGTTTTGTAGTGTTTATCGTGTTCTCTACTTTCTTTTCTCCTTTATCATATATTTCTCTATCGTTGCTATCTTGGGTGTCCATGGAGGTGGAAACACTGAAACAAGGGTTTGACTGAGGTAGACACCTATACAACCCCCAAAAGAATTCCCTCTTTCTTGTGTGTAGGTGAGAGAACGCGTGGAGCTAGCTAGAGAACAAACATCTTTGTGAGATTATCTTTGTCACCTTAGTTCTAGTCTATTTGCTTTATCATTTTAGTGTATACTTTTTAATTCTATTTTTACCATCTAGATTGAGATATCTAGGCTATTAGTAGGTCTTTTTGGTAGTTTATTGTGTCCATTATTGTTTGGCTGTACAGACACTAGTGCACCCAAGAGACGCCAACGTGCCACCCCAATGTCCCAGAACTGCACTACCGTCCTCAGATAGAGAGTCGTTTGAGGCACATAACTGACTCCAAAAAGCTAGCTCGCCTAGCCTAGATTATAGTTCGGGTCTGAAGAGTGGTTGTAGGACCTTATAGTCCTCATCATTCTCATCCCTCATTCAAAACATCCCTTTAGATTTAGGTAAGTTAGGGAAACCTTCCACTCTTGGCCCTTCGTGACCTGGGGCTTTGAGCGTGGTTGGTCCCCCCTCTCTTACATGCCCAAACCTTAATAGTGGGTAACCCATTTTACATATCAAATTCACTTTTTAAGAAATCCCTAAAGTGAGACAATTTTCTTAATTACATGAGATTCCATGTATTCCACCGGAAGATGAGGGAGTGTAAAACAAATTGGCCTTTGAGGTAGAGAGATGGAATCCATCGATAAATTAGGTTGCCAGTTACAAGCTCTTAGAAAATTTTTATCGAACTAGAAGGGACCTTTTCTTAAAACCCTATTCTTAATAATAGGATTTTTAGAGTAAATGAAAAAGGAAGAGGACCAAACCACTATGAGGTCAGAAAATCCATACCAATTATCTTTTATCTAGGAGTGAATGGTAGATAATGTCTTATTCTCTCCCCAAATTTGTATGAAGAGACCATTCTACCCAAATTCTGAAATCTGGGTGTCCACATTAATGGGTATTGATGGAATCATCTTCCAATGAAGATCATGGCCTAAAGATGGATCCGTTGCTAGCGTATTTTCCTTCGTGCATGGCTTTTTAGCTTTAGAGTCGGTTTCAATATACAACTGGAAATAAGAATCTATCTTGTGAGTCTGTCGTGCCCATTTTGTTTGGCCATCTCTTGAGGATTCCCCCAAATAGTCATCACGAGAGCACCAAGAGGAAGGATCTCTTTCTCTGTAAGGCTTCCTTTGTTTTGAATCAAAGGGATTAGGATGATTTGGGGTGCAGTCATTAACCCTAGAGTGATGAGAAGAACACCGATAAGACTGAGATTAGTGAGGAAATGTGTTACGGTTGTGAGGTGGGTGTAGAGAGATGTTTTGGGGATAGAGAAGTGGAGGGCCCGAAGCCTTCAGAATTCCATGACCATGACATGAGGGTTGATTAGGGTTAAAAGGTGGTAAGTGTTAGAACCCAAAATTTTCATCAAAACTTGAAGGTCTTTTTACCCACTTGAACCCAATATTTCACTATTTTTATCATTTCACCACTTTCTACAATGCTAAAAACACCTCTTACCGCCATTGTTTACCCTTCATAGCGTTTACCGCTTTACCGCGGCCTTTTGCAAAGTGGCTCACGGTATAGCGGTGATGGTTAAGCACATTCATGATAAGGCTTACCGTCGCACCGCGCATGGTCAAACCATAGACTGAGGTAGTGTTGTGGGCAGTGAGTTAACAACAAGGAACAGTCAGATTGCCATACCATGGAGGGACAAAACATAGCCGACGGTTGAGCGGTAAGGAGATGGACGGTGAGAGAACTAGCGTGGGCGTTCAGCAAATGGTTACCGTGCAACTGCGGATAGTCTGAGAAGAGGTCGCGGTGAAGTGACGGTGCATAGAGGCTACCGTGGTACTAGTGGCAGTCATCCCAATGACCACGGTAGTGTTGTAAGCGACAAGGAAGTGAAGGGTGGCGGTCAAATAACAGTTACCGCTACATCACACGTGGTCAAACCACAGACCACGGTAGCGCGGAGGGCGGTGAGTAAGCAGCAAGGCAACGGTTAGTGACGGTTACTGCGATGCCGCCAGGGGTAAAGGTTACGCCCGGGGTGGAGCAGTAAAGGGAGAGAAGGTTGTGATGGTTAAGACCGCAGTACCGCAGTGATGCAATAGACAGTTAGCGTAACAGTAAATTCTAGTACTGCCATACTGCCAGGAGTTAAAACAAATCCCATAGTGATGCGGTGGAAGGGAAGATAACAGCAAAGCAACGGTTAAGACCATTCACCGCAGTACTGTTGGCGGTTAAAACACAGACCGTGGTGGACGGCGGAGGAGCAGTTAAAGTCAAAGCACCACCACACCACGGGAAGACATAAAGTTGACCACGGTAGGGCAGTAAACGTATGGTAGCTTCGCATAAATATATATAAGGAAGTATAAAGAGCGGTCAAGGTATTAAAGTAAAATAAAACAAAAATGCAGAACTGTAGTTTAAAATATTTAATTTGTCGATAAGGCAACTCAATTAAATATTTTAATTTTTGTCAAAAAATTCAAATGGTTGTAATAGGAAAATGAAGGGTCGTGACCCTTGGTATGTAATGTATAATTAATTTGAAAAATCAATTGGGAGGAGAGGACAGTAGGTAGTAGTTAGATAATTGCAGAAGATGAGAACTAGGAAAATGGAAATAATGTATAGACTTTCTTGAAGCATATCAATGGAGAAAATATTTTAACTGCTGAATTATTTTTGGTGTTTAGTTGTTATGTTGTATTAATTCATATTCTTTATCTGGTTGTCTCTAACGTGAGGTCTTTTATCATTTAAATCAGTATATCAAGTATATTTTTGATTTGTCAAAATGTATTCCCATTTTGTGTGATTTAATTAACTGATGTCTGCAAGTCAGAATTAAATTCTTTTAAGTAAGTCATAATGATTTTAGGATTTCTTTTGGATGGTTAAAGAAGAACCAGGTTAAGAAATATTCTAGCACAATTTATGCAAGTCATAAATTCAGTAAGGTTTTATGCCAATCGTAGAATTTTCAAAGTGCCTAACAACTAGAGTTAAGCCAAAGAGGGAAACACATACAGTTTTTGATTTTTGACTGCACTGCCCATGTGGATAGATGGCACTGATCTATCACAACCCAGATGATAAAATTCATAATAAACAATATTTTCAAATCCTTTCTTTTGTGCAGTAGGAGTAGCAGTTATGATTTTATCTATTAACTTCCACTTGCCATTGTGAATACATTTTTTGAGCAAAAAATATATTTCAAATCTACAACATACACATAGGTGCACCTGCCTAGGTTTGGCAGAACCTGAAGAGCAGAAGGTTCAATTATGTTAATTGGCCTTGTACGTTGGCCAAAATTTTTGTGAGAGCTTGGAAACCTCTTGTGGTTCAAACCTGCATTTCTGAGACCCAACAGTAAGTATTCAGGGTTTGTTTCATCCTCTACATCATATGCCTAGTGAACCTATCTAGTCTAAGGATGATACTATCTACTTGCACCAGGGTCTAATGGTCTTTGAGGTTGTTGGTCGTAGGCCAAAATAACCTAGACAATTATATGATTTTTTTTCAACATTAGTTATACACTTAATGGCTTACAATGTCTATAAATATGTATGTTAAGACTCAGATTCATATCAATATATACATCTATAAACTATTTTTTTGTCTTAACAGGTTGTGATTGAAATGCCATTTGTAGGAATATTGATTAGCATGGAGTAAGTTTTCCTTCAAAAGTATCATCACCTGATAATCGAAGAAGGCAGAGCCCACTTCCTCAATTACATGGTGAATCATTACAATATTAGTACGTTGTGTGGTAATGAGTATCTTAGTTTTAAATCTATTTTTAATCTTTAATTATACTTACTGTGTTAGTTTGTAATTGTTGGGTTTGTTGTTAATCAGTGTGTTTGCTAATACATGTGAGTTTAGTTTAGCACACTATATTTCAATTCCATTATTTGATTATATTTCGTTCATTTATTTTCAATGTGAAGTATTAATTTTATTTTATTTTATGTCAATAATATGTCCTTGTTGTAGATTGTTCCTAGTATAGGTTCCTGTCATAGAATTGACAGGAAGTCTACTAACCAAATTTATAAATAAATACAAATTGTGTGTTAGTTGCATCCATCCCCACTTAGTTCATTGTTTTTATCCCTTAGGTAAACTATTGCAACACCTTTCACAAGTTCATGATTCCCGAATTGACACTTAGGAATAAACTGAGGAAACTACTATGAAATTCCTAAGGATTGATCCAAATAAATTTACCAATTGGATATAATTACAAGGATAGTTTTTCATATCAATCCACAATTTAGTCCAATCATATTATCTAATACATGATAACTCTAGCTTCTTCAATTCCATTAAGTCGTGTGCATGATCATTTGTACTAGTTAATCAAGCACGAGAGTAAGCTCTACATTGACAGCAATATTCATGGAACCAATGGGCTTAGCTCCAATCAACTAGAATATCATTTTATTCAACTACTACCTAGAAGCATACCTCAAAATATTTAACCTTATAGGTAACTAGTTTTTGCAAAACATAGAGATCAAGAATTTAGTCCAAGAATTAATACATCAAGGGGTCGTTTGACCAAGAACTAGCTCCTACTCCTCCCTTATCCTTTTAGTGCATAAAAAATATGGGACTTGTTTCCTCTGCATTGATTTGCATGAGTATTGTGGTAGTTGTTTCTTCCCCAAGTTGGATTTATAGTTGGTATATCATCATATTGGCATCAAAGAATACATTCTCAAAATTACCTTTTACACTTATGATAGCCATTATGATTTTATTTTCATACCATTTGGTCTCACCAATGCACCATCTACCTTTTAGAGCTCAATGAATGATATTTTTCATCTATTTCTATGAAAAATTATCTTGGTCTTCTTTGATGGTATTCCTTTTTATAATTTAATTTAGGAAAATCACCTCTCATACTTGGACCAAGATCTTCAAAAAAGAAAAATCAAATCACTTATGTACCAAACATTCTAAATGTTCTTTTGTCCAAACAAAGATCAAATATCCAGGGCACGTTATTTTTGGGGTCAAGGTTAAGGTGGACCCAACCAAATTGGTTCCATTAAAAATTATTCTAAACAAAATCCCTAAGAAGCTTCAAGGCTTCTTATGCCTCACAAGGTATTACCATTGGTTTATTAAATATTATGAATATATTGATGCATCCTTCACAACCATGTTGAAACTATATTCCTTCCATTGGTTTTCACCTATCGAGGTGGTCTTTCATATACTTGAGAAATCTATTTGCACCTCTCCCCTTCTTGTTATACTATATTTTTTCCAAATATTGTTTATTGAAATTGTTTCTCTCATCTCTAGGCTTAGTGTTTTTCTCATATAGAAAGGGTAACGCCTTGCATTACTATTAAGGATCTCACTTACAAAAAGAATCTCATTTCACCTATGAGAAGGAGATATTGGTCATCCTTCATGAAATAAAAAAGTAGAACCCCTACCATGTTGGATGACACTTCTACATTAAAATTGATCATGATAGTCTCAAGTATTTCTTGGACCAATGTGTCTCCTATTTAGAGAAACAAAAGTGTCACAAATTTATTAGGATATGACTATGAGATCACCTATAAAATAGGATAGGAAAATGTGACATCTAATGCATTTTCATTACAGTTTGAAGACCTTATTATTTTAATTGCTTTATCCATTCCCACCTCTATTAGGCTCAAAGAACTACAATACAAATTTCAATAAGATAGGAAAATATAGAAACTCGCACATCAAGTGTCCACTCATCCTTCTTCTAAGCCTAATTATTCATGGGATAGGTCTTATTTTTAGTATAATGGTCATCTAATTTTATCCTCCCAATTAGCTTTGCACCTAATTTTCTTGTTAGAATTTCATGCAACACCATGAATAAGTCATTCTAGCTTCCTAAAAATGTATAACTTTACTACAATTGTTTTGGGAAGTTATGAAAACTAACATCCATAAGGGTAGAATTTGAAACATGTCAACATAATAAAGGTGAAACTATTTTATTTTATTTTTTAAGAGGGGTAAATGCTTTTGACCCGGAGCTATGAACTGGTGAGGTCACAAATGGGGGACCTCATCCCCAACATAAACACTCAATTACACCTCAATGGGTTTTGAAACTTCATAGAAAGAACAACAATACAACTTAACCATCACACCAGGCCACTATTGGCAATAAGGGTGAAACAATTGCCACCCTAGAACAACTTCAATTGTTTCCCTATCCTATCTAATTATAGATAGAAATTACATGTTGAAGGACTACCAAAGTATAATAGTAAATCAATCATTTTAGTGGTGGTGGGTCAACTTTATGAATTTTCCCATTTCTATGACTTATACCACCCCTATACCACTACCGTTGTTGCCCAAATATTTCTAGATTAGATATTTCACCTCTATGACATTCCTTCTTCCGTTATTGGCAATCATGGTCTCATTTTCACTAGCCACTTTTTGTAATATTTCTTATAGTATCATGGTATCCAAATCAACATGATTTCTACATATCATCCTAAAATACATGGGAAAATATAAATTTCCAATAAGTGCTTGGAAACCTATTTGTATTGCTTCACTTTAGATCACTAATACCATTGGACCAAATGGTTACCCCTTGCAAAATGAAAGTATAATAACACTCACCACACAATCACCAAGATGATACCCTATGAAATAGTTTATGATCAATTACCACCATCTCTTCAGACATATCTACCAATTAGTTCAAAGGTATATATAGTGGATTCCATCTTTTACACACATGTGTGTCACCAAAAAGTGTAGCCTTTGACACTTTTCACTCATTTGGACCCTTGCCTATGGATTTTGGACCATTTTCAACCTCTTTTTACCCCTTTCCAAGCCTTGTTCCAAAGTGTTGTAAGGTGTTGTAAAACATTTTCACACTTTCTTAGGCTTGTCATCACTCAACCAACCCTTTATTATGCTTAAATGACCCCTTAATACACATATAAGTCCTATCTTAGTGTGTTTTCATGAGAAAATCCCGATAAGCAACAATAATCACATGATAATCCCTGAAAACCAATGAAAATTTCCCAGGTGGACTAGGTCACCACCTTGGGCAACCTAGTCCCATGTGGAATAAAATTAAAATTTAACTTAAGTTTCTTTCAGGATTTTGTCTCTAAATCCCTAAGGTCGGCATGTATGGTGTTATTTCAAGAAAATTAGGGCATAACTTGTATAAATAAGCCTCAAAACCATAATTCTTCATAAGACACACTCATTATTCACAACTCAATCTTCTCAAGCACTCATCCACCACTCTTCTCAAGAAAGATAGGGTTTCTACATTCTAAGTCATCAAGACATCTTGCTAAAGCACTCAAGGGTTGAATCCTCCATTGTTGCAACTCAAGATCTCTCATCATGGAAAGGTATTGAATCCATCATTCCATATTTCATGATTTATTTCATTGTCTCTTCATTTGATTTAATTATCTACAAAGGGGCTTGACCAAGGCAAGCCCCCATACTCTAACAATCAACGTTTCTTCTTCCTTCTTTGTATGTGTTTGCAGATTTAGGTATCTTGGAAGCTTGGAGATCATTCAAGAGTGGATTGAAGACTTGTTGGAGACATCCCCTTGTTGGTTAGGTTAAGAATCTACACAAAAAAGGCATCTACAGGTCGAGAATCAAAGTTTCAGATGTAGGTACCTTAAGAAGAAGAAATTGCGGACTAAGACCTCTAGATCCCACTTTCTGACTTCTCAAAAGGTTGAAAGGGACTAGGTCACCATTAGTGGTGACCTAGTCCCACCATACATGTATTTTTTGGATTTTTGTAGATCTGAGTACCCTTTTGGCAAAAACGAGTCCCGATAGATTTTCCCAACATAAGGACTAGGTTGCCCAAAATGGTGTAAGTGGCCTTATCAACTTCTGTAACATTTTTTCTAGGATTTCAGACCTTCATGCCATCCCTCTTCAACCTCCAGGTGCACCCCTTCATTTCAGTTTATTTTTGTTATAGTTAGTTCACATTTCTTAGGTCATTTACATATCATAGTTTGTTTTCCAGCACCATTTCTTAAGTTTTGCATTACTAGTTAGTTTCTATTTTCCATTTCCAACACTTAGAATATTTCATTTAGACATAATCACAAACAACACAACCCCTATCTTTGAATGAACACCCATAAAGCATATCATTAGGTGAAAGAGAGTCATTTCCTAATCAAGAGCTACTAGGTGAGAAACCCTAGGGGCCTATTTGGGGAATCCTCTTTCCCTTCTTGTATATGTTTTTGGTGGTTAATTTTGGTGAACCTGACTTATGAACTCCCTTCCTTTCTGGTTTAGATTCCTTCATCATCCTAGGTTTGCATTGCATTTCCTTGTGCATTGTTTAGATTGTATTCTAGGGTTTCAAATTTTGCATTAGTGAAAGTGCATTTAGGTTGCATTTCTTGCATGTTAAATCATTCAAAATCGTCAAAATTTTGCATTTTCTGGTTAGGTTTGCATCACCTGATACAAAAACCACCTGAATTCGTCCTAAAATCTTGAAAATTTCTCAAAAAAATCACTAGGAGGACTAAGTTGCCACTCTGGGCGACCTAGTCCTGTTAGGCTTCTGAAACTACCCTTTATAGAGCTAAAATTTTGTTTTTATGCTCCTGTTTTGTGACATTACCTATCTATATCACGGGATTGTGTTTCTGTAGTATGCATTTCATTACATCTAGCATAAATTATCTTATTTCATGAATTGCACATTTTCACTTTTGCATTTACAATGTGTCATTTTCAGATCACTGCATAGTGTAATCAATCATTTTCCTTCATTAAAATCTGAAATTTGCATTTCATTTTATGCCTTTACATTGTATTTTAAGTTACGTAGCTTTTGTTACATTTTAAATAGCATTCATGGTACTTGTGGATAGCATTAAGTTATTTTCATTTGTTGCATTCATTTCGAGATCATTTAAATCAGATTTTGTAGAACACAAAAACAACACTTTAACAACATCACATGCACCCACCCACAAACTTAGCAATATCGATCCCTTTAGTTGTGATGACTTGGACATGTTAGATGAATCCCTTGATGACTTCATCTCTTCTAGCTCATCCACTAAAGCTTTGATCGATGAGGATACAAACATCGATAATCATGATAATCATAATTGTTCTTCTCTTGATACCACTCCCATTGGTGACGAAGGTATCTTAGTGCAAGAAGACACAATAATTGAGGATCCTGATGGTCTTTCTTGTCTTCCTCATCCTCCTTCCCCTTTGCAACACTTTAAACAATAAAATGAAAATACCATCCCCTTCCCTAGTCTATATAATCATGACCCTCAAACTTGTTCTTCTCAAGTCCTTCCTCGATGCCATGAGGATAGGTTGGTGTTAGAAGATACACCTATTACAAGTCATGCGACTCTTGACCCTCCCTTCCCCAATTCTCCTCCCCTCTGGGATAATCTATTTGAAAATTAGTGTTCCTTCTCTTGATGCCTCCCCTACCTATGTTGAAGCTCACTCTCCTACTAGGGTAGATAGTGTGAAGCAAGCGCATGATACCTTTGATAATCAAATAGAACCCTCTCCCCCTCATCCCACTCTTCCCTCTCCCATCATTGATCATTCCCTTACTTGTGGTGAAGTTATTTTAGCAAAACCAATCCTTGCATGTCAAGAACATGAGGCTTGTAGTTCTCATAAAATCTCTCCTCCTAGGGAGGATATCATGATGCAAGCCAAGGATAACATTGAATCTCCTTCCCAAGGGGATGTTAATATTATTCAACCTCAACTTATCCTTTATCCCCCTTCTAGCAAGTCTAAACCTGAATTCACCCTCTACCCGCCCACCCATAATGTGTTGCAGCAACCAAGTCATAATATCGTTGCTCATACACATTACACCCGAAATAACTTGTGTTCACAATAGCCAACGTCCACTTCCTTAACTTCATCTCCTCCTATCTTACTTGTTGCCCCTCGCCTCAATTCCATCATTAGGGAGTATGACCTTGTTGACCAACTAAGGAATACTCTCGCCAAAATATCTTTATGGGACCTCATTCAAGCCTTGCCTCACTATCACAACATGATGCAAGAAGCCTTACAACAAATTTCTATCCCTTCCAATGTGAAAATAAATGACATTGCAGCTATGATTCAAGGATTAAATGTTGACACTGTTTTCCACCAAAGTGAGCTCCCTCCTTTGGATGTGCAAAAACAATTTGAAGCCTTCATGATCATATCTCAATACAAACGCATAGGGATTAAGTGAACCCTTGTTGATAATAGCTCTATTGTTAATGTGTGTAGTGTCAATCTCTTGGATAGGCTCCATATCGATCAATCAACCATTCAACCTACCTCCTTATCTATCAGTGGATTTGATAGCAAAGGAAAAAATCCGCTTGGTGTGATCACTTTGCCTCTTACAATTGGAGTGGCCACATTAGACACATTGATCCATGTTATGCCTAATGATGTTTCATCTAACCTCATCTTAGGTAGATCATGGATTCATGCAATGAATGATGTTCCTTCCACTCTTCATCGCAAGATGAAGTACATCTATAGCAACAAAGTGTACACACTTGACACTGATCCTGAACCTTATAGTGTCTTACAACTTGAGCAAAAAAAATCCAAACCTTTCACCACTTCAACATCCACCAAATATGTGGAACCCGTACAACCCAAGTCCTTAGATGATGATCGGGGTTCCTTAGACTTCACACCTCCTTTACTAGGAGAGTCCAAGATTATACACCAAGATTCTAAAAAGGGAAACAAAGTCTTTTCAACACAAGACTTGGTCGATCCTTTGAAAGCATCCACCTCAACTACTTTAGCCACCAATGCAAACAAAAAACCCTCACTCGATCCCAAAAAGTTGAAAAAGCTCCATGGAAAAGGTTATGAGCTCATGAAACAACTTGGCTATAGTGGAAAAGGATGTGGTGCTAACGAACAAGGTATTTGCAACCCTATCGATCCTCCTATGTAAACATCTAATCATGGTCTTGGATTTTGTCCTTTCATCGAAATCATCAAACCTTCCTCCAAGATCAACACCATCCCAAATCACCCTTCTAACCCAACCTTAGAAAGTGATCCTTTGAAACCAACAAAGAACTCTTTGCTTAAAGCCAATGTCATCTCGCAACCCACTACTGATTCAGGTTTTACACACTCCTCTAAAGGAGTGTACAAACAAAATCTCACAATCTATGGCGCCTTGCGTAGGTATGACCTACTATACTAAGCAAGCCACTTATTTGTTACACAACAAAGGATTGCCTTCTCCCCTCGATCAAGAGGGCCTCTTGTTGAGACTCCTCCAAGGTCACTTGATCTCTCTCCCTCCGTGAACTCGAAAGAAATGTTCTAACAAACATTCCTTTTGTGCTTACCACTGAGTTCATGGTCATTCTACTAATGAATGTAAGGCCTTGAGTAGCAAACTCAAACATCTTAAGGAACTTGGTGCTCTCCCTTCTGTGGGGGCACCTAATTCCTCTAAATGATACAAATTTCCCCTCAACATTGCATTCCATCAATCCATTTAGCTCACTCTTGTCCTGCACTAAGTGGGAGCAAGGTCTTTGTTAGCATCTTCCCTCATATGTCACTTGTCGTTGTCTCTTTTGATTTGTCATTAACCTTTCATGAACATGTAAAGAGAAAGCTTGGGATTTGGAAAACAGGTTTTAAATTGAATCGCATGTGACATACTACCCTTCTCATGATGTGGCTTAATTTATAAACATATGACTTGGCATAGGGCTTTTCGAACAAGCTCTCATGTCTCCTTCACATTCATCCTTCTTCTAATTTAAATCAATTTCTCACAATAATGGTGTTTGCAATTTCTTTAAAGTGGGGGCATACATCAACACTCACATTGCATTGTGCGATTTTCCTTTTCTTGTGATTCCCAATCTTGAAAACATTAGGTACAATGTTGCTCAGGATGAGACTTTACATTTTTCCTCTTTTGCATACAAGATGATTTTTTCCTCTCTTGCATACAAGATGAGCTTTTCCTCTCTTGCATACAAGATGAGTCCATTTGCACTTTTCCTCTCTTGGACACATTATGCATGATGTTCCCTAAGATGAGAAATCGCATGAACTAAGTAAAATCCCTTTGAACAAAATCATTTCAAACATCATTTCCTTTTGTGGCACCTTATCAAAGTTATCACAAGGTATAACTTTGGTATGGTTAAGCGAGAAGCCCAGGCGGCACAACTTTCCCCATAAGCCACCTTTATGTGTGTGAGTACATACCAAACATGTGTATGTTTCTCACCCTTTTGGGACAACTCACCCTGTGGACGACCTCATGTTTTGTGGCCCCAGAGTGAGCACATCATCCTTTTGGACAAACAGCATAGATCTGATCCACAATTAGCCGAACAAACGGTCAAAGCTTGATCCAAATTGTCACTCTCCCTCTTCTCTTCATTCTAGTTCTTTTCATTGCATGACCATGCATCTCATTTTTTTGTAATGAATTCACCCTTGGATGTGTCTTGTGGCATTGATGTATTTTTGACTTAGAATCTCAAATCCTTGGGGGCTTGACCACCTCCTTCATCTTCCCCGTTCTTCTTCTTTGTCATTCTTTTCCATCTCCATTTGGCTACTTTAGTGTGAGTTTGAAGCAAGTTCATCCTCTCACTAAAATGGGGGCTAAATGTGTTTCCAAAAAGTGTAGCCTTTGACACTTTTTGCTCATTTGAACTCTTTTCTATGGATTTTGGACCATTTTCAATCTCTTTTTACCCCTTTCCAAGCCTTGTGCCAAAGTTTTGTAAGGTGTTGTAAAACATTTTCACACTTTCTTAGGATTTTCATCACTCAACCAACCCTTTATTATGCTTAAATGGCCCCTTAATACACATATAAGTCCTATCTTAGTGTGTTTTCATGAGATAATCCTGACAAGCAACAATAATCACATGATAATCCCTGAAAACCAATAAAAATTGCCTAGGTGGACTAGGTCCCCACCTTGGGAAACCTAGTCCCATGTGGCATAAAATCAAATTTTAACTTAAGTTTCTTTCAAGATTTTGTCTCTAAAACACTAATGTCGACTTGTATGGTGTTATTTCAAGAAAATTAGTGCATAACTTGTATAAATAAGCCTCAAAACCCTAATTATTCATAAGACACACTCATTATTCACAACTCAATCTTCTCAAGCAAGCTAGGGTTTCTACATTCTAAGTCATCAAGACATCTTATTGAAGCACTCAAGGGTTGAATCCTCCATTGCTGCAACTCAAGATCTCTCATCATGGCAAGGTATTGAATCCATCATTCCATATTTCATGCTTTATTTCATTGTATCTTCATTTGGTTTAATTATCTACAAAGGGGCTTGACCAAGGCAAGCCCCCATACTCTAGAAATCAACATTTCTTCTTCCTTCTTTGTGTATGTTTGCAAATTTAGGTATCTTGGAAGCTTGGAGATCATTCAAGAGTGGATTGAAACTTGTTGGAGACGCCTCCTCGTCGGTTAGGTTAAGAATCTACACAAGAAAGGCATCTATAGGTCGAGAATCAAAGTTTCAAATCTGAGTACCTCAAGAAGTAGAAAGTGCAGACTGAGACCTCCAAATCCCACTTTCAGACTTCCCGAAAGGTTTAAAGGGACTAGGTCACCATTAGTGGTGACCTAGTCTAGGGTGATCCCACAAAGCTGGTTTACAATTTCTGAGAGGAACTGATTTTTGCTGAAATCACATATTTTTAGAAAATATAATGATTTAAGCCTTTAAAAGTTCCATTTTAAGGATTCCAATTGAAGAGAGTTTGAATAAACCACCTTAGATCAAACCCCCTTGGATAGAACCTCACTAGTTTTAAACCATACCTATAAATGAATCTCCTTTACACCTATCAAAATGCTGATAAAAAATCACTGTTGATTTACCTTTTAGGGGATCAAATTAATTCATTTAAAATTTATCTCAAATGATTATGGTATTCCTTGAAATGAGCTATCCCGCAAATATAATTTTAATATGTTTTGGTTTTATTATGTATGTGTTTTTTTAGTTTTATTAAACATAGGTTTTTCACCAAAAATCAAGCTCTTTGTTTTGCACCTGTGAAAAAATAGAAAACTATCAAAATAATTTTCAAAATAATATTTTTGTGCTAGGTATTGATGTCCTTGATCCATTAAAAACAATAAAATTGAATTTCGATACATACAAAAAAAAGTTATGTTGTATACAGTCCGCCTATGTCTGAATTGCAATTCGTTTGACTTTGAAACTCTATTAAGGAAAAAATATTCAATAGAAAACTATGAGACCAAATGAAAGTTCTAGATATCATAGTTACAAATCTAAATTCGAAAAAAATAGAATTTTATCCTTCATACAAAAAAAGTTATATTGTATACGGTGAGCGTCACTTTTTAAAAATGTTGCTTTTTGAAAAAACTAGTTTATCGTGGGAGATGGAAAAAGAAGTGCAATATTATTCAAAAAAATATTTTTGGAATCTACAGACAAAATGTGATGAGACTCTAGTTTTCGTCATCTTCAAATTCCTCACGGTTTAGCCGCTATAGGTGCCTGAATGTGAAGATTTAGTTAAAAATATTAATTTCAGTGTCAAGTTTGGCCAAAAATTATAAACCACTATTGTTGGATCACCCCCAGGCACCATACATGCATTTTTTGAATTTCTATAGATATGAGTACCCTTTTGGCAAAAATGGGTCCCGACAAATTTTCCCAATAGAAGGACCCAGTCTCCCATAATGGCATAAATGTCTTTAGCTTCTACAACATTTTTTCTAGGATTCCAGACCTTCATGCCATCCCTCTTCAACCTCCAGATGCACCCCTTCATTTTTTATTTCTATTATAGTTAGTTCACATTTCTTAGGTCATTTGCATATCATAGTGTGTTTTCCAACACCTTACATTTCTTAGGTTTTGCATTACTAGTTAGTTTCTATTTTCCATTTCCAACACTTAGACTATTTCATTTAGATATAATCACACACAAAACAGCTCCTATCTTTGAATGAACACCTAGAAAGCATATCATTAGGTGAAAGAGAGTCATTTCCTAATCAAGAGCTCCTAGGTGAGAAACCCTAGGGGCCTATTTGGGGAATCCTCTTTCCCTTCTTGTATATGTTTTTGGCGGTTCAACATGACACCATTATGTACACCCTCAAGGGTAATATACATATTTTACAAGAGTTCATGAAGTATTAATCTTATCAACGCCATGCTAAATGAACTTTTACCATTGGTGACATGGTTTTTGCTTGCATACAACCCTACAAGTAGTTATCCTTGAAGATGAATACTCATAAAAATTTATCATGTAGGTTTTGTGGGCCCTATAAATTTTTGTAGTATATTGATATATTTCCTACAAGTTTAAGCTTCCTCCCTCCTCCAAGATCCACCCTATCTTCCATGGTTTTTTCCTAAAAAGGGCTCAAGTGGTCAACACATTCATGATTAAAGGGTATTTCCTCGGAGAGACACATAAGACTCTATCATTCTAACACTAGATTCTATCCTTTACAAGCATTCATGCCAACTCTATAACCACACCATTACTAAATTCATCATCCAATGGTATGGTATGTAACTTGAGGATTCCATGTGGGAACCCCTATTCTAACTACAGCAATAATTTTCTTCTCAATTTTTTAGGACATATTTTAAGGGGGGGATATATTAGGATCCAAAGTCCTAATCACTTTCCTAGTTAATTATTTTTATATTAAGGTACAATTAATAAAATCACTAGATGCATATTCTTTGTAAGTCATCTTTTTTGCTAAATCATTTTATCCCACATGCTTTAGACGTAGTAGTTTTGTTTAGTATAATTAGTATACATAGAGAGTTTTGAAAGAATCATATGTATTTATGGATTATATTATAAAGATAATTGCTCAAGAAGCTGTAGAATCTAAACCAACATTTGACTCATATTATTTTATTTGTTCTTTTACTTATAGTCCTTGAGTTTTCCTATCTTACCATAGTTCCTAATGTCGCTTGGATTTGCACCCTTGCCAAGTACTTGAATCAATTTCCAATGAATATGGGAAGACCTCTCAAAGTGTGAGCTTTGATAGTTATAGCTCAACCTCGAGAGAGGGTTGGTTCCCTTGGTACTTCACCTAATTTTACCTACACTATTATTGTTTGCTAAGAAAAGAGATAGGAAGTGACATGAAATAGAATATAAATGCTAATAGGTTGATGCACTAAACTATTTTTAGAACCTATACTACTGCTTAACACACAATTTGTTCCAATGAACAATTCATTTCATGCACAACTCAAGTTTTGGAATACTTATACATTAGTGTTTCATAGGAAAGTTGAATTTTTCTCAAATCCTAAAAGGAAAAATTTAGATTTTTTCACAACTAGAAGTTGTTCAAACTAGTGACATAACCTACAACCTGCATAAATTATGTATATATTTGCATGAAGGTTCTAAATAACATGAGACATACATTAAGGATTTGCATATAAATCACAAAAAATATATCAATCATTTATTTCTGCACACGAAAATATAGATTAGAGAAGGAAAAATACTTGTTTTATTGACAAAAAGATGCTTACAAACTACTATACAAGCTTGATAATTGAGTTTCTTTGAGTTAAAATATTTTTCATGCTTAGAAAGAACCTTCAAAAGTTACAATAGGGTGATCCCACAATAGTGGTTTACACTTCTTGGCCAAACTTGACATTGAACTGAATTTTTTAACTAAATCTTCACTTTCGGGCACCTATATCTACTAAACCATGAGGAATTTGATGATGATGCAAACTAGTGATTTGTTAAAAAAAATTGTAGATTCTAAATATATTTAAAAAAAAAAAATAGAATCGGTTTGCATTTATTTTTCCATCTCCTTCGAAAACTAGTTTTTAACAGTAAACACCATTTTTAAAGAGTGATGTTCACTGTAAACAACATAAATTTTTCTATGAAGGATAAAATCCTAATTATTTCGAATTTAGATTTGTAACTACAATATCTAGCATATTCATTTGGTTTCGTAGTGTTTTATTGAATATTTTTTTCTTAATTAAGTTTTTAAATCAAACCAATTACAATTTAGACATAGGTGGACCGTATACAACAACTTTTTTTGCATGTATCAAAATTCTTTTCTTTTTTTTCTGGATCAAGGACATCAATACCTAGCACAGACATATTTTTTATAAATTTTTTTGGTAATCTACTATTTTTTCACATGTGCAAAATAGAGAGCTTAATTTTCAAAGAAAAACTACATTCACAAGAAATAAAAAATAAATATAATAATTAAATTAAATATATTTAAAATTATACTTTTCTGGGAAACTTATAATAAGGACTACATACTTACAAAAATAAAATTTAAAATTAATTCATTTGATCCCCCAAAAGGTAAATCAAAAGTGGTTTTTTATCAACATTTTGATAGGTGTAAAAGAGACTTCGTTATAGGTATGGTTCAAAACTAGTAGGGTTCTATCCAAGGGGGTTTAATCTAAGGTGGTTTGATCAAAGCCTCTTCAATTTGAATCCTTTAAATAGAGATTTTCAAGGCTTAAATCATTATATTTTCTAAACATATCTTATTTCAACAAAAATCAAGATGTCCCAAAAAGTGTAAACCACTATTGTGGGATGACCCAATACATAGTCAAGAAAAATTTTAAAAATAAACTAGATATGTCTCTAGGCCTTCCTTTATGTTGTCCAACAACTTTCTAAACATTAGGAACATGTTTTTTTGCAAATGAATGACATGTTTTTGGTTTAGTTGGATGAGTCAAACCTCTCGGGCACCTAGCTAGCTTATCCCTATTTTTTAGCCCTTGAAATGTTGATGCAGGTAGTTGAATAAAGAAAAAATGTTTCTTTGACCTTATTCGTCTATCAAAAGCTCCTTGAATAGCTCCTAGATTCTTGGAGATGTCCCAAAGTAGGTCAAACTACTCTATATTCTCTCAATCTATTGCACCACTCATCAAGATTATCCTAAGTATTCTAAACTACTCATTACTCCTTCAACTGTCAGAATTTCCCTCAAACATGTTATTAGGGCATGTGGATGAGAGTTTGAAATGGTTAAATTTCCTAGGAGGATGTGGGAGATCTTTTAGGACTAGCTTTAAAACTTGTTTGATCCATTAAAGTCTCCTCCATCCTTACATCTATAGAGTCTTCAAGAATTTTTATGTCCTAATATGCCTTTATACTTGACTATCCATCTCCATCACTTTCTACTAGCATTCATCTTATTGTGGTATTTCTTGTCAAGATTCAATATGGTATAATAAGGTGTTCTTATGAATTCCCTTCCAATGTAGAATCAATATCATACACCTGATCATGCTCTAATCCTATTCATTTGACTATCATATATGAATTCCATTTCATGTAAAAACCTATAGAACAATATGTAGACAATCATAGATTTATCTTCCTTGAATGCACTTTTACAAGATTGAGATCTTCACCTTTTCTTTCTCTCTCCAATCACTCCAACCACCTTTGGACTGTCATAAGGTTTTTTTTGTGCAATGTCTTATAGTTCCTCATCAAAATTATGCTCTCTTGATGAAGGTCACTATCAATGTCTTATGTCCATTGCATACATATCTACCATACACCATTGATAACTGTGTACTGTGATTTTTATCACTATTAAATTGTATGAAAATCCTCACAAAAGTTGTAAATACCTCTGCATAAAATCTTCTTTTAACTGGTATCGCTATGATCACTGAACTTTTATTTTCATTGTATCTTGTACCCATGGACTATTTTATACTATTCTATGAACCACTAGACTGTCCACTAATTTAGTATTTCATGGCTCATTTAGGTATTATGATTTCTATGTCATTATTTATAATGTTAGGGTCATGAGTGCCTTATGTTTTCATGTCATAGCTACACTTTGACTCATGACAATTATGGGGATGAAGAGATCCTAATGTCAATTGTGTCATTGTATCCTAACTGTTACCACTATGCTTAATGGGACTTCTGACACCATAAAAAATTTCCATGGAATGTTATTTATTATGTTCTTCAACCTTTTACCTCTGTGCATTGTCAATCCATAACTTCTAGAGACTACTAACCATAAATATTTATCTATCAGTAGATCCCATCCATCTTGAGGACCTGTAGCTCAAATTTTGTGTCATTAAAATATTCCATCTTCAACCATGATATATATGCCTCTCTCTAAAAATAAATATCTTTTGCACATGGTTCCTAGCTAAACCAAGATTAATCCAAAAAACATCCTACCACCTATGAAATAGATTTGATCAAGATCTAATACCAAATGAAAGGAATGCAATGGTGACAGACTTCATACATTAACCAATAAGGAGATAAATTTATACAAAATATGATCTATTATTTTAAAAAGAAAATACACACACAAAAGCAATACCATGATGATACAATATTTATCTTGGGAAAATCATTTCAAAAAACTCATCCTCTAAATATTGAACCATTGCATTCATAGTACCAATATAGTTACAATGTATCAATAGGCCAAACCTTCATAGGAGAACAACCAACACAAATCTTGAGAAAATTTGATTGCATAAACCCCACAAAACTAGTATTGGATATCCATCCTAAGAACCAATATATAGAAGATACAAATTAGGAAACTACAAATGGTAAACCATAAACCATGGGATAATTCTACCCTAAAATGATTCTCAAATCCCAAAGAGAACTTCCAATTCCAACTCCTATGATGAGTCAACATTCTAATTTAGAAGATTCTCTTATGCTGTTATAATTCGTCATAGCCAACTCGCCATCTTGGGTGTTTTATTTTTGCTTGATTATCCCTATTCAAATATTCCTTATGACATGTCATAAGATGCATCATAAATTTGGCCAAAAGTTAGGCCTACTATGTAACTCCCTAAACCACACTCTTAGCATGTCATAGAATATGTCATAAGTAAACTCCAAATATTACAATGACATAATGACATTAGATGATTTTACAAATTTATAAACACATTAAAAATTATTTGATGTGTGTCCAAGAGTTTCACCTCAATGTGGGATGCCATCATTCTTGCGTGAGAATAAAATAATAAATACAATACAATACAAAATTAAGTATAGAACATCAGGATGCAAGGTTGTGACTTACTTCCCAATAGTTAGGGATAAAATGAGCACTCTTTCTCAATGGAATATTAGGATTGTCTGTAGCTCATGGCATAAATAAAATATATAAAAATAAATCTCAAAAAACTTCAATAATTAACAATATCATTGGTATATTGAATTTAAAAGTGAAACCCTAATAGTATAAGCAAGGGTAGGTAGGGTGTGTAAAAGACATATCACAATAAGGCTTAAAATTCCTAAAAGAAAGGATGTAACAATGTCAAAATAATGAAGCATTTAAAATGAGATAAGGACTATATCTTAAAATGAGATGTGAAAAATAAAAAATACATCTCAAAACCATAATATGAAGGAGAAACTCTAGGGGAGATTAAGTCATGCAAAATCATATAGATTTACTTAAAGTGTAATGGAAAAATAACCTTCCTTAAATTTAATATAGGCCGATAAAATAAAATCCATATACATAAGCATGAATTAACCAAGATTAATAAATGAAGAATTTTGGGTGCAATAATTTAGTAAATAATATTATTTTTGGAATATAAAATGTGAAGTGGATAGGGATAGTTAGCTTC
Source organism: Sequoiadendron giganteum (assembly GCA_007115665.2). Taxonomy (NCBI): domain Eukaryota; kingdom Viridiplantae; phylum Streptophyta; class Pinopsida; order Cupressales; family Cupressaceae; genus Sequoiadendron; species Sequoiadendron giganteum. Next base: position 208,770,083 of record CM021107.1, read on the forward strand.
ATGATTGAATATGAATGACTTTGATGAATATTATGGAATATAAATTATCTTAGGACTAGAAATAGGACTTCAATATGTGTTTTTCACCTCAAATTTTATGCAAGACTTGTGTCTTTGTCTTGGATGAGTTTGTACCTCTAGGTCACTTTCATATCTATGAATTTGTCTCATGTTGGTTTTCCATACACGCTCTTTGGTTCACTAAATTTGTCTCTATATGTTATGTTATCTAGACTAGTGGCATATGTGAATACCTTTAAAGGGTTGTCAGATTGCTAGGGAACAAATTTTCCTAGGTCAGCCCCTAGAAAATGACCATGTTTACAATCATGCCAATGATTAAAAACAATAATCTTCGGTCATAAAAATGATCATAGGATGAGTATTTAGATTCTAATTCTTTTTAGTGCACCAATTTAAATTTTTCTTCTATTGATTGCTCTTTAGAATGAAAAAGGATATTGTAATATAAGAGGATGTGAAATGAATAAAATTGAGTTTTTTAAATATAGGTACATAGCAATCAGTTGTGCACACATGTGTTTGGTCAACTCATTACGACTGTAAAATAGGGAGGAGCTGGCCAATTTTGAATTTTATTTTTTTTAAGATCAAGGTTCAAACTCATGTCTATGAGATTTTTCCACACCAACAAAAATTATCTAGGATGATGGAGCAGTAAAATATATGCACATAGTGATTTCCTAATCTTAAATGGTGCAACAAATATGGAATGTGTAGGAAGGTGTGCAAAAGAGATAAGGTGTAGATAAATATATGGAAATGTGTGTACATGGGGATAATTATAGGCTAAGAGAATGAGACCAACTTTGCACAAAATTTTGTTGTTTATTGATATGTAAATTTTAATTTATTTTCTCAAAATAGATATATAAAATTAAATGGGAAATGACAATGTGCATATACAAATTTTGTTATTATTACATTAATATATTTTTAAATAGATATATTAGTTATTAGTATTAGAAGTTAGACTACAATATATAATATTCAAGCTAGACTACAATCCAAAAAATTACTTGAAGATATCATCTTATAGAAAAGTGTGGCACATTACCATAGTTTCACCCTTATATCACTATATGCTAGCTAAGCTAAACTAGATAGAGTTTATATCATCTAACAAGCATGCTTAATTCATCTATCTAATAATATCATGGATAAGAGACTTTGATAAGTAGCTAAATTTATGGAGCATGATAATATATTTTAATAGATAGGGAAATCTACAATTTATGAAATTCAAGTTGGTAGGATTAGTCTAAAATTAAATTAAAGATAAGAGATCACACTATGATTCTAAAAACATCTACAATCCTAAAATTGAATCTATTGTGTACCTATTTCAAGGTGTGCGCCCTTGGTCTCCTTGTGTTGTGCAGTGCAGCACTCAGGTTCATGGCATGGCTTAACCGCCTCTCATGGATTCATTAACACTAACAGTTGTATCGGGCATTAACAAGTCGATCTTTTGGTGCAATGTCAACCATCTGTGCAACAATTGGTATCAGAGCCTAGGTCATGAGTTCAAACCCCTCACTTGTGTTGGGGGTATTCTTGCAAGGTGTGTGCCCTTGGTCTCCTTGTGTTGTCCTAAGGATTTAAACAAAATGCACTATCTATTCATTTTGATAGGTCCTACAAACTAATCTAATCTAAAGGATCATTTAAAATTTATCATCATCAATATATGTCACCATATCTTAATTTCATTATTTTATGAAAAATGATTATTCTAACGGTCCTTCAAATAAATTATTTAACACAATTAAAATTAAGGTATAGGAAAATAAAATAATAGATTCCATAATCAAGATTTCATTAAAAATATTAATTTAAAAGGCTAATAATTGTCAAGGGAGACAGTTGAAATATGAAACCAAAAATCAAAAAAATAATAATTAGTTTTGAACAAAATGCATTGTCTATTCTATTGATGTTATAGCAGCTAGAGATTTCTTTCTCCTACGAATTCATATATATAAATAATAAATACTATACAAATAAATAAAGCGTTGCTACTTATTTATTTGTTTATGACCGACCAAATGAAGAGGCGCTTCATTTCATATAATAATCTATTTGTTTTATTGAGGTCGACTTAAATAAAAGTTGCCATCCCTTGTGTAAAGTCGTCTCACTTTGTATGAGGCCGACTCTTCATGAAAGGTTACTTCGATGTGTATAAATACAAGGTGACTCACCTTCATATGGATCCGATTTTTCCAAGACAAGTTTGTGCCCTAGAAGGAGTTCGTCATTTTGCAGCAGATCGATATTTATTCTTCAAGTGGATTGTGTTTAAGGAGATATCATATTCTTTGTATAATCGCACCAAGGAGAGGTGCTTCTTTCATAGCTTCAAATCGGCCTTGTGACTGGCCAAGTTGTAAAGCAGATTGTTGCTTCTTCATTCAATATATAAGTGATATATTTGTGGCTGGGTTTTTCTCCCTCAAGGAGGGTTTTCCTAGGGTATTTATTGTGTCTTATTGTTCATAATTCTATATTTCTATTTATTTCATTTTATATCATAAAAATAACATGGTATCAAAGTGGCTTTAAACTAGATTAGATTAGATTTGTTTTAAGCAGCAAAGTCTTCTCCTCCTCTTCTCAGTCAAGAGAGTCTATCCAAGCATCGAAAATGGTGAACGGAGTCAAGGTTGAAGATAGAATTGATGGTGCATCAAACTTCACCTCATGGAAATTCAGAATTCTTATTGCACTTGAAGAAAATGATCTTCTTGAGTTTGTGGAGAATGATGTGCCTGAGCGAATGATGTGCCCGAGCCATCTGATGAGGTTGAGATAACTCAATGGAAGAAGAATGGCACTAAGGATAGGAAGATCTTGATAGATTCTATGAAGGATCATCTTGTGCCAATCATATCCAAGACGAAGTCAGTGAAAGATATGTCTGAGGCTCTACAAGGCTTGTATGAGATCAACAACACTAGCAAAGCTCTTGCCTTGAGACAACAACTCCATCATATAAAAATGGCTAAGGGAGATTCAGTCATCTCCTTCTTCATGAAGATTATTGAGTTGAGAGATCAGCTATGCGCCATTGGAGATAGAGTTGAAGATAGAGACCTAGTTATGTTGGCACTAAATGGCCTTCCTCAATCTTGGGAACCCTTTATCCAAAGCATTAGTGGAAGATCTAAAGTACCCAAGTTTGATCGTCTTTGAGTTAATTAAATTCAAGAGGAATCTAGATTGGCAGTAAGAGGAAATGGGTGAAGCTCTCATAATGAAGAAAATCATGTACTTGCTGCTCAAAATTCTAGAAGGAAAGGAAGAGAAGGGAGAAAAGGCAATTTCAAGAGGAATATAGACAGAAAATCAAACTCTGCTCCTAAGCCAAATAAGAAGAAGGATCTCTCTCATATCCAATGTTTCAAATGTGACAAGTATGGTCACTATGCTCGAGATTGCTTAACAAGACCAAAGCAACATGCTTCTATTGCAGATGTTGATGATGTGTCACCTCAAAAGGAATCTAGAGACAACTCAAGGGGTATTCTATTCATCTCTGCTCTATCAAGCAATGTTCCAACATATAGTAGCACTTGGTTGATTGATAGTGGTGCTTCTCGACACATTACAGGATATAGAGAGCATCTTTCAGACTTGGTAGAAAGAGAAACCAAATTATAAGTGATAATAAGAGATGATACTTGTTACTCCGTAAAAGGAGCTACGACCACCTCTCTTCATCTACATTTTGGCATCCCTCTTCATTTGAGTGATGTCTTGTTTGTACCATAAATCAAGAGAAATCTTGTATCAATTTCAGCTTTGGAGGACAAAGGGTATCAAGTTGCATTTTCTGAGGGAAAATTTCTTGCTTGGCCGAATAACTCTAGCATCAAAACAACCTGTGTCATTGGTTTCCGTCAAGAGAGTCTATAAAAACTTTCTATTCATCCAATTCAAGCATTGTTGCATGATTCTACTAGTTTGAGTGAGCTATGGCATAGGAGGCTTTCTCACCTACATTTCAAAGCTCTTCCATCCATGGAGAAGATGGTTACTGGTCTATCGAAGCTCAGTCATGAGCATGATGGCACTTGTAGAAGATGTGTAATGGGTAAGAATACTAAGGGTCCTTTTCATAGCAGTGAAAGTAGATCAAAAGGAATTCTAGATCTTGTTCATTCTGATTTATGTGGTCCAATGTCTATGGAATCTTTGAGTGGATTTTGGTATTATGTGATTTTCATTAATGACTATTCTCGAAAGACGGATTTATTTTTTGAAGTCTAAGGAGTTTGAGAAGTACTTGATAAATTCAAATAATTAAGGCTCAAGTTGAAAATATGTCCGGAAAGAGAATCAAGGTCCTAAGATCCGATAACGGAGGAGAATACACTTCTGGAGGTTTCCATAATTTTTGCATTGAGGAAGGGATCAAGAGGTAGTTTTGTGTTCCATACAATCCTCAACAAAATGGAGTTGCAAAAAGGAAGAATAGATCTATAGTTGAAGCAGCCAAAGCTATGATTCATGATCAAGACTTACAAAACTTCCTTTGGGCAGAAGCTTCCAGAACTGCAGTGTATGTTCAGAATCGAAACCCTCATCGAATATTGGAAAACATGACTCCTAAAGAGGCCTTCACAGGTGTGAAACTTGAGATTAGTCATTTAAGAATCTTTGGTTGTCCTATGTATATTCATGTGCCTAAAGATAAAAGATCTAAGTTATAACCATTAGGAAAGAAAGGAATATTTATGGGATACAGCGAGAATTCCAAGGCCTACAGGATCTACATTCCATGGCAAAAACATATTGAGATAGTTGATCCCATAGAACCAACTGATGGGCCAAGAGATATTGCTATAGGGCGAAAGAGACCTCTATGGGCTAGACAAACTATGCAAGAGGTAGAACAGTATGCAGCTCCTCGAGGTACATTTAGAGAAAGAGAGAGACCACAAAATTTTCCAGGCTATGTAGCATTGATGAGTCACATCATTGATTATGAGCCTTCCAGTGTTGAGGAGGCATCAAATCAGCAGGTATGGAGAGATGTTATGACAGAAGAATATCAGTCTATTATCAAGAATGATGTTTGGGATGTTGTACCAAGACCTAAAGGGAAATCAGTTGTGTCTTCCAAGTGGCTTTTCAAGATCAAGCATACAACTGATGGTAGCATTGAGAAGTACAAAGCAAGATTTGTGGCTAGAGGATTCTCTCATAAAAAGGGAATAGATTATGAAGAGACATTTTCTCTTATTGCTCGTTATACATCTATCAGGACTATCATTGCTATTGCATCAACTAAAGGATGGAAGCTACATCAAATGGATGTAAAGACGACATTTCTTAATGGTGTGATTGAATAAGTGTACATTGAGCAACCAGATGGGTTCGTGATTCATGGGAAGGAGTCTCATGTATGCATATTGAAGAAGGAATTGTACGGCCTTAAGCAAGCACCTCGTGCTTGGTATGAGAGGATTGATTGATACTTGATGAGCTTTGGATTCTCCAAGAATGGTGCAGATTCAAATATTTACTTCAAGGTAGTTGATGGTGAGGCTTTAATATTGGTTCTTTATGTTGATGACTTATTTCTTACTAGAGAAAAATATCTCATTGTCAAATGCAAGAAGGATTTAGCCTCTGAGTTTGAGATGAAGGATCTAGGTCTTATGCATTACTTCTAGGATTGGAAGTGTGGCAAAGATCCAATGAGATTATTCTAAGTCAAGGAAAATACACCATAGACATCTTGAAGAGATTTGGGATGATGGATTACAAGTCCATGGCTACATCGATGGAAACAAATTTGAAGTAGTTGAGTGATTTTTCAGCTAGTTCATATTTGGTAGATCCCACCATGTACAGGCAGTTGATTGGATCGTTGATGTATCTAGTCAATACTAGACCAAATATTTTCTATGCGGTAAGTTCCCTCAGTCAGTTTATGTGTGAACCAAGGCAAATTCATCTAGTTGCAACAAAGCATATCTTGAGATACTTGCATGCCATAGTAGGATATGGCTTGAGATATACTTCCTGTGAAGATTTAAAGTTACAAGGCTATTCTAATTCTGATTGGGTCGGAAGTGTAGTTAACAGGAAGAGCACCTCTGGATGTTGCTTCAGTTTGGGGTCTGCCATGATTTCTTGGTGTAGCAAGAAGCAGAATTTCATGGCACTAAGCACAGTAGAGGTTGAATATATTGCAGCATGTGTAGCATCTCGAGAAGCAGTGTGGCTTTGAAAGCTCCTTGTAGGTTTATTTGGTGAAACATTGGAGCCGACTGTGATTCATTGTGACAATCAGAGTTGTGTGAATCTCTCTCTCAATCCGGTGTTTCATGATAGGACTAAGCATGTGGAGATCAAGTATCATTACATCCGAGACATGGTGCTGAGGAAAGCAATTCAACTCAAGTATATTTGCACTGATGAACAAACGGGTGATATTCTCACCAAGCCTCTCTCCAAAGTGAAGTCTACACATTTTCGAGACAAGCTTGGAGTTGTGGAGAATGTTGCCCTTGTCGAGAGGGAGACTCAGCATCAGTGATTTTTGCTATAATGCATATTTCTCCGAGACAAAGAAATATGAGGTGAAAGACCTTGTCCATCTCTGAGACAAAGATGTGTGTCTTTCCACACATGGGAGTAGCCATGGTGGATGTCATGTTGAGAGACTCCATGACAACATCACGTTGAGAGACTTTGTGATGAATCCTTTGTACTTGTGTTTTTCCACACATGGGAATAGCCATGGTGGACATCATGATGACATCATGTTGAGTGACTCTGTGATGGGCACTTGTGCACATGTTCCTTTCCACACATGGGAGTAGCCATGGTGGACATCATGTTGAGTGACTCCATGATGATATCACGTTGAGAGACTCTGTGATGAACTCCTTTCCACAAATGGGTGTAGCCATTGTGAGTGTCATGTTGAGAGACTCCATGGCATGGGTATCTAGAAAGATATCTCCCTAGCTAAGAGGGAGTGTTGATGTTAAAACGGCTGTAGATTTCTTTCTCCTCCGAATTCATATATAAAAATAATAAATACTATACAAATAAATAAAGCGTTGCCACTTATTTATTTGTTTATGGCCGACCAAATGAAGAGGCGCTTCATTTCATTTAATAATCTATTTTTTTTATTGAAGCCAACTTAAATAAAAGTCGCCACCCCTTGTGTAAAGTCGTCTCACTTTGTATGAGGTCGACTCTTCATGAAAGGTCACTTTGATGTGTATAAATACAATGCGAATCACCTTTATTTGGATCCGATTTTTCTAAGACAAGTTCGTGCCCTAGAAGGAGTTCGTCATTTTGCAATAGATCGATATTTATTCTTCAAGTGGATTGTGTTTAAGGAGATATCATATTCTTTGTATAATCGCACCAAGGAGAGGTGCTTCTTTCATAGCTTCAAATCGGCCTTGTGATTGGCCAAGTTGTAAAGCAGATTTTTGCTTCTTCATTCAATATATAAGTGATATATTTGTGGCTGGGTTTTTCTTCCTCAAGAAGGAGAGTTTTCCCAAGGTATTTGTTGTGTCTTATTGTTCATAATTCTGCATTTATGTTTATTTCATTTCTGATCATAAAAATAACATATTATTTTTGACAAGTCTTACAAAGCAATCTTGTCTAAAAGATATTTTAGGACTTCTTATCATCATCAACCTAGACCACCATATTTCAATTTCATTATTTTCAAAAAAATAAATATTCTTAGGCTCCTTCCAATAAATTATTTAACAAAATAAAATTAAGGGATAGGAAACTAATACCTTTTAAGGGAGACACATATTTGGTGTATGAAATATTTCTTGAGAAAACCCAAATAAACAATAATTACATGTTTAATTAACTTATAGGGGAGAGATTTCATAGCCATTAGGGCTAACTTTTCATCACTCGTGTATTCTTACATTGTAAGTTAAATGAACCTTAAATTTTGACACTACCTTACTTAGCAAGTTAAAAGCTTAAATCATTTATTTGTGGTCTGGGTCATCAAAGATGAGATCATATCAACAATATTTTTGTTGGTTGTAATATAATACAAAAAAATACTTAGTCCAAGGCATCTAGTCATGTATATTTAAGCACCTACATGTCATTACATGGTTTATTTTTTTGATGTGATTTGTTGTAAGTATTTTTTGTCTATTTAATAAATGTAGAACTTACAACTATCGATCATTGTAGAGACAAAAAGTGCATACTTAATAATTTTCTAACTCATTTTACACTTACTTTAATGTCCACCCATTTAAATACGACTCAATAATTTTTAGCCATTTTAGACCCCAATTTTTCCTTCAAACTATGTCATACACTTGAAATCAAACCCACACCACCTCTACATCCTCTCATATCATGTTTTGGGCTACATGCTTATCTTGGACAATAACACAATGTGGTAGTGTCCTGCACATTCAAACTTACTTTTCCTACTTAAATGTTTTCCTTTTCATGTGATCCTAACCCTAATTCAACCTCCAATGGCTAAAAATAGGTAGAAAGTGTTTGAAAGAGAACTTAATGGAAATGAATGAGAGACCAAGGAAGACTAAAGTATTAGTGAAGGTGCACAAGCATGACACAATACACATATCTATTAATATTCTTTAATTAGATTAGACCTATAAATCCTCCATTAGAGCCATCCTCACAATCTCCATTGTTAAACACACCACAATCTATCTCATGCACATACACCCAAAACTACATAAATCTTGAACCATTAACTCTACCTTGGATTTGGCTAAGCCAAATATCAAAAATAGCCCTCGAACAACCCTTTTCCGTTCAATTATAGGTTGCAAATTCAAGTTCAAGGTTATAGAGGACACTTTTGTATATTAGAAGACATTTTCACATCTTGGAGGGCACTCATGAACCTTAGAGGACAATTACACAAATAGACACTATAGACCTATTGAAACACTACCAAAATTACAAGACACTATTAATTGTTGCATTTTTAGAATGTGAATTCAATCATCCAAAACCTCCTACCATATCAAATAGAAATCCTTTATCCCTACTCTCTTTCTAACTTTATTGACTTAACATAAACTTATACAATCTCAACTCCTTGTTCATCTAAATCAAAAATCAAAACTAAATTTGATATGTTATTTTAAATTTTTTATTGGTAATATGAGAACTTGAACTTGGCCTAAACCAAGTGAAGCCACAAACAAGGGACCTCATCCCCATCATGAACACACAATATTAACATGAATTGTCCAAACTTGTGAGCTCAGTAGCCCAATAGGTGCATAAAACCCACAATAAGACTAGCATAACAAAGGTGTGGAGCACTAATTCACTAACATGAATTCCAGCAACATCATAAAAGTTCAAACCCACAAGCACAATGGATCAATGAGGACACAATGCCCACAATCACAATGGCCCAACGAGGGTTTGAACCTTGATGGTTATAAAAACGACGCCACGTTTTAACCATCATATAATGCCATAAATAACAATTTGATTTATTGTTTATTATTTTATATTAAATTTAGATTAATTAATTAATTAATAATTAAAAGTGACTCTTAAATCTAGAAAAAAAATAAAAATTAATTATAATTAATATGTATGAAGTCAGAAAAATAATAATTGTCAAGTAACTTTTGATTTATTATGAAGTTTTATTACATACAAGGTATGTAACCCTTTAAAAAGCCGAGTCTAGCAAAGATCAAATTTTATTGAATGCAAAGGTATATAACCCTAAGAGATGAAGATGAATTATACATCTGACAATTTTCATCAAATGGGTATCCTTTTACTATTTGACAGCTTGATTATTTATGCACCCCTTAAAGATTAGCTAAATGGATACCCCAGTTTGGGTTCTTTACTTCGCCATGGTTTTACATTGATGTTGCTTTAATTATATTTCATATTTGCAACCGTTTGTATCAGGCTTTACACATTCCACTCCACGTTTGGAATTCTTAAGAGGGATTTGATAGTAGGGTGTGTATTGCGAACATTTTGCAATGCTTGTTTCCATCAGTATTAAAGAGCTATCTGTATTTTCAGATTATTCTCGATGATCATGTATCCCAGAGCTTGGGAAAAAGTGTCAAAACCTTCCTTTAGGCACTAGAAACTCATCCACAAATTGAAAATGAGCTAAAAGCCAAATCACTAAATTTGAAGACAAGCCTTGCATTCTCTCTGAAACCTGTACAGTGGGTTGTTCACTTGTCCTAGACTTTCACCTGCTATGATGAATGGCGAAGGAAGCAACTGGTCTCCTTACTTCTCCATACTTCATGCTAAAAAATACAATAGAAACCTATTAACAAGAATCAAGAAGGCGTCATATACAACACAAATCATTACCCATTCAAAATCAGTCCAAGAAAGACCATGCCAGCCTCTTACAGGGCTTCAAAATGTCCTTTTTAATAATTATATCTACTTCCAGAGAAATAAGAAATGACCCATTTATTGGGCCGGAATTAATTGATATGATATGGAATCAGCCTTTGGCGAATGGTAGAAAGACAGCACTAACCAGTAGACTGATAAGTATACAAAATGCCCTTTCTAGATTTTTGTATTTTTTACCTTGAGTATTAAGAATCTCTTGGGTCAGAATTAATTGATAGTTAATCAGCCTTCTCGTATAAAGCCTCACCGCTTCTTCAAATCTAGCTTCATAATGAAATTTGCCAACATATTAACTAATTATTTTTCGTAATAATTTTAAAGAATATTGCACAAAGCAATGACTCTAAAAAATCCAATTTTTGTGCCCTTCATACATATCAGCCAAGGCAGTACTGAATACTCTCAACAGTTTCGTCGAGGATCCAAATCCTGATCGATTTACTAAGGTCGTGTCCTTTCTTCAACCCCAAGAAGCTTCAGTCCTGTGTTTCTACACTTCTGATCCAGATGTGTTATCAAATATTTCCTACCACTGTTCAGAATTTCGCTTCAACTAGACAGGTAAACCCTGCTTTTACCTCTTCAAATTCAGCAGTCGTCTGATTCAAGGTGGGCTCAAGCTAAGATTTAAAGTATATTTTAAAACTTAGGCTACATGGAGAATTTATTTTTTCACCTAGATGAGCTTGACATTAAAGTTAAGAATCTCCAATAAAGTAGGCTGCTTCTTCGTCTCCCTGTTTCTGCTTCATGGGGAAAGTGTCTGGTAAGAGTTAAATTGACATGATTTTATTATTGAATTTTTTAAATCTATTTTTGGCACAGTCTACAGTCAGTTTTAAAAGGACTACAGTTTTAGGGGCATCAAATAGATAGATTGTCTTGTGTAACATATTAAATTAGAAAACACGGAATATTGTATGACTAGTTAGCTTGCGGTCAACTTTTAAATATCAAATAGAATTAAAATAGATACCAAAATAATCTGAAAGATCAACTGAATGTACAGATTTTTTTATATTGGAAAAACAAAGTTTTATGAGTTTAGCTCAGGTATAGTTGATAGAACCTGGATGGATCTGTGTCAATTAATGATATCAAGTTTCCACAATCTATATTATGGTTCAATGTTGCTTCTGGATTTGATTGTGTTCAAATTTTTTGCATCAACATTTCGGATCACATTCCGTGATCCATCATCAGGATGGTAGAGAGCAAGAAGAGAAGAAAATAATGTGATCCATCATCAGGATGGTAGAGAGCAAGAAGAGAAGAAAATGGTTGATTGCAGACTTACACCAGATAAAAAGAGAGAGGGGAAGGGGAAGTTAGGAAGCACACAGTTCAAGGAGGAAAAAAGAACAATTAAAAAATTCAAACAAAGAAAATGAGGCAACTAAATTACCAAAAATTGCAAAAATATAAATATGCAAATGAAAACAACACAAGAATGGAGAGCTTAAGCCCCAAAGCTTAATAATAAAAGAAAACATACTAAAAACCAAAAATAAAGTAAGGTAAGATTATCTTATTTTAATTTGCCTATTAAAATTGATTTTATTTTATTTATTCCAGATAATTAATACCAATTCACCTGAATTATAAACCCTGAGATGAGAAACTATAAGGTAAGCCAAGGTCTATGTAGAATTATATTGATGTTAGGAACATAAACAGTTGATGGCATTTCAGAGACCAAGTAAAGGGCTTTTAAGATGTATAAAGCCATGCAATAACCATTACACAAACTCGAATCATCAATTCCACATAGAATATTGAAAAATATTTATACAATTGTGATTTCTTGCAAATTTTACTTGAGTCTTCAAAATGTGAAAATTTGAACAGTGAGTGGGGGATTTAAATCAAAGTTTCTACAAAACAATGTCTGTTGAATCTGGCTAGCTTTCCAACAATACAGAAAATGCAACAGAGCTACAACAAAAGGTCTGTAATTGTTACAGAAAAACTGTACACCAAATATATACCTTCATTCCACTGAGGTTTCCCTTTGTTCATAATATCCGGCTGCGTTTGACTTGCCTGGATGCTCGTTCTATGTCCCCAATAATGAAAAGTATCTTATCAAAAAGACCTATACATGGCCCTTTCTCAACAGTCAATGTTTCTGTATTATTGTTTTCAATTATGCTGCTGCCATTTGGAATGCTGAGAGTTGTGTCTATTGTTTCCAGATAAGGTCTACCACAGTTGTTTCTTGATTTCTTGGAACCCAACCAGCGTTGAATCTCACCTTGGTGCACAATATAATAATCAGAGCCCTCACTTGTAATTGTCAAGCCACTTAACATGCACAACACGATACACTCAAAGTTAATTGAATAGAGAAGTCAATCAGTACTACAAAATAAGCAATCAAAATCTGATAAATACAGTCAAAGTTAATTGAATAGAGAAGTCAATCAGTAGTACAAAATAAGCAATCAAAATCTGATAAGAGTATTCCCTTTACTTACAATCCCACTCGATCACAACGATCTTGAGTTTCATATGCCATCTTCCAAGTTTTAGGAAGAAGAGGGCTGAAAAAATTAGCCTGATCTGCTCCCCACCTTTTAATGAAAAGATTGCGCCAGAGTTCATCTTGTCCAGCAAAGGTCATCCAATTCCTGCAAACTGTTAGATAAAAAGATTTAGGCCTGGAACAACTAAAAAGCACAGACAAATGATACAGGGAAAAAGTGGAACCATGTAAGCAAGCGTCAAGCAACTTAAAAGAGTAAAGACTGTAAACACCAAAATCTTCGCGAAAATCACACTCAATTACCATCAAATTATTTATCACTTCCATTGGCCTACTTCTACCCAAACATAAAATAGTTTCAGAGTTGACAGCACTTCTTTGAAAGATATATATGTACAAACAGAATACAGTTACATCCATAGTAAAGCATATATCATAGTATCAAGAAGAACATTGACTCACCAATTCACCATTCAATAATCATAACGGGAGTGCGTCTACTCCATACAAATTTGATCATTTGCAGTTCAGATTGAAATATTTATTAAGCTATATAGTAACGTGCTTTGATAACTTTTCTTTGTAATTCTCATCATTTATTAATAAAAGAAGATGCTATTTGTAAGGTTTTCTCAATTGACACTCCTAATAGGTTAGGAAAAACCATAGATTAATCTTTGATCTGACTTGCAAAATCATTTCCGACAATACCCTTCAATTTCTTGATGTTTCCCTTTTAACTATGAATTCCAAAAATTAAGCTAATAAACAATGAACATGGAACAAAGTAAAAGTTATCAGATATTTGAATGAAAGATTGAAACAACCATGCTACTGAATTTTTCTTTTCAACTGTCAAATGCATTTGTTCAGATTGGCTTTTGCCCAAATGCTGTGGAGAGGAATTAAAAAAGAAAGAATGATTTTCCCATGTCAGGAATGGTCCAAGACTCGAGCAGACGTAAATACAAACTTCACTTTCTCTTCCATTGCTTTGCCCCAAGAGCAATATTTATTGCATGTTAAAGGTTAATCCTGACCCTGCTGTAGTACCATCAACCATCTAATCAAAAATAAAAAAGGGTAAACATTCTGCTTCAAATTTCAAGGACATGAGAAAAGAGATATTACTGATCCTCACAGGGGTGAGGCACCAGGACTTCCCAAGAGGCCACCCATTCCAGGAATACTCTAGCTCAAATGTGTGCTTAACCATGGGGTTTAATCCACACTCAAGCCCACTTAGCTGACTACCTCATTTGTAAGGACAACAATCAAAATTACAATGAACAAACTCTGCATTAGACTCTAATTCTCAGTAACTCTTGTATTTGTATCCTTTTAAGAGATAATCGGTTCTTCAATATGAATTCTGTCAATTCACTGTGAATTGATTGGTTAAAATATGCATTCCCTATAGAAGGTCAGGAAAGCCTGGCAGGCTTTCAAATTTAAGTGGCCCAGTTGTGGTGAATCAATTATGAGGCATATTCAATAATGAACCATGCTTACAAAACTTAAGAATGTCATCCAAGCTTGCCCCTCACTGTGTTTAAGGCTGACGGTAACCACAAGCAAGATTTACCAGCAACAAACAAAAAAGAAAGGATTCAATATATAAATTAAAAAATACCAAGATTCCTAAAGATTTGGAAATTTCCCAAGATATCTGAACTTGTAAAAGTGTAATATTGCTTTGGAATTTCACCAGCTTTTATCACATTGCAGAACAAAGAACCTTATGCTCATAAATTCAAGCATTTTAACCCCAGACTGAATTTCCCCATCAGATCTTGAAAACTTACTCCCACTTCTCAAGGAAAAGGCAAACGTGTAGGCCTTTACAAAAAATACTGCTTGCATAAGATCAAATCAACTATTTTAAAGTGCATAATGAAGGCACTGAGAACAGCCGTTCCTTGAGTTTAAGATATCAAAAAATCATTTCTTGTAAATGGCAATTAACTACTTACAAGATCCATGAACTAGTGGATGAACTGACGGAGATCCTGGGTCAAAGTACCTTATAACATAACTAGTGAACCAGAACTCACAAAGCATGCCCTGTAGACTTTCTTGGACTCAATGGATCTTAATTAAAAAGGAAAGGAAAAAATAACGAGATTCGTATACAGAACTTTCAGAGAATTTTCCAAACCGGTAGATAGCTGCCCAAATTCAAGAAAACCAAATATCATCTACCCTCAACAAATCTAAAACCTTGGTTGGGAATGCAATTCCCAAGAACTCAAATTGCAGAAACCTACGAAGCCCAAATAATTAGAATTTAGCTATAAAGATCACCCAAAAGAGAGGGATTAAAAAGAAGAAAAAAATGTCATCTCAAATAAACAACCTCAAGAAAAACCCTTCTAAAAATTGGGCTTTGATATATGGAGAAGTGGGTATTCTAATTGATTAAAAATTTGCCCTTTCCATATACAAAGAAGTTTCAGAGTGCATAATTGGGGACGACTTTCTTTAAAAAAATTACAGAAACGGGCACAATCAGAACTTCAAATATTTCAACAAAAACTAACCTTGTTGAGCAACAGCAAGATGTTGGTGATCAAGTAAGCAAAAGATCTTATAACAAATTTCGGCCGGCAAAGTTTCCATTGCTAGAAAATTAAGAAGAACGAAAGCACCAAGCCAGATCTGATCTCAAAGTTTACAGTTTACACCTCAATTAGAAGAGGCGTTTGAAATTGAAATGCTGTGAAATTGAACACACATTGACAAATATATTCACTGTCCTGCAAAAGCCAACCGAGAATACGTCTCCATCTACCTGTCTAATTCGCTTTTTGAATTTTCAATTTTGTATGGTGAGCACTTGAGGCTGTGGCACGTGTACCAATGCTTGCCGCTGAAATAATTTAATCCCTTCGACGGTTCTGCGTGCAATCCTCTACCAACGATTTTTTGGGGTTCCATAAGATTGTTAAAATGGTTTTTTTCACGGAGAATCTCCTCATTAATCAAATTTTCCAGCTCACTGATGTTTTTTGTTTTTAATGCTCGGCAAACAAAACATGTCAATCAATCACTTCTCAAATTTAGTTTTTTTTAAAACGAATTATCTGAAAGAAATTGAGCGGGAAGTACAAAGGTTTAAAACCCCTCAAATTCAACTGATAATAATGAGGCTGCCTACACATAAAATTAGTATAGATATTTTAAAATTTATAAAGATATATCTTGATATTTTAAGATAAACAAAATATAATTTTATGATGAAAGATCGTAAAACAGGTCGTGCATGTTATCAACAAACCGTCTTGCATGTAATCTTTTTAGACTTTGCAGGTTTGATTTTCTATGGTTTGTCATTTTTAGGTTGTAGATATATGGTTGATTCACATAAGCCTCTAGGTCCTCTCTCTAAAACAAGTCATGTTGATTGACGTGATAATCATTACATGTAAGAAGCAAATGTAATGAATATTCTTGTAGATCTAGTTCATTGACAACAATTTCCTTCAAAAAAAAAAAAAAAGCTAATGATTTTAAAATAAATGGATGCCTTCCTAGAAAAAGGGATTCCAATAGTTTTTTTAATCATGACTTTGTGGCTAAGGATTTTGTTTTTTCCATAGTCATGTCCTCATCTATAAATTCATGGGGGTTAGAGTAAATCCGAAGATGCTAGTAGATTGGGCATGTAAACACTAGCTAGATGAGACATAAAGATTACCTTGATTGCCAATGGGTATATTTTTGTTTCCTTCAATAATGTTTTTGACAATGTTTGAATTCTTAAAGAGTTCCTTATTTATTCAAGCATGTTGGTATTTTCATAAAATCTTGACATCTAGAATTTATCCCAACTGTGGAACTCCCTTCAAGGTGACGCTTTCAAACTATTTATTACTTTGTCACTAATTTGTATAAAGATTAATGCCTAAAAGTTTTGGATGATTCATTTGGTTCATATTTTGGTACTTCTCATATCACTAAGGAGAAAAAAATCTAGACATCCTTGCATTTGTGTTGAACTAGATTCAAATAATCTCTTGTTAGACGCTCTTAACATTCAAATGGGAGATTTCTTTTAACATCAAATCTTGAATTATGAAGCCATTCCTTTTAGATGTAGGAAATGGCAATATTATGGATGTCTCTTTCAAGATTGTCCCCAACTTAAATCATATGATTTTTTTTGAAAAAATGTCAAAAAAGGTTAAAAAGGGTAAACGACAAATTCAACTAGATAATTTAGGATCTATTGCTAGTCCTGCTAATGTTGATGGCTTTACCATGGCTCATAGAAAAGGTAAAGCTTGCCTCCTCCAAATCCTAGAGGAGTCAAAGTTGGTCACCAAAATAAAAGAAGTTTTCTATTCTAAGTGAAATACCCACCAAATTTCAAAATAATCAAAATGAAAACCAAGAAAGGATGAGAGCAAATCAAGGGAATGATAAAATAATGTAGGATCAAAAGAGTCATGGTAAAATACAAGATGCTAAATTTTTAATGACAAACAAGATCGTGCAACACAAGATCTTCCATTTTCTAGGGAGTTTCTAGATGTACTTTATACCATTGTTAATGTCCACCAAGCTCCTTTGTTGCCAAGTTAGTATATTTTTTCTACTTAGAACCAACTTTTTACTCCTAATAACTCTCAAAATCTTGAGTTTCAAGAGGCTCTTTTTACCTTTGATAAGATTGAACATGTGCCTAAAACCCCTAGCATGGACTTTGATAAACAAGAAAATATTTCTATTTGGTGTTCAAAATATAACTTAAAATTAGAGTCTTTCAAAGTAAATAAAAAAAAGATCCTTCAGCTTTAGTTTTGGGTATTAAACAAAGTCGAAATAAAAAATAGAGGAGACAAGAAGCACTCAAAACAAGTTGTTAGATTGACCATGAAAAATCCAAATTTTTAGGAGTTACTACTAGCTTTGATCTTCTCAATATATTAGTTTCATCCTTCCCTCACCCATTTTAATCATAATTTTTTTCTAGAATGTAAGAGGGGTTAGCAATAGACCCAAATAGAATGTTGTTAGAAGACCAATTAAGACCTTAATCCTTTTATGTTTGCTAATTTAGGAAACCAAGTTTCCCAAAGAATTTTATTTTTTTGGATAAAGCCTTGGTAGATATTGGGAAAGCATTGTTATTTATTCTCTTGGTCTATTGGTGATCCTTTGTGTGCTTGGGATTCTAATTATTTTTCTCCAAAAAAAATCTTGAGTTGCAATGGTAGTCTCTTTTTAGAAGGGTTTCTCAAATCTAGAAAACTCGATGTCATGATCACTAATTGTTATGCTCCCCAAGATCTTCTTGGTAAGGTTAGCCTCTAAGATAGCCTACATATTCATAGAGAACCTTCTCCTCAAGAGTATCCTTCAATTATTGGAGTTGAATTCAATGTTTTATTATCCCTTGATGAAAAATGAGGGAGCTTCATATTCTCCCTCAAGCTACTCTTGTTCTTCTTCAAAACGTTAACTAGCCTCAATTAATACATATCCCTCCTAGTTATGGTTCTTTTACTTAGAAGAATCGAAGAAATGGGCATGCTTTTATTGCAAATGTTTGGATAGGTTTTTGTTTAATACTCTTGGCCTTCTCAACTCCTTTAGCTTGGTTCTTTCGTTCAAGACAATGTAGGTTGTTATCATTAGCCCATAACTTTACACCAAGAAAGATCTTTTATGCCTCAAAATTTCCCTTTCAAATTCTATCTCATGTGGCTGAAAGAAGATGACTTAGAAGAAAATGTTAGACTTTGGTGGTGGGATGGTAAACCTCATTATGGTACAAATCTAAATGTTTTGTTTAACAAATTATGTTACCAAAACTCACTAAAATAAATTCTTCCTCACGTGAAATTATTTCACAAAGAAAAATAAATATTTTTCAAAGTTGGAAAGGATCCAAGGTTGTATTCAAGAACGAGGCTTCACAATTTCTTAACTCTACATTCTAAACTCTAAAATGAATTCAAAAAAAATTGAGCTTCATAAGGAAATCATGTGGTGGAAAATATTGTGCTAAATGATTATAGGTAGGGGATATCCATTATTGTTTTTTTATCACTCTTTTTTGGCACAAAAATATGTTAATACATTTAAGGAGATTCAATGAGAGTATGGGTCCAAGAATGAATCCATTCAAGATATTCAATCAAAATTTGTTTCCCACTTTCATGGGTTGTTCAAAGAACCCACTTTATTTTTTACTAATAATAGATGCATAATTTTGAAGATTATTCCTAAACTTATCTCACCTCATGATAATTTATTCATGAATGGCCCTATTTACATGGATGAACTAAAATAAGTTACTTTTTTGATGAGAAAAGACAAAACTCCAAGTATAAATGGTTTCCTATTGAGTTCTTTAAAGCCTTTTTGAATAGTCAAACATGAAATTTTGGGGGCTTCTAAGGAATTTCATGTGGAGATGATAAAATGGTGAAAAGGTTAGAATACATAAGATAATGCAAATATACCAAAATCTTATACCTTTTCCTACTTTAATCCCTTGGATTGAGCTAGAAGTGGAGGAACCCTTATCCACTTGATGTGCTCCTTTGGATTAGTGATAGGTGGTAGAATGTGGTTGCTTATGGCAACAACATGATGTTATGATGAAGGTAGATTGGATAGAAGATAGGACAACATGTAGTTAGGATGGTAGAAGATTAATAAATGGGGTGAGAAGCCTCTAATTTATATATTTTCCATGAGGAAAATCAATAGCAAAGATGCATTGGTTAAAGGAGGGTTGAGATTGAATAAGAATGGAAACATGGATTGAAGGCTTAGCCTTGTGACAAGTGTCACAAGGTAGAGGAATAAGAGTGAAAGTGTCATAGGTGTAAGAGATAAGTATGCTCACACATGTGTGAGAACACACATAGGTGTAGGATTTTATGGTGAACTCCTCAACACCCTAAGATCACCTGTAAGACAATAAATTCCATAAGAGAGAAATGGTAGAAATATCATGTTATGATTATGGATGCAAAGATTGCCAGATTAAATTGTTAATAATGTATATATGATGCCTTAATCCTGTATAATGGGATAGCTACCCCAACAAATATTAAATGACTTAGGACACAAGCATTAAATGTCAAAATATAAGTGACAACTAATGCTTGATTAGAAATATTTCCTCCTAGGACCTAAGTGGACTTCACATGTAAATAGGACCTAGATAAGTAAACACCTATTTACACCAACACCCCCCTTAAGTACAACTTAGGGAATTGATTATTATGTAAATAACACAAAGATAGGTCTCAAATACAAGGCCATGTTAGGTACCCATGTGCATATGTAATTCAATCTCTCACAAATGGAGAATAGGATAAAATCTAGTGGGACAAAAATCCTCCCGAAAAGAGAGATAACAATGAGGAAAAATTTGTTGAAAATCCGACTTGAAGCTTGAAGGAAAAGATTGATATTGTTGGTGATATTTCCTCGTTGTCCCCTGGTTTGGACACCCAACCAAAGAAGGATCTGATGGTGGGTAGTAACAAGAAAATTTCTATTAGGTCTGCTAGCCAGCTGTTGGAGATGCAAGTTGCTTCTCCCTTGAAGGTGGATGGTGGGTAGGGTGTTGTGGACTCTCTGGGTGTGGACTTCAAAACACAAAAGAGGAGGTTTATTGTTGAGGCAATTGCAGACTCTATTTGCAAAATCAAAATGCCAGTTGGTGGTGGTAAGGGTAAGGAGGTATGTGTCAGCCAAAACAAGGTAAGCTCCTCTCAGGAGGATGATGCTGAGGGTAAGGGTGATTTTAATTTTGACTCTGAGGATATTCCTGATGTTCTAGGGTTGGCCAAAGAGGGATCCATTTCTTTGTTTAATTTTTTTAAGTGGGTGTTTCATGAGCTTAGCATGACCAATATTAGAGTTCAAGGTGCGATGAGTAAAGCTAGCGAGTCTTCGGTCCAAAATCAGATTGATGAATTGTTTGACTCTTTGAAGATTGTGGTTGATGAAACGCTGAAGATGAAGTAGAAGCTTGAGGAAATAATTCTCACCCTTGAGGACCAAATGGAGAAAATTTGTGCTAAATTGGAGAAGGGTGAGGAGGGGACTAAATCTACTATGAAGCTTGAGTCTATTGGCATTTCAAATCCTTTTGAAATGGCCAAGAAACACAAGGAGATTGCTCTTGGTGAGGAAACCAATGCTAGTGGTAGGCTTCTAGAGGAAGAGGTTTATGTGGAGAAGGATGGTAGGGTGCAAAATGTTTTGATTATTGAGGTGAATGTGAGTGGGGCCAAGGCTAGAACAAGGAATAAGACTAAGGTGCAGGCTAGGGCTCTTGCTAAAGAGTCATCTAAAGTCATGGTTGACTATCAGAAGGTTGTGGCGTGCGACATGGAGGTTGTTGATATCCTGAAGAACATGTAGTGTTGTTGCTTTTGTCCCTCCTTTTTGGTTGCTATCGTGTTGATGGTGTGCTATTTTTATGGATGTTGTGTGCTTTTTGTAGTTATCTTTTTCTTCAGTTGATCTTTTTTGTAAAGGGTTTTGGGCCCCTTCAAAACCCGTTTTACATCTAATAAAAAACATACAAAAATAATCTCCATAAAAAATGAGAGGAGAAAACCTCATTCGAGGAAACAGACCCCCCATAAGAGAGATGAAGAAGAGACCATTAATCCCCCCTCAATGAGATAACCTGCTGCAAAGTTCAACACCTGAAGCACACTAGTGGAGTAACACTATAATCCTTAATCAAGGCAAGCAATAAAAGATAATTTTGATGTTAGAAACCATATTGGAGTCACTCAAGGAATCAATTCAAAATCATGATAAAGCAACAACAGACCCGATGCCAAGGAACACTAGAACACTCTCAATATGGAGCAACCCTCGAATTTGAATGAAGCAACAAGATATAGAACATCATGTTGGTTCCCAAATTTTCAATCCACTTGAATCCTAAAGGGATGCTAGGCCTTATGGTCAAATTCAAGGAGTGATTTGGCCAACGAATGGGAGATTGAATAAAAACCCTTTCTCCACTGCACTTCGGGCTCTGTGAAACCCGGGAGGGTGATCCCAATTAGTTTACAAATAGATACTTGTGTACCAGATTATCAAATACACTATAAACAAATGATTCTCCTCAAATTTTTTAACAGACACAATACCCTAAAGACTTGGCTGGCCTTCATGGTAGTGCCCAAATTAAACATGAGAGAAATAATTCATTAAATCTCAACACACAAACATATAGAGATTTATAAGAAAAATTAATTTCAAGTGATTCTTTGTTGAATGAATCATCTAAGTGTAACATGAATACACCACTTAGATCGATGTCTCATCCTTGGAATGGAGTCAATTCCAATACCTACACAATCTGATAACAACTTCATACATGACATCAACTAAGCTTTGACAATATTGCATTACAATATTTTAACATAATGATCTCAACCATCACTTCTTATCATAATCCTAGCACTTAATTTGACATAAACTTGTAGCTCTTCTCAAGAATTTACATTAATTCTTTGAATTAATAAGCAAGAATAAAACCACACATCTACCATAAATTGATAGAGACAAATAAAATAACCCTTGATTGTATTATTCATAGCATATAAAACAGGTACATAGGAAAGAAAATGAATATGAACTTGCATTACTCTATACTATATTGCCAGTATTATTATCAGAATTATATATGTATTGACAAACCCAAACCTAAGACAAAACCCTGAAATGCTTTGTATTACAATTTTCTATGTGATCAATTACAAAGCAACCAACCTCTAAGAAATCTATTTTAATCGACCTTGAAATCCCATTTATATAGATATGGGAGCGACAAGCATTAGGCCGAAATACAATTTCAATTACATTTGCATTTGTCATACATTTCATTTCAGGAATTCCCCCAGACGATTATATTTTCTCATTGCAAAATGGGGGGAAAAGAAAAAGATAAAACCGCATAAATTTTTTTGAAGAAGACCAACCAACCTTCCAAAGGGCATCGTTTGTTGTTGCAACAGATCCAAAACTCTTTGTTCATGTCAATCAAATAAGATTCTCCATCAGCACCCAAGGCAAAAACTCACATATTAGCCAGAAAAGACATATTTTCCATCGAAGCAACTATGTCCAACACCTCACCTACATACCAGCCAAAAAGGTTTCCAAGTCAGCAAAAAAGACAAAAAACCATATGTTTGTTGGAAAGGACAAGTTCGTTGTAGTGGAAATGATATCATCAAAAATAAAAATAGAGTTGGGGCATTACTCTGATTCGTCAACATTAGAGTATGCTTGCCTGCTCCATGTTCTTGCTGAAACTGGAGAAGCTACTAATCCTCCCTCATTTGAATCCTCATATGGCACTAGTGTAAGAAGGTAACGACCATACTCTGGATTAGTATCTCCTTCATTACTCGAAGGGATGTTTGAAACCTCTATGGGAGAGTTATGCCTCCCCATATAAGCCTTGTGGTAAATATTCTTCTTCTTCTCTCCCTCACAGGCTTAACATATTTTTTCTTTCTAAACCTGACCAATTCTTCTAAAACAACCATGTTCCTCAAATTATAGGTTCTTTCAACACCTCCCTTCATAGCCTTCCTACAGGCTTTCTTCTTCTCCTTTGGTGCTTCAGGAGCTCCTATTATCTCAATTTTAGTTTCAAGAGCATCATTTTGGGACTCAAGAAGACTAAGTCTCCTAGACCTCCTGACTAGTTGCATTGACCCACCAAACTTACTCATCTTGCATGAAATAGGACAAGGACTAGAAAACCTCACCTTACAGAAAAGATATCATCGACCTATACCCCTAGAGTGATTTTGCAGGAAAGAACTCTCAAACCCACAAAATACAAACTAGTCCAGAACACAATTGCAAGAAATAAAACTCTTACCACCCTAGGAAAATAAAATGCACAATTTATAACAAAGCGAGTATGCATACTCACTTACCTGAAAAAATCATTTTCACTGCCTCTGTAGTTACTTGTTCCAAACTCGCACGCTCCTTCCCTAGCTCCAAAGTAATTGCTTGGATCTTCAATAATTGCAAATGGTGAGATAAAATTGCAGGAAATCCTCATGAAGTAGAGTTATTTGAGTGTGCAACCATTAATGATCAAGAATGGCTCGCGTGAGCAAGCTGATAATCAACCACTCAAATTTGAATCCTGTTCGTCGATCATTTTATACTTAAAACATAATCAAGGATGCTCCTCAAGCATCACCAATTTCCATTTCATCCATACTCAAAAACAATGATGACACCCTGAAAAATTGTCACGTGGTTATGCACATATTTTCCATATCATTCACACCCCATCACTTGTCACGGTAGCATCCTTACATCACCCCCAAACTTCGACAACAACCAAAAATACCCCACTAAAAGGAATATACCCATGTAAACACCCTATCGCTTGTTGCAAAAAGATAACCAAATAGAATAAATGTTTCAATGAGGAGAAATTTTTGGCGATACCACAATACATTCACAGCCCATCGCTCATCGCTATAATTGACACAAAATTGAGAATTCCTTTAGCAATGGGCGATCCCAGTGATAACACCAAATTCAAACATGTGGTGATCACATCTCTCTCTTCAATCTAATTCCTTCACTCATCACATAAACTATGAAACACTTTGGTGATGGTCTCATACGAAGATAAAATAATATCCATCGCTTATCGTCAAAGAGAAACATGAAGCCGAAATGTTTCAGCGATGGGTGATACACAAGACTTGCGGTCATATAGCTCATCATGGTAATCAATCATGGGGAATTGAAAATTTTAGTGATGTGCAATGCATAGAGAAACAAAATCCCATTGCTCATTGTGGTAATGAGCCTGACAACGAAAGTAACTTCAGTGATGAGCGATCACTTAAGTGATTGAGAATTTGCACGTGAAAATAAGATGTTTTAAGAAAGGAGGCCTCCTAGGGCAACAAATGATAAGGTCTTAAAGATTGAATAACATTTAAGTGAAGGATGTAAAGGCAAATCAAGGCCGCTAATTCAACCTTCTAAAATAAGGAACATTTCGAGAACAAAGTTATGCATAAATATTCAACAACAGGTGCAAGAAATCCTAACCATATGGGGTCAGTTACCCAATGAATATTGATGACTTAGGTCATTTTCAACATGATCGAGAATGGGCCAAGCAAGTCAACAATAAATTAGAACACTGACAAGGACATAAGATTAAGGGTTTTTAGGAAGGGTTCAAACCCCAAGGTAGTGGTAGTGCATGAAACCCTAAGCCCAGAGACATGGATTTTAACCAAAACCTACAAGATTTTGAGATGGAACATGAAGCAAATGTAGGGGTTCCATCAGTGGCTCTAGTTGGGGATGTTTGTTCCTCTAGAATAGATCAAGATTCTATAATCACAGGTTGAAGCAAACTGATCACAAAGAGCCAAAACCAGGACCTGCCTGGACCAGGCAGGAAGACCATACCAAAGCAAACCACATATATACAAAATTTACAATATTGTACAATGAGATCCATCTCCCATTTTCATAGAAGCCCATTTTTTTAATATACAAGCTTCTATCCTACCCTCTCTAAACAAGCTTCATCCTCAATTGGTGGCCCCAAGCCCCCAAAACTTAGGGCAAGTATTTTCCCCTATCAAAAACCTTATTTTTTATTGTTTGTATTAGGCCAAGATTGAAAACATCTCCATAAACTGTCCACCAAATAATGTTTCTATGGTTACTACAATTGACCATACCTGCCATGTGTCCAAATTTATCATTATTATCATATATTTTACTTGACTAAAAAATTGTAGTCAGACAATACTTGAAACCCACACACTCTATAATATATGACCCCAACCTACTCATTAGCATGCTCGAGTAAAGGCTTACCCAATTGAATTGAGAAAGTGAAACGTTCATAGTCCACTTGATCATTAAGATCATATAAGTTGACACTATAGACACCTAAATTTGACCACTTCCATATGGTCATAATCCCAGCATTTATTTGTTTAATCCATCTATATTAATTAAATGAAACATTTAATTAATATCATCCCCTTTCTCTAAGGTTCCCAAAAATTATTTAATTAAATACTTTATCCTTTACCATTTCCTCTCTAAATTAAATAAATCAATCAATTTATTTAATTTAGTCAATTATCTTTTTCAAATTTTAATTCATTTTTTCTCTCTCCTTGTCCCATCCTCCATAATCCTTTCACTAACCTGGGTTAATCTAATTAATCATTCATTAAGATGTGCATATACTTAATTAGGATTAATGTCACATCCTCCAAATCTAGCCATTTTTCTCTAATAATCATTAATTAGCCTAATCACCTATTTGCACAATCTTAATCCTAATCACTTACCCTTTCTAGCATGTCCTTAAGTCAACCTTCTTGGTACTTACCTTTTTTGGGTTGACCTTTTCCCCATGTGAATTAAAAATTCACACTTATTCCCCCCATGAATTTGTCTTCCCCATGACCTCTCAAAGGTCACATCGTACCCATGGGACAAGGACCCCTTTTAGGGGGGAATCTTGTCTTATCCATTGCTTTCTTCCAAAAAGTGAATTAAAAATTCACTTTTATTTCTTCAAGGCCATCTCCAATCCCCATGGTGACAAGGGTGGACTTTCTAAAAGTCTTCACTTGTCACTTTCAACCCCATATGGGGCCAAGGAATACCTTTTTAAAGAAATCCTCTCCCATCCCAAGGCACTTGCAAGTACCTTGGGACCACATGGCCTTTTCCATGTCACTTGTACCCTTGGCATCTCACCTTGTCCTTTGGACACTTCAACCGCCACATGGTAAGATGTGAGGGCTTGTGAGTCCTCAACTCACCATAGCCCTCCATCTTGGCCATGGTGGCTCAATCTTGACCGTTGAATCCTCTAGAGAATTCAACTTCTTCTATAAATACCCCCATCTACCTTCATTAAAGGATCTTAGAATTTATGAGCATCTAGATCTTAAAACTTGTGATTTTTGTGCATTCAAACCTTTTAGTCATTTATTGCAACATCTTATCACTTTCATTTGCATCTTAGCATCCATTATTGCATCCACCTACCTCCATTAATATTTCAACCACCTTCATTGAAAGCATTTCATCCAAGGAGCACACATCAACAATATCTTCAAGGGCCAACCAAGGATCAACTCAACACAAGGTATAATATGTTGTTTACTTTATCTTTATTTAGTGTGAGTTAACGGAGCCCAATATTGAGGTGTTAGGTGTTATTTGCTTCTCTTGCATTCTAATTTATTTTGCATTTTTAGATTAGCAGATTTCTCCTGATCACATTTCTGGCACGCCTGGTGGGACCGACATCGCGGGTCCATTGTTTTAACATTTTTTGTTGTTTAAAGTTTTGCAGATTCTAGAACACAAAGGCAACCTCTCCCAAGAGGGGCGACCTTGCCCAGATAGCATGACTATTATACTATTGTTTTTGTTGTTTTCTAACCCCTGTTTGTCTGCAGGTTCATAGAGGGGCGACCTTGCCTAGGAGGGGCGACCTTTCCCAAACAACCCGACTATTTTGTTGTTTCTTTTGTTGTTGTCTGACCCTTTTTTGTCTCGAGGTTCATAAAGGGGCAACCTTGCCCAAGAGGGGCGACCTTGCCCAAACAACTAGATTGTGTTGTTGCTATTTTTGTTGTTTTCTAACCCCTATTTGTGTACAGGTTCACAGAAGGGCGACCTTTCCCAAGAAGGGTGACCTTGCCCAAACAACCTAATTGTTCTGCTGTTGTTTTTTTTTGTTTTCTCACCCCTATTATTCTACAGGTTCACAGAGGGGCAACCTTTCCCAAACAACCTGACGGTTTTGTTGTTGTTTTTGTTGTTTTTTGACCTTTGTTTGTCTGTAGGTTCACAGAGGGGCAACCTTTCCCAAACAACCAGACTATTTTGTTGTTGTTTTTGTTGTTTTCTAACCCCTATTTGTTTGGAGGTTCATAGAAGGGTGACCTTGCCTAGGAGGGGCAACCTTACCCAAACAACCAGACTATTTTATTGTCATTTTTTCTATTTTCTGACCTTTGTTTGTTTGCAGGTTCATAAAGGGGCGACCTTGCCCAAGAGTGGTGGCCATACCCAAAACATAGAGGTGGCCATGCCCGAAAACATAATTCTCTTATCAAAGATAAAAACAAAACTACTAACAAGTGTGTTGCAGGTGGAGAAACATTGTTTAGCTAGTTTTGTGCTTTCATTTCTTTAAATTAGGAAGTTAGGACTAATTAAAGGGTCAAAGAATTTGCTTGTTAGATTTGAAAGTGGATGATTGACGTATCCAATCCCCTTGTACCATTTGGCGATCTTGGGTGAAGAGAAATCTTAGTCCACTTAGTCCTTTTACCCTTTTTTTAATTTTATTAGTGAGACCTGCTTAGGATTTCATCACCCCAAGGGACGATCCCAACCACATATTATCAGCGGGGTATATAAAGGGGGGAGGCAAAAGCTATACCTCAATCCAGTCACGTCATGGCTGGTGGATCATCAAAGCTAGGGTGATACCTAGACAAGACGTGAAGAGTTGGTCTGAGCTCCCAATCTCTTGTTGGTTGCTCCCGACTCATGCCTGTAGATGGGTTGGTGTTCACGGTTGTGCCCCACATATCATGCACATATCGGGGATTCCCTTAGCAACCTTGTTAAGCCTAGATAGAGGACCGTATTGACCATACCCTTAAAACTAGAACTAGGCTCATGTTGTTTTGAAGTGTTTTCTTGTCAAAAACCAGTACTTGTCAGTCAGTTTTGGCCTTTTACTTATTGTTTTCATCCTTTTCCATCACTGTTTTCAACTAAGTTAGGTTCAGACCAGTACACAAAGGTGAATTTTTCCTCAAGGGGCGACCTTGCCTTAAAGGGGCGACCCTGCCCCCTTGCATAAACTGCTCTTTATTCAATTTAAGTCAAAATTTTGGCCAATCTTTCCTGTGTTGGGTGACCTTTTCCCTTGTTTGGGAAACCTCACCCACTATTTGGGTGACCTTTCCCAAAAGGGGCAACCTTGCCCTAAAGAGGTGACCCTGCCCTTCTAAACAACCTTTTTTGACCTTCGTTCGCTTGTCCTTACCCTATTTTAGGAACCCATTTTCTAGTTTAGAGTGTCGTTCCCTCATCCAAAGTACCCGCATACCCATCCTGATCATCTATTTGTCCATTCTGAGTACCCATTTGCATGTTCTAGACATCATTCCCTTTTTCCACCCAACTATTCACCCATTCTAAGAAGCTATTCACCCGTTCTGGGAACCTGTTTTCCCATTTGGAGTATCATTCCCTAGCCTTGTGCATCCATTCACCTATTCTGAGTGGTTGTTTACGTATTCCACAAATTTGATTGCTCTTTCGAGAAGTTCGTTTATCAATATCGTTTAACCCTTTTTTGCCCTAATTTGAAATCGTGACCTGTTTGGGTGACCCTGACTTGTTTGGGAAACCTTGCCTAAAAGGGGTGACCTTGCCCAAAATTTTGGGTAGCCCTCCCCTAAAATTACACCCATTTCCAAATCTGATCTAAAAATCCAGCCTCTCGCGGTTTCTGAAAGGTTTGTTGACTGTCCCGCTGTTTGTGCATCTCGTTCGCCTACATCATGATCTATTTTCATCCATGTCATCATCCAAATCATATAGGTTGCATTCATAATCATCCTTAGGTTATATATCCATTATCACTTTATCAATCCAAATCCTCTAAACTTCATTTGAAGTTGTTAACCGAATTGACCTAGGTTGCCTAAACTTGATCGTCATCCTTGAACATCCACTTAGGATCACTATCTATCCTTAGTTGATCATCATCCTCGGCCCTATCAATCCCCTTCCATCTCAAGGCGGGTTCGGTTTCATGGTTATCAGTTCATCCCTCAATCCAATCAATCAACACCTTACGTCACCTAGGGTGATTTTTGAACCCAATTTAGAAACCATTCCAATCATCCAATCAGTTGATCTTTAATCCAATTTCATCCAATCCTATCAATCATTTTATTGATCAAATCCAATCATCCAATCATCCAATCAATTGATACATCATCGATTGATTCATGATATATCCTATCAATCAATCCAACAATCTTTATCCAATCCAAAACAATCAATCCAAATCATCATCTAGATCATCATTTTGAAGCTTAGTTTCATCTTAGATCACTTAGTTCTTTTGCACGTTCATGCCCGTTCAGACTCATTCACAAGAAAAAAATCAAATGGAAGACCAACAGACACAAGGTTCCCAACCAAACATCCCACAAGATCCCCATAACAACGCCTCATCCCAATCCAATACGAATATCCAGAACACTACACCACCCAGTGACAAGCACATGGTAAACCAACCCAAAGTCACTATTGATGAGTACCTTAATGACCCTATCAATTTCCAAATGATGGACCATCTCCTAAATAAATGGGGAGATAAGATCCTTGCCACTCTACTCATGAGAGGAATCAAGCCACCATCCAACTTCGATACATCACAATATGTTGGTGCCCACACTCTTCCCGCACTCGTCAATCTATAAACTTCTCAAAACATCCCTGGGAATCCATATATCCCCGAAGGTGCACCTACAAAAAATTGGTATCATCCTGAGTTTGGTAACGATGTAATACATCAAGTCGCCAATTATCCTCCCCTCCCGACCACAACTACAGTAGCACAACCCGAACATCATGATCCTTACGCCTACGACATGCCATCCTACATCCCATCTGCTCCACCACTCCTAGTTGAACATCCCATTCAACCACCCATTAATGCTGGGGGAATACCTTCCCTTGCATCAATGCCACCTCCAAGATTTTCACCCACTAATAACTTTCCACCACCCACATTTCAACAGCCTCCTACTAATCACCATCAATCCACTCCATTGAAAACACCACCCCAACAAACTATAAAAGTTGTTGCTTCATCCCTACCACCTCATCAACAAACACCATAATATAATATTCCCATCCCACAACAAAATGTCTCAATTCCCATGCAATTGCCACATTAGGTAACATAAGCAGCATCCCAACAGTCGCAACTGCCACATGGCACTTCAGTGGCAGTCCCCTAGTAACAACATATTCCATCTCACCCATCTCATCAATAACAACCACAACAATGACCTCCATAGAAACACATACATATCCCTACACAAACACAAAATAATCCACTTACAAAATATCTCTATCATCCATCCAACACATATACCGCTCCATCCCACCTCAATTTGAATCATCAGAATTTTCAAAACCAAACGCGAATCCAACCACCACCTTACACTAAACCTTCGTAGTCACAAAATCATCCCTACCAGAAGCCATCAAATCCATCCCCATACATCACACAACAGTCCACCATTACCCAATAATACCAATCTTATCCGCACTACCTTCAGCAACAACAATCCTACCAACAAGTTACACCTTCCATCCCTTATTACCAACAACCATTGTCACATCAACAAGGGGATCCTACCTCTTTGTATTATCAAACTCCTACACAATAGCATGGTGCTTCGCCCGCTTCTTACTATCAGCAGCCACCACCCTACCAACAAGTGGCTTCCACTCATCACAATCTCTCATCCTCCTATCCACCATACGTCAATCCTCAATCCACTTATGCCAATTAGAATCATAAAACACATTCATATTCAACTCAACCTACCTATGATCCAACCATAATGGGTCCATCCTCATCATACCCACAATACTATCCATATAATCAGCCGACTCCAACTCCTTCAACACCCATCAACAAGGACTTGGAAGAAGTTAAAGCGGAATTGAAAGATTTACAGGCTGGAATGGGCAAGTAGTCATTCAAGTTCGAGGACATTTGTCCCTATCCTTTTGATCCCTCCATCTCCTTGGTTCCCTTCCCCAAGCACTTTGAGATACTAAAATTCGATAAGTATAAGGGAACCAAGGACCCCAGAGCCCATCTGCAAGAATTTTTTGCCCATTGCTAAGATTTCATGCATAACGACAATTATCTCATCTGACTGTTCCCTAAGAGCCTATAGGGGGTTGCCTTAATTAGTTCATGGGCCTTGAAAAAGGATCCATTAAATCCTTTGCACAACTATCCGAACAATTCATCTCCCACTTCTCTTTTAATCTGGAGAAGGACATTGACGCACTTGATCTCTTGAAAGAAAAACAACATAATGGAGAGACCTTTGCAAGCTATCTACGGAGATGGTGTGCCTTAGCTAGCCGGATGAAATCCCCACTGCCAAAAAAGGACATGGTTACATTGTTCATCAAAAATTCTCATCTGGACATGGGCCACAATTTTTGACTCCATTGCATCACCACCTTCGTGGCACTCATGGAGAAGGGTCCCATCCTGGAACAAGCCCTTGTTGCTAAAGGGCAAGTCAAACTTTTCAATTCTGATAAAGAGAAATCCTTTGGGGATAAGCCTTGATATTGGAATAAAAATAAGAATGTTGTCAATGATGGTGTCACTGAAACCAAACATGTCTAGGTGGCTACCACCTCACAAAAATATCCTCCACAACAACAACAGTCAGTCCCCAACGCCATATTCGTGCCCCAAGGAGCACCACGACAACAATCAAATCAAAATAATCAAGGGGGGAATAAACGTCAGTTCACTCAGTTAGGAGAACTCCTTAGCATTGTGTTTAACAAACTCCTCCAAGCCAACTACCCCATCACTTATCTTCTGACCAAACCCCTGGATGAGTCCAAACCCAAGCTAACTTGGTTCAAGGAGAACGAGTATTGCGACTTCCACAAGATTAAGGGTCACACATTAGATAAATGTCAAGGCCAAAAAACCTATGTCCAGGGCCTCATAGATTGGGGTAAAATCCATGTGGATGCTAACATGACATCTTTGTCCAATGCCCAACTCCAAATATATCAAAATGTGTTTCCTAAACACAATCAAGGTCTCAATACGTCCAATTCCAATCCTAGCCCTAGTAACAACAATAATCAAACTAACAACACAAATAATATCAGTTATAAAAATGTGACATACAATTACCAAGGTGTTGTCACATATATAGAACAAGTGGAGCTATGTGTATCCATGATACATGTCAAAGGAAAAGATCCACAATGTGTTGTTACCACCTGTCAGACCCACATCACGGTCCCAACCACTCTTGCATCCACCCAACTGCCATCTGTCAGTTCATAATACAACATCCTTGACCACTTGGTCAAAACTTCAACTCAGATTTCTATCCTAGATTTTCCTAGATCTTTCCCCGTGCATCAAGACATCTTGAACAAAGCCTTACAAAACACCCAAGTCCCTGATGATATTGATCCGACATAGTTCCAAGCATTGGTAGGAAATATGTCCACAACCTAGCAATTAGGTTTCAGTCATAAGGACATGCCACGCCTTAATTCAAGTCATAACTATCCCCTTCATCTTGAGGTCGAGGTGAATACTTATACAGTGAAAAGGGTATTGGTAGATAATGGTTCAGCCCTAAATCTTTGAATGTTAAAGTTTATACAATAGGTGGGATACACCCAAGCTGACCTAAATAATCAGGTTATCACCATTAAAGCATTTGATAACGTGGAGCGGGATTTAGAGGGCACTATCTGTCTTCCTATTCAGGTGGGTCACATTGTACAGTATACTATGTGTCATGTTTTGGACCTCGAACTTCCATATAATATCCTTCTTGGCCTCCCATGGATTCACTCTATTCAAGTCATCCCATCAACCTACCATCAATGTTTGAAGTTCCCCTTTCAAGAATGTAAGTAACCATATAGGCTTACCCTCAACCATTTGAATATTGTCGCGCCCTAGAGGCTTGCTTTCCGCATTCCCACTATTGCCCTAGAGTCAAAATGAGGGCAACTCAGACATCAGACTCTCTGCCATCCACTAACACACTAAACACCACTTCATCCACACCATCATCCATACCTGATTCCACCATCACTAAGGTCTAGATCATTGACAAGGGATGTGACGAGTATGAAATGCGTACAAAATTGAATGTGGAAACCATGCCACCCTCGCCACATACATATGGCCAATCCTCCCACTCTGTTCCAAAAGAGGAAGAAAAGACACTTAGACTCACTTCCAAGAACATGGGCTCAACAACATTCAAAGATCTGGGTTCCCTTCATGATCAAATGGAAGAAGATATCAGTCAATGGGTTTACAGAGAACCTAAGTCACCACATCCACTCTTAGAATAATTCCTGGAGGTCTACCCACGTGCCTCTAAGTTTTTTGAAAAGTGCAGTTACCAAGGCGGAGGTCTTGGTATAGAAGAGAAAGAAAAATGTCAGCCCATTGAAGCAACTACCATCCGACCAAGAAATTTGGGGTTGGGTTATGACCAGAAATAGAAGGGTCTTGTGGTATCCGCTAGCACATCTAAATTTTTTAGTATCGACGACAGTTCCCTCAAAGACATATCGGAGGAGGAATCCATCATTTACGCATACGATGACCCAGATCATGTTGACCTCCCTGCCATGTGTGAATGGATATCCATATGCACCATAACCTTATCCCTAAAACATCCTAAACTCATAGATTATGATCTACAAGGTATCACACCTCCCAACACCTTTCCTCAGTGGACTAATATGTGCATCTCATGGGATTGGGGGAAGATGAACGCCCCAACTACAAAAACCAAAATAAACAAAATAAAAAAAGGCCACCTCATGAAAACCTCCCTAAGGAACTTTGTGACCTAGAAATAGTAAAAACAAAGGGTGTATTTTCTAGTGAAAACCTTGAAGAGGCACTAGAAGATGGGGACACTCATCTTCCCCTTGTAGGAACTCATTTATTCGGTCGATCATCCATCTTGATCGAAGAAACACAAGTTGTAAACTTGGGAACCAAAGAGAACCCCAAGATCACTTATGTGGCTAAGGCACTATCAGAAGAAGAAAATTCTACCATCATCAATCTCTTGAAAGAAGGAATCATCAACTTTGCTTGGACATATCCAGACATGCCCGACCTTGATCCAACTTTGGTGGTACATCACCTAGATGTCCATCCTGACACAAAACCTGTTATACAAAAGCTCAGAAAAATGCACCCTCAAGTGGCCCTCATGGTCAAGAAAGAATTAGAAAAGTTGTTGGAAGCAGGGTTTATCTGACGGATTGACTACTTTGACTGGATATCCAATATAGTCCCAGTTGCTAAAATTAGTGAAGACATAAGAATTTTTACAGACTTCTGAGATCTTAATAAGGCTTGTCCTAAGGATGACTTATCTCTACCAAACATTGATATGTTGGTTGACCTCACTTCAAGACATGAGATTCTATCTCTCATGGATGGTTTCTCCGGCTATAACCAAATCAAGATTGCCCCTAAGCACCAACACAAGACTGCCTGCACAACACCCTGGGGTACATTATGCTATAATGTCATACCCTTCAGCCTCAAGAACGCGAGGGCAACATACTAGTGGGCTATGACGGTTATCTTCCATGACCTTATCCACATAATAATGGAAGATTATGTTGATGATTTGTTAGGAAATTCAAGAACAAGGGAAGAGCACCCTACCATCCTCAAAAATATCTTTGAATGTCCGAAACAATACAAAATATGCCTCGATCCAAATAAATGTGTGTTCAGTGTCACAACTGACAAACTCCTGAGGCTCATCATCTCCCGTAGAGGAATTGAGGTTGATCCCACTATGTTTAAGGCCATCATGAAAATGCCTCCACCCTGCGCTCTCAAACATCTTAGAAGCCTCCAATTTAAGCTCCATTCTATCCACAAATTCATTGCTCAACTTGTCGATAAATGTCAGTCGTTTGCACATCTCCTGAAGAAATACATTGCATTTAAGTGGAGCCCACAATGTCAACTTGGTTTTTATTAGATTAAGGAATACTTGCCTCACATGCCTATTCTCATGCCACCTATCCCAGGAAAACCCCTCCTTTATATTTCAGCTACTCCCATGGCATTGGGGGCATTATTGACACAACATGATGAATACTCCAAAGAGCGAGCAGTTTACTACATCAGTAGGACTTTGGTTGGTTATGAGCTCAACTATACCCCAATGGAGAAGGCTTGCCTCACTATAGTCTTCAACTCGCAAAAACTCAGACACTACATGCTCAGTCATCCAGTTAAGCTAATCTCCAAAGTTGATCTGCTAAAATATCTATTATCAAGAACAACATTGACAGGTTTTGTGGCTAAATGGGTCATGCTACTAAGTGAATTTGATATAGAATACGTGGATCACAAAGTAATCAAAGGAAAAGTCATTGAGGATCAATTAGCGGATGCTCCACTAGTTGATGCCTATCCTTTAGAGACAAAGTTTCCAGATGAAGGGGTCTTTATAGTTTCAGAAGCCACCACATGGACATTGTATTTTGACGGGTCCCACACTAACAATGGATCAAGAGAAGGAGTATTGCTCATCACCCCCCAAGGTGACTACATACCTGAATCATTCAGACTAGCTTTTCCTTGCACCAACAATATTACTGAGTATGAGGCTCTCCTCACGAGCCTTAAGATTATCATTCAATGGCATATCTCACACTTGCACGTTGTTGATGGTGTTTTCTGCACAACAACAACTGAGACAAAATATGATATCCTATCTCTCTTGAAAGGTAAATCTCTATGAACAAAGAGATAACCCCAAGGTCTCTAATGTCAGGTCTTGACAATTCTTATAAAACAACTAAGAGATAATGTGAAAATGTTGGTAATCACAAAGAGACCTTACTACAAGCAAATTTTGAACTCAGATTTATCAGATCTAGCAATATATTGATACTTCAAGACCTAAAATTAACCCATATAATAAAATAAATAACAAAAGACAAGGGTTTCAGAGGTAATTCTAAGAATAATTCTAACCCTAAGATTAACAATGCAAAAGATAAGATGCTCAAAATGGACCAATCTCTCAGAAACTACTTCCTGTTTAACCAAGATAAATCTGCAATCTTACAAAAATAGTGCAATCTTCTAAGGTGTTAAAGATTTTCAAATCATGCATATTCATTCAAGACAACCCTATTGCAATTGAAATGAACAAACATTCAGAAATTGAACTAAGCATAGTTTTAAGTCTAGGTTAACTTTGTAAAGCAGCTAACAATCAACTAACTACAAAAAATATGGACTAGAGATCACTGCAAACACTTCAAGCATAAAACCCTAAACATCATCAAACCATCTAACATAAAATAAATAAAGAAATTTTAAAGATAAAATATTAAGAACCATGCCAAATAAAATTCAACACAAGAAAGGAACCAAATCATAATGTCTTTGCTTGTATTAATCACCCAAAGTGGCAACAATTCCAGTCTCCTGTTACACCACTTGCTTGAAGATAAACTAAACTCTAACTCTAATTCTTGCTCTTAAAATTCACTTTAATGTAAAATTATTCTAACTTCTTACTACTACTACTACTACAAATGAGGCATCACGCCAAACTTATAGAGAACCCCCAAAGATATGTTGGCCCAAATTAGGGTTTACAATAATAAAAGATCGTACAATAGGTCGGCCAAAAGATATTCAAAAATAATATAAAATGTGCAATTTGCACCAATGTCATCCAAGTCGGCCTGGGGTCTCCAAAAATTGATGCAATGTATGTGAAGGAGAAAATAATGAGGAAGCACAAATTACGATGGAGCCTTGCATTAACTACTTCCCCCCTTTGTCTTTAGCATGCTCCGCTTTATCATGTATCGCCAATAATACTTTGTCCAATTCAGCAATGGGTGGCACAGGCAAAACCCCAATCCTCCTCTCAAGAGACCTGATGTCATCCCTTGTCTACTTCACTACATTATCCCATTCAACCTTATTTTTTTGATACCTATCAATGATTGCAATGTAAGTTGCAACATCATCCAACTAATGTTTAGTAACAAAGCCCTCATTGACTGAAGAGTAGACATCTTGCCACCATCTTCTTAACTGCTCCAAGTTAAGATGCTTCAGAGCAAACTTCTTTCTCCCTGTCATTACCTCAAAGAAAGAGATACACTTATCATACATACTAGTCAAAGTGTCCTCAATCTGCCTTCCCTATTTGTATATTTTCTTCAAGGCCTTTTGCCTCATCTGCAGAATTTCAAACCACTCCCAAGTTTTTGCAACTCTTGAGGAAGGAAGATTCCATCCTTCACCAATTGGTCCTCGGTGTGCTCCACGATAGTCCTTGTCTTCTCTAACAGGAGATCTACATCTTCCTTATCCTAGGCAAGCACAGTCTTTAGCCAATCCACTGATCTCAATTCATCCCTTGCAGTCGATAGGATGTCCTTGATGGCATTATCTCCCTTGGTCTTCACTCCCTGCAACCAACCAGCTGTAGCATGTGTGGTGCTCTTCATCCTTTCCAGTTCTGATATTGTTTCCTGAGGTAGGAAGCCTACAGTAGATGAAGAAGAACTAATGGATTGCAAGGGTTTCATCAACTCTTGCAAATATTTCTTAAGTTTCTCATTTTCTTTCTCCAACTCATGCTTAGTTTTCAGCTCTCTCCTCAATCTGCCAAGGATCACATCACTGGAGCCTTCATACTCCTCAATTTCTTGCTCGAGGGAGGCATGCCCTAGATTGATAGTTTGCACATTATAATATTTTCTAGTCACCTCATCTCTATCCTTATTAGGAGCAGGAGTGGCAATATGGACCACTTTGTTGTTCGCTTCATCTCTCTCAATCCTAGAAATGACTTTGGATTTCTTCTTTGTCTTTCCCTTTCCAATATTAGCCAGTAGGTCATCCCAATTGGGAGGAGTGTCATCCACTACAACCTGATTACTTTGTAACTCTTTATCTAACCAACTTGGAACAATGGATTATGACTGCACCTTATCCTACCCATCTTGTTCCCGTTGAACACTGGGTGCACCCTTTTCAATGCTTGGATCCTTAGGGATCTCCCTAACCGAATCATCCTTCTCTTTATAGTGCTCCTCCTCTTTGTCTTGTGCTGGTGAGGGAATATTGGCTGGTATCTCCTCCTTTTGAGGGGATTTATCCTCATGAACCTCTGTAGGCTAACTCGCATAAGCCACCAAAGGAGACTACATTACTTTGTCTATTTCTGCCTCAGTATTGTAGAGATCACCCTCCTAGAACTCTTCCTCTCCTAGGTCCTTAGGATTTTCAACATCCTTTGGTTCATTTGGCACACTACCAGTCTCATGAAAAGGAGGGGTCTCTTCATGTTTAGTGATAGGAGTAGTCACAGGAACATTTCCTTTTGGTGCAACATCTTTGGGGGAAGCAGTCCTTGACCTCCTCATATACACCCGTGTCTTCTCTCCCAAGATATCTACCTCTACCACAGGTGGCTCAGCCTCCTTATTTGCCTTAGAAGTTTTCTTTTCCTTTTGTGATATCCTCACAAGTCTCCTTTTCTTAGGTAAAGGAACACTGGCATCCACTTCTTCATTTTCCTCTTCATCCTTCTCAGCCCCCTTCTTCCTTGAGACATTCTTCCTCTTGTTGGCTATGGGATTTATTTGTTTCCCTGCTTCTCCTACCTCTTCTTGATGAACATCTTTGGATTTAATTTTGAAAGGAGATCCCAACTTGGTTTTACCTTTGGGGTCCCATTCATGTGACTCTTTAGAAGCAGAGTGAGATTCCAAGTCTCCCATTAAGTCATAGGTGCACTGCACACCTTCACCTTCCAATTCCAACATCTTGTGCTTGAGCCATAACTTGGTGTACTCAATCACTGGAGCCATGATTTTTTCTAATTCTATCTTTTCATCCTCCAGCCAATCAACCTCTCCAACTGAATTTTCCTTCTTCGCCTCTAGGATATGGCCCTGAACCAAATTCCCATCCTCCTCAACCTAATCCAAAATATTTTTTATGTTGTACAATCGTACCAAGCTCACTGGAAGCTTGTAGAACTTTTTCTTTCCGACTTCAAATTCATCACCAAGGTTAGCCCAATAATCCTCTATGTTATCCTTATGGTTGTACTCTCTACTATCCTTCTTCTATGCTTCACCAGTTATATCAAACGTGGCTCTTTTGGAATGGAAGGAAAGACCAAGAGTGCTCATTTCTTCTTCGGAAGCATGGGCTGATTGCATAGAAGGGTATACTTAACCAATGCCTATCCTCAGAGGGAAGTCATTACCAAATCCAATCTTGTGCTTCTCTCCATTCCCAATTACATCAAAGTCACATATCTATCTTGTGACCTCTAGAAGTATAACATGGTTTGTAGGGTACCTTGGGAGTTTGTATTGAGCCCTCTTATAGCCATCAATCCTTATGTAAGAAAAGGTGGGGAACTGAATGAACCAAGCTCCAAACCTCTTGATTAATTCCTTAGCCTTGTCCGAAATCCGAACATGCTCAACACCCTGAAGTAGCCTAGTGATGTACATGGTGAATGCATCATTCACCCTCCTATAGCTTCTGCCACCCAAGTGTAGTTGTGGATATACTTCATAAATTCCATCTTGCCCAAACACACATGTGGTGCTTAGTCCCTTGTATGGGTGAAACCTTGCAAGGGAATACCAAATAGGAGGTCATTATGAAGGTCTTTTTCTGCAAGACATTGCAAATCTGCTCATGTATCATCACACTTATAATGCCTTCCCAGTGGTAATCTATACTTTGTTCCATCCGTACAATGACATTGAACATCCAATTCTCAAACACTCCTACATTTTTCAATCCTACTACTCTATTGAGGAGTGTGATAGCATCATAATATTCCCTCCTGAACTTGAGT
Source organism: Sequoiadendron giganteum (assembly GCA_007115665.2). NCBI lineage: Eukaryota > Viridiplantae > Streptophyta > Pinopsida > Cupressales > Cupressaceae > Sequoiadendron > Sequoiadendron giganteum. The sequence goes on from CM021107.1 coordinate 208,810,784, forward strand.
CTGACCAGGTGCTTGGGCAGCTTGGAGAAGTGAGACTTGGGTTTCTCCAACCAAGAATTGATAACCTTTTGGGTCTTGACGACATTCTCCTCATAATGTTTCTTTGCTAAATCCATATCAAAGGCCACAACGTGAGACCAATTAGGCATGCCAAAGGTTCGAGCTATAGATATAGGGTCGAAATTTGCCACAATTCTTCCTTGAGGACAAACTATCCTTTGTGTACCCTTGTCATAATGCATAGCACACTCAAGCGCCAAGTCATAACAACTGACCGTAGAAGGAAATCTAACCACATGTGCCAACCTAGACTCCAATGTCCTTCTGGCTAATAAAGGGAGGTGATGTGCTGCCATCCCTGCCTTGAATTCTTCATAGTCCCACATTCCAACATTCGTATAAGTGATCCCCGACAAGATGGAAGTTAGTTTTCTCTCTGGGATTCTACTCTTTATGTCTATTTTAACTCTCTCTACCTCGAAGATAGCTGAACCTTTAGCATTTGGATCCATCACCTTTCCCTTGCTCTACCCAACAACAGCCTGACCTGATTTTGCCTGCATACAATAAAGACATCAAAATAAGATCCAACATAGCATAAAGCTCAAATAAATCCACCAAAAATGATAAACCCATTCCTCAATACAAGACCTATGATAAGCAAAATTCCCAAAACCCACATAAAATTAACCATCTTAAAGTTTGGGTTTTTAGCCCCCTTGCAGAATCTAGGCTAGAGAGGAATTTTGAGAAAGTCCGGAGCAGGTGGAATCTAGCGAAACGAGCATACAAGTATTCAATCCATCATTTGATTAATCAATTTAACCAAGAATTCACATGATACACTTTTAAACAAAGTTAAATCAATTATCAAATGCATAATCACTAAGAAAACCTTCATGCAACTTCTTGATTCTTTATTTTCAGCAAGACCTTGGGAAAATCCGCCTCAGATGGAAATCGCCAAGAATGGTAACAATTTAAGAATTACGGGAAAATAATGGAGTCAAGAACATTTGAGAAAATCCCGAGGGCGCGAATTCTAGCGAAGTCAATGCAATTTTCACCACTTAAGCCCAATTTCGAGAAAAATGACCAACAAATGGAAAAACCAGGGAAATCCGAAGGTAGAAAAAATCCGTGAGGCAGGCAAAAATCCAGATCAATGCACACTTCAGAAAAATAAATAGAAAATGGGAAATCAGGGAATTCCGAAAGATAAGGAATTCTGCGAAGACATTGAAAACCCGAATAGACATGTTTTCTCTTGACCCCACTTAAATTGATCGAACGATCAAAAATTTGAGGATCTGGAGCCTGAAACCAGCTCAATCTAGACCTTCTATAGATCATCCCTGAATTTAAAACCTACCTCACATTAAATCTAGAGGAACCAGCTATGCCCTAGGTCCAAAACCCTAAACTTCCACCATGAGCGCACAAAATAAGCTTGGGCCCAACTTGCTTGCTCGCAAGAGTTTATAGAGGGTTCGTTGTGGCCTATACAGGCAAGATACCTCAGGATAAATTTGAAAGACAAGCTCAAAACACTCAACCAGGATGGCACTTGAACAAAACGGGAAATCCCCACAACTTTGAAATATATAATGCTAAAACTGGTGGCAACTCAGACCCCAAGAAAACCCAAAATTCCAAAGAAGCATGTGCATTCAACAAGAAAAAACATAGTAACGTGAACAACATGAAAGCGCTCCAAATGAAAACTAGAAACCCAAGCATCAATTGCAAAACCCTACCAAACCAATATTCTGACTCACAACATGTACGCAAAAATCATAAAGAAATTCATTTCAATCATAAAAGAGAGAAAGCATCATGTACATACCATGAGGACAGAGAAATCGAAACAAAGGAAGCCGACAAGAAACCCCAAGGTTTGAGCAAAATGTAAATGGCGTTCAAAAAATCCAACAGCAACAATCGAACCCAATCCCAAATGCACAATCCAGCAACAACACTTAGGATCAAGCACTCCAAACCAAAAGGAAGCAAATGATGAAACTCAAATGGCATAAAACTTCCCACAAGTCAATTTAACACCGTTGCAGAAGACGTACAGTCTAGCATTAATGCAATCGACAAGACAAGTCAAACCAAACCCATGAACTCAACAAAGCAATGGAACCTCAAAAAATCCGGCCACAACGGAATTCCGTGGAAGACCAAAATCCCCAGATTTTCAATGAAAAGTAGTTGTCACCGAGTTTCGAAAGGAAACTGGGAAAGCCCGCTAGGAGTGGATTGTCCTGAAAATAGTGAAAAACCCAGAATGAACCCAAAAATTAATGTTTTCAATATAAATAAAAAAGGGGGCCTTAGATGCGAGCAAGATAAACATCTAAGCACATGCCCAAGCAAGAAAATCCTCAAAATCGAAGGGCCAAGACACCAAAAGCAAAAATCAAAAGAGCAAGAAAGAGGGTCCCCACTTTCAGTGGGGCGTGTGTACGAAAACTGCACAACAAATGGCGAATCCACTGGGGAAATGCTCTAGAGAATTTCAAGAAAAAACTGGAATCAAGAACCCAAAATCTTCAGTTTCAGTCCTTACATCATGACACCTATGAACAAAGTTTTAGAAACCACAAGCAAGAAGACATTTTCCTATACCAGGGTCCAAGTGTGTGTATTTGCATTTATTTCCTATTTCTTAGGTGCAATAGAAACCAGGGGAAGTCTGGTCGGGCTACATAAAAGTTCTAACCTCAAAAGCAACCTGGATAGAGCCTCGTTGCCAGTCAAGCATCCATAGCCCCGACAAGGTTATCATTGTGACCCTCCCAAGCATAGCTCTACTACCAGCTAGGCATCTATAGCCCTGGTAGAGATACTAGGATACCCCTGATAAGGTGAAGATTGTTTTGATTTTCAATACTTTTTTTTTAATCTTTAAAAAAAATTCATAAACCTTTCTTTCACCTCGTAAGTAATGAAAATTGCACTCAGGGATGAGGAACATAGTGGCACTGAAGTAGAATATAATATTTTTCACCAGGCCAAATTACATAGGAACCATGTGCAATTCCAAAATCTTTAAATTTTATGTAAAATTGTGAGACCCAAATATACTCCAAAGTTCATTCAAAACAAGTGACTCTAATTCTAAGTACAAGGGACATCATATAAAAGAATTCCATAACTTGACTCTGAAAAATTGATTAGAGCTTGTAAAATAAATTTCCAAAACAACCCCAGGCGATCAACCCATTATGCAGATGCAACATCCCCCAAAAATCCAGAAACCAAAAGAAAAAAAATAAAACAGAAAGAAAAACCAATCGAAGCAAACCTACACTAACCAAAGAAAAGCCAAAACAAAAAGAAAAGAAACCTACACTACCTAAAAAAAACAAGCAAAGCAAAGAAAAACATAACCTACTCTAACTATGTACAAGGGAGAGCTACAAACAACTCAAGATTGGAAGTAATGCTTCAGATACTGCCCATTGATAGGCAATGGGATATCCTCACTAGTGAGGGTTTTCAGGCGAAAAGCATTATCTCCCAAGATTTTCTGAAATCTGGTAAGGGCCAAGCTAGAGTTTTTCAAATTTACCATGCTCTCCCTTATGGTCATGGGCTTTATCCTAGTAGAGAACTAAGTCAAAGATTCTAAAGGCTTTCACCTTAGCTCTCCTATCAAACCATCGCTTCACTACACCCTGATGTTTGGAAAAGTTTTCTAGGGCTTCATCTCTTTTTTCTTCAAGATGTAACAATTCAGCCAAACGAGCTTCACACTTATCCTCCTCATTATAGTATTCATTAATAAACTCTAAGGTAGTGATCTTCAATTGGATGGGAAATACAAGTTCCAAACCATACACTAAGTGATAAGGAGAGGTTCCTATAGATGCCTTCTGTCTAGTACAGTTGCCCAAAGAGCAAATCAAAGCTGGGTGTGCCAATCCTTAGGATTCTATTCTAGCAACTTACAGATGACTGTCAAGAGATTCTTATTGGAAGGCTCAACTAGACCATTACCCTGAGGGTAGTAATTAGATGCAAACTTTATGACAATTCCATGATCTAAATTCCAATTAGAAAGTTTCAGTGATGCAAATGCAGGACCGTTATCACAAACCAAAGACAATGGACAACCAAAACGATAAAAATACCCGACTCAAAGAAATTGATTACCACATCAGAGGTACATTGTTTACAGGCAAGAGCTTCATTCCATCTAGTAAATAATCAGCTATGGTGAGAATATACCTGTGGCCTGCAGAGGATGGGGGATTGATTGGACCTATGAAGTCCATTCCCCACTCGACAAACAGTTTTACCTCTATGACCGGATGAAGTGGAAGGGTTGCATGTTTTTCCTTACTTTCTATAGTCTGACATACATGAAAAGTCCTCACATGGTGGTGTGCATCCTTAAATAGGGTGGGCCAATAATAGCCTGCCCTCAAGATCTGATTGGCAGTAGACGATGCTGAACCATGGCCTGTGCGATATCTTTCATGGAATTCAATCATCACTATGGTAGCTTCTTCCTTCCCCAAACATCTTAAATACACACCCTCATGATTTTTATTGTATAGGAAAGCTCCTTTCATCATAAAACTACCACTCTTCAGGCACAGGGCCCACCTCTGAACTACACTAAGGTGATTAGGACATTGCTGGTTCAATAAATAATAAATAATTTCATCATACTAGTCTCCTGGAGATACCTCTTGAAGTTGATAATGCTGAGCTATGAGATCATGGCCTATCTCAACCATTGTCTTCATCAGTCTTGTCCTCTCACCCATTTCGTGGGCTGAATCTCAATATCATATTCTTGCAACATAGTTACCCATTTAGCTCTTCGTTCACCTAGCTCATTCTCCATTAGCAGCAGCTTCATCGTAGGATCAAGCACTATGGAAAAAACCTTGTTCCTCAGAATATAGTGCCTAAAATTTTTCCCTGCACTAACCAAAGCATAGGCTTGCTTTTCCACATTGTGATATCTCAACTATGCATCCTTTAAAGGGGTACTCATGAAGGCTATAGGATGCTCATCACTTTGATCAAACTTTTGAGTTAACATTTCAGCACAAGAGTGATCAAAAGCAAATGAATATATGTAAAAAGGCTTAGCATAATATGGACTCACCAACACTGGAGCATCAACAATAGATTTTTTGATTTCTATAAATGTCTTCTTAGCTTCTACACTCCATTCTACTTTTTCCTCTTGTTTCAACATAGCATTCAAGGGCTTCACTATCTCTACAAATCTAGTGATAAATTTTCTAACAAAGTTAATCTTCCCAAAGAATGACTTAATTTTCTTCTTGCTTGTAGGAGGTTGAATCTTTAAGATAGCTTGTATTCATTCAGGATCAATGGCGATACCCTGCTTTGAAACAATATGTCCTAGTAATTTTCTTTCTATAACCCCAAAAATGCACTTCTTTGGGTTAAGCAAAATGCCAAACTCTCTGCACCTTTAGAATACTTTGCATGAATCTTCTATGTGATTACCTCACTTCTTAGAGAATAATTTCAAATCATCCATATAAATAATGATGCACTTACCAATTATGTCTTTAAAAGAAATATCCATAGCTCTCTAGAATATAGCTCCAACATTCATCAACCCAAAAGGCATTCTTCTATAAGCAAAAGTCCCCCATTTTGTAGTGAAGGCAGTTTTGTGCTTGTCTTCATATTGTACCATGAACTAGTTGTATCTAGAATTCCCATCGAGAAAAGACATCATTTGGGATCCATTGACAATCTAAAGTACTTCATTTAGTGAAGGAAATGGATAGTTATCCTTTTTTGATGCTCTGTTAAGATTCCTAAAGTCCACACACAATCTGATTTCTCCATTCTTTTTCCTCACAGGATCCAGATTCGCAACCCAGGTTGAATGCCTCACTGAAAATATAATTCATGTTGAAAGTAGCTTCTACACGTCCCTCTGAATGATGGGTTCTAATAGATAATTAATTGGTATCTATCTCTATCTGAATGGTTTGACGTTTGACTTCAAGGGAATGGTGTGTGTAATGATTGAAGTATCATATGTCTTTAAATATTCATAACTCCAGGCTATCACATCATGATACGTGTGTAAAACATCAATAATCCCTTTTCTTTCCTTTGGAGTACATACCTTACCAATAAAAATATTCTTTATGTCATTCGGTGTCCCCATATTGTATGTTTCACATTGGATGCTGAGAGCCTCCCTTTTTACTTGTTGTTCTTGATCTCTTATCTTATCCAAATCAAAAATTCATTCCACTTGCGCCATACCTCTTGGGATAGTGTTGGTCTTCAGATTGATGACTCCTCCCAAGTCCATTTCTCCCTCTTGAGGCTCTATCTCATCAATTACTTGAGAAGCAAACACATCATAGCTCGTAATAAAATCTAGAATATGCTTATCATCTTTAAATACCTAGAAATTGCTAACGTTGTCAGGTACTGAAGGTACCGGAGTGAGTTCAACAATAAAATTCTTCAATCCTCAAAGTGATAAAGGTTGCAATGTACTAGCAGCCTGTGCCAGAGAATGTGCAACTTGGTTCCTACTTCAAGGGATCAACTGGATGTTGAAAGCATTGAATCTTTCAATAAGATCCCACACTCTATGCCTATAATTAGTCATCCTCCTATCACAACATGAATACTATTTCCTCACCTGCCTGAATACCAACTCAAAATCTCCAAAACCTTGTAATATACTAACTTTCTTCCTTGATGCCATCAACAACCCATGGATTAAAGCTTCATATTCAACGATTTTATTAGTACATTGAAAATGGAGTATGTGAGCAGAAAAATAAATCTTACCTTTAGGAATGATCAATTCAAACCCGGATCTAGCACCTTGCTTAGATTTGGATCCATCGAATCTTAATTTCCAACATCCATCAGGCTTTGATTGCTTTAATTCACCTTTCATTTTACTGCAAATAGGGGGCTTCTCAGGAAGCATTGGTCTTTTACCCCTATCATTATTTAGCTCCTTTTGTATATTGGGCCTAATAGTTGGGACTGGGCTAATGCATTTTTGTACCTACTCCACGACATTTTGACATAAGTCACATTCTAGCTCAGAGTGAGGAGCATCATGGAATCTGCACCAATTAGGGAGTAATAGTTCTTCAAAATTCATACTTCTGCCCAGCTGGATCTGATTCTCCACACACCTCTGGATGAATTCCTAAAAGTTATCTAACAAACTGAGCTGTATTTCCTCTTGGTCATCAGTTTCATCTATTTGTTCAATCAGTGTTTCCGAACCACTGATCTTTGATATGGATTCATTTTGCCTCATAAAAACTTTCTTACGACAACTGGATTCTGCTGTAGATTCATAAAAGGGGCCTTGCAACATAATTACCTCTTCATCATCTGAGACTGATGCAGCCAACACATAATTCCCCATATTGACTTCTGATACTAATAGCTCATTCAAAGTATTATGGTATTCAGTGATTACATACTTCATTTTGGGCTTTCTTTCAATTCTGATATGATTTGGAACTCCTTTCCATGGTAGCCACATGTGAGAATGGTCTGTAGATGTATACCCATTTAATGCCTTGGTGAAATCCTGACCCAAAATCAAACCATATGTATTGGGAATGTCAATAACCTGAATGTTAATCACCTGCTACACCCTAGGATCTTATGTGAGCTGCATGGGGATCATGTTCAATTCTCCTACTACACTTACCTCTATCTTGTCCAACTGAGTGACCTTCTTTTGAGAGACTATAGGGGTAATACCTAATGCTTTAAAAACAACAAAAGATATAACATTTGTAGATGCCCCTGAATCTAGAAGATAATTATGCAGATTATTTCCAAAGATACAAACAAAAATTAGGAAAGGAGGGTTTTCCATCTTGCCCTGAAATAGACTCAACTGGGTGTCATCTTGTGCAACCTGAATCTTATACTTATCTTTCCCTCTGTCTCCAGATGGTGCTTGACCTCTAGATGCCTGTGAACTAGAAGATTTGACAACTGCTTCATTGGCAGTCACTCCCTGTGGTGCTGTGTTCGAACTGAATGACCCCAAGACTGCATTTCTAATAACAAGGACTCTCAACAATTCAAAAGCAGAAAGACTTACCTTTAATTTCTTGAATTCTTCAGTCACATATTCTCCCAATTGCTCCATGTTCATATCAGCATGGGTTTCCTTGTAGCAGCCAGTATGCCTGTCCTTTGATACTTCAACATTGCTTCCCTTTGATAAGTATTGTGTTAGCACATGAGGATAAGGTAGATTATTACTAGCATGCGGATTTGGTGGAGTAGTAAATTTTTTAGGAGGGATAGAAGTGGTGAAAGGGCCTCCAACCTATGGACTCCTGTTAGGCCTATTCCTCAAATCATATTTCTTTGTTGGTTGTTGAAACATTTGAACTTCTTCAACACCAACTTCCTCCCCATCCAAGGGACCATTATCATTCTCATTTTCCTAATTAAACAACTGAGAGATTTCATCCTCATTCAACACCTGATCTGCCTTATTATCCTGGTCACTGAACTCTTCCTCTGGTTCATTTTCTTTGCCTTTTTGGAATGGGGCATGATTAAGTACCAATACTGGAGAATCGTAGGGATTTGAGGGAACAATCTCTTGACTATTGGAATTGTTTTCAACTTCGTATTGAAAGATTGGAGCAATAGTTTGAAACTTAGGGAAAACTAACTCAGAATGTTGGCTTGCCTTAAGGAGCCTGCACCATCCAAACAAAGCTGCCTCTGCTAAATACACACCACTTGGAGGCTTCTCCTGAGTAGAGGGTTGATCCAATGGAGTGGGAAGCCCTCCATTATTAGGTTCAATATTCCATGGCCTATTCTACCTAGGTGGTTGCCTTCTATCGAATCCTTTTCCACCTTGTTTCCCCCTATCATAATTTTGGCCAAAGCCTTGTCCTCTTTCAAAATTTTGATTTTTGTCAAAATACTGTCTTTTTATCAAAGTTTTGTCCTCTAGCAACATCCATGTTCTCTCTGTTGTAGTTAGATTGCATGTTCTTCTAAGCAGCCTAAAGTTGGCTATTCTAATTTCTTAGGTAGGTTACCTCCATATTCAATTTCTTCACTTGCTCAGATTACTCATCCAGTCGCTCCTTATCTAGACCATTATGTGGTGTTGAATTCACATTACTAGGCAGGTATCCAGATGCTCCTCTAGAACCAATAATCTGATTCAAAACTTTTCAATTCTACAAATATGTAGGGAAACTAGCCCACTATTGTGAATGAAGGGGTTGATTTTCCCTTTGCTAAGGATAAGAGGTCATTGTCTGAGCTTGATTTATTGGAGGACCTAGATGAGAGACCAAAGGCAATGAGGGTACTAGATTCATTATGGGGGAATGATTAGTGAAAGCCTAGTTTAGAGCTTGGACTTTTCTAGGGTGAGCAATAGGTCCTAAGGATGGCAGAGGTCCTGATAAATGTTGCCTCAAATCTGTGCTAACCTTAACAGCCTCTATATATGCAGTAAGAAAATTAGTTGGGGGATTAGTCCTCCATTCAAGGAAGGTGGATGTAAGGCTGTTCAGGGCTTCAAAGTAGACCTCTAGGGTAGTGGCATCATCTACAACATAATGTGCTTGGAGTCTAGTGTATGCTTAGTGGAACATGTCATTAAATGACCCTATAAGCTAATTAATTTCCCTCTTAAGTCCAATAAACTGCATATAAAGCTCATTAGCGCTAATGAGAATTTTAATTTTTTGCAAAAATGTAGTCTCTAGTTCTACCCAATTATTGATAGAAGCAGCAGGTAAGTGATTATACCAATAAAATGCCTCTTCCCTGAGGGAAAAAGGGAAAAAATTGAATGCAACATCCTCATGGTTAATTCCTCTATCCCTCAGACAGGTCTGGAAAATCCTGATATACTGCTTTGCCGTCCTATTGGGATCATGAGTATGGAACTTAGAGCAAAAGTGCTTAGGGTTCTTGGGCATGACATTGTAATTACTGAAGGTCAAGGGCGATGGGTTGTTGGCAAGGAAAGCCATTGGTGGAGGTGGGGGCAGTAATGGCTGATTTATGGCTGGTTGGGGCCGTGGAATAGGAATTACTTCATAATAGAATGAGGATGAGGATGATGGGGATAATGGAAGTAGCTGAGTGGATGATAATTCTCCCGTTCTTTTGGTCCTTCTTGACCTAGTAGGGGATTCCAATTCTTGAAATTCCTCTTCCCCTGGAGTAGATATGGTTCTTCTTCTGAATCTCTCGGGAGAAATGGCAAACAAAAATCGATCCAGCTTGCTTATTCAAGGCCCTCCTTCTAGCGCCAATCTGTTGATGGTGTTTTCTGCATAGCAAAAACTTAGACAAAATATGATATCCTATCTCTCTTGAAAGGTAAATCTCTATGAACAAAGAGATAACCCCAAGGTCTCTAATGCGAAGTCTTGACAATGCAAATAAAATAACTCAAATATAATGTGAAAATACTGGTAATTACAAAAGGAACCTTACTATAAGAAAATACTAAAATCAGATTTATCAGATCTAGCAATATATTGATACTTCAAGACCTAAAATTAACCCAGATAATAAAAGAAATAAGAAAAGGCAAGGGTTTCAGAGGTAATTCTAAGAATAATTCTAACCCTAATATTAACAATGCAAAAGATAAGATGCTCAAAATGGACCAATCTCTCAGAAACTACTTCCTCTTTAACCTAGATAAATTTGCAATCTTACAAAAATAGTGCAATCTTCTAAGGTGTTAAATATTTTCAAATCATGTATATTCATTCAAGACAACCTTATTGCAATTGAAATGAACAAACATTCATAATTGAACTAAGCACAATTTAAGTCTAGACTAACTTTGCAAAGCAGCTAACAATCAACTAACTGCAAAAATTATGGACTAGAGATTGCTGCAAACACTTCAAGCATAAAACCCTAAACATCATCAAACCATCTAACATAAAATAAACTTAAGAAATTTTAAAGATAGAATATTAAGAACCATGCTAGATAAAATTCAACACAAGAAAGGCACCAAATCACAATGTCTTTTCTTGTATTAATCACCCAAATTGGCAACAATTCTAGTCTCCTATTACAACACTTGTTTGAAGATAAACTAAACTCTAACTCTAATTCTTTCTCTTACAATTCGCTTTAATGTAAAATTATTCTAACTTCTTACTACTACTACTAAAAATGTTGCATCACACCAAACTTATAGAGAACCCCTTAAGATATGTCAGCCCAAATTAGGGTTTACAATAATAAACGACCACACAACATGTTGGCCAAAAGATATTAAAAAATAATATGAAATGTGCAATTTGCACCAATTTCATCCAAGTCAGCCCGATGTCTCCAAAACTCGATCCAATGTATGTGAAGGAGAAAATAATGGGGAACCATGAATTCTAATGTAGCCTTGCATTAACTACTTCCCCCCTTTGTCTTTAGCACGCTTCACTTTATCATGTACCTCTAGTAATACTTTGTCCAATTCGGTAATGGGTGGTATAGGAAAAACCCTAATCCTTCTCTCAAGAGACCTGATGTCATCCCTTGATTGATTCACTACATTATCCCTATCAACCTTATTTGTTTGATACCTATCAATGACTGCAATGTAAGTCACAACATCATCCAATTGATGTTCAATAACAAATCCCTCATTGACTAAAGAGTATACATCTCACCACCATCTTCTTAACTGCTCCAAGTTAATATACTTCAGAGCAAAATTATTTCTCCCTATCATTACCTCAAAGAAAGAGATACACTTATCGTAGATACTAGTCAAAGTGTCCTCAATCTGCCTTCCCTATTTGTATATTTTCTTCAAGGCCTTTTGCCTCATCTATAGAATTTCAAACCACTCCCAAGGTTTTGAAACTCTTGAGGAAGGAAGAATTCCATCCTTCACCAATTGGTCCTCGATGTGCTCCATGATAGTCCTTGTCTTCTGCAACAAGAGATCTACATCTTGCTTATCCCGGGTAAGCACAGTCTTTAGCCAATCCACTGATCTCATTGCATCCCCTGTAGTTGATAGGATGTCCTTGATGGAATTATCTCCCTTGGTTTGCACTCCCTACAACCAATCAGATGTAGCATGTGTGGTGCTCTTCATCCTTTTTAATTCTGATATTGTTTCTTGAGGTAGGAAGCCTGCAACAGATGAAGAAGTACTGATGGATTGCAAGGTTTTCATCAACTCCTGCAAATATTTCTTAAGTTTCTCATTTTCTTTCTCCAAATCATGCTTAGTCTGCACCTCTCTCCTCAATTTTCCAAGGATCATAGCATTGGATCCTTCATCCTTCTCAATGTCTTGATCCAGGGAGGCATGCCCTAGATTGATAGTCTGCACATTATAATATTTTCCAGTCACCTCATCTTTATCCTTATCAGGAGTAGGAGTGGCATTGTGGAGCACTCCATTGTTCGCTTCATCTCTCTCAATCCTGGAAATGACTCTGGATTTATTCTTTGTCTTTCTCTTTCCAATATTAGCTAGTAGGTCATCCCAATAGGGAGGAGTGTCATCCACTAAAACCTGCTTACTTTTCAACTCTTTATCTAACCAACTTGGAACAATGGATTTCTACTACACCTTATCCTTCCCATCTTGTTCCTGTTGAACATTGGGTGCATCCTTTTCAATGCTTGGCTCCTCAGGGATCTCCCTAACTGAATCCTGCTTCTCTTTACAGTGCTCCTCCTCTTTGTCTTGTGTTGGTGAGGAAATATTGGCCGGTATCTCCTCCTTTTGAGGGGATTTATCCTCATGAACCTCTGTAGGCTAACTCTCATAAGCCACCAAAGGATACTACATTACTTTGTCTATTTCTGCCTCAGTATTGTAGAGATCACCCTCCTGGAACTCTTCCTCTCCTAGGTCCTTAGGATTTTCAACAACCTTTGGTTCATCTGGGACACTGCCAGTCTCATGAAAAGGAGGGGTGTGTTCATGTTCAGTGATAGGAGCAGTCACAGGAACACTTCCTTTTGGTGCAATATCTTTGGGGGAAGGAGTCCTTGACCTCCTCATATACACCTGTCTCTTCTCTCTCGAGTTATCTACCTCTACCACAAGTGGCTCAGCCTCCTTATCTACCTTGGAAGTTTTATTTTCCTTTTATGACAGCCTCACAAGTATCCTTTTCTTAGGTAAAGGAACACTGGCATACATTTCTTCTTTTTCCTCTTCATCCTTCTCAGCCCCCTTCTTCCTTGAGACATGCTTCCTCTTCTTGGCTATGGGCTTTCTTTGTTTCCCTGATTCTCCTGCCTCTTCTTGATGAACATATTTGACTTTAATTTTAAAAGGAGATCCCACCTTGGTTTTACCTTTGGGGTCCTGTTCATGTGACTCTTCAGAAGCAGAGTGAGACTCCAAATCTCCCATTAAGTCATAGGTGTACTGCACACCTTCACTTTCCAATTCCAATATCTTGTGCTTGAGCCATAACTTGGTGTACTTAATGACTCGAGCCATGATTTCTTCTGATTCTGTCTTTTCACCCTCTGGCTAATCAACCTCTCCAATTGGCCCTGAACAAAATTCCCATTCTCCTCAACCTGATCCAGAACAACCTTTATGTTGTACAACCATACTAAGATCATTGGCAACTTGGAGAACTTTTTATTTTTGACTTCAAATTCATCACGAAAGTTATCCCAATAATCCTCTATGTTATCCTTGTGGCTATACTCTTTGCTAGCCTTCTTCTAACCTGGCTCTTTTGGAATGGAAGGAAAGACTAAGAGTGCTCATTTCTTCTTTGGAAGCATGGGTTGATTGGATAGAAGGGCATACTTCATGAGTGCCTATCCTCAGAGGGAAGTTATTACCGTATCCAGTCATGTGCTTCTGTCCCTTCACAATTATATCAAAGTCACATATCTATCTTGTGACCTCTAGAAGTATAACATGGTCTGTAGGGTACTTTGGGAGTTTGTATGGAGCCCTCTGACAACCATCAATCCTTATGTAAGAAAAGGTGGGGAATTGAATGAACCAAGCTCCAAAACTCTTGATTAATTCCTTACCCTTGCCCAAAATCCAAACATGGTCAACACCCTGTAGTAGCCTAGTGATGTACATGATGAATGCATCATTCACCCTCCTATAGCTTCCCCCACCCAAGTGTAGTTGTGGATATACTTCATAAATTCCATCTTTCCCAAACACACGTCTGGTGCTTAATCCCTTGTATGGGTGAAACCTTGCAAGTGCATATACCAAATAGGAGGTCATTGTGAAGGTCTTTGTCTGTAGGATATTGCACATCTGCTCATGTATCATCAGACTTATACTGCCTACCCAGTGGTAATCTATACCTTGTTCCATCCGTGCAATGACATTGAACAACCAATTCTCAAACACTCCTGTATCTTTCAATCCTACATCTCTGCTGAGGAGTGTGATAGCATCATAATATTCCCTCCTGAACTTGAGTCTGACTAGCTACTTGGGAAGCTTGGAGGAGTGGGACTTGGGTTTCTCCAACCAATAATTAATAACTTGTTGGGACTTGGCGACATTCTCCTCATAATGTTTTCTTTGCTAAATCCATATAAAAGGCCACAACGTGAGACCGATCAGGCATGCCAAAGGTTCGAGCTATAAATACAGGGTCAAAATTTGCCACAATTCTTCCTTGAGGACCAACTATCCTTTGTGTACCCTTGTCATAATGCCTAGCACACTCAAGCACCAACTCATAACACTGGACCGTAGAGGCAAATCCAGCCACATGTGCCAACCCAGAATCCAATTTCCTTCTGGCTAATAAAGGGAGGTTATGTGTTGCCATCCCTGCCTTGAATTCTTTATAGTCCCACATTCCAACATTCATATCAGTGATCCCTGACAAGATGGAAGTCAATTTTCTCTCTAGGATTCTACTCTTTATGTCCATTTTAACTCTCTCTGCCTCAAAGATAACTGAACCTTCAGCATTTGGATCCATCACCTTTCCCTTGCTCTACCCAGCAACAACCTGACTTGATTCTACCCGCATACAATAAAGGCACCAAAATAAGATCCAACATAGCATAAATTTCAACTAAATGCACCACAAATGATAAACCCATTCCTCAATACAAGACCTATGATAAGAAAAATGCCCAATACTCACATAAAATTAACCATCTTAAAGTTCGGGTTTTTAGCCCCCTTGCAGAATCCAGGCTGGAGATGAATTTCGGGAAAATTTGAACCAGGCGAAATCTAGTGAAACGAGCATACAAGTATCTAGTCTATCATTTGATTAATCAATTTAACCAAGAAATCACATGATATGCTTTAAAACAAGTTAAATCAATCATCAAATGCATAATCACCAAGCAAACCTTCATGCAACTTCTTGACTCTTTATTTTCAGCAAGACC
The DNA here is from genome assembly GCA_007115665.2 of Sequoiadendron giganteum. Taxonomy (NCBI): domain Eukaryota; kingdom Viridiplantae; phylum Streptophyta; class Pinopsida; order Cupressales; family Cupressaceae; genus Sequoiadendron; species Sequoiadendron giganteum. Next base: position 208,826,174 of record CM021107.1, read on the forward strand.
TCGGGAAAATCCGCCTCAGATGAAAATCCTCGAGAATGGCAACAATTTAAAAATTCTAGGAAAATGATGGAGTCAAGAACATTTGAGAAAATCTCGAGGGCACTGATTCTAGTGAAGTCAATGCAATTTTCACCACTTAAGCCCAATTTCGGGAAAAATGACCAAGCAACGGACAAACCGGGGAAATCCAAAGGTAGCGGAAATCCACGAGGCATGCATAAATCCGGATCAATGCACACTTCAAAAAAACAAAGAGAAAACTGGAAATCGAGGAATTCCACGAAGACACTGAAAACCCGAATACCCACGTTTTCTCTCGACCCCACTCAAATTGATCAAACGATCACAAATTTGAGGATATGGATCCTAAAACTAGCTTGATCTAGATCTCCTATAGATTATCCCTGAATTCAAAACCTACCTCATAGTAAATCTAGAGGAACCGACTATGCCCTAGGTCTGAAACCGTAAACTTTAGCCATGAGCACACAAAATAAGCTTGGGCCCAACTTGCTTGCTCGCAAGGGTTCATAGAAGTTTTGTTGTGGCCTATATAGACAAGCTACCTCGGGATAAAGTCGAAAGACAAGCTCAGAACAGTCGCCCGAGATGACACTCGAACAAAATGGGAAATCCTCGCAGCTTCAAAATATATAATGCTAAAACTGGCAGGAACTCAAACACCAAGCAAACCCAAAATGCCAAAGAAGCATGTGCATTCAAAAAGAAAAGGCATTGTAATGTGAACATCATGAAAGCACTCCAAATGAAAACCAGAAACCCAAGCATCAATTGCAAAACCCTACCAAACCAAAATTCTGACTCATAGCATGTACGCACAAATCATAAAGAAATTCATTTCAGTCATAAAAGAGAGAAAAAATCATGTACATACCATGAGGACAGAGAAATCAAAACAAAGGAAGTCGAAAAGAAACCCTAAAGTTCAAGAAGAATGTAAACGGTGTTCAAAAAATCCAACTGCAACAATCGAACCCAATCCCAAATGCACAATCCAACAACAACACTCAGGATCAAGCACTCCAAACCAAAAGGAAGGAGATGATGAAACTCAAATGGTATAAAACTTCCCCCAAGTCTATTTAATGCCATTGCAAAAGATGTACAATCGAGCATTAATGCAATCGACAAGACAAGTCAAACCAAACCCGGGAACCCGATAAAGCAACGGACCCTTAGAAAAATCTGACCACAATAGAATTCCATGAAAGACCAAAATATTTGGATTTTCAATGAAAAGCAGTTGTCACCGAGTTTCGAAAGGAAACTGGGAAAATCCGCCAGGTGTGGATTGTCTTGAAAATAGTGAAAAACCCATAATGAACCCAAAACTTAAGGTTTTCAATATAAATCAAAAAGGGGGCCTCAGATGTGAGCAAGATAAACATCCAAGCACATGCCCAAGTGAGCGAATCTTGAAAATAAAAGGGCCAAGACACCAAAAGAAAAAATCAAAGGAGTAAGAAAGAGGGTCACCATTTTCAGTGGGGCGTGTGTGTGAAAACTGCACAACACATGTCTTTGGCGAATCTCAATTATTGATCAAGAAAATTAATGATGAATTCCTCACAAAAGATGACAAGTTGTTACCCTACAAATGCATGGTGGATGACTTCAAGAAATATTTCTCCTCCATCCAATTCGACCAAATCCCAAGATAGAGATTAAAGCAGCTGATGCCATGACCACCATTGGTTCCCTCTTGGAAATTCCCAAAGATCGCACCGAATGTGAGTTCCTTGTAGAACAACTGTTAATCCCTGCATACGACATCCCTGAGAGAGAAATGATTTTTGAAATTGTAGGTCGTGAATCCCCCTAGTAGCAAGACATTTACACTTTTCTTCATGAAAATACCCTACCATCTGACCTCACAAGAAACCAACAAAAATCATTTATCCAACGCATCATCCGCTACACCATCATTGATGATACGCTTTATCGACATGGGTATGATGGAACCCTCCTCCGGTGTTTAAACGAGACCAAAGCCCATACTGCATTAGCAAAAGTGCATAGTGGTATTTGTGGGGCACATTCTAATGGTATGGCCTTAGCCAAAAGGATGCTAAGAGTAGGGTATTACTGGACTACTATGGAACATGATGCTTGTGAACTCATCAAAAGGTGTCTTCCCTGTTAGCAACATGCAAATTTGATTCATAGCCCGACACAAGAGTTATAGCCTATGACGACACCTTAGCCATTTTCACAATGGTGTTTTTATTTGGTTGGCAAGATCTACTGTCCATCCTACAATGGTCAAACCTTCAACATCACAACCACTGAATACTTTACCAAGTGGGTGGAAGCAATACCACTCACCCAAATTACGGATGTTTAGATATCTATGTTCATCCTCTACCTTATCCTCTGTAGATATGGAATCCCCTCCACCATCATCACTGAAAATGGAAAGCCATTCAAGAATAAGTGCATGAAATTACAACATCGTTGGTCTACCCCCTATTACCCCTAGGGTAATGGTCAAACAGAGGCAACAAACAAAACATTGATTAAAATCATTAAAAAGATGGTAAATAGCATTGGTTGAGATTGGCACCTCCACCTCCATCTTTCCCTTTGGGCCTACCGCACTTCCGTCCATACCCCCACCGACACTACCCCATACTCACTTGTCTATGGTGTCAAATCCATCTTTCCAATCGAAGTCAAAATCCCCTCACTTCAAATATCTTTGAAGAATTTGATCACTAACGAAGACAACCAGGTTGTACAACTTGTTCAGTTGGAATTCTTGGATGAAAAGTGGGTCAAAGCCTACAACCATCTTCAAGCCTATCAACATTGTCTCCAGATAAGCTAAATAAGAAGATCTTCCCTCATCAATTCAATGTTGGTGACTTAGTCCTCAAGGAAAATTAGCGGAATCAGCAAGATCGAGATAAGAAGGGTAAGTTTAAAGATAATTGGTTAGGCCCTTATGTCATCACCATCAAATATGGTTATGGAGCATACAGGCTGTCTAAACCTTAAGGAGAGTCCCTAGAAGAGCCCATCAACATCATGCATCTGAAGAAATTCTATACTTAGGTCAGTCGGGGTATCCTTCCTAGTAAAATAGCAAAAATACAAAAAAAAGTAATTTTTTTTATCAAAATCCAAAAAATCAAAAATCAAAAAATCAAAAAAATAGTAAAGAGAAATAATTTTCCCTATGGTGAAAACCACCCCTGCATGGTGCCTTGGATACATACGATTGGTGAAAACCTGGCAACAAGCGCCTTTTGTATAGGGCTTAATCATTATCTACCTCATGTCCTAGTTACTTTATGCTTTATCCATCCAAATCTCAATATCTATATCCTCTTATCGATCCTATCCTCCCATCCGCTTGCATCCCCTGGTCACTTGGTATATTTTGGATTGAGCATTGGACAAACATCATCCGCTATCCAACATCCTGAGCTTTTATCCCAATTTGAGCTTGTGTGTTTCCTCGACACTTTGGTCATTTCCATCTAGGATCATTCAACGTGTCTGTCTCCATCTAAATCCCATCCCATCTTTGGCGAACTATGTTGCCCCTGCGCTTTCACGTGGGCAAGGCCGATCAGTTGATCTGCCCTCAAGGTTTCTATTTTTGTTGTCCTTTTTTTTGTCTACCCATCTTTGGCGAACTACGTTGCCCCTGCGCTTTCACTTAGGCAAGGTCGATCATTTGATCCACCCCAGGGCTTTGCTTTGTCTGTCATTTTTGTCTTCTCATCTTTGGTGAAGTACGTTTCCCCTGCGCTTTCATGTAGGCAAGGCTGAACACTTGATCCGCCCCTGGGGCACTTTTTCCTTCACCATCCATCACTATTTTCCACTTTTCGATCTTATCCATCGTTGGTCTTTCAAACTAAGTTGCCCCTATGCTTGCATGTAGGCAAGGTTGATCATTTGATCTATCCTTGAGGCTTTTCCTTTGTTTTCTTTTGTGGTTAGTCCATCTTATCATTGTCCTCCATCATTTTTCTTCATTGTCCTCTTTCCACTTTTATCATAGTCTTTTCCTAAACTACAAGGGCTCTACGCTTTCACATAGGATCTCTGATCAACCCCTGAGCCCCTAGTTCTTTAGGTTGTGCCAGTCTTGTGTCTTGTTGTCAGGGTATGTCCTTATCTCATTGATACCTCACAAATAGGATCCATTTGTGTCACAAGATTTAATCAGTTTTCGAATATCCTACGTCATTGTCAATCTTTTAGTTTAGCATCCATCTTTGGTCTGAACAAGATGTATCCTTCCTAATAGACCACATCAACCCCATCCATCATCTTGATCCTATGACAAAGGATGTTTTGAAATTGATTGCAATCTTTTGATGCTTTTGGTTTTTGTTCATGTCATTTGAGCTCCCTATCATCACTTGTCAAGGCCGCCATAATTTCTCATATTATGATGTGTTTTGACTAGTTTACATAGGGTCATATCTTGATTTTTATTTTGTTTTCTATTTTCCTAGTTGTCCCACATAGTACGCACCAAGACCCCTGAGGTCTTACGTTACGCTGGGACATCCTTCTATGCTTGTGGTTATCCCAATACCTAGCCCAACCAAAGTCATCGCAACTTTGGGGTATTGGGATAGACATCTTGTTTGTTGTGTTTGTTTATTCATTAGACATTAATCCACCTTGGTCCATATACCATGGTACCTGGTGTCTTGTGCTATAGAAAAAATCAGTGCTTTGAAGATGGTAACTTGCATTAGGATTACATTTCATTTTCTCCTCCATTGAATTCTTGTATCCTTCACCCCTTCCTTTCCCTTGAATTAGGATTTTGTATTGTGCAAATAGTGATCCCCTCCACTTTCCCCTTTCTTCTTAGAAGTCCTCTGGCTCTTGATAGGTGCGGTCATCACCCATCGCCTTCTTTGCTCATTATGTAGGCCCTTATTTGCATTTAGGATCACATGGAATTTTACTTAATATAATCCTCATTCTAGGTTCATTAAATAGAATTACATAATCATTTTAAGTTGTGTAGGTTAATTTTAATTAATTATCCTCTACATCTTAAAAAATCATCTAATCAACATCTTCATTTTATTTCATATCATTAGGTTTATTACCACATCAAACATCATGCATATCATAATAAATCATCCACAATAGAAATAATCATAACATCCATAACATCATATCCATTAGACAACATACATCTATAAATAACCATCCCATCTTGCATATCATATTATCCACATAGAAATAATCATAAATATCATTCATCACATCATGCATCATAGAGATTAGACATCATGCATATCACAATAATCATCCATATAGAAATACTCATACTTCATCCATACATCCTGCATCATACACATTAGGCACAAACATAATCATTATGCATCATAATCATAAATCCATATAGGCATATTCATAGATCACATCATCCATCATAAAGCCATAAACATACACATATGCATAAATAAATCATCCATCACATAGTATCAATAAGGGCTCTCACATATCATATCAAAAATCACCAAAAATACAATATCCATCATGAAGTCCATAATAATGTCCATCATATACATCACAAAACATATCCATCATATGCCATCAAAAATAAAGTACGAGTACAATGCTTTGACTCTGCTATGGTATTTTCTACTCGGTATTATCTCCCATCCTACACTTGTCAATAGCCAGGATCATGTCCCTATAATCCTGTGAACCATGAACTACCCGCATCTGATCTCTGTGGAGACTCTGATACTGGCCCACTACGTAGTGGTGTCTCCCTCATACTACTATACCCTCGGGTGTGTGTGCCTATTGACTGGGATGGCACCAACATCTATGGTGGTGCCCAAACATATGGAGGTACCCACTGTGCTGGATCTGACACTAAAGGAATAGTAGGTGCACATGTAGTAGCTCACCTCTCTCATGTACTCCTCTTGCTCTCCAATCTGTTGTTTGGATGAGTCTTACTCCATCTTGTATTTGTCCTAGTATCCATAGATGGATCTCCTCTCCTATGCCCAAGCACCCCACGCTAATCGTAGCTGCTCAATCTTTGATCCCATCTATGACACCTGCTCCAAGGCTCTGTCCCTCTCCTCCTACATCACCTATAACTATGCCTACAATACTTGACCCCCCTCCCCTAGCCCACCACCCTATGATGCCTATACCTATGCCACGGTTGCATCTCTCCCCCCTACAAAACTTGCACTTGTGAATATAAAGCATCCCTCTCGGCCTCCATCGCTTGTACTCACGCCCTCATCATATCCTCCCTCTCCTGCATCAACCCCATATCTCCCACTATCTCCTTTGCCACCTCCATCCTATCATGAAACTCATCCCTCTCTTGCCTCAACTCCCTCCACTCTCTCAACAATCCCTCCATCTGCCTCCTCAGGTCCTCCATGTCCCTATCTGCCTCTGCCAAGGCCTTTGGTGATATCTGCTCTACTCCTCCCCCAACCTCTCATTGAACCCCTGCCTATAGTATAGTCACGGTAGCCTCTAATCTATCCCTCTAATTGAGTCAAATTAGCCTGTAGTCTACCCACCTTTGCTCGTAACTCCTCTATCTCTTCCCACAACCTCTCTCCATCTCTTTATATTGCTATCTCATGCCGCGGTATCACATCAACCACTGCCCAAAAATCTCTCTCACTGTCTGCTAGCTATGCACATAGCCCAAGCACCTCTTCCTCCAGTCTTCTCCTCGTCGCCTCTGACTCTCTTAACCTCTTCTCAGCACCATATAATCTCGCCTCTTCTCCTCTCATTGATGTGAAAAGATCCTCTACTACTGGTGGCATCATCGATAAAGGATGAATATCATGTACCTCTGTGTCCATGTCCTCTACTCCTCCATCATCCCCTATATCCATCGCCTCAGCCTCATCCCCCTCCCCCACCACCTCTGCATCATGTCTCTCCTCCTCGGGATCAACTTGCACCCTCCATCTCCTCCTCCTCCTCTTGCCTGCTCTATGTTTCCCTCCAGCCTAATCTACCCCTATCCTCTCTCCTGTTGCTCTATCTACCTCTGGCTCGGCTTTGGCCGCCGCTAGCACTTTGCTCCCCCTACCTTAGGCTCTCGCTACTAATCTCTACTTGCTCTAGCCTCCCCTGGCTACTCTCCTCCTACTCAAGCTTCCCTGAATCCTCTCCTCCATTGCCCTTTAGCCCCACTCACCTCTGGATCTCTCCTTGAACTCGTACCTCCCCCCTCCTTCTAGTTTGGCCTCGTCCTCTGATCTGAATCCTAATGCCCCCATAATCGGCACCTTTGGTGTAATCCATGCAATTCAGTGTCATGCAAATCATGTTGCATATCTCACAATGATCCCTACATCTAATAATCCCTCGACCCTCCCTGGGTACTCTACTAACTCTCGCACCAATGTCACCTAGTGCTCCCATGCAAACTCTGCTGGAATCACATCCCCCCATGGTCACTCCTATGTGATCCGTCTAAACATCTCAGGGTCACTTGGAATATCCTACACTAGCCCATACTACCTCATCACCCGATCTAGCCTGTGTGACTCTACTGTTTGTGGCTCTCTCCCAACTATGTAGCAGCGATTTATGAAATATCCCTTATGCCTTCCCTCCTCCTTCCTCCATACCCTAAATATTCATTTCATATACGGCCTCCACACTATGTCCTCCTCCTCTAGATCATCAAAAAACCTCCATCTATCTATATCTCTTGCCCCCTGATATCGAAAAACCCACTCATACTCTGCACCATACGACCAGGTCACCAAAAATATCATATCCTCATGCCCTTCTCACATCACATCTGGTCTGGCCACACTAATATGCTCCTAGGCCCACACCTATAGTAATGTCACACGACACACGCTGATCGCTCCTCGATAATAGATTACATGCATGGACCCCATGCGAACTGTCCATCCCTCCCCTCGATGATATGTCAGATAACCTCCATGTAGCCAAGGTTGTAGAATCTCCCACTCCTATCTTGAATGAGTATCCCGCTAATCAACCCACAAAAGTACAACGAAAGTGGTGGTACTCTCATCCCCAAGCATCTATCCATGTCCAAAGCATTCTTCACTATCGACAGGTCCTCTTGACCGAACATGACCCATATGGTATGATCTAGCACCTCTCCCAATGATCTCATCTCGCTCACCATCCGCCTTGCTATATGCAATCTCAAAATCTGCCAAACATCCTCCAGCGTGACTGTCATCTCTGCTATCAGGAGATGGAATATTGACATCACTGAATCCCAGCACTTGATCAGGGCTATCAGCATCGCTTGATGTGCCCTGATGGATGGATACCCTAAGAGATGTAGCATCCCTGATTGTGCCAAAAAATGATGGTCTGCTTCGGTCATCGCTTGTTGTGTTGCTACGAGCACCTCAGACCTCTTCTCATGCATCTGCAAGCTATCGAACCTCTGCAGCCAAACCACACAACCTGTCAGTTGCCACACCATTCCCTCTATTTATTTCCTGGCCCGGGGTTCCTATTCACACTAATTGTTCCTAACAATCTTCCCTAGGATACATTTCCTCAGTTCTCACCCTTTTCTTTCTTTTTCACACCCTTGGCGTATCATTTTCTAGGCGCCGCCGCCCATCGAGTGGGGCCACCCTTTTTTTGGGGCGGGGCCGCCCCTTCTCAGGGTGCCACTGCTTGTCGGGTGAGGCCACCCCTTCTCGAGGTGTTGTCGCCCGTCGAGTGGGGCCACCCCTTCCTGGGGCACGGCCACCCAACGGGGGCGTGGTTGTCCCTGTCTAGGGCGGGGCCATCCTTGTCTAGGGTAGGGCTACCCTTGTCCGAGGTGGAGCCAACCCTCTATGGGGCGCAACTGCCCTCCATGGGGCGCGATCGCCCTTCTTCAGATGGGGCTATCCATTTTTGGGGTGTGATCGCCCCCATGTGGGGAAAAATCGTAAAGAATTGTCATCTACACCATCTTTTTTTCTTCTTTCTATCCACCCATTTCCCTTACCTGTCCTTATTGGACATTTCTCCCCACTCGCCCAACAAAATTAAATTTTGTCTCCTACCCATTTTCATAATGAACCCCAAAACCAAAACCCATGTTTTCAAAAATGCATTAACCTTAAAAATACATCCAAAAATGTGAAAATAACAAAGGGGGGTTTTCAGCCTAACCTGGCATGGGATGACGTGCTCAACGTAGAAACTCCACACCTCATCCATGCGGTGGATGATGTCGTCATAATAATCATCTGGCATCGTCTCTTTCCTTCTTCTTCCTCTTCTCTCCTCTCCTCTCTCTCTCAACTAACGGCTATCCAAATGATGAATAGTAATTCTAAAATTCATATTTATAACCCTTCCCTCCTTTCTACCTTTTAAAATAGAGGGTATTTTTCCCTTTATTTAACTTTTTTCTCCTTCGATTAATCCTCCAACTTCTCGGGGCTGCCATTTGCGCCCTGTGTGTCCGTTTGACTTCGTTCAAAAGCCATTCTTCATGGTTTTTTGAGCTCTTTCCAGTGGTACCCTCATTTTCTTCATATCAAGAAGTCGACTGAGACCCCTTTTTTCTTCCCCTACCGCCCTCTCGAGGGGGCATACCCTATCGAATCCTTTCATACCTTCTCCTTGATAATTTTCCTATATGATCGGGGAAGGACCTTTCATTCCCCTCCGTTTGAGCAACTCACACAACCTCTCCCGTGTTGGGGCATCATTTTCTAGTCCCTTCCTCTACAAAGTCCTCTGCATTTATTTTTCTTTGAAACACTGTCATTCTAACAATATTTCAAAGAGGGGAAAAATTTAGACACCTAAATTTGACCACTTCCAAATGGTCATAATCCCATCATTTATTCATTTAATCCATCTATATTAATTAAATGACACATTTAATTAATATCATCCCCTTTCCCTAAGGTTCCCAAAAAGTATTTAATTAAATACTTTATCCTTTACCATTTCCTCTCTAAATTAAATAAATCAATCAATTTATTTAATTTAGTCAATTATCCTTTTCAATTTTTAGTTCATTCTTTCTCTCTCCTTGTCCCATCCTCCATAATCCTTTCACTAATCTGGTTTAATCTAATTAATCCTTCATTAAGATGTGCATATTCTTAATTAGGATTAATGTCACATCCTTCAAATCTAGCCACTTGCCTCTAATCATCATTAATTAGCCTAATCACCTATTTTCACAATCCTAATACTAATCACTTACCCTTTCTAGCATGTCCTTAAGTCAACCCTCTTGGTACTTACTTTTTTTGGGTTGACCTCTTCCCCATGACCTCTCAAAGGTCACATTGTACCCATGAGACAAGGACCCCTTTTAGGGGGAGTCTTCTCTTATCCATTGGTTTCTTCCAAAAAGTGAATTAAAAATTCACTTTTATTTCTCCAATCCCCATGGTGACAAGGGTGGACTTTCTAAAAGTCTTCATTTATCACTTTCAACCCCATATGGGGCCAAGGAATACCTTTTTAAGGAAATACTCTCCCATCCCAAGGTACTTGCAAGTACCTTGGGACCACATGGCCTTTTCCATGTCACTTGTACCCTTGCCATCTCACCTTGTCCTTTGGACACTTCAACCGCCACATGGCAAGATGTGAGGGCTTGTGAGTTATCAACTCACTATAGCCCTCCATCTTGTCCATGGTGGCTCAATCTTGACCGTTGAATCTTCTAGAGAATTCAACTTCTTCTATAAATACCCCCATCTACCTTCATTAAAGGATCTTACAATTTATGAGCATCTAGATCTTAAAACTTGTGATTTTTGTGCATTCAAGCCTTTTAGTCATTTATTACAGCATCTTATCACTTTTATTTGCATCTTAGCCTCTATTATTGCATCCACCTACCTCCATTAATCTTTCAACCACCTTCATTGCAAGCATTTCATCCAAGGATCACACATCAACAATATCTTCAAGGGCCAACCAAGGATCAACTCAACACAAGGTATAATTTGCTGTTTACTTTATCTTTATTTTGTGAGTTAATGTAGCCCAATCTTGAGGTGTTGGGTGTTATTTGCTTCTCTTGCATTTCAATTGGTTTTGCATTTTTAGACTAGAAGATTTATCCTAATCATAGACACCAACCTCAGTTTGCACCTCAAATTAAAAACTTTCATAGATATTTTGTTCAAGACCCTTACCTAGGATCATACATCTTGATCGCTTGAGACTACATTGTAATTCCATTTTTGATAATTGAGGGTTGCTAGAAAGTTCATACAAATACTTGGAGTCATCCTCATGTAGCTATCTCATGCTAGATAAAAATTGATCCTATGTGGTTAATGAGAAATTTTCATACACATGCATCTCTTAAAACTCTTGTTCATATCCATTCGAGTGCTGTAAACCTGTCATACTACCATTTGCTCCATTACTTAAGAAAATTGATTCACTAGAATTCATAATAGCCTGACCCATATTTAGCTCAGGATCCTAACTACAAACCCTATTTTCAATAACATACCATGCATCAAAGAATACTTCCAATTCAGGCTCAGTAATCTATTGTGATTTACTCCTCAAATCATTATTCAACTCAAAGAAGAATGTTTCAAAAGATGGCACAAAGAACTCAAAATTAACAAAATTAGCAATCGAGAATTCATGTGTATCATCAATCAATGGTTGTGCTGAATGTAATGTGAGAGGTTCATTACAATCTAAAAATTTATCATTACAATAGAAACAAGCTTCATCATCCTTTTCTTCCTCAATACATTCCTTATTCAAAATGATCATGTCCATTTTTGCTACAAAACCAACAAATTCCATCTTTGTTTCATAGAGGAAATTAGGAACAACTAGGACATGATCCTGTTGGTTAACACCATATATTTCATCATTTTTAATACCAAATTTAGGCCCAGGGTGTTGAATACAAACATTCTTATCTTCAAACACCTCATCATTCACAACATTGGCATAGTTAATATCTGACATAACTAAATTGCATCCCCAATATCCTACACATGGGATTTGTTGTTTGACTTGTAAGGGAAAAACCTCATGAGCATCACTATTGTTACATCCTTCAGGAAAAGAAGAGTCTCCTAGGTTATTCTCATAAAAAGACTCATATTATTTAGAGAGATAATAAAAAACTTCACTCTCCCTATGGTCATCATCAGAAGGAAATTCATTATCACATGTACTGTACTTAGAATGTTCATTAGGAATGTCCACACTCTCATTTTCAGTATTTTGATTAATAATTTTTAAGGACACATCAACCACACTCATAGATGTACAAATTCCATCATTTGATAGATGTTCACTTTATGAAATATCCTTTTCCATTATTTGGATTGATCTTTGATCCTTTTCAATAAGACAACCACCAATATCATTTTGAGGCCTCATCCTTTGTATATAATCATACTTAGCCTCCTCGACAATCTTGGTCCAATCTATATTTGATCAAAGTCGAGGCTTCAATTATTTTGGTAAAGTACTAAGCCTCGACTCATAAATTTCAAATAATAGGTCAATACATACTAAGTCTTCAGGTCTCAACCTTGTAGGGATTACTAACAAGATATCCAAAAACCTTGTTAATAATTCATATGGTGATTCTCCCTCATGCTTTGTCATGTTAGACAGTCTTCAAACAAAAATTATATGATCATCATTACTTAAATTTTGTTGAGGTTCATCTTGAATTTATCCTTGGTTAATATGTTGTGAGGTTGAACAAGTTAAGGCATGAAAAATATCATCACGTTGACCGTCTCTTTCATCCTCATGAATTTAATTTACATGGTGTGTGTTAGGACAACAAACACTTGCAGCCATATATCCCTTCATCATTGAATATCTCATGTTATTTCCAATGTCCATGGCGAATTGATATGCATGATGAAATGTTAAGGGATCCTTATCTCTTAACAAATAACTCATATCTTCATCAAATGCACCCAAATAAACAACCAAACACTCGTCATCACTTGGTCTCATAGTTTTAGGAATACCCCCAATTGCCTTTGCAAATATGAGATGAAAGCTCAGACCAACTCATTTTCACCCTTTTGAATTTCCATGAGTTTTTTACTTACTAAACTCAGATTAATACTTTCACGAAACTGTTATATAAATGCTACCATGAATTCATTCCATGAAGAAATTTTTGGGAATAGGATTCCATTTAATTGCAATCCTAAACATATTTCATGTATCTCCTAAATCCCGGAAAGTGCTCACCAACACTAGGATTAGAAAGAGATTAAATTCAAATGAAATTAACATGTAACATGACATTTGTAATTATTCCTAAATAATAGGAACATGTGGGGATGTCCAAGATGAGTTCCCAAATAATATGAGCACATGGGGCACTCTCATGGAAGGTGGAATCTACCTTCCTTCAACTAACTGTTTGGAGGATTGAAAACACTTTAGTAATTCATGTTTTGTTCCTACAAAATAGGGATTGATATTTACATGAGTAGAGTGGCACTATTAGTTTATTATTAGTGTAATATCAGTTCAGTTCAGTTCAATTCAGTTCACTACAATGCAGTTTAGTTTAGTTTAGTTTAGTTTAGTTCAATTATGGTTCAATTATCTTCAGTTGCATGTAGTTATTTTGAGTTGCATGGTAGTTATTTTGAGTTGCATGATAGTTGAATTGAGTTTCATGCTAGTTGACTTGAGTTGCATGTAGTTATTTTGAGTTGCTTGCTAGTTGACTTGAGTTGCATGTTAGTTGACTTGAGTTGCATGACTAATGAGTTTAGTTGCATGACAAGTAATAGGTGGATACTTCCAGTTAATTGGGGATGATAAATCATACATGATGTTTGCATGAATTGGTGGAGATATATGTTTTAGTTAACTAAGATTGACTTGGGTCCACCTTGGGTGCCCAAGTTGGAATCTTTGAGTTAACACCTTTTGCATGAGAAGATATTTACAAGGATCAATTAAGTGGGACCATTCTTGGGCACCAACTTTGAGGTAATGCAAGTGTAAGATATTTTATTGACCAACGATCAGTTAAGTGTTTAGTTTGGGGCACCTAAATTAAGGAGACTTTGGTTTTGACTTCATGTTATAGTGTGGAACTCTACTTGCACAATCTAGACATGGTTTTTTGTGAGGAGCTTTATGCTCTTGTATTTGATCTCTTATGAGTTTACATGATCATTAATTTTCTATTTATTGCAGAAATTGCATCAAAGTTTTAAGGAAGGTTAGCAAGTGGAGCTTGTGCATGTGTGAGGGTTTGAAGCATGGCATGGGATGTGTGGATTCATGCCTAGTCACATGGAATGCATGGATAGCTTGTGATTCAGAAGTGTATGAGAGTTCTATGAGATTTTATTTTAGGTTGTGAAGAAGGATTGTTGAAGGAAAAGAAGCATATCAATCAAGGATTACTACAGTATTATTGTAATCTTGTTCTAAGGTCAAAATAATACAAGCACTATTGATTTTGGTGGAGTTTTTTCTTGAAAGAGTTTCTCTACGTATATGTTGTGTCACTTCTATCTTCTTGTCTCATTCTTCTACAATCTTTTGTCTCTTTCTACAATTGGTAAAATTGATTTATACAGAATAATCATACACAAAGAATTGATCTAAACATATTATTCACAAAGAATTGTGACAATGAACACTAAATTAAATCTACAATCACATAGGTTTACAAGTTTTAAGATAAAATTTCACCTTCATTTTCAACATTTGGTATCAAAGCTAATGGTTTGGTAGAGTTTGGGACACCTTTCTCTTAAAATTTTGAATGCTTTTTGGCTATAGTGGGAGCTTTTACTATTGTGATATTACAGATTTGTGAAAGAAGTGTGTTTTAATATTCTTGGTTTAGAGATTATGGTCATGCTTGACCTTTTGGGAGTTGTGTCATTAACAATAGATTCTTTGATTGTGTTGAGGCCATTGATGTTCTTCATTTAGGAGATGGTTATCATGATGTCATGGATAGCTTGGTTACATATTTCAGTGTGAGTTTTTGACAGTGATGGTTTGATTTTTTTCTTGTTGCCATGTATATCTTGGTATCATAGTTCAATGGAAAATTTGGTAGGATATGGTTATCTTCATGTAATTTGAAGAGGTTTTAACATCTTGTTTCATGGAGGACCCTTAGAGTCTTTGGTAAAGGTGTTATTGTTCTTCCTTTGGAGATGATGTAGATCCTTTTGGTTTTGAGTATTAATCATTTTCTTGGAGCTACATGATTATGCAGGTTGCATTTGAAGTTGGCACAAATTGATTGGTGGGTGCTCATGGATACTAAAGAGACTTGGGTTAGGCTGGATATTTCTTATGTTAAGAGATATGTGTTGGAATGGTTACTTGTTACAAAAAAATTCAACAGTAAAGACTGAAGAGCCTACACTTGGAAATGGATGTGAGTCCATCATAGACCTGATGAGAATGTTGTCTTTATTGAAAGCCTATATTGTTTGGTGTTGTATGCATAGGACAATCTTGTATCCCACTCTTGGTCTACTCAACACGTAAATTATCTAAGAGGTGTTGCCCGCCTGATTATTAGACGCATTATTTATATGTATCTTGACTTCTCTTATGCATTAGTCTTGAAAATTGAGTTCTAAGGGATTATTGAGAAGTAGATGCATGATTTTATGTATTTCCATTGTTCTCCTTGCAATCTTGAACTTGAGTTAGTTCTGAGGATTTGGGTAGGAGAGGTATGGGAGATAGTTAGTGGCTTTGGGCATATTTCCTTTTGTTGTGGGAATGTTTGGCTAAGTTTGATCTACTTTCTATGA
Organism: Sequoiadendron giganteum; assembly: GCA_007115665.2. Lineage (NCBI taxonomy): Eukaryota > Viridiplantae > Streptophyta > Pinopsida > Cupressales > Cupressaceae > Sequoiadendron > Sequoiadendron giganteum. Next base: position 208,841,950 of record CM021107.1, read on the forward strand.
GAGGTTTACATCTATGTTTTGTCATGTTTCATTATAAGTTGAATGATTAGATGCAGGGATAAATTTAAGAAACCCCCCCCTTGGCGAAGGTGTAAAATCCTGGCGAATCCTTCCTTATTTTTTGAAAAAACTATTAATTTTCCTGGCGAATCTATACACATTATTAAAAAAAGTTATAAAATCCTGGAAAATCTTAATGAATAATTGGTAAAAATAATAATGATACTGGAAAATCCTAGCGAATAATCACTAAAAAGATTAATTACAATGGCTAATCTCTCCTTTAAAATTTTGCATAGTTGATCGGCGCAGTTCCCCCATATATTTTTGGTTTTTGTAAAATTGAAGTAGGGGCCCGGGGGCGGTAGCCACCGGTAGGGTCAAGGGGCAGTGCCCCTTGCGGGGGTCAAGGGGTTAGAGCCCCCTTGTGGGGGTCGAGGGGGCAATGCCCCCTCGCGGGGTCTGGAGACAGCGGCCCCGACACGCTCCTGTCACGATATAGGTGGGGTCGAGGGGCAGTGCCCCTCACCACCAAGCATAAATTCATTATTGAAAATGCATTGGAGCACACAAAGATTAAGAATTTTTTCAAAATATCACTTTAAAAATAAGACTGAATGAAAATTGAAAAAGTTACCATCGATTAGCTATTTAATCAGATGGCTGTGATTTAAATTCGTGGCCTAATACACATGTGGACTAAATGAAAACTAAAAAACTTACCATCGATTAGCTATTTAATCGGATGGCTCTGAGTTAATTCTGCGGCCTAATACGTACGTGTCTTTTAAAAGGCTTATTGAGGCCCGAAATTTGTTTTGGACCACACGATTAGATTTAATCGTGTGGCCCAAAACAAATTTCGAGCCTCAGCAAGCCTTTGAAAAGGCACATGCATATTAGGTCACGGAATCAAATCACAACCATCTGATTAAAAATCTAATCAATGGCAATAGATAAAATGCATATTCAAGGCTAAGCTACTAAAGTATCCCTAAAATTAAATAGTATTTTATTATTAGTGGCTATATTACCCCAAAATTGATCGGAGGAATATAATATTACTGGCGAATATAATTAATATTTTTAATTATGGTATAAACTACCGGCGAATAATTTCCAATGACGCATCATTTTTATGGCGAATTAATCGAGACAAAATATTTTTTTTGTAAAAACCTGGTGATTCAGTCTCCTTTTTAGCTTGCACTATTCACCAATTTTGGAGGTCCCGATTTCTATTATTCGCCAATTGGCGAAGATTCACCACTAAAGTTTTCCCTGGTTAGATGTTTATATCCTTTCAATTTGGGAGTGTTGAAGGAGATCTTGCTTTACATATTTTGGTACATGTTAGTGTGGTATAAGGACATGGTTTGATTTGCAGTTTCTCTCTTTCTAGGTATATTGTCTTCTTCTTGAAGGTTCTTATGTTTATGGAGTTGAGGTTCATGAATGGAGTTATGTGTTGTTGTTTGTACTTCATTGTTTTTTCGCAATAGTTTGGTAGCTCCTTGATCTCTTTCTTCATTGGTTGGAGGACTTGGGAGAGTTATTTGGATTGGTAATGAGAGATGTATTTTGCATATCATTGTATGCTTCTTTGACACTATGATAAAGGAGTTAGCCACATCCTCTATGTGAAGTGCTATAGGAGGACTTGTTAATGTTGTGATCTTATTTTCAAATTTGATATTACTTGTGCAGTGGGAGTTCCAAAAGGTATATGTGTTTTGTATGAGAGGGGCACCTCTGTTGGAATGGTTACACTTTACCACAGTGAGTTACTAAAGAGGTTTTTTATTGCATGTCTATGTGTGTTATTACCTTGAAGTCTTATTTTGCAGGATGGTGGATATACAAGGACTTGTTTGAAGATTTGGGTTTAGAACATACTGGCAAGTATGAAAACTAGTCTCTAGCATCTTATTTTAGAGATTGAACAAAGAATTTCATGACGACGTCTTCATGTTTTATTTCATAATCCCTCATCAGATCCATAAATATATGCAGATGTCTGTAAGTTGATTCAAAACCTTGCCCTATGAATTTTGGAAAATGTTCCTTGATATTACTTGGAACAAGGTTTGGAAAACCCTAAATACTACTAAAATTCAATGTCCTATATCTCCCATTAGAGAATTTCCTTTGATGACATGATAAATAATGCATTCCCTGCATGTTTTTACTTGAAATTCCACAAGGAGATACAAGGGATTGATACACTTTCTTGTATCCCTATTCAACCCTCAAATAGAAACTTCACAATTGATCATTTACTACCTCATTTCTTGCTTTGATCATGACCTTTAAAGTACATAACTCAAACAAATCTATACCATAGTCCTCCTATCAGGTAGATTTAAAAAATAAGCATACTTCTTCATCATAATACAAATATTTCAAATTACACCTTAGAATTATGTGAAATTACCACTACCATTTCCCTTTATTAGTGCCCTAACCACTTAATAACAATTTTTTTTTGCAAGCCACTCAACATGATTTTCACACAAATTTATGCTACTTGAAAACAAAAATAGGGGAAGTACCTGGATACACTGCAACTGCTTTGAATTATGATTATGACTTGAAAATTTTACAGATTTGAAGCTTTCATCAGGTTCTTTGCATAGTCACCACCTCCTTTTACAAAGGAGCGAACTTCACCAAGATGAAATTTTGTTCAAAATTAATTTCACTTTAAGCTTCCTTGATCAACACAGTCACATGTGAATCCTTCATACCTTCTGCACCACAACCCTTTCTAGGTTTTGAGTACTCAAAATCTGACCCAGATGTTCAGATTTAGTAAGCTCTTTTACTCTATCAAGTTAATACTGGAGTCCATTGAAATTTTCTCTCTAACTTTCTATCAGGGTATTTTATTGTGTGAACTCAAACCTACCTTATTCTTTCTTCAACAAATTTTTCATTCTACTTCACTAGATTTTTCCCAAATAATACATTTTGGTTCAGATAATTCAGAGTCATCACCCACATCTAGTGAGAAATTGTGAAAATATATATGGAATTGTGATAGGTCTTAATAATATTTGCAAGTTTCAAAGGAAACACAAAAAATTATTGTAAAATTTTGGAGGATTGAATCACTAACAAAAATCTAGGATTGAAAATATATTCTCTAGAAAATATCCAACTCTTTAATAGGACATTCTTAAACCCAATTTCTAAGTGCATTCCCTAGTAGAGTCGCCAATTTATTGGTTCCTAAATCTGCAATCCACTTGAATCCTAAAGGGTTTCCAGACATTATGGTTAGATTCAAGGAGAGATTTGGCCAATGAATGGGAGATTGAATAAAAACCCTTTCTCCATTGTACTTCGAGCTCTATGAAACCCAAGAGGGTGATACCAATCAGTGTACAAATGGATACTTGTGTTTCAAAGTATCAAATACACTATAAAAAAATGATTCTCCTCAAATTATTTAATAAACACAATACCTTACAGACTTGGCTGACCTTCATGGCAGTGTCCAAACTAAACATGAGAGATATAATTCATTAAAGTTGAACACACAAACATACAAAGATTTATAAATAAAATTGATTTCAAGTGATTCATTTTTGAATCAACCAACTAAGTGTAACATGAATACATCACTTAGATCAGTATCTCATCCTTGGAATGGAGTCAATTCCAATACCTACACAACCTGATAACAACTTCATACATGACATCAACTAAGCTTTGAAAATATTGCATTACAATATTTCAACATAATAATCTCAACCATCACTTCTTATCAGAATCCCAAAACCTAATTTGACATAAAGCTGTAGCTCTTCTCAAGAATTTACATTAATTATTTGAATTAATAAGCAAGAATAAAACCACACATCCATGGGAAATTGATAGAGACAAATAAAATAACCCTTGATTATATTATTCATAGCATATGAAATAGGTATATAGGAGAGAAAATGACTATGAACTTGCATTACTCTATACTATATTGTCAGTATTATTATCAGAAATACATATGTATCAACAAACCCAAACCTAAGAAAAAACCCTGAAATACTTTGTATTACAATGTTCTCTGTGATTAATTACAAAGAAACCAACCTCTAAGTACTCTCTTTTAACTAGCCCTAAAATACCATTTATATAGATATGGGAGTGACAAGCATCAGGCCGAAATACAATTTCAATTACATTTGTATTTGTCATACATTTCATTTTAGAAATTCCCCCAAATGGTTATATTTGCTCATTGCAAAATGGGAGGAAAAGAAAAAGACAAAACCCCATAAGGTTTTTTGAAGAAGACCAGGTAACCTTCCAAAAGGCATTGTTCGTTGTTGCAGAAACTCCAAAACTCTTTGTACACATTGATCAAAGAAGATTATCCATCATCACCAAAGGCAAAAACTCACATATTAACCAAAAAAGATATATTTTCCATCGAAGCAACTATGTCCAACACCTCACCTTCATACTAGCCAAAAAGGTTTCCAAGTTAGTGACAAAGAAAAAAACCATATGCTCATTGAAAAGGACAAGTTCGCTGCAGTGGCAATGGTATCATCAAAAACAAAAACAGATTTGGGGCATTACTCTAATTCGCCAGCATCAAATTATGCCCACTAGCTTTGTGTTCTTGCTGAAACTGGAGAAGCTACTACTCCTCCCTTATCAGAATCGTCATATGGCACCAAATTAAGAAGGTAATGACCATACTCTGGATCAGTATCTCCTTCATTACTCAAAGGGTTTTCTGAAACCTCTATGGGAGAGTTGTGCCTCCCCATATAAGCCTTGTGGTACTTATTCTTCTTCTTCGCTTCTCTCACATGCTTAATAGATTTTTTCTTTCTAAACTTGACTAGTTCTTTAGAAACAACCCTATTCCTAAATTATAGGTGCTTTCAATACCTCCCTTCATAGCCTTCCTATAGGCTTTCTTCTTCTTCTCCTTTGGTGCTTTAGGAGCTCTTGGTATCTCAATTTCAGTTTCAAGAGCATTATCTTGGGACTCAAGAAGATTAAGTCTCCTAGACCTCCTAAATGGTTTCCCTGATCCACCAAAATTACTCATCTTGCATGGAATGGGACAAGGACTAGCAAAACTCACTTACAAAAAAGATATCATTGGTCTATACCCCTAGATTTCTTTTGCAAGAAATAATTCTCAAACCCAAACAATACAAACCAACCTAGAATGCAATTGCAAGCAATAAAAATCTTACCACCCTAAGAAAATAAAATGCATAAGCCAAATCATGCACAAGAAAAAAGTGAGTATGCATACTCACTTACTTGGAAAAATCACTTTCACTACCTCTATAATTACTTGTTCCAAACTGGCACGTTCCTTCCTTGGCTCCAAATCAATTGCTTGGCTCTTTGATAATTGCAAATGTTGAGATAAAACTATAGGAAATCCTAATTAAGAAGAGAAATTTGAGCATGCAACCTCTAATGATCAAGAATGGCTTACGTGAGTGAGCTGACAATTAACCTCTCAACTTTGAATCCTGGCCATCAATCGTTTTAGATTGAAAACATAATCAAGGATACTCCTCAAGCATCGCCACTTGCCTTTTCATCCGTACTCGAAAAAAACAATGCCACCCTAAAAAAATGCCATGTAGTTATCCTCATATTTTCCATATCATTCACACTCCATCACTTGTCATAGTAGCACCCTTATATCACACCCAAACTTCTACGACAAGCAATAATACCCCACTAAAAGAAGGAATATTTCCATTTACACCTTATCGATTGTCGCAAAAAGATAACCATACTGCATAAGTGTTTCAAGGAGGAGAAATTTCCAGCGATGCCACAATATGTTCATGACCCATCACTCATCACTATAATTACCATGGAATTGAGAATGCCTTCGACGATTGGAAATCCCAGTGGTAGCATAAGATTCAGACACGTGGTGATCACACTGCTCCATTCAATCCACTTCCTTCGCTCATTGTAGAAACTGTGAAACACTTTGGCGATGGCCTAATACGAAGACAAAATAATATCCATCGCTTATTGCCAAAGAGAAACAGGAAGCCAAAAAATTTCAGCAATGGGCGATACACAAGACCCATGGCCATATCGCTCGTCGCAATAATAAATCATTGGGAATTGCAACTTTCAGTGACACACAATGAATAAAGAGAAAAAAGCTCATTGCTCATCATGGTAATGAGCCCGATAGCGAAAGTAACTTCAGCGATGAGCGATCACTTAAGTGATTGAGAATTTTCTCTTACAAGTAAGGTGTTTTTAAGAGAGGGGGATTCTTAGGGAAACACACGATAAGGTCTTAAAGATTACATAACATTTAAGAAAAGGATGTAAAGGACAAACAAGGCCGATAATTAAAACTTTTAAAATATGGAATATTTCAAGGACCAAGGCTTGCAGAAATATTCAGAGACGGGTGCAAGAAATCCTAACCATATGGGGCCAATTACCCAATAAATATTGATGACTTGGGTCATTTTCAACATGATCGGGAATGGGCCAAGCAAGTCAAAAATAAATTAGAACACTTGCAAGGACGCAAACTTAAGGGTTTTTAGGAAGGGTTCAAAACCCAAGATAGTAATAGTGCACAAAACCTTAACCCCAAAGACATAGATTTTAAACAAAACTTGTAGGATTTTGAGATGGAACATGAAGAAAATGTAGGGGTTCCATCACATTATTCTAATACTAAAATGAAGTGCAAAGATAAAAATTGCACCCTCCCATTTATCAAAATATCCAAGTAACCTCCAAGACACTCATCGAGGAAAGAACTAAAATTATGACATACCTAGGATAGAAACACAAAAGTGCATGTATGGCATGGCAAGATAGAGCTTCTCAATGCCTTTTCGATGCTACAAGAATCACAAAAATTGAAGATTATGGAAAAAATTTATGAGCTCGGCAACTAAAAATAAATATTTGACTTTGAATATTAATAAATATGGCAAAAAAATAAAATTTTGAAAAATAACCTACACCACTGCAAAATTGGAAAAGCCAAATTTTTGGTGATATATTGTTTTAAAAAAATGGCCTCTTGGATTGCAAGTTATGATTGTTTGAAAAAGCAACTTATTAGGCCTTTGAGGAACAAAATTAGGGCCATGGGCTAAAATATTTGGCTCGTGGACCTCCATGTGACCACATTTCATATAAAATTATTTTTAAAATATCCTATCGCTAGTGGTAGTGGCATTGATGAGGTAGAGCCACTTGGGCAGCGACAGGCCACCGATCACACCACCTTGAGCACTAAGCCCCTGAGTAATGACCATGGGTCATGAGTGATAAGTTGCATGACCAGGGGATATTCAAAACCTTGGTCAGTGAACAATTAAATAATTTAAAACCAAAGTTTATAATTAAAAGTCTACAATATTTAATAAAGGCTTTGTACCATGAAATGATGGGGTACCATCCAATTTGACAGAGATGTACTGATGACCCAGTGATTCAACCATGTACAAACAAGTGCTGATGCTAGATCGACACCAAAAATATACGTATAACTATACAAACTGACCAATCCACAAAAAAAATTATATATCCACCTGACACTACGATCCGTACTGTATGACCAAGAATGGATTCGTACGACTGTGCGATCATTTTTTTCTTGATGCTCCAGTCAAAAATGTTGAAAATCGACGAATTGACAACTAATCCTTAGGTTCTCGGGCCTTCTAGACACAACTTTGGGTTCGATTTTGACCCTTGAAAGTGCTCCAAAAAATTAGCTACCCCCCTCAGATCTAGAAAGTGAAACTCTCCTTCAAAACGTTTTAGATTTGTTAAAACATGATGAAAATTGATAAAACAAAAGGAAAACCTGACTTACTTTGATGCCCTGGATTCAATGGTGAGGTCCTTGAAACCCCAACTCACACCCAACAAAAATTTCAGGCCAAGATTGATTCCTCAAATTTAGGAAGAATTCTACAACACTAAAGCTTTGATACAATGTAGGAGTTTATGGTGAACTCCTCAACTACCCAAGATCACTTACAAGACAAAATAACTTCCCAACAAAGAAATGGTAGAAATATCATGCTATGATTATGGATACAAGATTTTTAAATTGAATTGTTAAAAATGTACATATGACGCCTTGCTTATAAAGAAAAAATATGGGATAGGATTAGACAAGATCTTGGCATGTGTCTTAATTTTGTATAATGAGATAACTGCCCCAAAAAATATTAAATGACTTAGGAAACATGCATTAAAGGCCAAAAGATAAGTGACAACTAATGCTTAACTAGAAAGGTTCCCTCCTAGGACCTAAGTGGACTTAACATGTAAATAGGACCTAGATAGGTAAACACCTATTTACACCAACAATAGGGAGGCTCATGGATGTGACACGTGAGAGTAGGGTGGCTAACTTATGACATGTGTAAGAGGTAGGGTGGCTTCACATGCATGATAGATATTCCCACACATGTGTGGGAAATGGGTAGGGTAGTGTTGTGTAGTTTTGCATACACACACCTCTGAAGGTGGGGACCCTCTTTTGGCCCACTCCTGTGGCTTGCCCCCCTCTTTGTGCTTATCTTTGAAAATCTTGGGGTTTTGGTCCTTAGTGCTTGCCTTGATTTGGGGGTGCCTTTGTGTTGGGTTCCTGCTGGTTTTGGGGTCTTGCAGATGTCCTCTTTGGGGTGGTATTCTTTTGCCTTATGTTTTTTGCCTTGTTGTTTTTGTTTGGGTCCTAAGGGTTGGTTTTCTCCCTTAGCTTTCCCTTGTTTTCCTTGTTTTCTTTGTTTTTCCAGAGGCAAAATCGAGATGGAATTGAACTTTGAGCTTTGGTTAAGCTTACTGTTTGGTTCTCGTTCCCGTTCCGGCTCCACTTCCCACCTTCTCATTTTTGTTGTTGCTTTGCCTGTTTTCGTCCTAAGGGTCGCTCTCTCCGCCCTTAGGTTTTCTTCGCTTCCTTTTTTCCTTCGCTTGGTGGAGGCAGAACCAGGATGGATCCGAACTTTGAAATTTTGCTAAGTTCTCAGTTCCATCTTTGTTCCCGTTCCGGCTTCACCTCCCGCATTCTTGTTTTTGTCGTTGTTTCGTTTGTCTTCGGCCTTCAGGTTGGTTCTCCGCCTGTGGGTTTTCTGCGGTTCTCTTTTTGTCATTTTGTCGGGGCTGGGATGGAATTGGGATTTGAACTTTGGCAAAGTTCACAGTTAATTTCCCGTTCCTGTTCCGCCTCTGCTTCCACTGGGGTGGGTTTTCCTCCTGCCTCCACTTGTTTCCCTTGGGTTCCTTTTTTGGTTCCCGTTCCGCCTCCGCTTCCACCGGGGCGGGTTTTGGTTTCCTTTCCCATTCCCGTTGTGCCTTTGCTTCCACCGGGGTGGGTTTTGTTTCACTTGTTTTGCTTCCTTTCCCTCTCCATCTCAGCCTCTGCCGGTTTTGGCTCTTTGTTCCTGTTCTGCTCATGGCTCCACCTTCGCCTATTTTTGCTTCCGTCTCCACTTGGGTTTATGGTTGATTCTCTGACCTTGGGAACTATTTTGGACCTTCTTGGGTTATGATGGTGTGTTTGGCATTAATGGTGTCCCATTTGAATGTAGGTTGGATCGAGCTAGGATTTGCGAGATGTACTTTGAAGATTTGGGCGTGATTTGTGGGTGCAGTCAAGTACACTTTGCGGCTACTATCACAAGACCCACTCCTGCACGCAAGGTCAAGACATTTGGTGTTCATTGATGGCGGGTAGATCTGGTTGGTGGATTCAACCTGGTTTTGTTCAATTTGGGTTGTCCGTTTTCCTGGCTCTGGTTCGATTGGTGGCTTGTGTTCCTCCTGATGTTCACGTGTGTTGTTCGCACGGGTGTTCATTAATGCTGGGCGTGGCTTGAGGATCCATCCCCTGACTTTGTGCGATCCTAGGTCAATCTAATGGGGTCCTTGCTGCATTCATTACTGGATGGCGGGTTATTGTTGACTGTCGGGGCTGATCTGGTTGGTGGCTGACTCTTTCGTATCCCTAGCTCTGTTTCATGCGGGCTTGTTTTTCTATAAGTATGGCACTCTGCCTCATTTGTAAAGGTTGGAATTAGCTAGGTTGGATCCGGATTAGCAGACTAAGTCAGAGGACTTGTAATTAGTAGATTTAGCAGTAGAGTAGCATGGTAGCAGATTAGAAGTTAGTTTTACATTTCAAGCGAGTGTTGTAACAAACCAGAAATGTTGTAAATATGATGATTTAATACGAAGTGCAGACATTATGTTATGACTGGTGCCTCCTCTGCATTGAAAAATCTTGCATGTTTCTTTTTCTATCTTTTAAATCGCTTGGAAATGTTTGGATGCAACTTAAATTTATCTAGTTATGTTTGTGATTTAGTGCTTGGAGTGTTGTAGCAACCCTTGGTTCAAATCTTGCACAACTTCTTGATTGTGGGAATGTTGTGCAAGGTCAACCTGTACCCCATATTCATGTGCTTAGTTCAACTATATATATTCGTTCAGTCTCATTGAATGAATGCCTACAACTTGAAAATATTTAACACCTTAGAAGATTGCACTGTTTTCTACAAGATTGCAGGTATACCTTGATTCGACCAGAAACTAGTTTAAGGGGATTGGTCCATTCCAAAAATTTCATTATTTGAATGATTAATCTTAGAATTAGTGTTAACAATTAGAACTTCTGGAACCCTGATCTTTTGCTGTTTCTTTTATTAAATGGTTAGAAATAGAAATTTGAGCATCGCTATATCTTAAAATCTGATGAGTTTAGAGCTTCCAACATTTTTACATAAGACCCCTTGTGATTACCAACATATTCACATTTTATCATTGAGTTTGTTCTACTGCATTGTCATGACTTGACACCCGTGAGACCTTGGGGTTATCACTTTGTTCACAGAGATCAACCTTTCAAGAGAGATAGGATAAATTTTATTTTGTCTGAGTTGTTGTTGTGCAGAAACACTAAATAATAGGATTGGTGCTAGAAGGAGGGCTTGAACAAGCAAGTTGGAGTGTTTTCTAAATGCCATTTCTCCTGAGAGGCTCAAAAGGAAAACTAGATCCATAACAATAGAAGAAGTGAAGTTCCAGGAATCGCAACCTCCAACTAGGTCAAGAAGTACTAGAAGAAGGGAGGAACCATCATCCAATCCATCATCTCCACCATCTTCACCTCCACCCACTCCATCTTCATCCGGTTCTAAGACTAGTTCCATTCCACAACCCCATCTAGTCATTCATCGACCATTACCACCTCCACCGATGGCTTTCTTGGAAAATAACCCATCACGCCTAACATTCAACAAATACAATGTTATGCCCAAGAACCCTGAGCATTTCTTCTCTAGGTTTCATACGAATGATCCAAATAGGACAACAAAAGAACACATTAGGATATTTCACACATGTCTAAGAGATAGAGGGATTAATCATTAGGATGTTGCATGTAGAATATTCCCCTATTCTCTAGGAGAAGAGGCATTTTATTGGTATAATCACTTACCTGCTACTTCCATCCATAACTGGGCTGAGCTGGAGGCTGCTTTCTTGCTAAAATTGAAGATTCCCATTAGTGATAATGAGCTATACATGCAGTTTACTGGGGTAAAAGGAGAGGTTAATGAACCTACAGGATCATTCAACAATAGGTTCCACCAAGCATACACTAGACTTTAGGCACCTTATGCTATAAATGAGGACACTGCCCTAGAAGTCTACTTCGAAGCCCTTGATAGCCTTACCTCCACATTCCTTAAGTGGAGAAATAATCCACCAACTACCCTGATCTTTGCATACATGGAGGCTGTTAAGGTTAGTACAAACCCGAGACAACACTTTTTTGGACCTCTACCATCTCTGGGACCAGCTGCTCACCCAAGCCAAGTCCAATCTCTCAACCAGGCTTTGATTAATCACATGCCCACCATGAATCGTGTTCCTCAGTTGTCTCTGGTCCCTCACCCGAGTCATTCAATAAACCAAGTCCAACCAATGCTCGGTTATCCCGAGAAAATTGCTAACCATCCCCTCCATTCACAACCACAAGCTAATTTCCCTACATATTTGTAGAACTCAGAAGTTTTGAATCAGTTACTACTGTTCTGGAGGAGTGTCAGGGTATTCCCCAAACACTGTGAATCCAGTCCCTTACAACAATCGTGATAAAGAAAGGTTAGATGAGCTGAACGAACAAGTAAAGAATCTGCACATGGAGGTAACCTACTTGAGGAACTAGAACAATCAACTCCAAGCTAATCATCAGAGCATGCAATCAAATTATAACATATGGTAACACTATGACAAAAATCAGAACTTTGAAAGAGGACAAGGTCCTGGTCAGAACTTTGATAGAAATCAATAAGGTGGACAAGGATTTGAAAGAAGACAACCACCTAGGCAGAATAGGGCATGGAACACTGGGCCTAACAATAGAGGAATTCCCACTCCACTAGATCAACTTTCCAATCCGGAGAAAACTCTAGGTGGGTTATACCTAGTAGAGGCCCCTTTGTTTGGATGGTGTAGGCTTCACAAGACAAGTCAACACTCTGAGCTTGACTACCCTAAATTTCAAACTTATGCTTCCATTTTCCATATGAAATTGAAAACAATTCCACCGGCCAAGAGTTGGTGCCCTCAAATCCCTATGATTCCCTAGTTTTAGTGTTGAATCATACTCCGTTCCCTAGGGATGAGGATAATGAACCAAAGGAAGAATCAAGCAGCCAGAGTGGAGAGGCTAAACAAGTGCTCAATGAAGATGAAATCTCTTAGCTATTTGATGAAGAAATTGAGAATGAAAATGGCCCATTGGATGAAGAAGAAGCCGGTGTTGAGGAGGTGCAAATGTTTCAACAACCTATTAGAAAGTATGATCTGATGAGCAAGCCCCATAGGAATCCATAGGCTGGAGGGCTATTTACTACATCTGCCCCTCCACATAATTTTACTACTCCACCAGATCCACATGCGAGTAACAATCCGTCCCACCCCCAGCTGCCGACACAATACCTCACGAAGGAAGGACAACCAAATGTTTCCAAAGGAAGCATTGCTGATGCAACAAATGATAAGAAAATTGGTCATTCCAAAGATATCCACACCAACATGAATGTGGAACATCAGGGAGAATATGTCATCGAGGAACTCAAAAAAGTAAAGGTGAGTCTTTCTGCTTTCGAATTATTAAGAGTTCCTGAAATCAGAAATGTAGTCCTTGGGCCTTTTAATTCAAGTATAGCAACACTAAGAATAGATACCAATGAGGCAATTGCAAGGCCTCCTATTTCACAAACACCCAAAGGTCCTAGTCCATCACAACCCGGGGATAGGGGTAAAGAAAAAGATAAGAATCAGGTTGCCCAAGCTGACTCACAATTGAGTTTATTCCAAGGAAAAATGGAAAGCCCTCCTTTTATGATTTCCATTCGTATATTTGATAAAAATATGCACAATTGCCTACTGGATTTAGGGGCATCCACAAATTTCATGCCATTTGTTGTCTATAGGGATCATGGTATTACCCCTATAGCTTCTCAAAAGAAATTCACCCAATTAGACAAAACAAAGCTGAACATTGTTGGAGAACTAAACATGATCCCCATGCAAGTTGCCTTAGACCCTAAAGTGCAACAAGTGCTTGATATTCAGGTGGCTGACATCCGAACACCTATGGTTTGATCTTGGGTAGGGATTTCACCAAGGCACTAAATGGATACACATCTACATATCACTCCCATATGTGGCTCCCCAAGAAAGGAGTCCCAAATCAGATCAAAATTGAGAGAGAACCTAGAATGAAGTATGTCATTACTGAGTATCAAAATACTTACAATGAGGTATTGGTAACAAAAGTTAGTATGGGAAATTATGTCCTAGCCTCCCCTGATTCGAACACAGAAGAAATCTTGATGTTACAAAGATCTTCTGGTGAACCCACATCAGAAGCCAACAACTCTGAAGGGCAATATGAACAAAAAGAGGAGCCTAGTGATCAGGAGGAAAGACAACTCAGCTTGTTGGATAACTTCCAAGAGTTTATCCAGAGACATGTAGAAAATCAGGTTTAGCTGGGTAAAAATGTGAACTTTGAAGAATTGCTTCTTCCTAATTGGTGCCGAATCCATGATTCTCCTCATTTCGAACTAGAATGTTTCTTATGTCAAGCTGTAGTTGAGCAGATACAAAGGCACATCAAAACAACCCCAACTGTTGGGTCAAGCATAAAGATCATTCAAAATAGTCAAAAGGGGAAGGATCCAAAACCTCCTGAAGAACCTCCGGGTGACAGTAAGGACATGGGTATCCCAAGAAAATTAGAAGTCAATGACTGCTGAACATTAAGGTTTGATGGATCTAAATCCAAGCAAGGTGCTGGAGCAAGGTTGAAGCTGATCAGTACTAAAGGTAAAACCTACTTTGCTGCTCACAGACTCCAATTCCAATGCACTAACAATGTAGCTGAATGAAGCTCTAGTTCATGGGCTACTAATGGCATTGAGAAAGAAGTTAAAATCCTCCAAGTGTTTGGAGATTCCGAGCTAGTGGTTAGGTAGGTAAGAAAACAATACTCATGTCATGAAAGAAGGATGGCCAATTACAGACACAGAGTCTAGGATATTATTGAAGGATTTGATGCCTTCAACATTCAACTAATACCTCAAAGTAAAAATCAAACTGCTAATTCTCTGGCACAAGCAATGAGTACATTGCAGCCATTATCACTTTCGGCCTTAAATAAGTTCACTATGGAACTTGTTCCAGTGCCCTCAGTGTCTGAAAATATCACCAATTTTTAGGTAATTGAAGATGATAAGAACATTCTTGATTTTATTACTAGTTGTGATGTATTTGCTTCCCAAGTAATTGATGAGGTTGAGTCCCAAGAGGCCGAAATTGACCTAGAAGGAGTCCTCAATTTGAAGACTAACACCATCCCAAGAGGCATGGTGCAATTAGAAAGGATCTTTGATTTGGATAGGATTTAAGATGAAGAGCATAAAATGAAAACGAAATCCTTTGACTGTCAATGTGAAATGTACAACATGAGGCAATATCAAGAATGTCTTTATTGGAAAAGTGTGCACTTTGGAGGAGAGGAAAGGAATTATTGATTCCTTACACATATATCAGGATGTGATAGCATGGATCTATGATGATGGTAAGACATATTACACTTCGGTCTTTACACACATAATTCCCCTCAAGTCAAATGTTAAGCCATTCAGGAAAAGACAAAGACCAATCAATGCTTTATTGGATCCCATCATTCAGAAGGAAGTGCAAAAGTTAATTTTAACACGAATCATATTCCCAGTAAGACATTCAACATGGGTTGCAAACTTGGTCCCAGTTAGGAAGAAATATGGAGAAATCAAACTATGTGTTGATTTTAGGAACCTGAACAGAGCATCAGAAAAGGATAATTATCCAGTCCCTTCACTAGATGAGGTGCTTCAAGTTGTCAATGGATCTTAGATGATGTCCTTCTTGGATGGGTACTCTGGGTACAATTAGGTCATGGTTCAATATGAGGATAGGCACAAAAATTCCTTCACTACAAAATGGAAAACCTTTGCTTACCAAAAAATTCCCTTTGGATTAATCAAATCTAGAGCTACATTCCAAAGAGAAATGGATATTGCCTTCAAGGAAATCATTGGGAAAGTGCATAATCATCTACATGGATGATTTGACAATCATTTCCAAGAAGAGAAGTGATCATGTTGCAAATTTGTGCAAAGTATTCCAGAAATGCAAGGAATTTGGTATTTCACTTAATCCAAAGAAGTGCATATTTGGAGTCATTGAGGGAAAGCTGCTAGGACACGTTATTTCAAAACAAGGTATTTCCATTGATCTCGAATGAGTGGAGGCAATACTAAAAATTCAACCCCCTGCAAGAAAGAAAGAAATGAAGTCATTCTTTAGAAAGATTAACTTTGTCAGGAAATTTATCACTAGATTTGTAGAAATAATCAAGCCTTTAAATGCCATGTTGAAGTCAGAAGCAAAGGTTTAATGGAATACAAAGGCTAAGGAAGCATTTGTAGAAATCAAAAGAGCTATTGCTAAGGCCCCTGTCCTAGTAAGTCTTGATTATGCTAAACCATTCTACATTTATTCATTTGCTTCTGATCACTCCTATGCGGGCTTGTTGACGCAAAGGTCTGATCAAGGTAATGAACATCCCATAGCATTCATGAGTGCACCTTTGAAGGATGCCAAACTAAGGTATCCTAGTGTTGAAAATAAGGCTTATGACTTGATCTGAACTGTGAAGGAGTTTAGGCACTAAATTTTGAGAAACAAAGTCTTTGCTATAGTCCCTAATCCAACAGTTAAGCTGTTGTTGATGCAAAGTGAGTTGGGTGAACGTAGAGCCAAGTGGGTGACTATGCTACAAGAATATGACACTGAAATTCAACCCATGAAGTTGGTAAGAGGATAGGGACTGACCAAGACAATGTCATAAATGGGTCCTGACCTTGTTGCTCAACACTATAATCTTGAAGATGTTTCCCCGAGGAGTTGGTATGATGACATTATCTACTACTTGTTGAATCAGCAATGTCCCAAACACCTTAATTAAGTATAAAGGAGAGATCTACGTTTAAAGAGTGGCAATTTTATGATGAAGGGAGCTGTCCTATACAAGAGAAATCATGAGGGTGTCTGCCTGATATGCCTAGGGAAAGAAGAGGCAGGGAGAGTGATGACTGAATTTCATGCTAAATATGGCACAGGCCATGGTTTAGCACCTTTCATTGAAAATCAGATTATGAGGGCAGGATATTGTTGGCCTACCTTGTTCAAAGACACACATCACCATGTGAGGACTTACCATGTGTGTCAAACTACAACAAGTAGGGAGAGGTGTGGAACTCTCCCACTTCGGCCTATCATAGAGGTAAAACCATTTGCACAATGGGGAATGGACTTCATTGGTCCAATTAACCCATCTTCATTTGCAGGCCACAGGTATATTCTCACCATAACTGATTATTTTAATAGGTGAACTGAAGCTCTTGCATACACACAATGTACGTCAGAAGTAGTAATCAATTTCATGGAATTAGGTATCATTAATCGCTTTGGTTGTCCATTGGCTATGGTTTGTGACAATGGTTTTGCATTTGCATGCTTGAAGTTTTCTAACTAGGCTTATGACCATGGATTTTACCATAGAATTTGCATCCAAGTACTATGCATAGGGGAATGGTTTGGCTAAGTCTTCAAATAAGAACCTTTTGGCAGTCATCCGAAAGCTATTAGTTAAAAACCCCAAGGATTGGCATACCCAACTTAGTTTTTCTCTTTGGGCAGACCGTACTAGACAAAAAACATCTTAAGGAACCTCTCCCTATCACTTAGTGTATGATTTGGAACCTGTCTTCCCCATCTAGTTGAAGATCCCTACCCTACAATTCATCAATGAATACTATGATGGAGAGGACAAATGTGAAGCCCGCTTGACTGAATTGTTGCACCTTGAAGAGAGAAGAGATGAAGCTCTAGAAAACTTTTCCAAAGAGCAGGGTATAGTGAAAAGGTGGTTTGATAGGAGAGCCAAGCTAAAATCCTTTAGAATCTCTGACTTGGTTCTCTACTGGGATAAAGCCCATGTAAAAAGGGGGGAGCATGGAAAATTTGATAAACTTTGGCTCGGGCCTTATCAGATTGTGAAGATCCTGGGAGATAATTCCTTCCATTTGAAAACCATCACTGGAGGAGATATTCCACTGCCTATGAATTAGAAGTATTTGAAGCATTATTTTCAGTCTTGAGCTATTCTCAGCTCCATCCTTATACATAATTAGATTAGGTTCCCTTTCCGTTGCATTGTTTTTGCCTTGGTTTTGGTGGGGTTTCTTTTGGTTTTTGTTCTGCTTGTCTGCTGCTTGGGTTAGTTTTCCCTATTGCTCTGCTTTTGTGGTTTCCTACTTCCCTCTAGGCTTGTTGCATCTATGTAATTGGCTGCTTGTCTGGGGGTGCTCTGGGATTTATTTTACAAAATCTTATCATCTTTTCAGAGTCATTCAAACTAGTAGATTTCCTTCATCTGATGTTGCATGGGTTGGGAGTAAGTGTCGCTTGACTAAGTTGAAATTTGGATTATATTTGGGTCTTATATCTTCACACAAATCTTAAGAATTCAGAGGTTGCATATGGTATTTAGGAGGTCTGTCTAGGTGAAAAAAATCTTAAATTATGCTCTAGTGCCATTGTGGTTCTCATCCTTGAGTGTGGGCTTCATTGCTTGCAAGGTGAAAAGTAAATCTTTAAAAGAAAATCTCAAAAGAGAATATCAAAAATAAAAGAAAGAAAATATTTAAAAAATCAGAATGTTCACCTTTTTAAGGGTATCCTATTATCTCTACCAGGGCTATGGACGCCTCCTTGGTAGTAGAGCTATGCTGGGGAGGGTCAAAGTGATAACCTCACCAGGGCTATGGATTTCTGACTAGGAATGAGGCTCTATCCAAGTTGCTTTTGGAGCTAGAATCTTTAGGTAACCCTGTCAGACTGAGTTTGGTCCTTGTTGCAACTTAGGAAAGGAGAATGAATGCATATGCACACACTTTGACCCTTGTACATGAAAGGTTTGCTTGCTTGTGGTTTCTGAAACCTTGTCTATTTGTAACCTGATGCCTGGATTGAAACCGAAGATTTTGAGTTCATGATGCTAGTTTGTCATCGAAATGCTCTAGAGCATTTCCCCGACAGAGTCACCATTTGTTGTGAAATTTTGCACACATGCCCCTCTGAAGGTGGGGACCCTCTTTTGGCTTGGTCTTTTGGCCCGATCATGTGGCTTTCCCCCTCTCTTCGTGCTTATCTTTGAAAATCTTGGGTTTTTGTTCCTTGGTGCTTGCCTTGATTTGGGGGTGCCTTTGTGTTGGGTTCCTGGTGGTTTTGGGGTCTTGCGGATGTCCTCTTTGGGGTGGTCTTCTTTTGCCTTCTATTTTCTCCCTTGTTGTTTTTGTTTGGGTCCTAAGGGTTGGTTTTCTCCCTTAGCTTTACCTAGTTTTCCTTATTTAATTTGTTTTTCCGGAGGCGGAACCGGGATGGAATTGAACTTTGAGCTTTGGTTAAGTTCACCGTTTAGTTCCCGTTCCCATTCCAGCTTCGCTTCCCGCGTTCTCGTTTTTGTTGTTGCTTTGCTCGTTTTTGTCCTAAGGGTCACTCTCTCCACCCTTAGGTTTTCTTCTCTTTGTTTTTTACTTTGCTTGTCAGAGGTAGAACCGAGATGGATCCAAACTTTGAACTTTTGCGAAGTTCTTGGTTTCATCTTCGTTCCCGTTCTGGCTCCGCCTCTCGCGTTCTCATTTTTGATGTTGTTTCATTTGTCTCTGGCCTTCGGGTTGGTTCTCCGCCCGTGGGTTTACTCTGGTTCTCTTTTTGTCATTTTGTCAGGGCTGGGATCGGGATGGAATTTGGCTTTGAACTTTGGCAAAGTTCATGGTTCCTTTCCCATTCCCATTCCATCTCCACTTCCGCTGGGGTGGGTTTTTCTCCCGCCTCCACTTGTTTCCCTTGGGTTCTTGTTTTGGTTCCCATTTCGCCTCCACTTTCTCTGGGGTGGATTTTGGTTCCCATTCCACCTGGTTTTCCTTTGGTTTCCTTTCCCATTCCCGTTCCACCTCTGCTTCCACCGGGTTGGGTTATTTTTCTCTTGTTTCCCTTCCTTTCCCTCTCCGTCTTTGCCTCCGTTGGTTTTGGCTCTTTGTTCTTGTTTTTCTTGTGGTTCCGCCTCCACCTATTTTTGCTTCCATCTCCGCCTAGATTTATGCTTGATTCTTTGACCTTGGGAACTATTTTGGAATTGCTTAGGTTAATATGGTGTGTTTGGCATTAATGGTGTCTCATTTGAATGTAGGTTGGATCAAGCTGGGATTTGTGGGATGTACTTTGAAGATTTGGGTATGATTTGTGGGTGCAGTCAACTACACTTTGTGGCTTCTATCACGAGACCCACTCCTACACGCAAGGTCGGTACATTTGGTGTTCATTGATGGCGAGCATATCTAGTTGGTGGATTCAACCTGGTTCTGTTCAATCTGGGCCATCCGTTTTCCTGACTTTGGTTCGATTGGTGGCTCATTAATGCTGGGCGTGGCTTGAGGATCCGTCCCCTAACTTCGTCTGATCCCAAGTTGATCTGATGGGGTCCTTTCTGCATTCATTGCTGGGCGGTGAGTTATTTTTGACTGTCGAGGTCGATCTAGTTGGTGGCTGACTCTTTCGTAACCCTAGCTCTGTTTCACGCAGGCATGTTTTTCTATAAGTATGGCTTTCTGCCTAATTTGTAAAGATTGGTTTTAGCTAGGTTGGATCCAGATTAGCAGACTAAGTCAGAGGACTTGTAATCAGTAGATTTAGCAGTAGAGTAGCATGGTAGCAGATTAGAAGTTAGTTTTAAATTTCAAGCAAGTGTTGTAACAAACCAGAAATGTTGTTAATATGATGATTTAATACAAAGTGCATACATTGTGTTATGACTGGTGCCTCCTTGGCATTGAATAATCTTGCATGTTTCTTGTTCTATCTTTCAAATCGCTTGGAAATGTTTGGATGTAATTTAAATTTAGCTAGTTATGTTTGTGATTTAGCGCTTGGAGTGTTTTAGAAATCCCTGGTTCATATCTTGGGTAGCTTCTTGATTATGGGAATGTTGTGCAAGGTCAACCTGTACCCCATATTCATGTGCTTAGTTCGATTGTATATATTTGTTTAGTCTCATTGAATGAATGCCTACAACCTAAAAAATATTTAACACCTTAGAAGATTGCATTGTTTTCTGCAAGATTGCAGGTATACTCTAAGTTGAACAAAAACAAGTTTAAGGGGATTGGTCCATTCCAAGCATTTCATTATTTGCATGATTAATCTTAGAATTAGTGTTAACAATTAGAAATTCTGGAACCCTTATCTTTTGCTGTTTCTTTTATTAAATGGTTAGAACTAGAAATTTGAGCATCATTATATCTTAAAATTTGACGAGTTTAGAGCTTCCAACATTTGTACATAAGACCCCTTGTGATTACCAACATATTCAAATTTTATCACTGAGTTTGTTCTACTGCATTGTCATGACCTGACACCCGTGAGACCTTGGGGTTATCTCTCTGTTCACAAAGATCAACCTTTCAAGAGAGATAGGATTACTTTTATTCTATCTGAGTTGTTGTTGTGTAGAAACACCAAACAATAGGTAGGTAGGTTAAGACACTTGTCAAGTGATTGTAAATTTAGATCTTGATCGATATAGTTGGATTTAATGGTTAGGATTGAATGGACAAGGATTGAGGGAGATGGAATTAAGTATTGGAGAAAATGATAATGAAGGTTAATTAGCCTAAATCAATTAATTAATTTGGTATAATTAGTTGATTTAATTAAAAAGTTTGAGGATAAGGTTAAAATTAATTGATTAAATATAAATTGATTTAACTAAAGGTGAGGAATAAAAGTTAAAGAAGTAATTAAATAAATGTGAAATTATTTAATTAAGGGTGAGTAGTAAAGCTAAAGGATGAATTCAATAAATAATAATAATTTATTTAATTTAATATGATGGGGTAAAGTCAAGTGTGGTCAAGTATGGAAAAATTTAGGTGTCTACATTTTGTCCCTCTTTAATATGGCGTGATGACTATAAGAAGTGACTTGATATCAAACAAGAATAAAACATAATGGATAGAAAGGGGTGAGGACTAGTGGCATGATGTTCCAATCATTGGAAGGATGAGGAAGGATGATGAGGAGGTAATGATGTGCCACCTTGAGAGGACATGTTAGTTCAAATAACATGATTGTGTTATGCCCCTAACCCTATAGTGTGTATTATGTAATGATAAGTCGACTTGTGGCTATCTTAGCTCTGAAATAAGTTATATAATTATTTTTATAATTATATATTTGTATTTAGGTCATCCTAGGAGTTATAATTAGGTATTTAAATCTATCTATGTGGTATCCAAGGCATAAGTATTATATATAAGAGGCATAGGTTAGTTATTATCATCAGATTGTGAATTGTGTTCTCAGTGGAGATATTTGGAGGTTTCCCCCCTCAAATTAGCTTGTTATTTTCAGCTATTATCAAGTATTAAAGAATATTTCATATTGTATCTTCTATTGTGTAATTTATTTTATTACAAGTGGTATCAGAGCATGATCTTGGCATCGTGAAGGCAAGGCATTTTCTAAATTTTGGAGGCCATTTTGGTAAGCGCATACGTCACATGTTTTGGTGATTTTTTATTTTATTTTAAAGTGTTTTTGAAGAACCTATTAAAGAATATATATTATAGATTTCAAAGAAATTGGAGAAGAATTAAGTGGTTTGTTACAGAATTAGGCTTTCTTCCCAATTTATTTGGAAAGCACATATATCCCAAATCCTGGTTAATTTTCTTATGATTTTTATTAGGTTTCATAAGAATTAAGTGAGGCACCTATAATCAAAGTTGAAGAGAAATTGGAGTAGAATTAAGTGATTTATTAAAGAATTAGGGTTTCCAACAAATTCATTCTCAAGGTTTAAAATGCCTATTTTTTGATATATTTTTCTAGGAAACTATGACCTAGGCCCTACAAAATTTAGCCAAAAAAAGAAGAAATAACAAGAAAAAAGTAGAAAAAGAGTAAGAACAAGAATAAGACCCCAAAAAAGAAGAAGATCAAGAACAAGAACAAGAACCCGAACAAGAAGTAGCAAAAGAAGAAAAATTAAAAAAGGAGATTAAAAAGAAAAAGAAAAAGTTAGCATTGAGGACAATGATTTTATAAAGAGTGGAACAATGTTATACCCCTAACACTATAGTATGTATTATTTTATGATTATTTAGCTTGTGGATACCTTAAATATTAAATAATCTACATAATCATTTCTATAATCATATATGTATTTAGGACATCCTAGGAGTTATTCTTAATTATCTAAGTCATCCTAGGTGGTATCCAAGGAATAAGTATGGTATATATAGAAGGTATAGGTTAGCTATTATCACCATGTTGAGTATTGAATTCTTGGTGAATAATATTGAAGGTATCCCCTTCAAATTGGATTATAAGGAGGTTACCCCCTCAAAGTGGCATATTATTATCAATTATTTGCAATATATTTTATATTATATATTCTATTTTGCAAGGTATTTCATTACAATGATTATGCTATTGAAATGGATAGGAGGAAGTAGAAGAAAAAGGAAAAAAGGAAATGGAAGAAGATAAATGGAAAGGAGATATGGATGACTAAGAGATGGATAGAGAGGAGAGATATATTTGAATTGTTTTGCAGTGGTATAAGTAACCTATATTTTAAATTGTACTTTATATTACACATCAAGGTATAAGGAACCTGAGTGACAATGTGCCATGTGCATGATAAAAAAGGTAAAGTGAAAACATATATGACTTATGACACCATGATAACCCTATGGAAATATGAAGCAAAGAAATGATAAATGAAAACAATGATAACACACAAAAGCTATAAGAAAGCATGCACATCAAGCCCAAAAATAATCCTAGATCATTCCCCTAGTCAAGGTAAAAACCAATTGATTGATATGGATTGATGATGAGGAGGATAAAAATGTTAATGATAAGAAAAATGTGTATCCCAAGGATTAGGAAGCATATATCCCTATGATGATAATTAGATTAATGTTAATCAATGTATGTATTAGCTAATTAGGATCAAAATTGATGGATTCTTTGGGATGATGTGCTAGATTGCATAATTAGATTATATAGATTAGCATTGATTATATTATATGGATTGATTTTGGATGCTTGAGTTAGATCAATGGAAGGAGGATAAATGGATTAGACAGAATGGGATTGTGTGGAGGATAGGATAGTTAAGATAAAGGGATGGATAGGAACCAATGATAAGGTAGAACCAAAGATTAGTGAAGTATGGAAGGATAGAGGAATTTATTGGATGAGAGATAGAGGGATTAAGTAGATGGATGGTGATAAGATATGGAAGATAAAAGGACATATCTACAAGGAATATTTTGTAAAGGAATAAAATTCCCTACACTATATGTAGTGTGATTAAGGATAGAAGGATGGTGGTAAGGATGCATAAGATGGAAGAGTTGTGCACAAGATTTATGGATGGTAGAGGAAGTAAGGTAAATTTATTTTCTAAAGCATGGATGGATACTTTTCCCCTAGCTAGATCAATATCAAAGGTAGGAAGGGAGGATATATTTGGATAAGACTAAGGAAGGAGATAGAGTGAGGGATATGGAATGATTGGTATTATAAGATGTGGATAAGATGTTGTAGGTAAGATATTGCTATCCTCAAATTCAGTTGAGCTCAATTAATGGGATAACCCCTACAAAACTTGTTCCTTCCATAACCCACATTCTTTAAGCATGCAAAATGGGACAAATCATGTTTTCCCCTGTTCATGGTCCTCTAGCCTCAAAACGTTGTTTCAAATATTAACCTTTTTCAATTTTTTAAAATTCTCATTTTGGTTGAAGTTGCAAAATTTCATTTTCAAAAGTTAGAATTTTTTTTGCTCATGTAGGGTCATTGAATTTTAGCACCCCTGAATGTTTAATGCAAAAACTAAAAAGTTGCAAGGTCGGTGGATTTCACTGACCTTGCATATTATTTATCAATTTTTTTGAGTTGCATTAGTGTTAAATTTGGCCGACTCGACAACTCTTAGTCCACATGAGTGTAATAAATGTGGAGTTTTAATTGTGTTGTGGCTTTTTAATCAATTTTAATTGTTTTATTTTCCATTTTTATTGCTCTATTATCCTTCCTTTGCTTCTACGCATTTGATAGACCATTAAGTTTATTTGTGTGTCAATTTGGAGTGGATTTCCATTTGAGTCGAGCTAGGGTTTTTTGAGTCTTCTTCATCATCATTTTTCAAGTATGTTGTTCTAGTTTCTATTTATTTTTAAATGTGTTTTGTTTGTGTATAATATCTATGGTTTTTACTTGTTTTCATTTTGCATTATAAATTAGTCATTTTTGTTTTTACTAGGGATTTGGAAGTTATATTTGCAGTGTTTGGGTTTATTTTCAAGTTTTTTGTTCACTATTTAAAACCCTAGTTACCTACCTTGACATTCCTACTCCTTGTTTTCCAAAATTCTATGCATTATTTGTTGATAAATCTCGTGCATATATCTTTTCATTGGAAACATGAACTACCCAAAACTACTAATTTTTTTTTTGTGAAAGCCTTGATATCATTGTGCCCCACAGGCATAAAAACCTAGGTTGAATAGAGGTTTGTTCACCTTACATATACCGTCAAGGTTTTTCCCCGTTTTAGACAATGAACCTTACCGACCAAACTTCCATGTAACAATGGAGAAGAACACTGCTAGTACATGTAAGGTTCAATGGAAAAATTTAGGGTGTGCTATTTTTCTTCGTTTGTTCAAGATTGAACCTATGCATCAGATTTTATGTTGGCAGGTATAGTTAGTAAAATCCCAAGTTAACATCAAACTCTACATGTTCAACGAAGAATTCCCATGACCTTACATTTTAACACAATCTTTCCAAAATGTTGAGTTAGTGTTTTTCACCACTTGGACATTTAATAAACTGACCCCTCATGTGCATAAGTGGTGCTTATTGATTAAGCACGAAACATCCCTTGTTCTAAAAATGTATAGTCAAATATTTTTCCCGACTCATTGTGAAATTTTACCTCCACATGCAGAGTCACTAAAATTTAATGACCTTACACTCAGATGATTTACCCATGTGTATGGTGTTTTTCCTGAATTCACACAAACCTAAGATCTTCCTCATGCAGGGCCATTTTTTTTTGTCAACTTTTCACTTTGTAAGTTATTCCCACCTACAATGTCAGAGTTTCTTTCTGACTTTGCAAATTTTTACATAACATCCAAACCAACATGCATAAGTGATATTTTTCAGAGCAATTACATAATGCATCACATCTACTTGCAATGGCACTGAAATTCAATGACCTTAGACCCAAATTGTAAAATTTTGCTAACAGTGGGAAATTTTTGCATTTTGCATTCCACTTTCCAAAATTTCCACTTTCACTTCATTTTTTGCCTCCATTGTTCTTAAGCCATTCAAGCTGATGCAATTGCTCTAATTTTCCCACTGCTAAAATTTCCAACCATGCAATCTTTTCTAACATTGCAAAAAAATGGACTTAGTAATACAAATTTTGTGCACATATTTCAAGATTTTCACATCCACACTCCTGCAATAATATAGTCACTTGCTAAATAATCTTCAAATGTTGGATCCCTCTCCAAGCAAGGTGAAAGCAATGAAGTATAAATATCAAGGAGTGTTCCTTGTAACTTTAGTATCATCAAAAAATGATGGGATTAAGGACACTGAAATTAGACATGCTGATATGTCTGAGTTTGTGGAAAGGACTCAATTTAAGCAACCATTAGATGATGGTATGAGATATATAGTTGAAAGTAATATCCATATAGTAGCTTCATTTCTTGTTGCAATGCATAATCCAAAGTTTTTTCTTCAAGTTTCTATTCATTATAATAGAAATGAACAAAGCATCAGGGATGTCAATAGGAATGTGGTCATGAGGTTAGATACAAATTTTCTTGAAAAAGCTTTCAAATGTCCAAGTATTGATTCCTATACAGATATCACCAAGGAATATGCACATGAAGAATATTATAAAGATCCAGATTCTGCCAAGAGGGTGATTAACAAAAAATGGTTGAAGAAACCAAGGCAGACTATTTCAAGGTGGCCTAAGAGCTTTATGTGCAATGATTTCATCGAAGAGGTGAATAATTTGATCACCCTTCTCATTAGAGTGCAAGGTTTGCCTACCTCATCTACTTTCCAAAATTGAATGTATTTATACATCAAAATCGGATTGAGGAGGAAATAATAGATCTTTTGGGGTCAACAAATTAGTGACACAAATCATGAATAATTGATCAAAGTGCATACTATACTTGAATTCTACATGATATCCTACTTGGTGTATGTTGTTGTTACGATGAAAAATTTTCTTGGATTGACAACAAAAAAAATAAAAGAGTGGAACTAGTGTACAAGTACTTTCCTCATATTACTCTTGATGGAAGCATTCACCATTTCAGAAGAGTGAATGATGCTTTCTTTTCCCCATTCATTTGTGAATTTGATCCTAAATTGGAAAGGAATTTAGGGTTTCTAATGAAGCTTGGGAAATAGTTAACAAGTATGGTTGCCTCTACTTTCAGTTTCACACATTCACATAATTAAGGATTGGTTGCTTCGTGGGATAAACATGCATGCTCCCAAGGTACCCCAATGATAAAATTGTCTTAATGGAGCTATGCAAACAAATAATGGAAGTCCATAGAAAAAATATGGAATCTCACAAGCTAGTTATCAAATTTCCCTTGATGATTGACAAGTATTCAATTCAAACATCTCCAAAGGCTAAGGCCATTGAATTTGAGTTGCAATTGGTCACTTTGAAGACTTTCAAAAGGAGATCAAATTTTTGTTATTGATACATGAAAGATAGGATCAAGAAATCTCACACACATGTGCATAAAATTGAGGATTTGTGGGCCAAATGTAAGATAGAGGATGAGATAAGGAAGGTGGATTACTATAGATTGACTTTAGAACAAATTGAAGAGCCTGACTTGGCTAATATTCCTAAAGGTATGAAAGATGATGGAGATATCCTAGACCCTACCTATGAAAGGAGAAATGTTGTAATATCTCCTCTACTAGCCACCTGATGGTCACAAAAAGAAGTAACTTCAATTATAGAAAGGTTTAACCAATTCTTGCCAATACAAATGTATGGTTAGTGTAGTATGAAAAATGTATCCCTTTACATTTTCACACTTGTTTGGACCCTCCTAATTAAAATGGACTTAATAATTCCTTAATTTATTGTTGATAAATGTACCCCTTTACATTTTCATAGTTATTTGGTCCCTCTTGATTAAATTGAGCTTAATTATGCCTTAATTATCCCTTTTATTCATTTACAAGCCTAATGAATTATATTTTCTGAAGGGTAAACCCAACAATAATTAATGCCTAAACATAACACTTTACCTTGAGCAATGTGTGTTCCAGGAATAGGGACTTGAGACCCATTCGCCCATGGGCAATGGGTCCTTCCTAGACCTTTGGACCTAAATTTAAATAAAGTTTTTGGTAGTATTTTAACATCTCCAAATTCATATTTTAATGTCAGCCTGTGATATTTGAATTTCGGGAAATTAAGGATACATACCTATAAATATAAGGTTATTTCACTAGTTTCAACTAACATTTTCATGGGATTTTCAAGAATTTTTTTTGGAGAACTTCAAGAGAATTCAAGAGTAAATTTATTGCAGCATTCAAGATCCATTCATCATGTCAAATTATTTTTGCATCATGCATTTTTTCTGGAGCTAACATTGTCATGTAGGTTTCAAGATCAAGTTCAAGTATTCAAAACATTATTCAAGTGTCAAGATTCACATCCAATTCAGCCATTTCATGCAAGTTGAAAACCTCCTAAGACCTCTATTTTTTAAGGTTTTATTGAAGGGTTTGTTGAGTGGTAACATAGATTTTTTCATTCTTCATTCACTCTTTAATTTTATTATTTCAATTTAAGGTTTATTACCAAAATGGGGTTTGACCAAGGCAAAACCCCCATTCACCCAAAAACAAACATTTTTCTCTCTTGTGTGTTTGATTGCAGATTTAGGCTGAAGAAGGATTGAAGAAATTTTGAAGAGAAATATTTACAAAGTTTTCAAAGTTTCAAAATCTATCAAATCACATAATCTAACTCACATATCTGATTTTTGATTTTTTGACATTGAAACCTAGACAAATTAGAAGCTATAGATCTATGTTAGGGGCTCCCGAAATTTGCAAAAAAAGTTGAGAAAAGACCCATTCGCCCATGGGCGAATGAGTCTCAGTCAACCTTCAGAAACTGCCTCTTGGTGACTAGTAAACACATCTTTGCGCTTCTCAGATCTGCATTCGATTTTCTGGTTCTACAAATATTGTTGTTTCAACTGTTAGATTACATTTTGGAGTTGATTTGTTATTTTTAGTTTTTCTCCCCAAAGTGTTGTTTGACCTTGTCCCCCATCCTTCAATCATAAGGAAATCTGAATATTCTCACATTGACTTGATTCATCTAAGGGTTGTTAGTCAATTCTTTGTGGGGATCTCATTGCCTAATAAAATAAAGGAAAATATGTCTATCTATTATCATTTTGTTGAATCCCCCTCTCATTTAAAACACTCTATATTTTTTGTTTCATTCTAGCGAACCTGACATTTGAGCATCATACCTTGCTGATTTGGAGTCCATTTTCAGCCCTAGATCTAGGTTTTGCATTTATTTGCATTGTATTTCATTGATTTGCATCTCATTTAGGTTTGTTTGCTTTCATTGGTTTGCATCTCATTTAGGGTTTTAGGTTTGTATTTTTGCATTCTTTAAAATCTTGAAAATTCAAAAATCTTAGTCATTTTGCATAGTGTTTACATAATATTGCATAATTAGTCACTTAAAACAAAAAAATTGAATCAAAATTGCATCTCAAATTAGGTCTTTTTGCTTGTCATTTAGCACTATTTTGCACTTGCATTTAGACCTCATTTTATAAAAATGAGAAACAGTAACTTACTATCACAAACTATAATCTTAAAAACATACAAATCATCTTAGAAACCTACAAATTAATTTTTAAAAACCCTGAAGTGAGATCCATTCACCCATGTGAAAATGAGTCCTTGATCAGGGCTTTTTCTAAATTTCTAAGCATTAAAAACACTGTTTTTTCCTTCTATGTTTTTGTATTTAGTTTCTTGTCTCAGTTTCCAATTTTTTATTATTTGAAATTGTTCATATTAAGCTTAATTTATTAAAATTCAGTGCATTGTTTGAATTCAAAATTGCATCTAAAATACATCATTTTTAGGTTTTTACATAGCATAATTAGAAATTTATCTTGTCTTAATCTAAAAATTACAAAATGTTTACATCCTTCCTTTACAAGTTTTCTAAGAAGAAGTTCAATAATAAGAATGGTGGTCAATCTTCCAAAAATAATCCTAGCTATGAAAGTATCTCAGTGCAAGAGGATGAAACCATTAACACCACCTTGCCTAGTCTTCATCCCACTTGTGAGAATGTTTTAATGCAAGAGAAAATAACTATAGATAATCTTGACAATCATAAAGATTCTTCTCCCAACACTCCTCTCCCTTGTGATGAAAGTGTTGTGGTTTTAGAAGAACCAAACATTGAACTCCATGAGAATTCTATTTTTGACTCCTCTAAAGACATCTTAGCTCAAGAGGATGAGATCATAGATAAATTTCTTAACATTAATTTACACCACCTTCAATCATCCTTAAATACCCCTTTCACTTGTGAAAGTGAGGTGACAAAATAAGAGACAATCATTAATATCCCTATTTATTATAACACATCCCCACCTTTTAAAGGAAAGGAATTGATGTTAGAGAATGAAATTGATGATCATCATGAAAATACTATTCATATTTCATCTTGTAGTCAATAAATTATCAAACCAAAGAAGAAAGTGATAAGTGTTACAAGTCTAAGAAATAAAAGAAGCATGATCCTCTTGAATACTTAGATGGCCTATTAAAGATATTCAAGATTGAGAATGATTTTTATACCCTCTTAGATTGGGGATTAATTAAGTTAAACCACCTAGTGGGTGTTAGGGTGGACGTCCCTCCAACCTGGCAGAGGGGATGTGGTAGATGTGCCACATTATCTAGTGAGTTGGGTTAGGTGGCTGACATGGGAGGGCTTGCACGAGTTGGAGTTGGCAAGAAACTTCATGTCATACTAGTATGAGTAGTGATGGCGAGGTGATGTCGCATTTTCTGAGGCCAACTAGTGTGCCCTGGTTTGATGGACTTAGTCCTTTCAGTTGGTTTTTGGCACATTTGGAGGTGCCTCATTAGTGGAGGTGGCGGTTGATAAGTACTTGGCATAAATCCAAGTTGGATGGGCTTTGTCTGAAAAAGGTGTGATTTTTTTCCGATTTATTATCTTCGGTTGTGGATGGTGCTTAATTTATTTCTGGCAGTGTGTGGTTTGTGCTTGGGTGTTGATGGCCAAGCGCTCAAGGTTTGTGATAGAGGTGTCGGTGGATGGGTTGGCAAGATTTGGGGCAGATACCCCGATTTCAGTGAAGTCGTCGGCTTGTCAAGATTCTTTTAGAGAAATAATGGATCAACAACTAAAAAGGGTCCTTCTCAATAATGATCCTTTGGTGGTGGTGGTGACCAAAATGATCCTGAGTGCCGAACATTTGACAAACAAAGAATATGGAAGGGATAATCTACATATTTCATCTAGGTTTTTGGCTTCTCTCTTGGATAACCAAGTTGATAAAGCCGAGGCAAAATTTTTGCTTGAAAAAATGTTCAGGGAATATTTGGTGGAACGGGTCGATGAAGTGTTGAGTGCTATGGTGGTTGGAAGAGGCATCCTACATCCCTATGACTTGGAGCTCCTGTGGGGTTTATATGGGGCTATCAAACTATACCCGTTTCTTCTCGATTTGAGCAATTCTAAACTCATGAAGCATAGGATGTTAGCGGCGATGGCGGTGTTCTTGAAGAAATTCTTCAAGCTACTAGCAGCCGAGGGTGTGGAATGGAAAAAAGACTTCAATTAATTTGTAGAGTTAAACCATTTTTTGTAAGTTTGGTTTGGTTGGGTCCTGGTTTAGTAGGATAGTTTTTTTTGCCTTTAAAAGCTGGGTATGTATTCTGTTGATGGCGCTGGCCATAGTGGCCATTTTGGGAAATCTAGTTCTAGGTAGTTTTTTGGTTGGGATGGTTGGCGAATGGAATTCATGGTAGTCATCTAGTTTTTGGCATTATTTCCTGGTGGTTGAAGGTGAATATTATCTTGCATTGGTAGTTGTTTGTAGTCTAAACTTTTTATATGATATAAATCTAAACTTGCATATCAAAAAGAAATTAAGTTAAACCACCTTAACCTAAAAAAGTTAACAAAAAAATAAAACTAATCAAAATGGACCATATTGTGCATATCATAGAATATTTGGACATCATACCGATTATTGTCATGATCTACAAGAACTACTAAGAAAATTTGAAAAGAATCCAACTTGACTAAATTGTATAAAATTTAATCCTTGCCATGTGATAGTTGTAGGATCACAATATACTCACTATTACATATTTAATATTCATTGAAAATTATTTTCTATATTGCAAGGAGCTCATTCTCATCACCCATCTCGGGTCATCCTTGTCCTGCACTTAGTGGGGGCAAGGAGTTAGATAGCCTTGTCCTACTTTAGCACTTGATGTTGTCCCTTTGGCTAGTTGTCCACCTTCCATATACGATGAACAAGATTGGAATGTAGATGACCTACTATAGGTTGACTCATATGTGCCTTACTATTCTTGTCTTTATTTTCTTTTTCACGTCCTTCATTATTGCATGTGCATAATGTGATCCCCATATTGTTATGTTTGATGTGTATTTATGTTCATTCCTATTTTGTATCTACATTCTTCTATATGTTGTAAACCTTTTATCTTGTGTTTTCCTTTTGGGGATGACACAAGGCATCAAGAAATTTAGGTCTCTTCCATGTTGACCCAAAATCTCTTCTTTGTTTTCACTCTCTATGTGTCATTCTTCCTATTCCATGAGTTATTTAGGGAATGATGTTGTTTCTAAGCTCTATAATATCATTGTAGCAAATACATACGTTGACCTTGAATTCGTGGATCCCTTATGTGCTTTGGATTTAATTTTGGGGCTAACCCCTTTTCATAATGTAGCTTCATTTGGAAACATATGTTTGACATAGGTCTTTCCAAATAAGCTCTCATGTCTTCTTTATTGTTAGCATTTATCATATTCTACTTTAAAGTAATTGCTCACAACATGGTGTTAGCAATTTATTTGAAGTGGAGGCATACATTGGAATTATCATCTTGGAGATATTGGACTATATCTTATGTTTCATTAAGTGGTCTTCTTACTTCATGTGATGTGCCTTCTTCTTGCCGGTATCATTGGTTTTTATGTCCTCCAAGAGTGTGACCTTTCTTGGCATACAAATTTGCAAATCTTTTATCCTCGATTTGTCCTCTCTTGGAGACATTAGGCATGATGCTCCCTAAGAGGAGACCTTACATGAACTGAGAAAAACCCCTTTGAAAATGTCTTATCCTACTTGAATTTTGTTCATAATTGTTTAGCATAACACATATTTCTAACCTTATGAAGCTTGAAGTTACAACCCTTTTTCATGGCCACCAAGAAAAACTCACTTTGCTTGCTTGTGGTGCCTTGTTTGTTCATAAGTGTTTAGCATAATGAAACTTGATAAGCCTTATGAAGCTCAAAGTTTGTATTGTGTGGTGCCTTATTAAATTTATCAGAGGTATAAATTTGGTATGGTATGAGAGCCTAATAACCTTCTCTCATTTGCCACTCTTGGGGGATCACCTAGTGGACAACAAATTTCACTAGCCAATTTGAGTGTGCATTATTGTTTGCATAGTGGACAATGAGTTCCACTTGTAAATTTTTTTGTACAAACAACTGAGGCTTGATCCACCCTCCTTTTCTTTTCCTTTTATTTCTTCATTTTATTCTTTGACATTGTATGATTGAGTATCTTTTCATTGCTACATATGTTAAATGTTTAACATAGGCATGTGTCTCCTTGTTCCTTTGTTGGTTTTTCCATGAGATATTAGATCTTGGGGGCTTGATCACCCTCCTTGACCTTTATTGTCTTATCTTTCCAATGATTGTACAATTAGACCTCTCTTGATTATGTGTGAGTTTGATGTAGGGTCATCCTCTCACTAAAGTGGGGGCTAAATATAGTATAGAAAAATGCAACCCTTTATATTTTCACACTTGTTTGGACCCTCCTAATTAAAATGGACTTAAGAATGCCTTAATTTATGTAGTGTAGGATAAAGTATCCCCTTTTCAAACTTAATTTTGGAATAAATATTAATAATAAAATGAGCTTAATTATGCCTTAATTTAATGTCGTAATATGTCTTTTACATATTAATATTAAGTTTAGGGCCTTTTAATTAAAATGGACTTAATTGTGCCTTATTTATGGTTTTGTAAGGTGTACCTTTACACTTTCACACTAAATTAGGGATTTATTAATTAATTGCGGTTAATTATGCCTTAATTGGCCCCTTTAATTCACATCCAAGCCTAATCAATTGCATTTTATGAGGGATAAAACTTGACATTCATAAATGCCATAACATAATGTTTAAAATTGAGCAATGTGTGTCCTAGGTAAGTGACCTAGGACCCATTCACGATAGGGTGAATGGGTCCTCACTTAGGCCTAGGACCTAAATTCAAACTATGTTTCTAGCATTTTTTCAATAATTTCAAATGTGTATTCACATGTTGGCTTGTGATATTTGAATTTTGGGAATTAATGTTAAGACATGTGTAAATAAGAGGTCATTTCACTGTGTTTCACCTAGAAAATCTAAGACTTCAAGAATCCTAGAAAAATCTAAGACTTCAAGAATTCTAGAGATTTTTATGTATCAAGAGCTTTCAAGATTATTTCAAGGCATTCAAGGGAAGATTTATTGAATATTATTTCAACAATCAAGATTCCATTGTCATGTCAAAGCTTTCTTGCATCATACATGTTGTTTGAGCTAATATGGTGATGTAGAGTTCAAGATCTATTCAAGTATTCAAAGGAATTATTTCAAATAAATTTCTAAGATCAAGATCCACATCCATTGAAGCCAATTCATGCAAGTTGAAAATCTACAATCCAAGGTTCAAACAAAGGTCTAGTGAGTTGTGACATTGCTTGTTCATTCATCATTCCTTCATGCTATTTTGTTTCATTTCAAGGTTTAATTACCAAAATGGGGTTTGACCAAGGAAAAATCCCACTCACCTAACAAACAACATTTCTCTCTCTTTGATGTGTGATTATAGATTTTAGGTGAAAGATCCTTTGAAGAGAAAAATTGAAGAAAGTTAAAAAGTTGTCAAAGTTGCAAGGAAAGTTGTCATTTCATGGAAACTCTTCTACAAAATTTGTTTTTGGCTATCCAATAGTGAAAATCGAGAATCTGGGAGTGTAGACACAACAAAGGTTTACCCAAAAACTATTTTTTCAGATCCCCAACCAAGATCCATTCGCCTTACGGTGAATGAGTCCTCAGTAAGCTTCAAAAGGTGACTTTTGGTGACTGGTACTCATTGTTTCCCCTTTCTAGATCTGCTTTTAGATTGTTGTTTCCAGTAGTTTTGAATACAACCTTTCATTTTAATTTTATAGCTTTCATTTTGGAGTTGTTTTATGGTCTTAATATTTCTTCTCAAAGTGCTATTTAGCTCATACCCCCATCCTTGCATAAAGGAGAAATTTTCTAATTCATACTTTGATCTGGCTCACCTTTTTGGTTGTTAGTCATCTCATTATTGGGATCTCATTTCTTGACTGAAGTAGTGGAAAATAGGGTTATTTTTTATCATTTTGGTGAATCCCCCATTATATATACAAAAACAACGCAAAATGGGGGAGATTATTTCATATGGTTTAGAACATAGAGCAAGGCCCACTTCCCAATTATCTCATTCAAGGATAACCCTAGAGATCTCAATGCAAAGGAGAAAGAGATCTTGCAATAGGGATTTCCTAGGTTATGATTGTAAACAATGATGGGTTCACCACCAAGTTAGGACTTGGAAAAAAATGCAATGCAAGCTATAATGCTTAACCCTAATATGATGCAATATTTCACTAAATGACCTAGAAATGCAAGTAAAACAAAATAGAAAGCTACAAGATGAAATGTGTACACCTGGAAATCTAAATATCATTGGATGAGGCTCTGAAATGCTAAAAATAGTGGCTTTAATGTTGATTTGGACTCATACGCTAGGCTAGGCGAATCAGTCCCAAAGTTGGGTTTCTATGTAGAAACATGAATTTGGCAAATAGGTATCCGAATATGTAAAAACCTAAAATTTGACCTAAATTGGGACTCATATGCCAAAACTGGAGTATTAGTCCAGTTAGGGTTTTTTGCAACTTTAAAGTCTGAATCTGGTCTTCAAGATCTGCCCTATGTTTCCCAATTAATTTCTGGATTTGAAACCTTGATTTGCAACTTGTAGAAGTCTTTCAAGTATCTCCAATGCAAGGTGACAAATTTTAAAACTTTCTCCAAACTTTCTCTTTAATGTATCTCCAATCTAAACCTACAAATCACACACCAAAGAGGGAAAAATATTTTTTAGTTAGTGGATAGGGGTTTGCCTTGGTCAAACCCCGTTTTGCTAATCAAACCTTGAAATGAAATGAAATAGGGATGGAGAATGATGAATGAATAAAATATGATGTTGCAACTCACCAAACCCTAGCAGTAAAGTGTTGCAAACATGTATGAAGTGGCTCCAATGGATGTGGATCTTGAATCTTGATTGAATAGGATAGATCTTGAATGGAATGCTAGCTTGAATCATGAAACCCTACATCGGAATTGTTAGCTCAAAAACAAACATGATGCATGCAATCTTTGACATGATGCTTGATAATCTACCCTTGAAGAATCTTGAATAATCTTGTGTAAACACTTGAATTCTCTTGTAAACTCAAACTTGCTATAAGGATGAATACTTGAATTCTTGGGGTGAAAATGAGTGAAAGAAACTTATATTTATACTTAATTATACAAGAATTCCCAAAATTACAACACTAAAAGCTGACATCCAATCTAGGAGGAAAAATAATCACCAAAAAATTGAATTAATTTCAATTTTTGGCCACACAGGACTCATACGCCCAAGGTGGCGTGTGAGTCCCATTAGGCATAATTTATGGGACCAAATTCAAAAGTTCTTAGAAAGGTGTAAAAATAAGATTGTGGCCCAAAATCCTAGGTGGGAATCATATGCCCAAGGTGGTGTATGTGTCCCAAACCATCAAATATGAGCCACATATCCTGAAAACACCTGAATTATGATTTGATGTTGATTTGTGTCAGGATCATCCTTGAAAAAATACATTAAATGAGGATTTTGGATGTAAAATAAGGCCAATTAAAACATAAAGAAGCCCAATTAATAATGGAAACCCTAGAAAAGTGTGAAAGTGTGTTACAACACTTTGCAAAACCCTAAATAAGTTAGGATCAAGGCATAATTTAGTTAAAAAGAGGTTTATTAGGCTTAGTTAATTAATAAAACCTTAGAAAGGTGAGAAAGTGTGTTACAACACTTCACAACACTCTCAAAAGGTACCATTTAAGTTCATTAGTTCAAAAGGGCCCAAGACCTAATGTGAATGTGTCAAAAACATTACAACACTAAATCAAGACAACATTAAGCTCAGTTTAACAAGGAGGGCCCCAAAAAATAAGGAAAATCAAAAGGGATACTTTTTTCGTTGCCACATATACATACCACCATTTTTCATTGTTTCATTGTGGTGAAACTGAGTTTTATCATTGCATTTTCTAATTTTTGAGTCCTCTTCCACCCTATATTTATATTTGGCATTAATTTTCATTTCTTTGCATTGAATTGAGTCTCATTTAGGGTGTCTAGTTTCCATTTAACTGAATTTCATTTAGGGTTTTAGGATTGCATTTTTGTATCTCTTGAAATTTGAAAAATACAAAAAAATAAGTCATTTTGTAAGTCAATTACATAGTATTTCATTATCATTCATTGGCATTTAAAAATTAAAATAAAATTGCATATCAAATTAGGTTTTCTAGGTTGTCATTTTATCACATTTTGCACTTGCATTCAACATTAAATTCACAAAAAAATCAAACTATAACTTGCTATATCAGATCAGAATTTGTAAACTACTGAAATTAAATAAAAAATATTTAAAAACACTTTTCAAAACCCTAATCTAGGACCCATTCACCCTAGGGCGAATGAGTCCTTGATTAGGGTCATTTCTAGAATTTCTAGGCATTGAAACATTCATTTAAGCATTTCTGTTCGCTATTTTCAAATCTCTATTTCTTTTTGCAGAATTTTTGTTTCTTCAATTTGGTCATATTTAGCTTTATTTGATAAAATTAGTGCATTTTTCATTTACAAGACATAATTTTCAAGTTTTTGCATAGTGTAATTAGAAAATCACCTTGTTTGAAATCAAAAAATCTAAGAATGGACAAGTGTTTTTATAATATGTAGAAGTCCTTGTTCTCCTTGGTTGATGTTTCAAATTGTGTTTTTGGCAATGATCCTAATGAAATTGACTCTAACCATGCTCAATCAAATCCTAATGAGTGTCCTCATGAAGTTGACATCATTGGAGAAGACGATGCTAGCATGCATGAGTTCATAAACAATTGCCTTACAATCTTGAGAATAATGCACCCTTTTATCCTTCCATGAAGCAACCAACACAACTTGAGATGTTTGGTGTTTTAAATCCTAAAATTGAGTCACAAACTAAGCCTAAAATCCAAAAATAGGTGAACCTAGCTCCTCTAATCAAGTGCATACCTATCCATCTTATGTTAACAAAGTGACCAACACACCCATCAACCTAGAAGAGACTTATGGCCAAGGATTTAATATTTTAACTAAACAAGGATGTGACATAACTAATGAGCATGAAATTCACAAAATTTTAGAGAAAATTACTATTGAAGAAAACAAAGGATTAGGATATCAAGATCCTCCTCCCGACAAAAGTGTCCTCCTTCCTAAGGAAAAACCAATGTCTCACAAGGATGATAAGGGAATCTTAATCCCTCCTCAAAATCCATCTTAACAAATTGGTGAATCAAGCAAGAAACAAAAGCCATAAAAAATCAAGAAACTCAAATTTCCATGTCCCATGTCTGAAAATAAAAGAATCTTATATAGAGTTCTAAATTAAGGACTCATAAAATTACCAACCAATAGAGAAAATCTAAATTCAAATCCTAAGAACACAAATAGGTCTCACTGTCAATATATCATAGAATACTTGGGCATAGTAGTGATGAGTGTCGTGATTTAAAAAGAATATTTGAGGAGTTTTATATCATAAAAATAATCCCTTAATGCATGCATTTCACTCCTTGCCATGTAATATTAGGATCATAGCATCCTCACTATTACATGTTTTACATTAATTGTAAATTATTTTCTTTATTGCAAGGAGCTCATTCTCATCACTTATCTTGGCTCATCCTTGTCCTACACTTAGAGGGGGCAATGAATTAGATAGATTTTTCCTAGTTCGACACTTGATGTTGTCCCTTTGGCTAGTTTTTCACCTTCTATATATACTAATCGAGATTAGGATGCAGACGACTTGCTATAAGTTGAATCGCATGTGCCTTACTAGTATTTTGCTTTATTTTTTCTTTCATGTTTCTTTATGTGATTACATGTGCGTAATGTGATCCCTCATATTATTTTATTTTATGTATCTCTCTCTCTCTCTCTCTCTCTCTCTCTTTTTGTGCATTCCTCTATATGTATCTACATTCTTCTATATGTCATAAACATTTTTCCTTTTTCGCTTGTCTTGTGTTTCCCTTTTGGGGATGAAACAAGACATCAAGACATTTAGGTCTCTCCCATGTTGACTCGAAATATTTTTTTTTTCACTCTCTTTGTTTCATTCTTCCAGTTCTATGAGTATTTTGGGAATGATGAAATTTTCAAGCTCTATAACAACATTGTAGAAAAGATATACTAACCTTGAATTTGTAGATCCCTTATGTATTTTTGGGAGCAACCCCTCCTTCCTTTTTCATGACGTAGCTTCATTTTAGAAACATATGACTTGGAATAGGGCTTTCTAAGTAAGCTCTCATGTCTTAAAATTGAACATTGGCTACTTTAAAGAAATTTATCAAAGTAATGGTGTTAGCAACCGCTTTAAAGTGGGGTCATACATTGACAATATCTTTTGATATTTCTCATGTTTCATGGTGTGATTTTCTTTTTCCTTGTGATGCATCCTTTTCTTGGTGGTTTCATTGGGTTTGATGTCCTCCAAGAGTGTGATATTTCTTAGCGTATGAATTTACTCTTAGTGGTAATGTGACACACTGTGTTCCCTAAGTTTCAAATCTTTACTTTGGAATTGTCCTCACTTAAAGACGTTAGGCATGATGTTTCCTAAGAAGAAGACCTTACATGAACTAAGAAAAATCCCTTTGAATAAAACTTTACTCGCATGATTGTTCATAAGTGTTTATCATAATACAACTTGTTAACCTTATGAAACACAAACCCTAATCAATTCCACCTAGCATAACACACCTTACTCTCTTGTGGAGCCTTGCCTTGTTCATAGGTGATTAGCATAACACAACTTGTTAAGCCCTATGGAGCTCAAAACCTTGTCTTGTGGTTCCTTATTGAAGTTGTCAGGATGATAGCTTTGATATGGTATGGGAGCCTAATATGACTCTCTCATTTTCCACCCTTTTGGGAGACTCACCTAGTGGATAGCTTGAAGCTCTGCTACCTCGAAGTGACAACACAACAAAAAACTTAGATGTGCTCTACACTGATCAGATAGGCTAGGCTTGATCTTCCTAGTCTTTGATGTTGTATGATTGCATATCTTTGTTATTGCTGCATACATAAGTGTCATGAAAGTATAATTTAGTCTGAGTTTGACATGGGGTCATACTCTCACTAAAGTGGGGGTTAAATGTAGTGTAGGAAAAAGTATCCCTTTTTCACACTTAATTTTGGAATAAATAATTAATAATAAAATGAGCTTAATTATGCCTTAATTTAGTGTTGTACTATGTATTTTACATATTCATATTAAGTTTAGGGCCTTTTAATTAAATTTGACTTAATTGTGCCTTATTTATGGTGTTGTAAGGTGTAACTTTACACTTTCACACTGATCTAGGGCTTTATTAATTAATTGAGGTTAATTATGCCTTAATTGGCCCCTTTAATAAAAATCCAATCCTAATCAATTATATTTTTCGTGGGATAAAACTTGACATTCATAAATTCCATAACATAATGTTTAACATTGAGCAATGTGTGTCCTGGGTAAGTGACCTAGGACCTATTTTCCATAGGGCGAATGGGTCCTCACTTAGGCCTAAGACCTAAATTCAAATTATGTTTTTGGGGGGTTTTTCAACGATTTCAAATATGTATTCACATGTCAGCTTGTGATATTTGAATTTTAGGAATTAATGTTAAGATATGTATAAATAAGAGGTCATTTCACTATATTTCACCTAGCAAATCTAAGACTTCAAGCATTCTATCAATTTTTGTGATATCAAGAGCATTCAAGAGTATTTCAAGGCATTCAAGGGCAATTCATTGAAGATTATTGTAGCAATCAAGATTACATTGTCATGTCAAAGATTTCTTGCATCATGCATGTTGTTTGAGATAATATGGTGATATAAAGTTCAAGATCTATGCAAGTATTCAAAGGCATTGTTTCAAATCAAGTTGTAAGATCAATATCCACATCTATTGAAGCCAATTCATGAAACTTGTAGATCTACAATCCAAGGTTCAAAAAAATATTTGGTGAGTTGTGACATTGCTTGTTCATTCATCATTACTTCATTCTATTTTGTTTTATTTCAATGTTTAATTACCAAAATGAGGTTTGACCAAGGAAAACCCCCATTCACCTAACAAATAACATTTTTCTCTCTTTGATGAGTGATTGTAGATTTTAGGTGAAAGATCCTTTAAAGAGAAAAATTGAATAATTTTACAAAGTTTTCAAAGTCGCAAGGAAAGTTGTCATTTCACAAAACATATTCTACATAATTTATTTTTGGTTGTTCGATAGTGAAAATCAAGAATCTGGAAGTGCAAACACAACAAAGGAGAACCCAAAAAGGATTTTTGCAGAGCCCTAGCCAAGACCCATTCGCCATAGGGTGAATGAGTCCTCAATGAGCTTTAACAAGAAACTTTTGGTGATTGGTGCACATTATTTTCCTCTTTCTAGATATGCCTTTAGATTTTTTTTTCCAGTAGTTTTGAATACAGTCTTTCATTTGCATTTTATAGCTTGCATTTTGTAGTTGTTTGATGGTATTAATATTTCTCCCCAAAGTGCTATTTAACACATACCATAATCCTTACATAAAGAAGATTTTTTTTGATTCATACCTTGATTTGACTCACCTTTTTGGTTGTTAGTCATCCCATTGTTTGGATCTCATTTCTTGAATAAAATAGTTGAAAATGGTGTTATTTTTTATCATTTTGGTGAACCCCCCCTTATATATACATACCACCATTTTTCATTGTTTCAATTTAGTGTTGATAAATGTACCCCTTTACATTTTCACACTTATTTGGGCCCTCTTAATTAAATTGAGCTTAATTATTCATTAATTAGCCCTTTTATTCATATACAAGCCTAATAAATTACATTTTCTGAAGGGAAAACCTAACAATAATTAATGCCTAAACATAACACTTTACCTTGAGCAATGTGTGTTCCAGGAATAGGGACCTGGGATCCATTTTCCCATGGGTGAATGGGTCCTCCCTAAA
The DNA here is from genome assembly GCA_007115665.2 of Sequoiadendron giganteum. Lineage (NCBI taxonomy): Eukaryota > Viridiplantae > Streptophyta > Pinopsida > Cupressales > Cupressaceae > Sequoiadendron > Sequoiadendron giganteum. Next base: position 208,884,482 of record CM021107.1, read on the forward strand.
CCTTTGGACCTAAATTTAAATTATGTTTTTGGTAGTATTTTAACATCTCCAAATTCATATTTTATTTTCGGCTTGTGATATTTGAATTTTGAGAAATTAAGGATACATACCTATAAATACAAGGTTATTTCACTAAGTTTCACCTAGCATTTTCATGGGATTTTCAAGAACATTTTTGGAGAAATTTAAGAGCAATAAAGAGTAGATTTATTGCAGCATTCAAGAACCATTCATCATGTCAAAGTATTCTTGCATCATGCATTTTTTTTGGAGCAAACATTGTGATGTAGGTTTCAAGATCAAGCTATAGTATTCAAAACATTATTCAAGTGTCAAGATCCACATCTAATTCAACCATTTCTTGCAACTTGTAGACCTCCTAAGATCTCCAATTTTCAAGGTTTTATTCAAGGTTTTGTTGAGTGGTAACATAGATTTTTTCATTCTTCATTCCCTTTCATTTCATTATTTCAATTCAAGGTTTGATTACCAAAATGGGGTTTGACCAAGGAAAACCCCAATTCACCCAAAAAGAAACATTTTACTCTCTTGTGTGTGTGATTGTAGATTTAAATTGAAGAAGGATTGAAGACCTTTTGAAGAGAAAGATTTAAAAAGTTGTCAAAGTTGTCAAATCATAAATTTTAACCTACAAATCTGATTTTTGACTTTTTGACATTGAAACCTGGACAATTCAGAAGCTACAAATCTATGTCAAAGGCTTCCAAAGGTTGCAAAAATTTCTAAGAAAAGACCCATTCGCCCATGGGCGAATGAGTCCCATCCAGCCTTCAGAAACTACCTCTTGGTGACTAGTAAACCCATATCTGCCCTTCTCAAATATGCATTTGGTTTTTTGGTTTTGAAAATTTTGAGTTTAATATTTTTGTTTCACGTATTAGATTGCATTTTGGAGTTGATTTTCTATTTTTAGTTTTTCTCCCCAAAGTGTTGTTTGACCTTGACCCTAGTCCTTAAGTCATAAGGAAATATGAAAATTCTCACATTCACCTGATTCACCTAAGGGATGCTATTCAATTTTTTTTTGTGGGGATCTCATTTACTAATGAAATAAAGGAAAATAGGTCTATCTATTATCATTTTGGTGAACCCCCCTCTCATTTAAAACACAATATTTTTCGTTATTTTAGTTAGAAGAAAAGGGAATTCGATTGAAACACTTTCTCACTGGATCAAAGGAGGAATCACAAGATCTTGTAGATAAGAAATAAAAAATGAGGATAAAAAATAAAAGTGATGCTCCTAGCTCTAGTAAGCCTTCTAGGCCAAATATTGTGTTTGTTGTAAAAGGTGGTAAGAAAATGAGTAAAATAGTTGTAGAGAAAACATCTGCTAAGGGGCAAGAAGGTTTTTCTCAAGAGGAAAGAAAAGAAGAAGAGAAACAACATGAGGAAGAATGAGTATTTCCTCATGAGAATATTTTAGAGGAACGACCTATCTCCTCTTCTCCAATTGTATCTACCCCTACTCCTCCTCATATGCCTTCACCAGTTTCTACCATTTCTCCTACCATGGTCATTCCTACAGTCACTGTCAATGTTCCTCCAACTCTATTAGTCTAATCCATTCATTCAACCCTTCCTAATGATCAATATTTGATAGCTCCAAGCATGATTTGGAAAATATTTCTAGATCACCTATGTCTTTTCCTAGTTCATCATCATCGTCATTTGGCATTGCTTCTGAATCCAACTTAGAGAATTTTATGTCTAAGTGTGTGCAAGTTTCTAGTGTGGAAATGCCTATTGCATTTCGACTGGCACTGCTCCAATTGTGATAAGAAATTTTGTGAGTACAACGATGAAAACTCAAGCCATGACTTCCAATCCAAGAGAGAATTCTCCACTTCCACCTTAGATCTCATCCCAAATACCAAAAATGAAGAATCATGTCATCTCCCTAGACAACTTTGACTTTACACAGTTAGCATCGATGAAGATAAAATCCAAGAAAAATATAAAGACTCTTTCCAAGTTGTTGTTTGATATAAAAGGTTAAGTGTATGCGAAGGTGGCACAACCTACTTCTGACAAGACTTTGGAAGAAGTGGACATCTCTGATTATTTTATCACAAAATTTGAGTTAGGGAAGATAACTCATGAGAGTGCTAAAGAAAATGTTCAATCTACACTGAATTATCTCATAAAGATATATGATGAAGTTAAAAAGGTGAAGGATCAATATAAAGCCAATGTAGAACAACTAATTGTATTACTCCAAAAGATTACCAAATATTTAGAGTTAATTGAGCATGTGGTCATGAGCATTGGCGATCCAGCTATTTAGAAGGTGGAAAAAGTGCATACAAGGGGTAGGGTAGTAAGTGATTTCCTAGAATGAATGGTTGCATAAGGTTCATAGCTTTTACGATCCCTTGTGGAATTTTTTTGAAAAGATGGAAATCATAAGGTCAGAGTTAGACAAAATTGTTGATACTTTATCCTAGGAACAACAACACATGGAAAATAGTTTGCAAGCTTGGATCAAGATGAAGAAGCTCAAACTAGATGCATTAGTGGAAATTAGGATAATTCCCAATAGGGAAATGTTTTTTGAGTTAAAGGAGACCATGATACACAAAGTGAACATCATCAAGGAGTTGATCAATGAATTGCAACTTGTGCTCTAGAAGTCAATGAGGAAAACGATTTGAATCTTGTCAACAGCGTTGAAAAGCTTCCTTGTAAGTTAATTGATGATAAACATAAGTTCCTTTCCTTAGATGCAGTTTTCCAAGAACTCACCAACATGGTCCAGAGAGAATTTGAAGATCAATCCTTCTTAGTGGCTGCAATGGAAAAGTTTTTGGGTATTCAATTAACCTTGGAAAACCTAAAGGTATTTCTAGGAAGGCATAGGAAAGCTTATAACACCATATAGGATTCCATAACAACCAAACATACTTTAAGTCCCAAAAATGATGACATTCAAGCAGTCATGAAGAAGTATGAAGATTTCATGGAGAAGGATGGTGGAGAAAGTTGAATGTGCTTTGTTTAATATTTAGTATATACATGCTTTATGTAATTAGTTTTAGACATTTTACATTTCATTTTCAAAAATGTAATTACATGTAAAAATAGAGAAGTCCTAAATCAAATCAGACTCTCTTGTTGAATAAGGAAATTTAGTTATTTCTTTCCTAGATTATATCTTAATCTCTCTTCTATATATATGAGGGAGTTCTTTTGTAATAGAACCTTTTTAATCTTTGAAGAAAAACATTTACATTTTGAAGAGAATACTTGCAATATTTGATTTGAATGTGTAAATTAAAATTTTATTGATAAAAGAAGTAGATTACCTCCAACCTTTGATTTGGATCATGTTTGTTGTATGTAAGAGTGTTCTTATGTCTCTCTTGTCATATTATCTTGAAATTGATTTAAAAGTGGTGTATTATTTCATTATTGAAGGGGAATTCAGATTTGGTACTGATAGACTTTGTGCTATCATATTGCATTTGGAGCTATATGTTTTATTTATGAATTTGGTTGATAACTTGTAGTTTTTGTGCTATGATTGTTATCTATATTCTTGTGGAGCTTTGGTGATTGTTAGTTGATACTCTTTGACCTACAAATTGCTACACAAATTACTCTTTGCAATCATCTTTGGGAATAACTTGGAGTCTTTGAGCTGTAAGTTGTTTCTATTGTTACTCTTTAGACCATCATGGAAGGTGACATAAGACTTTGGGTTTTCATGGATTTTCTAAATTACTATCATTTGTTGGTAACCATTCTTTTTATTCTTACGTCTAACAGAATTGGGTATCGACTACTATTGCTCCAATTAGTGTTTTTTAGTTTATTACTTATTATGAACATCAAGGTCATTATTGTAACTCATTTCCCTTATTTTAAAAAAAGAGAATATGTTGATGGAGACATCCCCATATTTAGGGTTAGAAGGCAAATATCTAAGAATTTAAATGTAGATTTGATCAATAAAATACACAAAAAATTATAACAGAAACAAGACAACACATAGAGTTTAATGTGGTTCACACAATCCAGGCTACATCCATAAAACCGCAAACATCCAATGATTTTATTATCTAGTGAAAAAAATATTACAATCTCACAAATAATTCCATGCTATAAATCCCCATCCCAGCCACTTATAACAAGCTTTTTAGAAGCTTTCATAAATTAGGGTTCTATAAAGAAATTAGAAGCTTCCAGAAATTAGGGTTCCCCATGCCATTATACATAAAGAGTGTACAGTATAGAAAGATTAGTCACCACATACCAACAATCTCCCACTTGGAGACTGATCAGGCTACACACCAACACAATCTCCCATTTGGAGATTGATCTTGGATGACATTGCTGCACTTACAACTCCCACTAGAAATAAGCACCTTGGACCCTACTGCTCTATTATACTTTTAACCATGAAGACCAACCAAAGAAGAAGAGGAGCTTAGCTTCTCCCTTGTCACTAAATTTGTAAAGATATCTACTGGATTAACATCTGTATGTATCTTTTCTAGATTTACCTGTCCATCCTCCAACACTGACCAAATGAAATGATATCTCAGTTGTATGTGTTTGGTTTTAGAGTGCAAGGAAAAATTCGTTGCAAGATGTATAAAAAATTGGCTATCTGTAAACAAGTTATTTTCAGCTTGTTGTTTGCCCAACTCTTCCATGAAAAGTTATAGCCATATCATCTCCTTTGCTGCCTCTATTATAGCAACATACTTTGCCTCCGTGGTGGATAAAGAAACTACCTTTTGCAATCAAGAAATCCAACTCACTGCTATCCCACCAACTGTAAATACATAACCTGTGGTACTCCACTTCGTATCTATATACCCTACCAAATATGAGTCAACATAGCCTTTTAAATCAATATTAGAGCCCCCAAAACATAAACATTTATTAGATGTACCTCTCAAGTACCCGAGAATCCATTTTATCGCATTCCTATGCTCAACTCTAAGATGACTCATATACTTGCTAACAACTCCTATGACATGTGCAATATACGGTCTCGTGCATAACATGGCGTACATTAATCTTCCTACAATTGAAGCATATGGTACCTTGGACATTTTTCCTTCCTCCTCTTGTGTCTTTGGGCACATATCCTTAGTCAATTTGACATGATTGGACAAAGGTGTGCTGACCGCTTTTGCATTATCCATATGAAATCTCTACAACACATTTTCAACATAATCAACTTGAGATAGAAACAATTTTCTTTTTTTCCTATCTCTTGTAATCTTCATACCAAGGATTTGTTTTTCTGCCCCCCAATCCTTCATAGCAAGTGAATTTTCTAACTGTTGTTTTAAATCCTTTATGTGATCCATGTTAGACCTCGCTACAAGCATATCATCAACATATAAATATAAAATAATTTAGCTATCTTTAGCTAACCTCTTAAAGTAAACACAATGGTCTGAATTACACCCGTCATAGTCTTGCTCAACCATATAAAACTATCAAATTTAATATACCATTTCCGAGGTGCTTGCTTCAAGCCATATAAAATTTTCTTCAATCTACACACTAGTTTCTCCTTACCTTTGACCTCAAATCCTTTTGATTGTTCCATATATATTTCCTCTTCCAAATCACCATGGAGAAAGACAATTTTAACATCGAGTTGTTCTAGATGCAAATCTTCAGCAGCCACAATACTTAAGAGAATACAAATAGAAGTCATTTTAACAAATGGAGAAAATATTTCATCAAAATCAATACCCTTTTTTTGTGCAAATCCCTTTACAACTAATCTGGCTTTAAATATTTTCTTACCTCCATCCTCCTCTTTCAGCCTATAAACCCATTTGTCTGGTAAATCCTTTCTTACCTCCATCCTCCTATTTTACCTGCATAATTCCCAAGTCTTATTTTTTAGCAAGGAGTCCATTTCTTCTTCCATTCCATGCTCCCACTGAACCTTGGTATCCACCTGCATAGCTTCATCATAACATTCCGGTTCACCAACATCAGTTAATAAAATAAAATACAAAGAGGAAGAAAATATTTTTGGAGGTCTACTTATCCTTTAAGATCGTCTAACATTCACTAGATTTTGTGGTATTTAATGTTGCTATTGTTGTAGAGCATGAGGAACCACTGGAAAATTATTGTTTGGAGTATCATCCAACATTGCATAATAATTTTATTTCTTCTCATGCTGCTGCAATTGATCTTTGTACAACACTTTCTCAATGAATATGAAATCCCTGCTTCTCACAATTTTATGATTTTCGAAATCCCAAAGCTTATAACCAAATTCATCAATGCCATATCCAACAAATATACATTTCTTTATTTTGCATCAAGCTTGGTTCTATTTTCAGAATCTACATATGCAAATTCTTCACAACCAAAGGTTTTGAGAAAAGAATAACTCACCTTCTTACATGTCCATGTTTCCTTTGGAATACCACAACCCAAAGGATTAGAGGGACCTCTATTAATTAAATAAACAAAAGTGTTTATAGCCTCAACCCAAATTTTAATGGCAGCCCAACATGCAATCTCATAGTCCATGCACACTCCATTATTCTTCTATTCATGCGCTCAACCACTCCATTTTCCTATGGAGTCCTTGGAATCATTTTTTGCCTATGAATACCATTAGAGGAATGATAATATTCAAACTCTTTGCTATAATACTCACTACCATTATCAGATCTAAGACATTTTAACCTTTTACCCGTCTCATTCTCAACCGAGCTTCTCCATTTTTTAAAAGTTTCAAATACATTAGATTTCTACCTAAGGAAATAAATCCATACCTTCTACTTTGCATCATCAATGCATAAAAATATAATACTGAGAGCCACCGAGAGAAGATACCTGAGTTGTTCCCCATACATCCATATGCACAAGCTCCAATTTCTCATATTTCTTTTGTTTCCCATGTTTGAGAAAACTAACTCTCTTTCATTTTCCATACACACAACTTTCATAGAGATCCATATTAACAAATTTTAGAATTGGTAAAACATTCTTTGAATGAAGTACTTTCATACCTTTTTCACTCATATGCCCAAGTCTATTATGCCATAGTGCTGATTCAGAATCCAAAACAACTATATGATTTTTTGCCTACTGAACTGCAACAACTATTCTTGAACATTGATTTTTATCTGCAATAGCTAAAGTAGAAGGAATAATATGACTTGTACAAAGATATAAGGTGCCTAATTTCACACATTTTTCTACCACTAAGGCACCTTTTGTAACCTTCCAATTTTTATCGCTAAATATAAAAACACAACCTTCATCATCTAGTTTCCCTATTGAAATTAAATTTATTCTTAACTTTGGAACATGCCTTACCTCATGTAGTAGCCAATGATTTCCATTCTGTAACTTAATTTTGATTCTTCCCTTTCCAACAATCTGAGAAGGTTCGTTATCTCCCAAAAAAACTAGCCCAAAATCCCCTTGGACATAACCAATAAACTAATTTCTATGGGACGTAGCATGAAATGAAGCCCTTGAATTAACACCCAAGAATCATCAACATTGTCAAGGGAAAGAATCAAAGCATTCTCATCAGATTTATTACTTACCACATTTGACTCTTTATTTCCTTCTTTTTTGTCTCCTTTATTTTTTCGAGACCAACAATCTTTCTTTAAATGACCCAACTTACCACAATACTAGCAATCCCTCTTGTCTCTAGATTTGGACCTTTTTTCCTTTGATTTTCATCATGAATTCCCATGACTTCCAGAATTGTTTCCTCTCTCCTTTGTTCTTCCCTTGCTTTCTAAATTCAAAAGACTTCCTTATATGGATGTTCCACATGAGCTTTTCCTATGAATTTCCTCGCTCAAAATAAGACCAACAACATCATCAAATTTCAATGTATTTGAACCAGAAATAGAATTGCTAAAAACCATTACCAAGATATTCCATCTTTCAGGCAAAGAAGACATAATCAAAAGAGCCCTAATTTCTTCATTAAATTTTACATTTACAGAAGTTAATTGACTAGTAACCATATTGAACTCATTTAAATTATCAACAAGTGACCCACCTTCTACCATTTTCATATTAAATAAAAGATTCATAAGAAATACCTTATTCAAAGAAGAAGGCTTTTCATATAAATTTTCCAGGGTTTCCATCAACTCTAGAGTTGTCTTTGTTGTTGTAATATTGAAAGCCATCGATTGTGCTAGGCAGAATTGGATACTGCCAAGTGCCTTTCTATTCAAAATATCCTAGTACTCATCAGACATTGCTGAGGGTTTCTTGGTTTTCCCTTCCAATGGCTGCCATAAATCTTTTTGATAGAGGTAGTCCTCCATCTACATCTTTCATAATTGATAGTTCTACCAATTGAACTTCTCAACCTTCAACTTACCCTCATCTGCCATTGCTCCCACTCAACCGTGAGACTCCCACTCAACTGTGAGACCTTGTAGATGATAATCAAATTAAACCTTGCCCTGATACGACTTGTTAGGGTTAGAAGGAAAATATCTAGCAAGTTAAATGCAAATTTGATCATTAAAATAGAGAAATAAAACACACAAAAAATTATAGCAGAAACAAGACAACATAGAGAATTTAACGTGGTTCACCCAATCCGGGCTATATCCACAAAACCGTAGCCATCCAATTATTTTATTATCCAGTGCAAAACATATTACAATCTCACGAATAATGCCATTCTACAACTCCCCAACCACTTATAACAAGCTTTTTAGAAGCTTCCAAAAATTAGGGTTCTACAAAGTCGATATTTTTTCCTTTTTCGGTGATGAAGCGAAAAAGAGTGTACAGTATAGCATGATCAGTCACCACATACCAAAAATGGGTATTCTATGGATTATTTGGACAATAAAAATTCCATGGTGTCTCACTTCTTTTTTCATCCAAAATTACAAGGAAAGGACCACGTATGTTGCATAGGAAAAGAAAAAGGACCCATGTCCCTCCATAAATCTACATATTGGGCTATATTTTGTGGAGGAAAAATGGAGAGGAATGTAGATCATGGAGTGAGAGAGAAAAGGGATAAAATGGGAGGAGAAAGGGATGTGTAATTATGTGAAGGAAGAAAGAGGCAATTGGTAGGTAAGAGCCAAACCTCCACATTGTTTGGACAATATCCTCTATGCCTATGCTAAATGAGAGCTTCCCTTTTAATCTCACTTATGGTTAAATCATCTAGCTATTCAACATATGGAGAGTGACATTAGGTGATGAGTGTGGGAAGAAGAATATTTTTTATCTTACCCAAATCAATCCATGTTTGGATAGAAAATAAAGTGGCATATAAAAAAGGATGGAGGGGAGTGGATAGTTATAAATCATCCAAAAATAATGAGAGTTTAAAATATGTGGGAATAGATCACAAAGACAATGAAGAAGAGAAATTTCCTTCTAAGAGAAAATAAATGAAGGTGAAAGCAAGTAGACATTTCTCTTGACAATATTTCTACAATGTTATGATTGACACTTTTGGAAAAAGTGTGTAGTTGATTTAAGCTACAAATGTGTTGGGGAGAATGCATAAGGAAAGGGTTTAATATAATAGCTGTTACCTATGCATCCATCATTGAAAATTCATTGTGTTCAAAAGAATGTGGTTTTACCATATAGGGATCTCCAACACTGATATATAGTGTATAAATTTATTTTTTGATAGATATTTTTCATGGTTTGGTAACAACTATGTGGACCATCCTAACAATAGTTATCATATTTATTGGTTACAAAGTCAACTTCTAGCTCTAATGAGTTCTTCAAGATTCTACTATTAATTTTCTTTCAATTTATTTCTCTATATTATATGTATTAAGAACATCAATAAATTTTGAGATTTAAAGTTCTTTTTTAGGATACAATAATGTGTGGTAAACTTGAAGTTAAGGACATACTATTAATATTATACTAGTATGGTGGATTTATGTAAACTTGTCTCTTTTCCATGTGTAAATTAGGTCTTGTTATGAATTATATTAACATTTGAGAGTTTAACAGGATTTTAAAGAACCAATATTAGATCTAAATGAAGAATTTTCAAATAGATTTAAGAATATGTTAGGTTGTTCAAGGAAATTGAAGCCCTATAGATTTCATCTACGAATCAAATCTATATTTAAAGTACAAATATCTATATGATCTTTCAAGTTTAGATTAACACCTCAGAGTTTAACTATTTGAATACATTTATGTTTGTACTTTAAGGGATACATGGTGGCAAAGAGTTCTAGTTCAAATATCTAGCTATAATATCACCTTATAATACAAACTACAAAATAAATATAATTAATATAAGGTATGGCTTAGGGTTGCATATTATTATGAGTAATGAACACTTCATTTGGTGGTGCAACAATCACACTTTATAGAATATATATTTACTATTGTAACTTAGTAATATTAGTAATCGATTGATATTGTGGTAAAGGATTTATATGACTACATTTTTTGTTGGCCTCTTAAATATGAGAAACTTTATATTGGACCTATTAGGTGATTTTATATGAAGGGTATTATAAGTTGTATTAAGTGGTGGTATGGTTTTATAACAACCAGGAGACAATTGCCTCTTAATTTGATGATGTTGTTGAGGTTGAGTTAGGAGAAAAACTATTTGAAATGATATCATATGAAATTTAACTTAAAAATTATTGATGACCATGAAGATCATAATAAATTATAGGGGTGAGTGTGAATATTATATGATCATTTAACTAGACTAATATAAGAATATTGGATTGCACTATAAGGTAAATGAAATCAAATGGGTTAAGAAAATTATTATTAATAATATTGATTATACATCTTCATACAATTATATAAAGGATATAGTGTTGCTCATCTATCTCAAGTATGAATCGAACATTAATTTAAACTTAACATAAGTTTGTAATTATTGACATATGTATTTTGATGTTTAAAAGGATTATTTGTGTCATTGTTTGTGTATGTTGTTCTCCATCTAGGAGGATGTCATAAATGATTATGATACTTGATTTATAGAGCTATATTGTGGTGGGACCTCACTTAGACTATGTCAAGGCTTCTTGTATTATTATTGCATGATAATGATATTTGAATACTACTTTATAGTGACATATATCCTATTCTTAGACGGAATTAAGATTGAATAGAAAACTCATACCTAGGTATTCTTGGATCTCCATGCCTAGAGATATATATATATTGGATTACATTATTATTGAAAAAACCTCTAAGCTAAATCTTATTCTCCTATGTAGGATAATCCTAGAATGTGTATAAAACCTTGGTGTGTGTGGAAGGATGAATTAATATTAGTTTTCTAAGGTTTAATTAACTCCCTTGGGTGGAAATAATATTACCCTTTATTATTAATTTGAGGAGGATTTTTGGGTGCTAGAAATCTAGGTGTATGCTCCCTGAGACTGACCTTATGAGAACTACCTATGATTTCAATCTCTTTTGGAAGTAGGTATGTAGGTAGTCCTTGGGTGAATGATGCCCCTATGACCTCAAGTCTGTAGGGGGAGGGTTTAGGGGATAAATCCATGGTTGGAGTTATTCATAAACTCTTTTGAACTTCCCTCTCTAGTAGGCTTCCATTTGAGGTTGAAATGAGTATTAGATGACTATGAATGTGTTTAGAAAACCTGATAACTTGTATTCAATATATATTGTGATCATGAATAGTAAGCTGAATGAAGTGAATGGACTTGGCTACTTTATATTTGATATTTTATTTTGTGTACATGTTGATTAGAGGCCATCTTGTGTTGGTTAAATTTGATTCTTATGTGTTTTCTAAACCTAAATCCAAACCTATATGACTCTATGTATTAGATCCTAAATTAGTTTATTGTGATATACTTACTAGGTCTACTTGAATAGTACCGTGAACCCTATTATGTATGTTGTCCAAAGGTTTGAACCTTTGAGGTATTTGAGTAGTAATAGGAAATCATTGAACCATGGAAATGATCAATGCCCACGCTATTGCAACCTGGATTAGCCAACATTCACCTAGTTCATGAAGGTAAAGGTTGGTAGGGGCTACCCTAGTTATGATACGAGAATGGTTGCTTGGGTAGTTAGCCTTTTGTGTAGGTAATGATAATTGAAGCTAATCATTGTATTGAGAGGATTAGAAGGAAATAACCTATAGAATGAGGGTGATTGATTCCAATTATTACCTAGGTTGTGAAGAAGATAGCTGAAAATATCATTTTCACAAGGTGGTATATGTCAAAAGCTACTTCTTTCTAGGTGGACAAAACTATTGCTAGTGGTCTTGTTGGTAATTTATCACTACGAAATAGTTTAAAGACAAAATTTTAAGGGGAAAATCATATTTTGTTTTAATGTTTTTCTAAGTCAACATTGAAAAAGGAGAAAAATAGAAAAAATAATATGTGAAGGCTTGGTAATGAAAGTTTAAGTGAAAATGAAAATAAGAAAATGACCAAGTCTTCTAGACACCAAAGGAAAGGAGAAAATTTCCATTTATGGTAGCCCGCATTTCATGAAGTATGTTTAGGGTTTTAGTTTCATGGTATTGAACAAGCTTCATAGTGGAGTTGGAGGAGTGAAGGGAAACACACAAAAGAGATAGTGCACATTGTAGAAGCTTCAAAAAGATATTGTCACATATTGCAGCATAACAATTAGAGATGAAGAGGCACATTGCATAAAATGAAGGAGATATGGCATGTAGTTGGGAGAATGGAGGATTTCAAGAGTTTATTTAGGCCACACCCACATTGCAAACCATATATTTATCCCCATATCATGCTAGGTATGCATTGTGCTATTAGGTTTTTTTGATATGGTTGAAGTCTTTTGAGGAAAATTTTCTTGTTTTCTTATGAGATTCCTTGTCCTTTTCAACAAAAAATATATTAAAAAATGATGAAAAATTCTTTGTCATAAGCTCTAGTTAGGTAGTAACAAGATACAAACCCTACAACCTATAGTTTTCATGCTAGTTATAGTCAAAAGGTTAAGGATAAACAATGACCTGATAAAGGAAGTTGCAAAATATAAGAGACTTCCTAGAGATTTTTTATTATCTGAAATTCCAAACCCTTAGAGAGTTTTGTTAGGAGTCAAGACCTTTGGGATAGAGGTTTCACTAGGGATATGATAGTCAAAAGAGCAATTAATTTATTCAAGATAATCATTATGTTAGGGACAACATTGTTGTTTGATGTAAATAAAAATTCATTTAGTTCATGTATGATGGTGTGTACAATGGATAGTAGCTATGATTGGTAGAGAAAACTTGTTGAAAAAAGGGATAATTAAAGGATAAACCATACATTATTGTTGAATATGTAAGATGGATCTAGTTAACTATAACTAGAAGAGGAAATGAATATGATAGAAAATGACCTCATGCATGATAGTTATAGGTATCTTTGGATATAAAATAAAAAAGATATGATGTTCGTAGGTTCTTGATGACAACCTCCTTCAAGGAAGCCCTTATCGGGTAGTGATCTTCAAACAGCGAAGGAAATCATGATATGAAGACTATGGTGAATATAATAAAAGACCAAAAAAGGACATTATCAATTAATGGAACTCCATGTTGAATATTTTAGGAATCAAGAATGTTGTGTGATAGTTATGAGAAGTGGAAAAATCATCCCTGCATAGTCTAATGACATAAAAGACATAAAGTGAAGAAGAAAAATAATGGAGAGGTAGTGATCTATAGGTTCTGTGTCAAGTGTCAAGTGTCAAGTGTCAAGTGTCAAGTGTCAAGTGTCAAGCATAGTGAAAATATGTTAAAGAATGAGTCATGATAATGAGTAACATTCTACCTTTGATAATCATATGATATAGTTGGACAATCTCTAAATATTCCCAAGTGTGATGGATTTTGAGAGTAGGCTTCACTACAAATGACATAGTATCAAAGGTAGATGTGTATTATATTTCATACCATGAATAATGCCTTTAGATAGTACAATGGAAAGGGGTAGTCCATGATAGGCTTGTTATAGGTTAGCCAAATGGAAAGAAAGCAAGTGATATATATTCATACTAGTCTACAATGCATAATGTATAGTGGGCAATGTATAAATGTAATTAAAGACATCATGAAATCCAAGTAGGAGATATGGAATGGTAAAATTTGAGTGACTGAGATTTTCAAAAGGAATCATGATAGTTGTACTAAGATAGGTAGAGCATAAGAGCTTCTAAATAGTGACCGGTAATGATTTTTGTACAAACACTATAAGTTTTTACTTATCAATTGCTAAAAGAGTTTCATACATGATGGTAGCTCAAATGGTAAGAGGGATACATAGTGAAAGAAGGGATTTGTGAGCTAAGGTAAGCATCTTGATTACTTGATGAATGTGCATAGTCATGAAAAACAATAGGGAGAATTCAATAAGCCAATGAAGAAAGGAAATCAAAGAAGTTAGTGATGCAACTAAGAGTAGGTGTGTAGAGTCTATAAAGTGTGTTACAGTAAGAAAGGAACAATGCTATTATTGATTGACATCAATAAATGTAAGAAAAAGATAGTTGCCTCTAAGACAAAGTTCAAGATTATCAAGAGAAGGTTATAAGATTTAATGCTATCCATGATAAATTTTAAAAGAGAAAGAAATGAATTGAGAAGGCATTACAAGTTCAAAACATCCACATATCGTGGAAATTAATTCAAAAAACATAAAATAAAGATATCACTATTGGTAGCTAGTGCAATGGTTCTCCTAGTTATTATTGGTCTATCTCTAGCTATTCTTTCTTTCAAGAATGTTATTTGTGTTAGTATTAATGATATATTTTTTGAAATAGAAGAGAGGATAGTAGAGATAAATGAAGTGAGAATATAGAGAGAGCAATAGGTACTTGCCTAAAAGATCAAAAGAATATAGTCCAAAAACATATTTTAGTGGTAATAATCCGTGAGATGAAGATAAAATATGGAAACCTTATCCTTGCTCATCATCCTATGGAAGTCACCATAGGGAAACCAAGCAATAATGAGGAAAATATAAGAATTTTAGTGAGAAAAATATGCTGATAGTGCCCAAAGGTCAAGTTTTGAAGAGGAGAATAAGCATAGATTTGAGAAGTAAGAGGTATATCAATCTCTTAATGCATAATCTAGTCATAGATACTATCCCAATACTGTCATAAAAACCAATGAGAAAGATAGCCATAAGACAGTCTAATGGATAGGGCAAGGTAACATTAACAACATGTGACAAATCATGAACAATGCAAAGCCTTATCAAAACCTTTGTTTAAACTTAGTTGAAGGAAAACCATGATATGATGATAGTGCATATGATGGCTAACAATTGTGAATAACATGGGATCTGCATGCTTTGAAAGAGAATTTGATTGTGCACTATGTTTGGTGTCGATTGTCACCATTATATTCTAGGGGTACAAAATCTCAAAAATGTCAATCATGAACATATTATGGGTTTTGCATCATTTGAAGCATTTTATAGTTTGAAAGTGCATACTTGGGTATTCAAAGAGCTTAGTAACTCATGGGTGTAATTTATTTCACAATAATTTTCTGGAATACTTAACAATTATCCATCTAAAGCACTTCCAAGAATTAGATTTCCCTTGCATATTTACAGTGATCTTATATCTATATGTGTATTTCTAGTCTTACATATTGATAATTTCCAAGATTGTGTATAGTTTGACATTGACAAATAGTCAATTTTTGTTGGCTTCACATGCGTGCAAACTTTATGAGTTAAATCGGGTAGATGCTCTTTGTGTTGAATTCAAAAGACAATTGAGAGGGGGTGAATCAATTGTTCATTCAAAAATCAAACCCTGATTAACATTTAGATCTATATTAATCCTTAAATTCTTAACAACCATTAAACCCTTATCATGCATTAGCAGAATATAAACATGAGAAACAATAATTCAAACACATCCATACAAATGAGAACCCTAAAATTATGTGGAAAACCCAAGAAGGGAAAAAACACAGTGAGGATTAGCTCAAAATATAAAGTAATTGCAATACCAAATACACTAGGCTCACTACCAAAGGGCTCACTGCCCAAAATAAAAGAAGGGCTCAAGTTGCAATAATAGAAAGAAGAAGAAAGAATATTGTTACAATGAGAAATCCATCTCAGAGTAACATAAAAGTTCCACCACTGCACCACCAATACATTCACACTCTCTTTGAATAATGTAGACACCTTCTTCTCACTGGTTCTGGTAGTCTTAGTTGTTAAGGCTCATAATATACTGCATACTTTCACACTTCACATCATAATTTGTATCACACACACTTCATATAAATCAATCCTCCATCAACTCAACACACATATATACCATCTTCAACCTTGAATATAATTTACAAGGTTGGTTATGCATCTCAATCATGCAAATTCAAATCAGGTCAACACCAAGCATTCCTATGGTGGAGAGGAATTAAATCAGAACAGATCACACCTTAGATTAGATCTAAATCCATACATATATGCCACACCATACTACCACAAACATCGAAGCATTTATGGAATTAGTGTAAACACCCAAGGTCAATCGAACCTGTGTAAACACCATAATCATTTGAGTATACACTTCACCAAATCCAAAGATGACTTATGAACCACACACAACAATCAAAAATAATTTGGAATATTCCACAAACACCCTAAAATCCAACAAATTTCTTCGCATCTGTAGACTTCTATTAAAATGCATACCTTTGCATTTTCACAATTGTTTGGACCTACCTTGCTTTATTTATCCTTCTTTATGGCTTAATTGGTCCTATTTTGTGTCCATAAGCCCTATGAATGACATCTTTTTCTGGCTAATCCTGACATTCTCCAATGCATAAATGATATCACAATGATTCTGATCTGTGTGTCCCTGATTTTTGGTTGGGACTAAAATGCCACCTAGGGCATCTTTGTCCCCCCGAGGTCTCAAGACCCTAATTTTGAGGCATCTTAATTGGGCCCCCTTTTTGGTGTTTGTGCCCCAAGTTTCATCACTTGGGACTAAGATTCCACCTAGGGCGTCTTAGTCCTCCTTGAGTCATTTCCAGGATTTAAATTCAAATTATGGCAGGATTTAGCCTCCATTTAATGAATTGATATGTCATCTTGGTGTGATATAGTTTCAAGATATTAAGCATAGACAAGTATAAATACAAGGTTCATTCATTCATTTTTATCCTAAGTAATCCAAGTCTTTTGTGAGAGAATTCATCATAGCATAGTTGAGTTCACAAGAGGATTCAATGGAAAATCATCAAGCATTTGGAGCCATCATCAAGATTCAAGCATCATGTCAAAGGCTATTCTTGCATCATGTGTGTTGTTGTGCTAACATTTGTGATGTAAGATTTTGATTCAAGAAAGCAATAAATTCAAGATCTATCAAGCATTTCAAGATCATATCCATTGCATCCATTTCACACAAGTTTGCAAAATTTATAAGGGTTTGTTGAGTTGTAGAATTGCATGTTGTTCATTCACCATTTCCCTTCATTTAATTATTTCATTTCAAAGTTTAATTACCAACAAGGGGTTTGATCAAGGTAAACCCCCATTCACTAACAATCAACAACTTTCTCCCATCTTGCATATTTGTCTTTGCAAATCTAGGTTGAAGACTTGAAGATCACTTCTAGAGTGAAAAGTTGTCAAAGTTGCAAAGTTGTATTACAAAGTTGTCATCTTCATGAAAACTCACCTACAGATCAAATCCAAAAATTTCATAACCTAAGATCTGAGAAGAAGCAAGTGCACACCTTGGAGCTTAGGACCACACTCAGAATGTTTAGTAGATTGGGACTAATACGCTAGGGTAAACCCACAAAATTGGTTTACAATTCGAGTGAGGAAGGAAAATTAAGAAAAAATGACCCCATGCAAAAAAAATTGCTTTTAGGGGTTCGAACGAACTATTTGGTTTGAGAAAACCAAAAGAGGGTTCGCTAGAACCTGAGTTCGAGTGAACCCATTTAATGATGGGGCCCACCATTCTCGAAAAAAATGCAAAAGTGAAGGCTTGTGGAAAGGGGGTTCGCTCGAAGCTTGAGTTGAGGATGCAAATGGAGGAGACTTCATAGACCCAGTTGGATGATGGTAGTCCTTGAAATGAGCTATCCAACGAATATAATTTTAATATGTTTTGGTTTTATTATGTATTTGCTTTTTTAGTTTTATTAAACATAGGTTTTTCATTGAAAATCAAGCTCTTTGTTTTGCACTTGTGGAAAAATAGTAGATTATCAATTTTCATTTTGAAAAATATTAGTGCACCAGATATTGGAGTCTTTGATCCATAAATAAAAATAAAATTGAATTTTGATACATACAAAAAAAGTTACATTGTATACGGTCTGCCTATGTATGAATTGTAATTGGTTTGACTTTGAAACTTGATTAAGGAAAAAATATTCAATAAAACACTATGAGGCCAATTGGAAACACTGGATATCATAGTTAAAAATCTAAATTCAAAAAAATTAGAATTTTATCCTTCATGGAAAATAAGTTATGTTGTACACGGTGAGCATCACTCATTAAAAATGTTGTTTACTGAAAAAAACTAGTTTTCGAAGGAGATGGAAAAAGAAGTGCAATATGATTCCAAATTTTTTGAAAAAAATATATTTATAATTTACAAACAAAATTTCACAAATCACTACTTTGCATCATCTTCAAATTCCTCACGGTTTAGCTGCTATAGGTGCTTGAAAGTGAAGATTTAGTTAGAAAAAATATTTCAGTGTCCAGTTTGGGAAAAAATTGTAAACCACTATTGTGGGATCACCTGCCACCTTGGAAATCTTAGTCCTCCCAAGCATATCTTTTAGATCTGGTTCCGACATCCGAGGATTCTATATTTGCCCTGAAAAATACTAGCAGAACTAATACACCATCTTGGGCATCTTAGTCCTCCAAGGAATAATTTGGGAACTTCTTTACATTTCCAGAATCCTCACATCATCTCCATACTTCCTAGGTACACATACCCTAACTTGGTGTTGCATATTTTTATTATTATCATATCTCATTTAGCTTATTTTAGGTCATTTTTCATATCACATTGTGTTTTCCAACATTGTCTTTTCCAAGCATTTGCTTGGTGGTGAACCCCTTAAAGTTGAAAAGAACCCCCTTCCTAGGTGCTCCTAATTGTGAATTGACTCACCTTGTGAGGTTGATAGTCAGTCCAATTAGGGTTTTTATGAAGTAATTGAATGACCTATTTAAGATAGGAGGTAATCACCCCTTCCTATTTTATCTATAGTTCAACAACAACTTTTACTTGAAGAACACATTCATCCTATATACCTAGTTAATTTCCCACATAATGTAACACATGAATCCAACCTTGTAGAGCACTAAACTTTGAACAAATCAGAGTGTAGATGGATACCCCACAAGACCAAAAACCATACTATGAAGAAATGTAGAGAAAAACCATTTCTCTTAGACAATACTGCTTTCACAGTTCACACACTGTTGAACATAACTTTCTCCACACAATGATATAGGACAAGAGAATCTGGCTATAATACCTCTAAACACTTGTGAGCAACATATTCAAATTAAAATCTTCAACCATGAAGAAATCCATAGAAAAAACTAGAACACTACTCAGCTACACTAAACACTCTTTACCACACTGTTTCCTCTTTTATTCACATTTTATTAAAAAACACTTGGAAACCAAGAACCACAAAAATCATCTCATCATCTGCAACATTTTCTCATCACCACCAAACTAGCTGCAATACAAAAACTGAATGCAACACTAGAGGTTGACACTAGTGAGACTACTAATGACAACATAATACAACAAATGAAATTATCTCCATAGGTTGACATCAATGAAAACACAGACTACATAGAATTCCAACAATATCCCCCTTTGTCATTGATTTAAACATATGATGTGAAAACCACCAACAACAAAAGTAACAACTCTGAACGCCAACACATATTGCACAATAGTGCACACTACTCCATCAGACACTTTCTCTAACTCCCCCTTACTCCATAAATTTTTTTAGTTAAATCTCTCCCCCTTTGACATTAATGGAAATGGGAAAACATCCCCTTTGACATCAATCACACATGTATCTACTTTGCAACTTCCTTTTCTTCCATTTCAATCTATTTTCTTCATGCCTTCTCTCCACACTCCCCCTTAGGAGTACACAACATACTTCACCAACCAATAAATACTACACACATCCTTTGATATAGATGAAAAAGGAAAACACCTGTAGATCATACAATGAAAACACTTATTTTGCAACAACCAACAATGCTACTACCTACTCTCCCTAATAGGTAGCTACCAACATTAGTCCAAAACAAGGAATGAATCTTGAAATTCACTGGACTGATTCATATCCTTATGCAACTAGTTGAAAGGAGAGGCAATAACCCCTAACTTATCCCATAGATACTCAAAAGTATCCTTAAGAAGATCCTTTGTGAAGATATCCACAACTTGATCCTTTATAGGCACATACTCTAGCTTCACCTTATTCTTTGCAACCTTCTCACTCAAAAAGTGATACCAAATTGAAATATGCTTTGTCCTTGAGTGCATTACTAGATTCTTTGAAATGTTGATAACACTTGTATTATCACAAAAGCTAGAAATATTTTCATTATATACCACTTTGATATCCTTCAAATTCTTCTTCATCCACAACACTTGTGTGCAATAAGATGCTATCACAATGTATTCTACATTTATAGTAGATAATAATATTGAATCTTGCCTTTTTCTTAGCCAAGATACCAACTTATTTCAAAGAAAGAATGTAACACCACTTGTACTTTTCCTGTCATCCACACAACTTGCCAAATCTGCATCTATATAAGTAGTCAAAGAGAAACCAATATCGTTTGGATACCACAAACCATGTTCTGAAGTGCCCTTCAAGTACTTGAATATTCACTTCACTGCTCCCACATGTGATCCTCTATGATCTTCTTGAAATCTAGCCACAAGAAAAATTGCATGCGTGACATTTGATCTTGTAACAACTAGATACAACAATCCTTCAATCATTGATCTGTACTTTCTCTGATCAACCTTAGGAGATTCATCACTCTTTCTTAGCTTGTAACCAATAACCATAGGATTACATGCTGGTTTAGAGTCTTCCATTCCAAACTTCTTCAACATTTCCTTGACATATTTTTATTGTGAAATGAATAACCTTTTTCTATCTAATTGATTTACATAGTCCAAGGAAGAAATTTATTTCCCCAAACATTGACACTTCAAACTCATTCTAAATCTATTCTAACAATTTCTTGCACACAATTTCATTTCCTCCAAATATTATATCATCAACATACATAACTACAATCAAGATTTGATCTTTTTCAAACTTAAAATAAAGATTTCTATTTGTGGTACCTTTATTGAATCCTTGCTGAAAGCTCTAGGAGCTTGCTTAGGTTCATATAATTCATTCCTCAATCTATAGACCATATTAGGGTCATACGATATTGAATCCATGCTAGAAGCTCTAGGAGCTTGCTTAAGTTCATATAATGCCTTCCTCAATTTGTAGACCATATTAGGGTCATCTGATAACTAAAATCCTTCTAATTGTTCAATATAAAATTCTTGTTCCAACTCAACATTAAGAAATGTAGACTTCACATCCATTTGATATACTTTGAAGTCCTTGTGTGTTGCAAAAGTGTCATGACCCCTATTTTTATGGTTCACATTTTAAAATGTCTATTAAATTAATTTATAATGAAGTAAAAGTGCAAAGGAATAAAGGAATTAATTATATTTTAATTAGAAAATACATTTCTCAATTTATTGATAATTCTTGTTATTGAGAGTAAACAATTTAATTAAAATATCTTGTTATTTAGGAAAATTATCTATTGTGCAAGTAAGTAATATTTAATTATTATTTATTTGAATAAATATTTAAATTGAAAATTAAAATGGTTGTGATAAATATTTCGTTTGTAGTTAAATTAGGAATTCTTTATTAATATTTAATGGGATGAATATGGTGCATGAAATAAATATTATTTATTTACTATTTTCAAGATTAGGTCTAGGGAATGGGAGTGAAATATTTAAAAAGGGGAAAAAATCAATAACGGAAACATACCATAGCTTACACAATTTTTTTTATAGTCTTCTTTATTTCTTTGCAAAAATAACTGAAAACATGGATGCCGAGAAGAGGATCGGTGGAGAAGGGAAGGAAAGCAAGAAAAGAAGGAATTCTACAAAAAGCGAATTCCAGGTTCTTAATTCCTTTCCCATTGCATTGCGATTCAAATTGGTAAACAAATTGTTGTGTTGTGGAAAAGTGGTGTTCTTTTGTTAAAACCCCCAATTGATTGAGTTTATTCCAAAATTTTTGAACCAATGTTGTACAAATCTGAATCTTCATATTCTCCTATGACATATACCATCTATTTGTGTATTTTGTAGTAATTCTTGTTGCAAATCAAATCTTTTGTTAAAATATAGAATATATTTGAAAAGAAAAGATTGAGGAAAGGTTGATTTTTGTAAATGAATTATCTTGTATATATATTATATCGTAGTGTATTATATATATTTATATATACATTATATTTTGTGCATATATCGATTCTCACAGTCGACATTGAAACCCACGCAGTGCTATGTATATAGAAGGAATCTGTTTAAAATTTGTTTTTGCTGAAAAATTGTGTTTGGGTATTCGACCACAACCAAACCCCTACGAGGTGGCTGCGCTCTGTGGAGGCAATGCCCTCCATAGGCCACAGCCTGTGGAGGAAGCCCTGCCCCCACAAGCAACACAACCCCCATGAGGGGAAGGTTGTTGGCCTTAGCCAACCGATGGATTTGGTAGCCAATGTTTATCCTTGTAAATCTATAAACCCTTCAATAAATTGTTCTGCCTCTTAAGAATTTTGATTTTTTTTTATAATTATAATTATATATATATGTAAATTTCTCTGTGAGTATACATTTAGCATGTAATAAATAAAATTTTCAATCTGGGTATTTTGCTGTCAATAAGTTTCTGAATATGCAACATTAAAATAAATAAATATACACATATATATACATTTATAAATATAAATATGTATATATGTAATAATTTTACTCATCCAATATATGCATATATACATCTGTGTATATATTTCCTTTTCTTTTATATATTCAATATGCTGTCAGAATATAAACCACATTGGCTGTAAATGCATTTTACAAAATGAATATAAATTACATGTGAATATATATATACTCATGTATTTAAATATATATGTAAAACATTCGATAATGAGGCAGTAAAATGCATGTCTGTAGCTATTTTTGAATGTGAAACATTAGCTGTAAATACAAATTTTTATTCATTTTCCTTATATCTATCTCAAACGATTGCAAAGACATTATGTAACAAAGTAAGATTACATTATGAAAAGAGTAGATGATAGAAGTATGATTTAAAATAATTAAACTTTTTGTTTTAAATGATAAATCTTTGTTAAGGTTGATTATTCTTAAGATATGGATAACTATGCAATTCTTTTTTTGTTGCAAACTTGTTATCTTTAAATCATGGGAATCTAGAAACTTGTAATTTATGTGATGTTTTGAAAACAAGTCAAAATTCAAGCATTTGAATTTAGTCACTGATAGCCATTGAAATGAAAGTAGATTGAATAGAGAAAAACAATGCAAACTGAAAAACTTGATGTGGAAAAGATCTTCGTGTGTGAAATCAAATCATGTACTTTTCTCTTAGAATGAACATGTAATAAATATGTATGAAGTTTTAATATCGTCATATTTAAGAATATTGTTTCAAATTAATGGAGATATTACAATCCATCCTTAGTATCAAGTATATCCTAGAGATACCTTGTTATTTCTTGATTAAATGCCCAAATTCCTTATTATAAGGTTATTGTAAATCCTTGATCTCATGAAGAAGTTATCTTGATAGGTCTAAACACTTAAAATAGGGATTGGAAATCTCTCCATACTTGATTCTCTTGTATATCAATATCATGATTTAATCCTTTTAATGAAATGTCATAAATAATTTAGGATGATGCATTTATAATACATGTATGCCCTATTGTTACGCTCTAATTTCTTAGTAGCTCATGTAGAACGATAGATTCAATCATTAATGCATAAATATGTAAGCATGAAATGTTTGCTTAGATTTGAGAAGAATGAACTTTATTTAAAGCATGAAGTTGTAAATATCTTATAGATCAACTTGCATGTAAAATTTTAGATGCATTGAGGAAAGAGATGCGAGCCTATATTTATATTTCTTTTTAAAAGGACCTTATGCTTGTTCTAAAAGAATATAGAAGTATAGATTTTATAGTACATCCCTTGAATGATAATTAAGGAATCTTGTATATTTATTGTAATTGCTCATTTCGTTGATCTGGAGTTTTAATGGCATAATAATGTATACTCATATATATCCTTTAGCTTATATATGTATTCTCATACATACATGAGCTATACCTTCTTAACTCTTTTATAGTATTTTTCTCTTTTTTTTGAAACCTCCCTGAATTAATAAGTTTAGAAGTAAGTATTCTTGTTATAATTGCATAGGAATGTGTGCCTCTTAACAGACTTAGGATTACTTTCATGAAGCTTTATGTGATTGGATTATGGATTTTAGTGTACTTGTATGATATTTGAGTAGTCATTGGAGGTAGACTAGTCTTATTTGCAAATACTTGGGAGAAAATTCATGAGTTTTGGCATTACCGTAATTTTTCATGTGCAAGGATGATCTACATTGGTGAAACTTGAAAATGTTGCTTGTTGACTTATGTAAACTATAAAATATCTTCCTTATGCTCCTTGTTATGTGTCATATTCATGACATCCAGAAATATGTAATGAATGGTCATGCCAACGAGACAGTATGATCATTGCTTGTGAGGCATCTTGTAACTGTTGAGATTTTGTAGCCAGTAAGGCTTTGCCAATGAGGCATTTCATTAAGCTAGTGAGGCACTTTTATGAGTGGTTTTTCATCCCTACGAGGGTTTTCCACTCATGAAATTCATTGTGTTATGGTTCTTTTGTGGATGCATTGATGTTCTTGTTGTTCCTTAATTTGCATTCCAGTATTTGAATTTATGAGTAATTCTTATCTTTGTGTAATCCTTCATGGCTAGATTATGTAAAGGAATGACCTTTTGTTGACATACATATTAACTCATTAATGTATGAAGTTCCTTTTGAAATGATAGTGAGGTGATTTAATTATTCCTCTTTTTTTGCACATTTTCTAATTATTTTATTCATACTAATTTATTTCGGGAATTAAAGGATTTAGTTCGTAAGTGAGTTTTTCGGACCTTACATTTGGTATCAGAGTACTCAGGTTAAACGCTCGAGCCTTGAGTCTTCTATGCTTAGGCTACATTATGGTATGCGAACCCTAGTTATGGGCCAATATTCTTTTGATTCAGTGATTCTTAGATCTATAGTTGGAACCGATTAGAATTTTAGACGTAGTTCAATCATTCAGAAACTCTAGAGGTGTGAGTCCCCTTCACCTTAGTCATGTTTCATATGAATTTCTAGTAAGAGTGTTTGTGAGTATTTAAAATAAGCCATGACAGATAATATATAGTGTTATTTGAAGTGAGTCAGAATGGATAAAATATGTTGACAACCCATGAATGATGATGTGGAAATAAAGAGAATTAATAAAAGAAGTATATCATGAAGAGATATCTCTCTAATGACATAAAGGATGAATGAGATGAAAGATACAAAGAAAGGAGAAAATATGAAATTTTGATATGAGGAAGAAGGAAAACACCTGAGAAGTAAATGAAGTTGATAATATTGGATAATTAGTGGTTGAGCCTTGTCAAAGTTAGGAAACATAAGAATGATGTTTTAAAGGCGAGAATGCTAGTAACAATACCAAGCTTTGGGAAAGTTTATTGTTGGGCACCGTCTTATTCTTACAGGATTTGGATCTAGTAGAATCCACGAGATCGTATGAAAGCACAAGGTTCAAATGTATTAAGAATCTTCATTGGTGATTCATGATAAAATTTGGTTAGATAAATATCTTGATTTGTCTAATAGACAAGGTAAGAATGATTGATGCAGTGAATCATATATTCTTGTTTGTTATTAGTGGGAAGTACTTATACATATGCACTATATGAGAATGATACTTGTGGAATAATGCGCTCCTCCTGATTTGTGCAAATGACACATCTATATGGATGAATGTATTCATAGCATAATTTTTTTTTCCCTTAATTATACTTATATTTATACTTGAACGAGAAATGTTCACTATACTTATATTAATGTGAATGATGCATATTTACATATCATTGTTTTTCTTGTGTGGGTGATGCACTAGAGTAAGTTATTGATTCCTTTGTGTGGATAAAGTACTTGAGTAATGATCACATTTCAAAATTTGAGTGTGAGATATATAGTTGATATTCATTGTGTTTACTAGATCGAGTAATGATCACTATAACGTCACTACTATAATTTATGCATATTTCACCTTTTGTGCGAGCAATGCAGTTGTGCGAGAGATGCACTTACCATTTTTTTTATTGTATGAAAACTTGAATGAGTAATGCTCATTGTATGCAAGGTGTATTCTATATTTGTGCAAGTAAGGCACTACAAGTAAATTGTGTATTCATGCCCGGTGAGTTAGGCACCAAAGGTTCATGTATTCTTGTTTGTTAATTATCCATTCTATGTGCACTTGAGCATGTTATGCACTATTATATCATCTGATCCTTATTCTATGAAATTTTATTATTCTTGTTGAATGTGCTATGTGTGAAAAGATATAAGCTTACCTTCCAGGTTAGGATACCAAATGTGGGTTAATAGAGAAGGAGATCTTCTTTTCCAAGATCAACCAAATTTTAAATTTATGCTTTGGACAAAGTGAGTTGTACCATTAAAATAGATGGATAATGAATACCTAGAACTTTTATATGTTTCTCTGCTACATCTTGAATTCAAGAAATATGTTCATTCTAGTATAGAGTGCATATAAGGCATCAGGAATGCATTGAGAGTTTCCCTCCTACCCTTATTATAGCTTTCTAGGCGCCTCATGCAGGACCGGGTATTCTTTGAGTTAGGAAGAATTATGGGGAAGTATTGTGCTTCATGGTTGGGTGGAAAAAGCACCTTAACCATGCTCTTGAACTTTAGCTTACGGAAGACCACTGGGTTATGGCAATTGAAGATTGATTAAATATTTAATTTTATTTGTGTAATTAAGAAGATAGATATGTATCATTGTATTGGTCAATGTATGG
Source organism: Sequoiadendron giganteum (assembly GCA_007115665.2). Lineage (NCBI taxonomy): Eukaryota > Viridiplantae > Streptophyta > Pinopsida > Cupressales > Cupressaceae > Sequoiadendron > Sequoiadendron giganteum. The sequence continues at coordinate 208,911,786 of CM021107.1, forward strand.
CTTGTTTAGTTAAAATATGTAATTGCATTTCTCTTTGATGCACTCTTGTAGCATTTGTAAAACAATAAAGGATTATACATATTATACATTTATGGATATCCTTGTTAACATAAAGTTACTTTTTCCATTTATAGATTGAGATTTACTTTTTGTTGTGGTTGAATCAATATGGAGCACTTGATGATCCTCTTGACATCTGGTTTTCCAGATTACCATTGTAATCAACTTTAACCTTTTATTTTAGTATTGATGACATTTTTGTGAGGATAATCTTCAATAAAGTAGTGTTTTTGATAAGATAAGCAACATTTACAAGGTGCTATACCCTTCACACAAGGGCCCAAGGGGCCAAAAAGAAGCTAGTTCAAACAAAATGTGAACTAGGAGAAATACAAACATAGATAGTTGATCGATAGCTATAGGACAACAAACAAGGATTAGAAAACCCCATAACTAGAGGGGACCAAACTGACTCCTTGAACCATAGGCTGCAAAGAAGCAATGGATTTGGGGATTCCCTTCTTCTTCCTCAGCACAAACAACCAAGAAGGCTCAAAAATATCCACCGAGCGGGGTGAGGGGAGAGGATCCCCAACAGCCACCTCGGGTGAGGAGCCACCATGTAGCAAGGGATCTGGTAGCGAAGAAGAGGAGACTAGAGCTATCAAAGTACCAAAAAAGTTGTTTAATGAGGGACGAGCATAAATTTACTACACAATGACAATAGACTGGGGTAGAAAAGGAGCTTGGGAAGGCTCAGACACTAGAGGAGGAACAAAAGGACCACCCTCCTTAGAGGAATCATCTGAAGAGTCTGAAGAGGGAGAACCAATCATGAGGTGATCCGATAGAGCATTCCTCCACCAAGCAACAACACCCTTTCGATGAGCAAGAGCACAACTAGAGGCCAAATGACTAGTAGAAAACACCTCCTGCAACGAAAGGGGAGGCCCTCATAGTCCAACAGCTGTGACCAAGGTTTTCCCATCACCATTAAAACCACATCACCATGGAGGGGTTTGGAGATATCCAAATCAACCAAGATACGAGCCACCGTAGTATGCCCTAGATCTCGAGATGTTGAGTCCAACTTGAGAAAATGTCCAATGGAGTTGCCAATAGCTTCAAAACAAGACTGCTCCCAAAACTAGAGAGGGAGATTTGGCAGACAGACCCAAATAGGTCTGATATTCAGCGGCTCAGTAAGAGGATCTTTCAATAAAGTAGTGTTGAAACCTCGTGGATATTGGTATAAATAAAATTTGATATTTGATGATCTTCTTATCTTTAATGCTCTTACCATATTGATGATCTTTTGTATGTTGATAGCTTGTTGATCTTCTTATCTTTTATGATGTTGATCAAGATGAAGACCTTACTGTAATTGGATTGCATTTTCTGTTTGCTGCGACTTTTCTTTTTGTTTAGTGTTTTAATTTGCTAATGATGATAACAAGTAGTATGGGATGCTTGTTTTTCATCATAAAGGAAATTATGCTAACATCTCATGCGAGTAAGCATATTGAAAAAATGAACATAATTGTTTTCTTTCTATTAGTAAATATCTTGGAATATGGAAAAGATTTGAATGAGATATAGAAAATTGTATGATATAAATGAATTAGTTGTATGTTTTTATTAGATAAGGTAAATAGAGTGAATTGATGAAGCCATGATGTACTAACGAGGTGTGCAAGTGTATGGATGCTAGCCATAAGAATTTTATCGTTATGAATATACAGGTGTTTGAAGTAAATGATATCTTCGTTAGGTGGGCTAATTTTGACATTAAGGTAACACACAATTAGAGAGGTATGATATTTTAGATTTAGTTAAGTCGATCATCGGGATGATAATTCTTTAAGGGGGGAAGGATGTCATGACCCCTATTTTTATGGTTCACATTTAAAAAATGTCTTATTAAATAAATTTATAATGAAACTGTAAAAGTGCAAAGGAATAAATGAATTAATTATATTTTAATTAAAAAATGCATTTCTCAATTTATTGATAATGCTTGTTATTGAGAGTAAATAATTTAATTAAAATACCTTGTTATTTAGGAAAATTATCTATTGTGCAAGTAAGTAATATTTCGTTATTATTTATTTGAATAAATATTTAAATTGCAAATAAAAATGGCTATGATAAGTATTTCATTTGTAGTTAAATTAGGAATTCTTTATTAATATTTAATGGGATAAATATGGTGCATTAAATAAATTTTATTTATTTACTATTTTCAAGATTAGGTCTAGGGAATGGGAGTGAAATCTTTAAAAAGGGAAAAAAATCAATAGTGGAAACATACCATAGCTTACAAAATTGTTTTTATAGTCTTCTTTATTGATCTGCAAAAATAACTGAAAACATGGCTATCGAGAATAGGATTGGTGGAGAAGGGAAGGAAAGCAAGAAAAGAAGGAAAAACAAGAAGGAATTCTACAAGAAGCGAATTCTAGGTTCTTAATTCCTTTCCCATTGCATTTCGATTCAAATTGGTAAACAAATCATTCTGTCGTGGAAAAGTGATGTTCTTTTGTTAAAACCCACAATTGATTGAGTTTATTCCAAAAAAATTGAACCAATGATGTACAAATTTGAATCTTCATATTCTCCTATGATATATACCATCTATTTGTGTATTTTGTATTAATTCTTGTTGCAAATTGAATCTTTGTTGAAATATAAAATATATTTCAAAGGAAAAGATTGAGGAAAGGTTGATTTTTGTAAATGAATTATCTTGTTTATATACATATACATTATACTATAGTGTATACTATATATTTATATATACATATAAATATATTATATTTTGTGCATATATAAATTCTTGTAGTTGACATTGAAACCCGTATAGTGTTGTGTATACAAAAGGAATTAAAATTTATTTTTGCTGAAAAATTGTGCTTGGGTATTCGGCCACAACCAAACCTCTATGGGGTGGCTGTGCTCTATGGAGGAAACGCCCTCCACAGGCCGCAACGTGTGGAGGAAGCACTGCCCCCACAGACAATGTAACCCCCATGAGGGGAAGGTTTCTGGTCTTAGCCCAGCCGATGGCTTTGGAAGCCAATGCTTGCCCTTGTAAATCTATAAACCCTTCAATAAATTGTTCTACCTCTTAAGGATTTTAATATTTTTTTATACTTATATATATATATATATATGTGTGTGTGTGTGTGTGTGTAATTATCTTTGTGAGTATACACTTAGCATGTAATAAATAATTTTTTCAATCTGGGTATTTTGCTGTCAATAAGTTTATGAATATGCAACATTAAAATAAATATATATATAAATATATACATATATATATATATATATATATACTTATAAATATAAATATGTATATATGTATGTAATAATTTTACTCATCCAATATATGCATATATACCTCTGTGTATATATTTTATTTTCTTTTATATATTCAATGTGCTGTCGGAATATAAACCACTTTGGCTGTAAATGCATTTTACAAAATGAATATAAATTACATGTGAATATATAAATATATACTCATATGTATTTAAATATATATGTAAAACATTCAATAATGAGGCAGCAAAATGCATGTCTGTAGTTGTTTTTGATAGTGTAAACTTCAGCTATAATACAAATTTATGTTTTTTTTCCTTATATAAAAATCTAGATAAACTCCCTCTCTCTCTCTCTCTCTATATATATATATATATATATATATATATATATATATATATATATATATATATATATATATATATATATATATATATATATATATTTGTCTCAAATGATTGCAAATACATTATGTAACAAAGTAAGATTACATTATGAAAAGAGTAGATGATAGAAGTATGATGTAAAATAATTAAACGTTTTATTTTTAAATGATAAATCTTTGTCAAGGTTGAGTATTCTTAAGATATGGATAACTATGCAATTCTTTTGTTTTTGCAAACTTGTTATCTTTAAATCAAGGGAATTTAAAAGTAATTTATGTGATGTTTTGAAAAGAAGTTGAAAGTCAAGCATTTGAGTTTAGTCACTGATAGCCATTGAAATGAAAGTAGATTGAATAGAGCAAAATATTGCAAACTAAAAAATTTGATGTGGAAAAGATCGTCGTGTATGAAATCAAATCATGTAATTTTCTTTTAGAATGAACATGTAATGAATATGTATGAAGTTTTAAATTTTTCATATTTAAGAATATTGTTTCAAATTAATGAATAGAGATGTTACAATCCATCCTTAGTATCAGGTATATCCTAGAGATACCTTACTATGTTATTTCATGATTAAATGCCCAAATTCCATATTATAAGGTTATTGTAAATCCTTGATCTCATGAAGAAATTATCTTGATAGGTCTAAACACTTAAAATAGGGATTGGAAATCTCTCCATACTTGATTATGTTATATATCAATAACATGATTTAACCCTTTTAATGAAATGTCATAAATAATTCAGGATGATATATCTATAATACACATATGCCCTGTTGTTATGCTCTAATTTATTAGTAGCTCATGCTGAATGTTAGATTTAATCATTAGTGCATAAATATGCAAGCATGAAATGTTTGCTTAGATATGAGAAGAATGACCTTTATTTAAAGCATGAAGTTGTAAATATCTTATAGATCAACTTGCATGTTAAATTTTAGATGCATGAAGGAAAGAGATGCGAGGCTATATTTATATTTCTTGTCAAAAGGACCTTATGCTTGTTCTAAAAGAATATAGAATTATAGATTTTATAGTACATCCCTTGAATGATAATTAAGGAATCTTGTTTATTTATTGTAATTGCTCATTTAGTTGATTTGGAGTTTTAATGGCATAAGAATGTATACTCATATATATCCTTTAGCTTATATATGTATTCTCATAGATACATGAGCTATACCTTCTTAACTCTTTTATAGTATTTTTCTTTTTTGTTGTTGAAACCTCCTTGAATCAATAATTTTAGAAGTAAGTATTCTTGTTATAATTGCATAAGCATGTGTGCCTCTTAACGGGCTTAGGATTACTTTCATGAAGCTTTATGTGATTGGCTTATGGATTTCAGTGTACTTGTATGATATTTGAGAGGTCATTCGAGATAGACTAGTCTTATTTACAAATACTTGGGAGAAAATTCATGATAGTGTTGGCATTACTGTAATTTTCATATGCAAGGATGATGCATTAGTGAAACTTGAAAATGTTGCTTGTTGACTTATGTAAACTGTAAAAGATCTTCCTTATGCTCCTTGTTATGTGTGATATTCATGATATCCAAAAATATGTAATGAATGGTCATGTCAACATGAGACAGTATGATCATTGCCTGTGAGGCATCTTGTAACTATTGATATTTTGTAGCCAGTAAGGCTCTGCCAAGGAGGCATTTCATTAAGCCAATGAGGCACTTTTACGAGTGGTTTTTCATCCCCACGAGGGTTTTCCACTCATAAAATTTGTTGTGTTATGGTTCTTTTATGGATGCATTGATGTCCTTATTGTTCCTTAATTTTCATTCCAGTATTTGAATTTATGAGTAATGCCTATCTTTGTGTAAGCCTTCATGGCTAGATTATGTAAAGGCATAGCCTTGTGTTGACATACATATTCTCATTAATGTATGAAGTTCCTTTGAAATGATAGTGAGGTAATTTAATTATTCCTCTTTTTTTGCACATTTTCTAATTATTTTATTCATACTAATTTATTTCAGGAATTAAAGGATTTAGTTCGTAAGTTAGTTTTCTGGACCTTACTAAAAGCTAAAAACATCCTAATATCTTCCATTATTTCCACTAGAGCAAATGTCTCATCAAAATATATTCCTTCCAATTGTGAGTAACCTTTACACACAAGGCTTGCCTTATTCCTAAAAACTTCTCCATTATCATTCAACTTATTCTAGAATACCCACTTAGTTCTAATCAAATTCTTGTTTGCTAGTCTTGGGAGAAGTTCCCAAGTATGATTCTTATCAATTTTCATTAGTTCATCTTCCATAACCTTGATCCAATATTCATCTTTGCATGCTTCATTCACTGTTTTAGGTTCAACTTTGGAAAGTAAACATAAGTTTACTTGTTTTTCTATCATAGCAACCTTTCTTCTTGTCAATACACATCTTCTTTTGTCACCAATGATGTGATCTTTAGAATGATTCTTCTACACATACTTAGGAGTCTTAGGTATCCTTTCTAGAGCTTCTTCCTCTTCAATCTGTACTTCATTTTCCTTAACTTTATCTTTTTATTCTTCTTTGCATGAGGACTCATCTAATTCATATCCATCTATCATCACTGAGCTTTTATGTAGATCTTCATCCACCTTGGCATTTTCACTTTCAACAATCCTTTTCAACCTCTTATTGTAGCACTAGTAAGCTTTTATTTTTGTAGAACATCCAAGGAATATTCCTTCATTAGATATTGCAGCAAAATTTCCTAAGTTATTTTCATCTCTCTTGATATAAAATTTTCTTCCAAACACTCTAAAATATTTGACAGTAGGAGTCCTTCCATACCATAACTGATAGGGAGTCTTTGAACTGTTTTTCCTTGCTTGTGCTTTGTTTTGATTATGTTAAAATTGGAAGGGCCAATACCCATTACAAACATCCATCGAGGTAGAAGAAAGGAGGCTCCCAAAAAGAGAGACCTCTAAGAGAAAGAATCATGAGGAATGAGGCAAGATAGGACCATTAACAACCAAATATTTTGATTGGAGCAAGGAATTGGTTACAAAAAAACTACAAAGAAAAGGAATTGTAGCAACAAAAGACTACCCTAGAACATAGTTGGGAAGGAGAAACCCAATTTAGATAGGTAGGAGACCAAACCAGAAAACATCACCCTACAGAAATGGAAAACCAACACCAGACAACCGCTTAAAATGTTGAACCAAGGTCTGCAACCAACATGTGACAAATCAAGAGTTCTGACACCAAACATAAAATAGAATAGAAGGAATAGAAGATCTCTTTCCCCAAACACACCCACCTTGTCCACAAACCCCATCACCACCACCAAAGGAGCAAAAACAAATATCGGTTGTAGAGAACAGAAGCAACAACAACAACAACAACAACAACAACAAAGGAACCAACTCAAAAAACTCCACCCAACAATGAGCTAGGAAAGACCAACCCACTAAATTCCACCAACGACTCTCCATCTCTATAGGAGAACAACAAATTCTGAGCCAAGGCAGGAACATAGACCTTTCTTGTTCTTTGTTAAGTATGTAGAATGCAGTATGAATTTATTCTCTCTAGTATAATTTTGATAGGTTTACTTCTTTAATCATTGTTCTTGTTGCTTCTTGAACATTCTTATTCTTCCTTTCAACTAGATTCCATTCTACTAAGGAGTCCTAGGGGCTGATAAATGCCTCTTTATTCCTCGAACTTCATATAAATTGTTAAACTCATTGGAGGTGAATTCTCCACCTCTGCTAGATCTTGAAACTTTGATTTTTATATCCATTTACTCAACCATAGCTTTAAATTCCTTAAAATTATGTAGAGCTTCTAATTTTTCCTTGAGAAAAGTAGCCCAAGTCATTCTAAAGTAATCAACAATCAAAAATATGAAATAATTGTCACCTTGAAAACTTCTTTTCCTTGTAGGTCCACAAAGGTCTATATGCACCAATTCTAAAGGACCAATAGTAGATTGATCTTTGACTTTGAAACTCTTTCTTGCTTGCTTCCCAATTTGACATTCCTTATAAACAACATTGATATGCTTTATAATCTTTGGCAGATCTCTTACAACTTGAATTGAATTGATCCTCACTAGGCTATCAAAATTGATGTCACACATTCTTCTATTCCATAGCTAATTTTTCGTTGATTTGAGTCATAAATCACATACCATTAACACCCTTGAGCTGATAAACATTTCCATTTGTTATTCTTCCTACAAGAACCAGATTTTTAGAGCCTTTTTGATATCACAACCATCATCCTGAAACACAAGGTTATATCCTTTTCTACAAATCTTTCCTACACTCAAAAGGTTATGTCAGAGATCCTTAACATGTAAAGAACATCATCTATATTATGCTTTCCATCAAAACTAATTGAGCCTTTTCCACATATCCTAGGATATGTATCATCACCAAACTTAACAAGACCTTCAAATTTCTCAAGTTTGAAAAAATTACTCTTATAACCAGTCATGTGATTTGAGCATCCATTATCAATGATCTAGTTATTCTTCTCTTCTCTAGTATGAATGCAATCACCATTGCTCCTTGAATATTATGACCTATTTTTATAGCATTTTTCTTTGAACATCTCTTAGAGTTAGAAAAATTAGTTCCATCACTTAGAGCCATGAAAATAATTCATCATCCTCATCATTAGGGTAATCAAATTCATCATCAGACATGTTGGCATCTTCTTTAATATAATAACTTCTCTCAACTGATTTACCTTTGTTCCCCTTATATTTATCTTTTGAATCTTTGAAATTACATCTTGAAGCATAATGACCAATCTTTCCACAATTGAAACATTTGAAAGGTTTAACTTACCTTAATATTTTCTAGTCCACCTTTTCAATCTCCTCAAAATTTTTTCTTCTACATCATCAACATCATCTAGATCTGATTCTTCATTATTTTTAGCTTTTCCAAGTTTAAAAGTAGTTTCATTCTTTGAATTGCTTGGACCAAACTCTCAATTCAAAAGTAGTTAAAGCACCAAACAACCAATCTCTATAATATAGATTTAAATTCTGAACTTCTTCAATAGCAAAAAATTTATGACTATAAGACTTAGGCAGAGTTCTTAGTACCCTCTTTACCACTTCATCTTCTTAAAGTTTTCCAGCGAGGCCTGTAGTGGAATTGATAACTACATCCAATTTATGCATGTAGCTTGTAATATATTCATCATATGACATCCACATGGTTTCAAAATTGATCTTTAGGTTCTGCATCTTAGCTTGCTTGACTTTATCATCTCCTTCATATATAATTTCTAGCTTCTTCCAAATCTCACTAATAGATTTGAGATTCATAACTTTCACAAGTTCAGTATTATAAAGACCACTCAAAAATAGCAACCTTGATTTTCCATTGTTCTCATAGGCCTTGATCTCATCATCAATGCTTAGACCATTTGCAAACACAATATATCTAGATTCATCAGACTTCCAAACTCTAAATCCTAGCAAAACAATGAAACCTTCCATCTCAGTCTTCCAGAATGCATAATATGATCCATCAAATAGAGGGGCCTCCTTGTGTTCCATTCCAGATCTGCCTCATGTGGTTAAGATTCCTTTCAAGGAGCCTTGCTCTAATACCAATTATTGAATGTACAATATAACTGAGAGGGGGGTTGAATAAGTTGTTCATTAAAACATCAAACCTTCATTAAAATTCAAATCTACATTAATCCTTAAACCATTATTATGCATTAATAGAACATAAACATGAGAAACAATAACAAAAACACATGGAAATACACATGAGAACACTAGATTTATATGGAAAACCCAAGAAGGGAAAAAACACGATGATGATTAGCTCACAATATAAAATAATTATGACTATTATGACACTAAATAAAATAGGCTCACTATTGGAGGGCTCACTACCCAGAAGAAAAGAAGGGCTCACTGCCAATGGATCACTACTAGAATAGAAAGAAGAAGAAAGAAGATTGTTACAATGAGAAATCCATCTCAAAGCAATAAAACAATTCCACCACTGCACCACCAGTACATTCACACTCTCTCTGAAGAATGTAGACACCTTCTTCTCACTACTTCTAGTAGTCTTAGTCGTTATGACTCATGCTACACTTCTTAATTTCACACTTCACATCATAATTCGCCTCACAAATACTTCATACTTTAATCCTCCATCAACTCAACACACATATATATACCATCTTCAACCTTGAAAATAATTTACAAGGTCAGCTATGCACCTCAACCGTGCAAACTCAAATTAGGTCAGCACTAAGCATTCCCATGATGGAGAGGAATGTAAGTGGAAGAAATCATACCTTATCTTAGACCTAAATCCATACGTATGTGCCATGCCACACTACCAAAAACATTGAAGCATTTCCGCAATTAGTGTAAACAACTAAGGTTGACAGAACCTATGTAAACACTATTAATTATTTGAGTACACACTTCACCAAATCCAAATATGACTTGTGAATGAGACACAAAAATAAAAAATAATTTGGAAAATTCCACAAACACCTTGAAATCCAACAAATTCCTTCATAATAATTTTCACCTTAAGAACACATTCATCTTGTATGTACCCAATTATTTTCCCACATACTATAACACATGAACCCAACCTTGTGGAGCATCAAACTTCAAAGAACTTAGACTGGAGATGGTTATTAGTAATATAAGAAAAACCTCAAACCCACAAGAACATAAACCATACTGTGGAGAAATGCGAAGAAAAACCAGTTCTCGTAGACAACACTACTTTCATAATTCACACACTTGTGAACATAAATTTCTTTGCACAATGATCTAGGATAATAAACTTTGGATATAATACCTCTGAACACTTGTGATCAACATATTTGAACCACATACGCATATCTTCAACCATGAAGTAATGCAGAGTAAAAACTAGAACACTACTTTGCTACACTGAACACTCTTTACCACACTGTTTCCTCTTTTATTCATTTTTTCTCAAAAGCACTTGGAAAAAAAGCACCACAAATATCATCTCATCATTTGCAACACTTTCTCATCACCAAAAAATCAATTGCAGTACAAAAACTCAAGGAAACACTAGAGGTTGGCACTAGTGAGACTACTAATGACAACATAATGCAACAAATCAAAGCATCTCCATAGGTTGATATCAATGCAAGAACATAGATCTATTGATATCAATGACAACACAAATTATATAGAATTCCAACACTTTGGTCTTTAAAACTTGCTAATGGAATTTGATGTCTAGCTTTACCTCCATATTTAAAGTCTCATGAGTGAAAGTAAGGTTATGGGGGTTAAGACAATATTCTTAGAGAGTGTGACAAAGGATTGATGATAAATGATAGAGAAAAAGATGACAACCATTGAATGAATTTATAGGGAAGTTGAGAGAGTCATGTAAGTGCATCTAACCTTTTAAAAGACTAGTGAAGGCATCAATTAATATGTATGCTAAAAAATATAGTGATAAGAATGAAGAGTTTCCTAAATCTTCACACCTAGTCAAAGCGTTAACACACAAACAAGGATATGCATCCCAAGAGTTAAGATGGTGGTTGGCAGTTAAAAATCACATGCACTATTGTCATGCATCTGACATTTTAAATGAAGGGGCATTAATGACTAGTTGAAAGGAGATTAATGTCATTTTGGATAATTGGAAGTCATAAAGGAGGTAGTTGAACCAATAATCCACATATCTAGCAAATTAATGATAGCAGTTGCAAGCATCTAAAGAAATTGGGGTGAATTGGACAAAAACTTGAGGGAATACAAGGGCAGTTTTAGATATCTATGGGAAAGTTGAGTTAGTCAAAAGTCTTTGCAAGTAGTTAGGATTTGAAGGTCCTCCTACTCTCTTCCTCAACATTTAGCTGGAGCTACATTTTAAGGTCAACATTCAAGACTCCTTATGGTAGGCGCCCAAGGATAATTTTGACTTGTTCAAAATGTGACACATGTCATCTATCCATTGTAATAGGTTACTAAGAATTAGGAAAGCTTGTATGCTCAAAAGATGTACCCAATTTCTTTCTAGCTCAATTTTTACACTTTTGGGAAAAGTATTGTAAACCTGTTTAAGTTTCTTTCTAGCCTTTATGTGCATTGTAACTTAGGTTTTTCAATCTTGAGAATAAAAATGAATATTGTAATACTCAATTTCAAAAAAAAATTCAATCAAGGAAAGATACATTTCAGACCATATATGGCTATAAACACCTCTTATCAATAAAATTGTTCATTTTAGATTTCAAAATTTCTACTCCTATTATGTATATAAGGTAATTGATATCATTTTCTATGATTTTCATATGCAAATCCTCAAATGCATGTCTTTTTTCTATCATTTTCAAACAAAAAAGGGTATATAAATGTGTAGGTTATTTCTTGTGCCACTTTGTAAATAGATGTTAGTTGTGAAGAACACTACATTTCTTCCTTCTAAAAATACCAAAAACATCCTAGGATAGGTGAGTACCAAGTGAACCAACTCTCTCTAGAGGTTGTTTTCCATCATAGTGATCCAAAAACCTAGAAAAGATCCCATGTTTCACTAGTAGGCTGAGTTTTGCAACTTAGAAAGGGTGCACTTCTAGGTGATAATAGGTCTATAGGAAATTGAAGATGGAATGTACTAGGCTAGATAGGTTCACTACTTATAAAATTATCACTTATACATTTATGATCCTTAATATGGAGGGTAGACCCTCAGTGCAGTATGGGATACATCAAAATCTCTTGCCATATGTTTGATGGTATCACAAGTAGTATGATATTCTTTCCATCATCATGACCAATGCATAAGATTAGGGAAAAGGATGAGACCTATGGTATAGTGTGCAATACATCAACATTCCTTTTCTATATGGGATACACTAAAAGGGTAGGATTTAGCAACCCATTGTGGATGTGCACATTGTTACTGATGCCCTTGCTAGTGATGACATCAAGTAGTATAGATTTCTTGATTATCATCACAAATGGTGGTTGATTGGGAAAATGATACACTCAAATTCCTTTTCCAAGTGAGATATTATTATGGGCTTATGTGATTGTGCACCAGGTAGTGGGTTGATGCATGCAACAAGTTGCACCCATTTCCACATTACTAGATGTTCTATATGTAAGCATGTGATGCAGGTGTAGATCATTCACAATGGATATATTTGATGTGTGTATTAGCTAGTCACTATTGTATTGTGATATGCATATGAGCTCATCATTATTGTATTGTGATATGTGTATGAGCTAGTCACTTTTATACTTATGATGTGTACATGAGATAATCACTATTGTATTGTAATACACTTATGAACTAGTCACTGTTGTACCTATGATGTGTACATGAGCTACTCGTCATTGTACCTATGTTTTGTATTAGCTAATCACCTTTTGTGTATGTGATGTAAACTCGAGACAATCATTATGTGTGAACTTGGGAATTTTTGAAGGATATTGACCCTATGTGAATTTGTGTGTTTATACATTGATGATTGGCATGAAACCAACACTTAATGTAAAATTGTTATCATTCTATTATAATTGGTCTCAATTTAAACCTTATATTTAATTAATATTCATTAGTTAAAAGTGAGATCAAAGATCTCATACAAGAGAAGAGGATGATCACCCTATAATATTGGTGCATGAACTATGAAGCCTTTGATTTCCAAGGGGGATACGTAGGAAGGGTCATCAAGAATGAACCCTTGAGGTTTAGGTCTAGGTCTGAGGATGACCCCAACTTTGGGATCTTACCACCTTTGAGTGTAAGTCTAAGTGGTGGTGTAGAGTTGTCACCACCATGGTGATTGGAGATGTTATGAAGTCGAAACTTCTAAATTAGTTTGAAGATGCTTGATCAACTAAATTGGTAATTGATGTGAATTGATTAAAAAAAAAATAACAGTAATTGAGAGACAAATTTTACATAGATATATTAGTTTTTCTACCTCTTATATAGACTAAAAAACTTAAAATCTTTTACCATGAAAAAATCTTGATCAAAATCATATAACATGATCAAATAATCAATCGCTCAATAGCAATTTTACACATCTTACTAAAAACTTGATAAATAATTATCTTTGACCATGTGTAATTTTTAGAAAGTAAACAATGCTGACAATTGAATCATTGAAAAACTTCATACATTTATTGGAAATTCTTGCCGCCATTGAAAAACTTCATACGTTTATTGGTGCCGACATTGCAAACTCAATACGTTTATTGGAATTTCTGCCCAATTGAAAAGGTATACTCGGACAGAAACGGAAAAGAGGAAGAAAGATGGACTTCTAAGAGGAATAGGGGTTGCAAGTGAAAAATAAACAGAACACTTGTGCCACTGTCATCAGAATTAGCAGCACGGCAGCCATGGAACTAGCGAGCAGCCATGGCTTTGAAAAATAAGCACTCACGAACTCGCTCCAGAGTTTCCTGTACTTTCTTCTCGTATATTTATGTAACCCCGTTCTGACGTCATCAATTTCTTTGCATCCCTGAACATGAGTAATCCCTTTACCCAAATTGAAAAGATCTGCCACTTGTTGGTTGCTTCCAAGGAAATTGTTAATCACCTCTGCGTTTCTAAGCACTGCAACATCCTCCTCGTTGTCAATGAGCTCATCCATAAGCAACACAAACTGAGTCATTGATTTCTTACCGTACCCTCGAACGGCCACTTCCATTGCAGCAATGCTTCCCATCACTGAATATAACTGCGACGTTACCCTTATTTGTGGTAAATAAAGAATTGATGTTTTCTCATCAAATCTTATCCATCGAATGGCTGAACAATAATCAAACGATCTTGTTGGATCTTGCCGGACTGCCCTTTTTATATCTTCAAAGAGCACAGGCTGGATCTTCACTCCTCCACGCGCGAGTTCTAATGCTGTTGGAAGCTTCAGATACACCATATCGGCCGCGTTGTCAGGGCCCTTATTTGAGGAGGAAGAGCAAAAGCAAGGATTACACCAACGTCCACAAATGGCTTTCATTGAATTAATGAATTTCCCAAAGCAGATCTGCATGCGATTGCGAGACGATGGCGGCACGTGCAGCACTTCACTATCCGCAGAGGAGGTAACATCCGTGCCGATCATGCACCGGTAGACTACTTCGAGGACATGTTTCTTACAATACATGTTGTAAGAAACTCTAGCTTTCCACATAAAAACTTCATGTCTGTCCGCACGCCAAAGCAGCATATTCATTAGGTTTTCTACTTTTTGTTTAGCGGATTTTGAAGAACCCATCTGGAATTTGAGGAGATCCTTCAAAACCCATAGAGGTATTTGGTTTTCAAATAAAAGTATGTCACTCATTAGTCTTTCTCTCATGGGATTTTGAAGATCGACATCAAAAACTGGATCATGCTTCCACTTAAATGTAGTCACTTCCTCTTCATAAAAACGCTGAACATACTCAAATCGAGATACTTGAGTTTCATGTAAATACCGAGCTTTCCTATCAACTTTTACATAGTTAACAAGAAATTCATGAACAAAACATGCATCCCTGGCTACCATCCATGCTAATTCTATGGAAGTGAAGGGAATTTGTTCACCGTAGAACTCCCTAATCTTCTTGTCTTTGAGCAGTATGTGCTCTTCAACGATTGACTTGATAGAAACATGTGGATTACTCCTTTGGATCCTCTTTTGCATCCTTCGAACTGCCTCAGATTTGGAGTTCTCCAAGCTTTGGAGCTCCTTCTTCGCATAATGAAAAGGGCCGATGGAAACAAGATATGGACTGTACAATCCATCTTTCGAGTCTCGCGGTAGCCTTGGAAGTCGGAAGATCCGAGCAGAGCTTACATCCGGTATATCCTCTTCATTCATTGTCAGCTCATACCCCACTTGAATTACACAGCTTTTACTACTGCAGCTCTGAAGGTTGCTCGAATCGATCTCAACTATTACCATTTCATCCCTCTCCATTTAGATTTATTATTATGTTGATAGGCAGACCTTATGGCGGAGATTAAAAGAACTACTAAAATAATATGGTTCATCAAATTTACAATGAATACATTGTGACGTCGCCAATGTTTCTTCGCAGACTTTTTTTTTTCATTGACCAGATTTTTCTGGTCCAATACTCTAGTCAAACGTTTTGATTATTGGAAAGAAGAACAAAGAAAAATTCTTCTAAGGTTTCTTGTAGTATTGTAGCGGGATTAGCAAAGCATTGCATCGTCCCGTTAGACTTGTAAATCAGCGTGGTATGGCTGAGACAGTAATAATTCATTCTCATTGTTCATTTCTCATCAATAATTTAGCCAATAGGCTATATTTTGCGCCAGCTTCCAGTCGGGAAGTTATCTCATGCCGCATTTTTTTGTCTGACGTCAGAAAAGTTGCCGGAAAACGTGACCGCCGACGGGTAAAAAGAACGTTTTTTAAGCCGATTTTTTACAGCTGCTGGCGCCTATTTGTAAACCCACCTCATGCTCCCTGATCCTGCTATGGAGCTGCTTGATCACCGCCTAGGAGCTGCTTCATCACGGGCAATATTTCTTATAAATTTGCTTCAGACTTACTTTTCGTTTATTGTGAATAGATTGAAGTACCAACTGTACTGAGATTGGTGTCGGTTCGTCTCCTGTAAAAAAATTTCAGCATTGGTAGGGTTTCGTAATAGTATTTCTGCAAACTCTACCTGTTTATTTGTAGTTTTTGTAGCGAGATTTCTTTGGGTTCGTCTCATTTAAAAAAAATTCGGCTTTGGTAGGGTTTTGTTATAGTTTTTCTACAAACTTTGCCCGTTTTCGCTCGGCCATCGTTGAGAGCAAGACGCAATTTGTGTAGAATCTCGAGGTAATGTTGATTTCTCCATGAGGCTGATTTCTTTTTGTAGAATTGAGCTCTTCCTGTGTATTCCATGTTAAACGAAAGCCTTTGCAGATCAATATTCTTAAACGTGTTTAAGGCTTTGGGTATATTAATAGAGCGGAATTTCATGGCCTTTCATTGAAAGAATAGCAATATCCATGGGTGGGGAATTTCATGTTTGTGTTTTGTGCAGTGGAATTAAAAACCTATTTAGTGTTACCATTTCTTGAGTAAAATAGGTATCACTCTGGTTGATTTATGTATTAACCTGTAATATGGTATTATCCTGGGAGCTTGACATCATGTTTATGGCTGCCAATTCTTTCACGGTCTCTAGTGGTGTTGTGTTTGTTTTACATCCAACTGAAGCTATGTTTGAGTCTATGTGAGGGAAAATGGGAGTTCTGCAATCAAGGCCCTTCTTCACATGTAGTTTGTAAGATATAAACACACTGCCTCTGTTTCTGTAATCTTTAGTGATTTTTTTGACTCAATTTGAACACCCTAACAATGTTAAGAATTGACTTTTAAATGGTTGGAAATTTTACGTGGCGTCATAGCCATGGAGTAAATATGAATCAGGGCTTGACAAAAGTTGTGACAACAAAGCATGCATAGAGAATAAAGGTCTTCTTTCCTTATTGAAAGGATTACACATACACCAAGCGTGCCATGAGAGGGAGTCATAATGGTGTTACTCACGCCAACAAGAACAATGTTTCTCAATCTTATATCATTACTTCAATCATATTAAAAAATAAGAGATATTAAAGGTTTATATTGGCATTACTTCAATCATGACAGTGTAGACTATTAAATTATAAAACATGTAGAAATAAATGATGAAATGTAGGGATCCTCAATAATTAAGTTACTAATTTTGTGAGTTTTAAAGAATGGTCAATAGCTTATATCACTCCTGGAATTTCTATTTATTTCTTCATAATATAAATGAAAATAAGCAATGCTATATATGTGAGTTGCTACTGAAGGAATAGAGACACAGAGCAGAAAAATTTACATAGAATTTTTTATCTATTATATTCATAAAATATTAACACAAAACAACATAAATTTTTGCTACTTTCGAGCAATCTATTTTGTCATCTCTCTATCAAAAAATAGATAGCCACCACCATAAAATATCCAAAGTTCACAGCCAAAAATAAATACAACATTAAAGTCAATAAATAACAACCATGCTATCAAAGTTTAATCACACATAAAACATAGTCTATTCAAAATAAATAGAAGTCCTTTTAAATTAAATATACGTCCTTTAAACATTACAGTCCACCAACGGACATCCCACTTAACATCGCCATCAAAAAGAGCCATATCGCATAACCGTGGAGGAGAGAGAAAGATGGCATGGTATCGTGGTGGTTACCGCTTTACCGTGAGGGGCAAGACAATAGACCGTGGGGCCGCGGTAACACTGCTCCAACGGTTAGCAAACAGATTGAGCAAGGAGCGACGGAGGACACCGCGCCACCGCGGGACAACGATAACATCGGTTTGGCGGTTAACCGCTCAACCTCAGACATCAAGCAGTGAGGTTGCGGTAACGCAAGGAGAACCAAGTGAGGATACTGCGAGACCACAAACTGCATGAAGTTGGGCCGCAGTATTGCGGTGGACACCACGATACCACGAGCAGGAATGTCTGTTGGCACAGGCGCGCGGTAGAGGCCAGTTTGATGCGCGGGAAGATTAGGTACTGGCGTGTGAGTTGGGTGAATTCCCAACACTCCCCCTTGAACACAACTTCTGCCAATCTGAACGCCCAGTCGGTCTCTCTGATGGATGAAATCATCTCTGCCCAGTGCCTTTGTAAGTATGTCTACAACCTGTTCCTCCGATCTGCAAAATTTCAAAGTAATTTCTCCAGCATTGATTTATTCCCTGATAAAATGGTAGCGCGTATCAATGTGCTTGCTGCGTTGTGAAAAACAACATTTTTTGAAAGGGTGATTGCAGAGTTGTTGTCACAGTAAATGCAAGTTGCTTCAGATTGCTCATGCTGAATATTTTCAAGACTCTCCTCATCCAGACTGCTTGACATGATGCACTAGTTGTTGCAACATATTCAGCTTCAGTTGAAGATAATGTAACAATTGGCTGCTTTCTTCGAAGCTCATGAAAGAATTCCTATGCCAAAGTGAAAAACATTACCAGATGTGCTCTTCTTGTCATCTATGCTTCTAGCACAATCACTTTCAGTAAAACCAATAAATTTGAATTCATCTGATCTGGAGTATTGAATGCCATAGTTTTTGGTTCCAGTGATGTATCTAAGGATTCTTTTTCCAGCCTTTCAGTGTGTCTCCTTTGGTGTTTCCATAAATCTGGAGATTAAGCTAACTAAAAACATTATGCCAGGCCTTGTGGCTGTTAGATACATCAAACTCCCAACTAGTTGTTTATACAGGGTCAAATTCACATCTAAACCTTTATCTTCCTTACTCAGCTTTAGACCAGTCACCATTGGAGTAGGAGCAGATTTACAATTCATCATATGAAATTTGTTTAAAAAATCATTAGCATACTTAGTCTGAGAAATAAAAATTCCATTTTCATCTTGATTTACTTCAATTCCCAGAAAATATTTCATCAGACCTAAGTCTGTCATCTCAAACTCCTTCATCATTACTTCTTTGAACAAATCAACTGATGGATTTCCAATTAAGATTAAATCATCAACACATGCATATGATCAGAATTTTACCATCTTCATTCACTTTAGTATATAAGGTTCGTTCACTGATGCATCTGATGAAACCATTTTGTGTGAAGTAACTATCTATTATGCTATACCAAGCTCTTGGGGCTTGTTTCAGACCATATAGTACTTTCTTCAGCTTGTAAACTTTGTCTTCTTGTCCCAATGTCTCTTATCTAGGTGGTTGTTCAATATATACTTCCTCTTCAAGATAACCATTGAGAAATGTTGATTTAACATCCATTTGGTGAACTAACCAACCATTATGTGCTACTATGGCCAATATCATTTTGACTGTATCAAGACGTGCTACAGGTGCAAATTTTTTTGTATAATCAGTTCCAGGTTTGTATGCATACCCTTTCACAACCAATCTTGCTTTGTGTTTTTGCACTTCTCCATTTGCATTCAATTTTGTTTTATAAATCCATTTGACTCTAATTACATCTTTGTATTTTGGAAGAATCTACAATTCCCATGTCTGATTGTTTTCAATTGAATCGATTTCTTCATCCATTGCTGTTATCCACTTCTCCTCTTTAACTGCATCTTCATAATGAATTGGATCTTCAACTTGTGAATAAAATACAAAAAGTGTGAACTGCTGTGTATTATTCTCACCTTCATTCTAATTGTAAATGTCATTGATATTTTTGATTTTCTGTCTCCTCATACTTGCCAAAGTTGGGTTTGAAAGATCACTCGAATCTGTAGAATGTGGACTTGAAGGTCCTACACCAGAATTTCTTGTTGTAGATGGTGTCTGTAGTCCTCTTGTTGTTGCTCTTACATTTCTTGATGGTGTCACTTGTTGACCATTTTCTTGAGCTTGAATTGGTACAACAGTTGGAACATTTGTTGTCACAAAAATTTCATTTTCTTCTTGTGAAATATTGATTGTTACATTAACTATGCTCTCTCTACTTCCATCCCATGCTTCATCTTTAACAAATTGAACATCTCTGCTGATTATAACCTTCTTAGTTGTTGGATTGAAAAGTTTATATGCTTTGGATTCATCATTGTAACCAACAAAAATACATTTCTCTCCTTTGTTATCAAGTTTTCTTCTCAACTCATCAAGTACATGTGCATATGAAACACATCCAAAAATTCTGATGTGAGATACACTGCACTTTCTACTAGTCCAAGCTTCTTCAGGGATAATATTCATGACATTTTTTTTTGGGCATCTATTTATTATGTATGCTGCACAAGATACAACTTCAACCCAAAATTCATTTGTCAAATGCCTGGATTTCAGCATACTTCTAGCCATCTCCATTATAGTTCGTTTCTTTCTCTCAGGTACACTGTTTTGTTGAGGTGTGTATCTGGTTGTGAACTGTTTGTGAATACCATGATCTTTGCAGAAATTTAAAAACTCTCTTGAAAAATATTCTCCTCCTCTATTTGTTCTCAACAATTTAATAAAGTGACCACTCTATTTTTTAGCAAGTGATTTAAACTGACGAAAGAAATTAAAAACTTCACTTTTGTGTTTTAATAAATAAACCCATGTCTTCCTTGAATAATCATCTATGAAATTCAGAAAATAAAGACTACCACCTATTGAAGGTGTTTGCATTGGACCACACAAATATGAACGAACAATTTCTAAAGGGGTTTTTGCTCTTATTGATTTCCCTATTGGAAAAGACTCTCTATGTTGCTTTCCTAGTAAGCACCCTTCACAAACTCTCTTAGGTTTTTCAATTAAAGGTATTTCCTTAACCATACTCTTTCTATGAAGCAAATTCAAACCACCAAAATTCAAATGACCGAATCTTAAATGCCACAACTAGTTTCCATCTTTTACTTTTGCCTGAAAGACAATTTGAATACCAGTTGTTACCTCTTGTACTTGTGCATAAGTTGTACTCAAATCTGGCTGAATTCTCAAAGGAAACATTTGTTATTTTTCATCTCGATCTTAGCGAATAATGACTACTTGGGTATTTGTCTAAAATTATGCACAAATCATTTTTTAAAGTCACTCTATAACCCTTTTGAACTAACTGTCCTACACTCATCAAATTGTGTTTCAGATCTGGCACAAAATACACATCAGAGATATATTTTTGCTCCTCCTACTTGGTTAGAATATTAACATTTCCTTTTCCCTTAACTGAAACTTTGTTGTCATTACCCAGGGTGACATTAGACTTAATATTCTCATCTAGACTTGTGAATAACTCTAAATTTCCTGTCATGTGATTACTATAGCTTGAGTCTAAGAACCAAAAGTCTTTTTCACTAGCTTGTGCTACATTATAGGCTAAAAACATTGTTACCTTATCCGGTCTATGATCTTGACTCTCTTTAGTAAAATTTTCATTTTGTCTACCTATATCATACTGTTTCTTCTTACACTCATTCATATAATGTCCAATTTTTTTACAGTAATGGCATTGGACTTGTGATTTTTCATACCTTTGTCCTTGAGGATAATTTTGAGATGGGTTTTGGTTGCTGCCTCTTCCACTTGAACTTGATGGGCTATTCCTTCCACCTCTATTGAAACTTCTTCCTCTTGCTCTAAAATTTGATCTACCTCTGCCTCTTCCTTGGTTAATTGAAGCTTGTGTCTTGAATGCATGCTCCAATGACATACTAGTTGTTCTGCTGAGCCTGTGCTCATGAGAAATGAGTGAAGCATAAAACTCATCAACTGAATACTGGGTGAGGTCCTTTGTCTCCTCTATAGTGACTGCAATTGATTCAAATCTTGTGGGGAAACACCTTAGAATATTTTCTACCACTTTGACATCTTCTAGTGTCTAACCATGTGTTCTATCTGGTTCACCAGTCCCATTATGTAAGTGAAATATGAATCTACAAACTCATTGTCTTTCATAAACAAAGTCTCAAAATCTCTTTTCAATATTTTTAACTTTTCATTCTGAACTTTATCCATTCCTTGGTAGGAAATTTGTAGAATGTCCCATGCTTGCTTGGACCTAGTTGTAGCTGAAATTATTGGAATGATGCTCTCACGTACTCCTTGTACAATGAAAAAGTGAGCCTTTGGATCCTTCTTGTTGTTGTCTTTCAACAGATCTTTCTTTGCTTGTGTCAAGGCATTATATGCTACTGCATCCGTCGGTTCTAGAATCCCATTTTCTACAAACTCTCATAAGTCTTGTGAACAAAAAAGAGCTCTCATTGTTATAGACCAGTAGTCATAATTCTTGCCATTTAATTGAGGAATTTGGGGATTACTCAAGCTTGTGCTTGCAGCCATGTTTTTCAGATACTCTAAAACACTCTATAGATGACCTTAGGCTCTGATACCACGTGAAGGAATAGAAACAAAGAGCAAAAAAATTTATAGAGAAAATTTGTTATATTATATTCATAAAATATTAACATAGAACAACATGAATTTTTGCTACTTCAGAGCAATCTATTTTTTCATTTCTCTATCAAAAAATATATAATCACCACCATAAAAAATCCAAAGTTCACGGCCAAAAATAAATACAATAGTGAAGGAAATACATAATAGCCATGTTGTCAAAGTTTAATCGCATAAAAACATAGTCTATTCAAAATAAATACAAGCCCTTTTAAATTAAATATACGTCCTT
The DNA here is from genome assembly GCA_007115665.2 of Sequoiadendron giganteum. Classification (NCBI taxonomy): domain Eukaryota; kingdom Viridiplantae; phylum Streptophyta; class Pinopsida; order Cupressales; family Cupressaceae; genus Sequoiadendron; species Sequoiadendron giganteum. The sequence continues at coordinate 208,934,645 of CM021107.1, forward strand.
TAAACATAGCAGTCTACCAACGCACACCCCACTTAACATCGCTGTAAAAAAGAGCCATATCGCATAATTGCGGAGGAGAGAGAAAGATGGTGCGGTATCGCAATGGTTACCACTCTACCGCGAGGGGCAAGATGATAGACCGTGGGGTTGTGGTAACACTGCTCCAACAGTTAGCAAACAGACTAAGCAAGGAGTGACGAAGGACACTGCGCCATCGTGGGTAGTCAGGAGGGTAACCGTGGGATGGTGGTAACATTGGTCTGGCGGTTAACCACTCAACTGCAGACAACAAGCAGTGAGGCCGTGGTAACACGGGGGGAACCAAGTAAGGATACCGCAAGACCGTGGACTGCATGAAGTTGGGCCACAGTATTAAGGTGGACACCACGATACTGCGAGCAGGAATGTTTGTGGTGCGGGCGCGCAGTAGAGGCCAGTTTGATGTGCGGGAAGATTAGGTAGTGGCACGGGAGTTGGGTGAATTCCCAACAGCTACAAAGATCTTTACAAAAACTATTGCTTAGATAACTAATATGCCCATTTTATCTTGTGTATTATGTTAATTCTATGATACATAATATTTTGTTTCTGGATATATAGATTGAATTCAAATTCATTTGATGTTTGGAATATTTAGTAGATTAAATTGAGGTTTAAAAAAGTGGTAGGTTGGAGCAATTAATCCAGAGAGGCAAAGGTTCAATCCTTAGAGGTAGCCATTGGGCCCAAGTGGCTGGTTGTGTGGCCCCATGTGTATTGGTTTCTGAAATGTAAAACTTAGATGGATATGCTTTTACTTTAGGAAAATCCCTCAACATCACCAAGAGAATTTCAACCCGAGAGCTACATGTCATCCCCTGGCTACCATTACATAACCTATCTCAGCATATTAATTTTTCCAAATTGCACGTAGACTAATCCAATCTAGAGCTTGATTAGGAAATGCAGCTTTGCCATATCATCTTTAGTGTTGGTAGATCCTTGAACCTCGCCATCAAGATGAAAACCTACATTCGACAATAAACGAAATTTACCAAACAAAAGACACTGTCTAAAGTTCTTGCTATTTAGTTCAGTCATCTTTTTTGGGCAATTAATGATAAATGTAAGCAACTGGCAATTAAGTTTTGAAATTTTTTATCATCAGAAGATACCTTTAGAATATGTTGGTTATTTATCAATTGTTTTTGAAATTCCATGGTTGGATAGGACTTTGTATTCTCTCAAGCACACAAGTGCAGTGCAATTGTTGTTAATTTTTGGCATAGTGTGGAACCAATCTATATTCTTAGAAGGCTTGACTGAATTTTCACAAGCTTATTAGGAAATGCAGCTTTGCCACATCATCTTGAGTGTTGGAAGATACTTGAACCTCACCATTAGGATGAAAAGCTACATTCAACAATAAAATAAATTCACCAAATAGAAAACACTATCTAAAGTTATTGCCATCAGTCAATGAGTGTTGCTATCTATTTAGTTCATTTAATGGTACTTGCTTCATTTCATTTCAATTACTACACTAAAAATTCTTGGAAAAAATGTAGTATTGTCAAGACAAGATCAATATTTTTGTTTTCTTACTGCTTGGTATAGCGGCTGGTAGTCATGGGGACCACCATAGTGCTAAGGAGTGGGAAAATTATATGGTTAGGGAGCGCTCAACATACTATAGGCCTTCTAGGGATTGACACAAGAAAAAGGAGGAAAGGGATTGGAATATGGTTACTCTTTTGTGCCACCTCATGTTCACAATGATTACAATTATACCCAAAGTTAGGAAGGTCACCAAGAGGCATACAAAATTCGATTAGTTGACTTTGAATTAGATAGGATATTAGTAGCATCAAAACTACATTTACCGTAAATCAATTGAGACAACTGTAGGGAGATTTGTTATGGTTTGTCACATTTAAAAAAACATTTCATGATTTGTGAAGAAAATTGAGGTAAGTCACTTTCCATGGTTTCATTGAGCTTATTTTTTTGGAATATGTATATGGCCAGATCATTCTTTTGTTCTATTAAATATTTCATTAAAAAAAAATCATGTTGTTCCTTATAGTGAGAGACCTATTGAATCTTATTGGTAAGGAATGAGACAAGGCCAGACACTAAGGAGGGCAATGATTTTGGCAGTTAGGAACATCATAATTTCCTTTCTCAAAGATGCTTGGATTTTTTTCCTTTTATGGATTTTTTATTTTTACATTCTGTACAACTGAGGCACTTATCCTTAACTTTTAAGAGCAATTCAGCAAGGTGAAGAAATTTGGCATTCACATGCTTTTGATCTAGGAAAAATCAGTCAAGGGTTACATGGTTGCCTCCATAGCTTCTCTACTAATAGGTGGGAAACATAGGGGCTAAGGGTTTAGTATTACTCCTCAATCTTTATCCTTGTTTTTTAAAAAATGGTGTTGGTATAGTTTGGCATTGCTTGGGTTTAGGTTATTCTTCATTGAGATTCAAAACACTGAATAGCTTGGGTTTGAGATGCACGTGATTCTTTGAAAAGTTAACATTATTTATTAAAAATTTCTCACATTTTGATTTGAGTTTGGGTTTCTCTTTGTTTGGGTTATAAGCTTTCTTACATATGAGGTATTACACATTTCTTTTTTCATGTGGGTGTCATTTGCTAGGTCTCTACTCAAAATTGTACAGTTCTCATTATTTATTGATTTTCACCTATTTTGGACTTTTGCATGCAGCTTGTTGGTGGGAAATCTTCACAATTTTTGGTTGCTTATTCTTAGGAGTGTTTTGATCATAGTGTCTATAGCGTTTTGATCATAGTGGCTATAGTTTTGTTAGTTGTACTATAATCAAGCAAGTATAATAATATTCTTTTTTTGATGAAACTAAGGTGGATGAATATTAGCATTTTAGTTTTGTTTCCAATCTACCTAATCCCTACAATGATGCCATTTTGTGAGGGAAAATGGGAGTTCTGCACTCAAGACCCTTCGTTTACATGTAGTTTGTAAGATAAATTTTGAAATTAACATTAGGGCTAAGGGTTTAGGATTACTCCTCGATCTTTATCCTTGTTTAAAAAAAATGGTGTTCGTATGGTTTGGCACTGCTTGGGTTTAGGTTATTCTTCATTGAGATTCAAAACTCTACATAGCTTAGGTTTGAGATGTGTGATTCTTCAAAAAGTTAATGTGATTTATTAAAAATTTCTCTCATTTTGATTTGAGTTTGGGTTTCTCTTTGTTTGGGTAATAAGCTTTCTTAAATATGAGGGATTAAAAATTTATTTTGTCATGTGGGTGTCGTTTGCTAGGTCTCTACTCAAAATTGTATAGTTCTCATTATTTATTGATTTTCACCTATTTTGGACTTTTGCATGTGGCTTGTTGGTGGGAAATCTTCAAAATTTCTTGTTGCTTATTCTTAGAAGTGTTTTTATCATAGTGGTTGTACTATTTTGATCATAATGGCTACAATTTTGTTAGTTGTATTGTAATATTGAAGCAAGTATAATAATATTCTATTTTTGATGGAACTAAGGTGGATGAATATTAGCATTTTAGTTTTGATTCCAATTTTCCTAATCCCTACAATGATGCAGTTTTGTGAGGGAAAATGGGAGTTCTGCACTCAAGGCCCTTCCTTCACATGTAGTTTGTAAGATAATTTTTTGAAATTACAAGTATAATAAAAACTTAGGAGTAATATTACATGGATTTTATGGTTTTTTCCATGATCAATATGTTGAACAGGAAGCAACCATTGCTTATATGCTCCCAATGTCAAGCTAAAAGATTATAGATCTCACAAAATTTCATTGTACATATTTGAAATTCAATAAATTTCATCAGTTAATGGCTTTGCCACATCATCTTGAGTGTTGGAAGATCCTTGACCCTTATCATTAGGATGAAAACCTACATTCGACAATAAAATAAATTCACCAAACATAAAACACTATATAAAGTTCTTGCTATTTAGGCTAGTCATGTTTCCTGGGTAGTTAATGGAAAATGTAAGCAACTGGAAATTAAGTTTTGACAATTTATATCATTAGAAGATACCTTTAGAGTATGTTGGCTATTTATCAGTGAGTGTTTCTATCTATTTAGTTCATTCAATGCTACTTGCTTCATTTCATTTCAATTACTACACTTAAAATTTCTTGGACCCTTGTTGCAGGATTACAAAATTTCCCAGACACTTCACATTCCACCCATCAAAAAAGAAGATATTGTGCCTTAAAAATCTAAAGCTAATATGGTCTTATCCTAGGAGGTTGACATGATGTTTATGGCTTCCAATTATTTCATTGTCTCTAGCTGTAATTCCATGGTGGTGGGCAGTAGCCTAGCTTATCTTGATCAAGTAACCTCAAGGTGCCCAAGATCAACAATGCTTTGGAGCTTCCAAAATGCATCAAGAAGAGGCCTAAAACTAAGATGTTGGATGCTAATCTGGATCCCTCTGATGATAAGAAAACTAGGTATGAGTGACCTACATGCAATAAGACTTTTCATTTATATCAGGCACTAGGGGGTCACATGGCTAGCCACAAGAAGGTCAAGGGTTTATTTTCAAGAATTGATGGCATGGAGGAGAATGAAAACCTAGAAGAAGAGATTACTGATGAGGATTTGGTTAGAAGGTCAATAGATTCTTAGTTGCCTAGTGATTTTCCAAATCCCTCTTTCAAGGAATATACCAAACGTACCTTTGCTTCAGGGTAGGCTTTGGGTGGTCATAAGAGATGCCATTGGAGTAGCATAGAAAATTTAGATACTATTAGTACTGTGTTGAGCACCAAGGAGGCCCGTGTGCATTAGTAGAGGCCTATGAGGTTGGACCTTCTAGACCTAAATTTTCCTACCCCTATGGATGATGACTCTGAAGCTAGACAACTCAATGTTTTAGGTATGAATGACAAAAATTCTCACAAGCTTTCCAATGTTTAAACTCGTAGAAAAATGAGCCCTCCTTTTTTCCAGTCTTGGGGGATGGGAACCTACCCAAAATAAGGACATTTCTTGTACAATAATCATGATCTTTTTCCTATAGAAGATGAAGTAGACAGTAAGCTAGGAAAGAAAATTGACTTTGGTGCTTGGTAGAAGATTTAAAAGTCTCAAGCAGGTTACAACTTTGGTTGCAACTGCGATCAGACAATTTTATGTGATTGATAAATTCTTCTACATTCTTTGTTCCATTGATGTACATGTAATTCTATAATGCCCAGGTTCACAGATTCTATTTAGCTCATTCAAAACTTATAATAGTGCCTAGGCACTTAATCAGATGCTCATTTCTTTTTATTTGTTTTTTTGTGGACAAGTCCACCTTGGGTATATTTGAATCAATTTCCATTTATTCTTTCGCCGTTTCTAAAACTATGCAAAAATTATTACCTTCACATAATAGAATATTTTAATTCTCATGAGCTACTATCTCTAATCTAATTGTAGAAAGTATACTAATGTATTAGGTTAAATTGATCATTTTTTCAATAAGTGAAACTCAGATCATACAGACTTGTAACTCTAGATATTAATTTTTTGAGATTACAAGTATAATGAGAAAAATAGGAGTAACATTACATGGATTTTATGGTTTTTTCCATGATCAATATGTTGAACAGTAAGCAACCATTGCCTGCATGCTCTTAGTTTCAAGCCAAAATATTATAGAGCTCACAAAATTTGATTGCATAGATTTGACATTCAGTAAATTTAATCAAAAAATTATAAGAATTATACAAAATTGCCTACTAAATTTTGTATTTTACAATTTTTTTTGACTCAATTTGAACACCCTAACTATGTGAAGAATTGACATCTAAATGGCTATAAATTTTGTGTTGTGTCATTTGTGAATTTTGAAACAAGCCTTGCCTTTATGATGCATGCAAAACAAAATCATTTAAGTATACAAAACTATTGGTGTATTCCTCGCACCTCCCCCGGGTGCAAGTGTAGTAATAATCTGGAAGAATCATGAGTCTATGTTTTTGGCTACAAAAGTCTTATGATGATGATAAAGAAGTGATTACATTAGTAGAAATGATTTCTTTAACTTTTAAATTTAAACTTGAAGTCTATTTTATTTTTTTTGTAATCATTGTCTACTAATTTGATTTGTCAAAGCTTTTGTTTGTGATTCTTGATGTTATATTTAGAGAACTAATTATAATTATGTTGATAAATGTGTGTTTAATGATGAGTACTTGAAAAAATACATAAATGAATGGTTGAGGTTAAGCCTTGTAGATCTAGGGTTGTCCACACTTGATTCAAGATGCATATCAGAAATTTTTATATAATGTTTCATTTTAGTTGGTCTTTATCTTTTAAACAAAATGGTTAAGGTTAACGAGGTTGTATCTAAAATATTTTGACATTCAAATTAATTTGTATTCAATATGTTAATTAATTTATTTGATTTCATTTTTATTTGAGTAAAAAAATGATGATGTGAGAAGAGATATGTTTTCTTATTGATATTTTCCTCAAATGGCTATTTGTCATTGGATTATAAAATCTTAGGTTATGAGGAAAATAAAACATGGGATAACTAATTAAACAACTATTTGAAACTCCACTTGATGATTGAATCTATGATATGATTATTCTAGTTGAATGTGTGATTAGGGTATGGGTTACCAAGGCGATTTTGGCCATTGGAGCTATTCAAAGATGACATCTAAATAGGTGGTTAGTCTTGAGAAATGCAAGGATTTACATAGGTTTTGAAAAAGTTCTAGGTGATTTTTGAGGCTTATTTAGGTTCATTTTTTTGGTACCTACATAATAGGTGCATATAGTTTATTAAATATAGCATAAATTAATATACTCAATTTGTAATGGTTATATCTCAATAGGGTTAAAAAGTATGTCACAATAATTAATTCTATTGTTTTGTTATGCTTATGTCGAGATGGTTATGATGCATAATTATAATGTGTCTCTCTAAGAATAAAATTATTTTACACATGTGAACTATCCTCTATCATTCCATTGTGTACATGTGGAGATGATGATAATATATGATTATGATGTATCTCACTATGAACAAAATAATTGTGTAAATGTATCAATGCAAATTTTATCTTTGAAGAAGAAGGCTAAGATGATGTCATTAATGTTCCATATAAGTTTTTTTTTTTGAAATTTTCTAAAAGATATTTCTTGGGGTAACCAAGAATTATCTTGAGAATGTGAAACAATGGGAAAAGGGGGAGATGCTTTTGTATGGTTTAGAACATAGAGCAAGACCCACTTTCCAATTATCTCATTCAAGGATAACCCTAGAGATCTCAGTGCAAAGGAGAAACAAATCATTCAGTAGGGTTGTCCTAGGTTATGATTGTAAAATAATGAGGGGTTCACCACAAAGTTAGGAATTGGAAAGACAAATGCAATGCAAGATGTAATGCTTAACCCTAATATGATGTAATCTTTCATTAAATGACCTAGAAATGCATATAAAACAAAACAAAACCTTGCAAGATGAAATATGTACACCTAGGAATCTGGAGATGATTGATTGAGGCTTTGAAATGTTGAAAATAGTGACTTTAATGCCGAATAGGACACATACGCCAAAGTGGGCGAATCAATCCCAAATCTAGGTTTTTCTTTAGAAACAAGAATCTAGCGAATGGGTAATAAAATTTATAAAATCCTAAAAATTGACCTAAACTAGGACTCATAAGCCATAACTTCCAAATCAATCTAGTTAGGGGTATGTGCAGGATCATCATGGAAAAAACAAGTCCTTAAGTGGCAATAAAAAAATAGAAAATCAAAGTTAGACAACTTGACGTAAAAATTTGAATAAGTTATCTATATTATTTCAAAAAAATGTAAAAATAGAATCTGTAGAAAATTGAATGTAGTTTCTAAACTACTAGACCTTTATTTAAAAAATTAAAATCTATTTGGTGAAAATTTGAAATTTCAATGTAGTAGTATTTAAAATTCAGGGTAAAAATAAGAAGCAGGTGTCTGTCTGACCACCTTAACCACAATAAAATGATAATATTTTTTTATAAGATTTTAGATATAAGTGGAGGACTCATTTATCAATGTGATGCATATTTTTTTATAATTTCTTTCCAAGTAAATTAATTAAGAATTTTTTATTACAAATTTTAAAAAATATAAAAGCTCACCTTTCTAACCACCTTAACTTGGTCAAAAATTCATGATTTTTTTTTTTTTTTTTAATCCTATAGTATGTGAAGCATAGAATGTGACACATGTTTCAGATTCAAAAAATGTGATACCATTTGAAAGTTATAGATATTTTTCAATCAGCTTATCAATCAAGACTTTACTCATAATTCTAATAGAAAATGAATAATAATTATTTATTAAATTCAAATTAAAGCATAATTTAAATTGGTGGAAGCTAAGAATCTCCTCTAAAAACCCTTTTCGTTTCATCAATTTTGGGTAAAAAAAAAGTCGTCAGCCACATGGGCCATCAAATGGCTTACATATCGCCACTTTTTGGTCCATCATGATCCTGCACATACCCTTAGGGTTTTTTGGAATTTCAAAGTCTGAATTTGGTCTTCAAGGTCTACTTTATGCTTCCCAATTAATTTTCGGATATGAAATCTTGATTAGCAACCTGTAGAAGTCTCCCAAGTATCCCCAATGCAAGGTGACAACTTTAACAACTTTAGGAACTTTGAAAACTTTCTCCTCAATGTGTCTTCAACCTAAACCTGCAAATTACACACTAAAGAGATGGAAAAATGTTGTCTTGTTAGTGGATACGGGTTTGCCTTGGTGAAACCTCATTTTGGTAATCAAACATTCAAATGAAATAAAATAGGAATAGAGAATTAAAAAAATGATGTTGCAACTCACCACACCCTAGCAATAAGAGGCTGCAAACATGCATGAGGTGGATCCAATTGATGTAGACCTTGAATCTTGCTTGAATGTGATAGATCTTGAGTAAAATGCTAGCTTGAATCATAAAACCCTACATCACAATTGTTAACTCAAAAATAAACATGATGCATGAAGTCTTTAACATGATGTTTGATACTTGAATAATTCTCTAAAATGCTTGATAATCCACCCTTGAATTTTCTTGAATGCTCTTGTAAACACTTGAATGCTCTTGTGAACTCAAACTTGTTATAAGAATGCTCATTCAACTTGCTAGGTGTAAAATAAGGGAGAGAAAGTTGTGTTTATACTTAATTATGCAAAAATTCTAAAAATTACAATACTACAAGCTGACATCAGATCTAGGAGGATAAAATCCTGCCAAGAATTTGAAGTGGCCACACGAGACTCATATGCCAAAGGTGGCACATGAGTCTCATTAGGCATAATTTATGGGACCAAATTAAAAAATGCTTAGAAAGGTGTAAAACCAAGATTGGGACCCAAAAACCTAGGTGGGATCCATATGCCCAAAGTGGCATATGAGTCCCAGACCACCAAATCAGATCTACATAGCTCGAAAATACCTTAATTATGATTGGATATTAATTTATTTTAGGATTATCCTAAAAAATATGTATTAAATGAAGCTTGTGGATGTAAAATAAAGCCAATTAAAGCATAAAGAAGCCCAATTATTTATGATAACCTTAAAAAGTGTGAAAGCATGTTACAACAATTTACAACACCCTAAATAAGGTAGGACTAAGGCACATTTTGGTTAAAAAGAGGTTTATTAGGTTTAGTCATTTAATAAAACCTTAGGAAAGTGTGAAAGTGTGTTACAACACTTCACAACACTTTAGAAAGGTACCATTTAAGTTCATTAGTTCACAAGGGCCCAAGACCTAATGTGAATGTGTCAAACACATTACAACACTAAATCAAGGCAACATTAAGCCCAGTTTAACAAGGAGGGCCCAAACGAGCAAGAAAAAAGTAAATGGGATACTTTTATCATTGCCACATTTAGCCCCCACTTTAGTTAGAGGATGAACTTGCTTCAAAATCACACTAAAATAGACAAACACACATCGAGAGGGGTCCAAGTGCACTAATGCCAGTAAGATAGGATGAAAATGATCAAGAGGGGTGATCAAGCCCCCAGGATCAAGATCCTATGGCAAACCAACATAAGTACGAAAGAACACACATAAAAATGATATAAAGAGCATCATGAAGGAAAAAATACATTGCCAAAGATGAGGAAAAAATGAAGACAAAAAAAGGGGGGTGGATCAAGCTTTGACCATTTTTCCATCACAATGTGGATTACATTTCAATTTGAGGCAACAAAACTCTAGGTTTTTCGTAGGGTGAGGATCTGAAAGATGTGAGACACATACACACACAACTGGTATGTGCTCACACTCACATGCGAGTGGATATGGGAAAGTCATGCCTCTTTTGGGCTTCCTGACAAAGCATACCAAAGTTATACCTCCTAAAAACTTTGATAAGGCATCACACAACAAGGAACTTTGAGCTTCATGAGGCAAGCAAAGCTTTGTATGCTTGGAACTCATGGACAAACAAGATGGACCCATAGGCATGCAAAGTGCATTATGCAAGGTGGCCATATAACTAAAAATGAAAATGCAACAATAAGGAATGTTCAGAGGATTCTTGCTTAGTTTATATGAGGTATTAACTCAGGGGACATTATACCTAATGTCTCCAAGAGAGGACAAATAAAAGAATAGAAGATTTACAACTTAAGGGATGCAACATGTCACATCGAGCCACTAAGAGGAATACAATATGCTATGAGAGATCACGCTCTTGAGGGATATCACACCCAATTTAAATCACAGAGAAAAAATGCATCACATGAAATAAGAAGACTACACCATGAACCATGAAAAAGAAAAATGCAAAAAAATAATGCCAATATATGCCCCCACTTTAAAGAAATTGCTAAACACCATACTATGAGCAATTAATTTAAAGTAGTGAATGATAAATGCTAACAATAAAGAATACACACGAGCTAAGTTGGAAAGCCTTATGCCAAGTCATATGTTTCCAAATGAAGCTACATCATGCAAAAAAAAGAGAGGCTGCCCCTAAAATGAAACTCCAAACACACGAGGGATCTATGGATTTTGTGACATCCTTAGATAAATTCTACACTTAAATGGAACACAAAATCTCAGAACAAAAATAGTGAAAATTAGAAGCATTTAATAATGAGCTCATAGATTGAGATTATAAACTGAATGCATTGAAACAACAAATGATACTTTCAGAATTTATTGATGTGTGGTAATCACAATTATAAACCATTGTAGTGACTAGATAGAAATTCACAACTATAGTGATGCTATAATTGATTCATGGTAAAAGAAATCATAAGCATCGATGAGAAAATTGATCTATTTAGATACCCTTGAGATATAGAGATGTTGAATTTTTGGTTCGATCGCCTCATGGATCATGCAATCAGAGATGCGTGGCGACATAGGGATCTGGTGAGTGGTCCTATCTAGTGATGTTTATGTGATTCTATGTGACTCAATTCAGGAATAACTCCAGCGATGCCAGGTGATGACTTTGGTAAATGATATGCTTGCCCCGTATGCTTCTAATTTTTGATTCATGATAGGATATTCTGCCCTTTCAGTGGCGTCAATCGTTACAATGACCTGGCAAGTGATCAATTTCTCCTTATTGATTTTCCCATGCTTGAATATGGACTGACATGCTAGCTCCAAACTGGAATGACGATGTACAGGTTGCTTAATACAAGTCCAAATCGATGGTGCTATCAAGTGGTGCCTTAGCTAGAGCCTAAGCTCGGCTAAGGGAGTGAAATAACTCTAGCGCCCAACCTCTCTATGTCAATCCTTCACTCGTGGATGATTAGCAAGCACAATGTGGGGGTGACGGATTAGGAATTGAATGGTAGGATGAATGAACCAAAGCATGAAACTTTATGTAGCGACTACAACCTCTACGCAGTCACTACCTCTTGTTTCAGATGATCTCTCTTAGCCAACATACCAAAATATATACATGATGAATGGTGCCTCCCAAAAGAGGTCGGCCAGTAGATGAATCAAATAATAGGAACCAACAAGCATTTCAACCTAAATTCAAATATTATTTTATTAATAATTGAAATTTATTTATTAAATATATATAAGAGAGTGTTCAAAAACACTGTTTTAAATTTATTTTTCCACCAAGATCAATTCATGAAGTTTGGGACATGAAAACCCCCTCCTCCACATTGTTGCTTGTCCTTAAGCAACCTTAGATTTGGGTGCTTGAAGATCTTCACACCTTCCCAAGTAGCATTTTTGAGTGGTAGATTTTTCCACTTCACCAAATATTCTAGAATGACCTTGTTTTGTAGCTTATTTTCCATTACATCTAGCATGGTCTCAGGCTCCAAAATTAATTTGACTTCATCATCAAGAGGAGGTAGCTCTATTGATGGTGTGATTTATTGTCCCAAGGCCTTTTTCAAGCAAGATCCATGAAATATGTTATGAATTCTTCTCCCTTGAGGAAAATCGAGTTCATGTGCAACCTCCCCAATCCTCCTTGTAATCTTGAATGACCCATGGAATCTTGGCTTTAACTTTTCCGCTCCATTCCCTTTGAGAGATGACTGTCTATAGGTTTTTAATCTCAAGTATACCATGTCATTGACCTCAAAAACTCTTTCTGTTCTTCACTGGTCTACATATAACTTTTGTTGGTTTTGGGCACACTGAAGATTTTCTTTGAGGGAGTTCATGATATCCACATTGTATTGCACCATATCTCTAGCACTCAAAACTTTACTATCTACAAAATTTATATTCATGAAGGAAGTGGCCTCATAACCATAGAGTTATTTGAAAAGAGACATACCAATGGAAATGTGATGGGTGGTATTGTAGAAAAACTCTCCCAGATGTAGCCATTTCACCCAAGCTGTTTGCTTCCCTGTTACATAGTTCTTCAAGTACCCTTCAATCCATTTGTTCACAACCTCCATTTCTCCATCTATTTGAGGTTGGTAGTTGGTGCTGGGAGTTAATTTTGTGTGAGCCAAATGAAAGAGTTCTTGACAAAACAAGCTGATAAACCTACTATCCCTATCACTCACAATTTTATTTGGTAGTTCATGAAGTCTAAAAACCTCTCTAAAAAATAGATTAGCAACTTGACGAGCTTTAAATTCTGAAGTAATGGCATAAAAGTGAGCATATTTTGTGAGCCTATTCACCACAACATAAATGCAGTCTTTACCTTGCACCCTCAGAAGTCCAGTGATGAAATACATTGATATGCTTTCCCATTTTTGATCTAGAATGGGTAAGGGCTATAACAAACCAGCTGGTAACACGTGTTCTATAATGTCCCCTTGTCAAACCTGATCGTGCATATGACCATTGGCCTTTTTTCTGGAAACCCGAAGGCTAGTCGGAAGGTTAAATTAGGGTTTCCTATTTTTGAGGAGGTCTTGGCTCTGAGATGGTGGATTCAATGGCGGATTCCTTCTGGGTTTTCAGAGGGCTTCGCAGCAGTATGTTCATTTCGGCATTCAGAGCATTTTCTGGAATTTACTATTTTTAGTAAATTCTATTTTTGGCAGTACACAGGTTGGTCTCAGGTAGTTGACTTTCCCCTTCAGTTGTCTCAAGTGGCGTATTCAGTTTCGGGCTTCAGAATGCAGTTTTGGAGAGTTGAACTCATTTCACTTAAAAATAACATTATAATTTAAATGTTATTTTATCACCTTGGCCTAGTCAAATAACTTAATGTTATTTTAAAAGGTGGACTTGAAGGGTGGCGCCATCATTGAGGTTATATTAAAATTATATTGAATTTATCAAGTCAAAACTAAGCCTTAAGGAGGACGCATTTATTTAAGTGAGAAATTTAATGAAGTCAAAATTAAAGATGCTTGGAAAAGGACGCCATTTCTTGGGATTAGGGTTTTGACTTTGGAAAAGAAGTTAGGGTTTCCAGGAAGGTCCACAGAAGCTTATAAAAGATAGCCTTGGGTTCTCATTTGAGGATCTGATGTTTTATAATATTGTTATGCTGCCGGAATGGCTTTGGGATTGCTTCGAGGAATGAATGCCTCCTAGCTTGGCTCTTCTTCTTGCTTGAAAGATAGCAACTAGTTGAGAGATAGTTTGTAATAGGTTTATCTTGCATTTCAGTTGAGTATCTTGCATTTTTGGAGTTCTAGATTTGCATTTCAGTCTCATTTTGAAGTTGCTGAAGTCAAGCTGAATCTGTAGTTTCACTCATAAATCTGAAAATAAAAATACAGTCGTTCTGGGTATTGATTCATTGAGTTTCCTTGATAGGGGCGACCCTTCTTGCAAAGATTCAGATTTTAATATTGAGTGTTTATTTTTTAAAAGCAAAATCGCTTCTCTCTATTGGCCGCACCATTCTGGTCTGCCTGGCAAATGTTTAGAAAAAAGAATACTTCGATTTGTTAGTTGTTTCTTGGTCTAGTCCTCATTTCCATCATTATAGCTTTCGTTTGCATCAGGTCTCATGTCATTCTGGCAAGTATTGAGTGAGTTGTGAGCATTTTAGTGGATTCTAGGGTTGCTGGTTATGCATATTACGTTGCTGTTTTGTTATATCAGTCTTGAGTAATCTGTATTTTGGTGAAGAGTTGTATCTGGAAGGTCATAATTAACCTTGGAATGATCATATCTATTATTGCAGCAGTGGAGAGCTTCTAATCTTGTTTATTGCAGGCATCTTCTGATATTTTGTAAGCTGAACAGTAGTACTGTCAGCATTTCTCTTAATCTTACTTTACATTCTGAAGCTGCATTGTATTTCTGTATATCTCCGCCATATGGTCACCTCATTTCCACTCTGGAATTGGGTAGCACATACTTGGTGTTGAGTTTACTTTCAGCATAGTTAGCATCTCCGTCATATGGTAGCTCCCATTCCATCTTGGTTTGGAAAGCACATTCTTGACGTTGAGTTCCTTTCTGTATTTAGAGAAGAAGATCCTCTGACCATATGCTCGCCATCATCGGCGCCATCCTTGGTTAGAGTTGCTTTTTGCATAAGCAGTTTAATTCAGATCCTCTGACCAATGCTCACACCTTGCCCACATCGGGATCCTGGTGTACATTCTGGTTAGAGTTGCTTTCTGCACGTTTTGGTTTATCTTCTAACCTTAACGGGTGCATTGTTTGAAATCTATTAATTGAAAAATAAAAAAAAAAATTAGTTTGGAATATTTCATGTTCCATTTTATTGTTTTTGGACACCAAGCATTGTCTCACATGCTTCAATATATCCTTTTTCAGCCCCTTCCATGAGAAACATTCCCTTACTTGCTTGTATGTCTTGTAAAATTCGGGGTGACCAGCAAGAAGGGTATGATGGAAAGCTCTTACAATCCTATCCTTGATCTTGGAGTGGGGTACAAGATACACCCAAACTTTGTAGAGGATGGCATCTTCAACCACCTTGTACCTGTCATCCATTACTTTTACTTCCAACATATCATTAGCAAATGAATCTTTAGCATACTCAGCTATTATGGCCACTCTCCAATTAGTAGATATATTGGTCATAGCACAAAGATAAGGCTTCCTAGAGAGAGTGTCTACTACCACATTGTTCTTGCCTTTAACATATTCAATATCAAAATCATAAGCTTGGAGTTTGCTTACCCATTTTTGTTGTCTATCATTCAAGTCACATTGATTGAGGAAGTAATTCAAATTTTTATGGTCCATATTCACCATAAATTTCCCACAAACCAAATACTATCTGAATTTTGCAAGGGCATGCATGATAGCCAACATCTTCTTATCATAGATGGAGAAGACCTTTTCTGAATTTGTGATATTTTTTCTCTCATATTCTATGGGATGCTTATTCTACATCAACACTGCTCCAATACCTTCTCTTGAAGAATCACACTCAAGTAAAAAAGGATATGAAAAATCTGGAATAAACAAAACGGGGCAAGAGCTCATTACGTCCTTAAGCTTTTCAAAAGACTATTGTGTTGTAGGACCCCAAGAGAAAGCTCCCTTCTTTGTCAAATTGGTTAATGGTGTTGCAAGCTAGGAGAATCCCTTCACAAATTTTTTATGGTAGCTACAAAGCCCCACAAATCCCCTTAACTATGTCAAGTTCTTAGGTTTAGGCCAATGCCGAATAGCCTTGATCTTCTCCTCATTGACACTAACCCCCTGAGTGTTGATCTTATGGCCCAAGTATAGAATCTCGATCATTCCAAACTCACATTTTGACATCTTAGCATAAAATGAATGCCTCTCAAGAATATCAAGAACCTCCTCTATATGTTTCAAATGATCTTCCAATGTCTTGCTATAGATCAAGATGTAATAAAAAAAGACCAAAATGGATTTTCCTCAACTGAAGAATGAATACTTGATTCATACATGACTAGAATATAGCGGGGGTGTTAGTTAACCCAAATGGCATCACCAAGAACTTGTAATGCCCATAATGACAGTTGAAATTTGTCTTGTGCACATCCTCCTTCATTACTCTAATCTGATGATACCCCAAACGTGAATCAATCTTGGAAAAGAATACTGCACCATGTAGTTCTTCTATCAATTCATCGATCTTGGGAATGAAGTAGCAGTTCTTGATTTTCTTCTTGTTGAGTGCTCTATAATCGATGCACATCCTAAGAGTCCCATCCTTCTTTTTTATCAACACCACAAAAGAAGCAAAAGGACTTGATTTTGGACGAATATGCCCCATTTCCAATAACTCTTTATTAGCCTTCTCAATTTCTTCCTTGTACATTCTAGGATGTTGATATGGAGTGGTGATAACAGGTTTAGCCCCTTCCTCTAGATCTATCACATGCTAAAATCTCCTATTTGGTAGAAATCTAGATGAAATATCTTGAAACACCTTTCACTTCTTGTTCAAAAATAGCATGTACGTCAATAGCGTAGGTTCTTCCTTCTTTCGATGGACTAGTATCTGTGATCAAGCACTCAGCTGCCTATGCTAACTCATCTCTATAAAAAGAACGCTCCATCCTTTTAGCTGAAACCACCATAGGACCATTCCTGGAGAAGCCTTTGAGGACAAATCCATCTTGTTTGAATTTCAGTTCCATGGTTTGTTAGTTGGTGGTGTACTCTCCAATGGATGAAGCCACTCTACTCCTAAGACCATATCCGCGTCATCAATGTCAATGACATAGAAATCATCTCTCAACTTGTGTACTAGGGTGAGCTCCATTTGGTGAATTTTGTTGGTGAAAGAAAGGATATTTCCTCATGTGGCTGCCACATCAAACCCTTCAAAGTATTTTTCCTCCAAGCATAACTTGGCTACTATTTTCTTGTCGATGTTCAAAATTATGAGTGGCTCCACTATAAATCAACACTGTCACTCTTTGTCCCTAGAGAACTCCTCGAACATGGAGAGAATGGTACCATGGTGCTCCTAAGAGTGTTGCAAGAGTACCCACATGGGATCTCCTTCTATAATGACCTCTTTTCCTTCCTCATTAGTGAATTCCTCATCACCCCCATCTTTGGTTTTTTCTCCATGATTGGAAGCTACCTGAATATAGTATACTTGACCTCTCCCTCAATATTTATGATGCTCATTCCATTTTTCTTTGTAATGGTAGCACAAGCCCTTCTGACAAAATTCATTGCTCAACATGTTTGATCCATTTAGTCCTAGAGAAAAACTCTTAGGTGGAGGATTTTCCTTAGGGAAAGCCTTCCTTGGATGCCCTGTGGGTGTGCTCTTGGTAATAGGTTTTCTCTTCTTGGTGGATTCTTCTAAACTGAAAGCCTTATGAATAGCTTCCTCTAGTGTTGCTGGCTCCAAGGCCCTTACCAAGCCACGAAAAGAATTTGATATACCTTCAATGAAAAATAATTTGAGCCTCTTATCTGAAACATCTGATACCATCACAACAAGCCTTTGGAATTCTAAAACATATTCATCCATAGTGCCCATTCGCTTCAGTCTTGTCAACTCTTGGAAGTACACATCGAGATCTTTCCTATCAAACCTCTCCATTATCTTTTGTGTGAATTCCTCATATGTAGTCACAAGTCCAAACCCTTGAGTTACAATACCATGGTGCCACAATTTGTGATCTAACCCTTCCAAATGCAAGATGAAAAATTTGATGGCTTCATCTTCGGCCATGGGGCTGAGAGAGAAATATATATCCAATTTTTGCACCCATGCATGCACAGTCACCTATCCTGAACCATCAAAAGTAGGGAGTGAAGCTTACTAACTTTGTGTTGAAGATCTTTATTCTCTTGATATTGTCTCCCTTCACTTATTCTAGCATTGTAGAACTGATCAAAGGGAATTTCAGCTTGAGCTTCAACATCCAATTTCATATAATACTGTACAATGCTGCCATAACTAAGCTAATTTTCTTCTTCATGATGTGCCTCTATCTTAGGAAAGAAATTGGGCTCAGAGGGTCTGTGAGTAGATCCTTGGAGGTCTGACTACGTTCTCCCCCTCTTGAATGTTCTAGATTGTCTTCTTCAGCATTGTTGGAACCAAATATGTTGTTGTTCATTGCAGAAGTAAGGGAATATAATTTTTGCAGTAGCGTTTAGTTCATCTGACCATATTTCTCCATGAAGGCTTTGAGCTCATTATTTTAATCCTCCATCATCTTTTTACCTCTGCCTCCAATTCCCCTATTGCTATTCTAATTTGATACTTCCAATCTCTTTCTTTCTCTATGGCCCTAAAATCCCTCTGGCTTAATTGCATAAATAATTATCCACAGGCTGGCAGAATCACAATTGTGATATCACTATGACGATCCTTAGATAAATTCGACACTCAAATGACATGCAAAATATCAGAATAGAAATAATGAAAATTAGAAGCATTTACTAATTAGCTCATAGACTAAGATTATAAACTAAATGCATTGAAACAACAAATGATACTTTCAGAATTTATTGATGTGTGGTAGTCACAATTATAAATCACCACAGTGACTAAATAGAAATTCACAACTATAGCGATTATGGAATTGATTCACGGTGGAAGAAAGCATAGACACGTCAATGAGAAAATCGATCTATTCAGATACCCGAGATATAAAGATGCCAACTTTCTGGTTCGATCGCCTCATGTATGCAATTAGAGATACATGGCGACACAGGGATCTAGTGAGCAGTCCCATCTAGTGATTTTCATGTGATTCTATGCGACTCAATTCGGGAATAACTCCAGCGATGCCAAGTGATGAGTTCAGTAAATTCTGCAACTATCCTGTATGCTTTCGATTTGTGATTTGTGATAGGAGATTTCCACCCTTTCAGTGGCATCAATCATTGCAATGAATTGACAAGTGATCGATTTCTCCTTATTGATTTTCTCGTGCTCGAATATGGACTGCCGTGATAGCTCAGAATTGGAATGATGATGTACAGGTCTCTTAATGCAAGTCCAGATGAGTGGTGCCTTAGTGAGAGCCTAAGCTCAGCTAAGGGAGTTAAATCGCTCTGGTGCTCAACCTCTTTGTGTCGATCCTTCACCCATGGATGATCTGCAAGTGCAATGTGGGGGTGGTAGATTAGAAATTAAATGGCGGGATGAATGAACCGAAGCAAGAAACTTCAGGTAGTGACTACGTCCTACCTGATAGACACGCTACGTGGTCACTATCTCTTGTTTCAATTCGATGATCTCTCAGCCAGTAGACTGCAATATATACACGATGAATGGTGCCTTCTAAAAGAGGTCGGCCAGTAGATGAATCAAATAATAGATTCCAACAAGCATGTTAGCCTAAATTTAAATATTATTTTACTAAAAATTTAAATTTATTTATTATATATATAAGAGGTAGTGTTTAAAAACATTGTTTTAAATTTATTTTTCTGTTAAAGATCAATTCGAGAAGTTTGGGATATGACAGATTTGGGGTCAATATGTTCTTTGCTACAATGATTTTAGAGAGAGCTCAGAACTGTCATCATTCCCTAAATAGACATAGAACTGGAAGGACACAAAGAGAGAAGAAACAAAGAAAACCTTTCGAGTCAACATGAAAGAGACATGAATATCTTGATGCCTTGCATTATCCCCAAAAGGAAAACACAAGACAAAATAAAATATAAAAGAAAGGCTTTTGGGTCAACATGGAATAGACATGAATGTCTTGATACCTTGCATAATCCCTAAAAAGAAAACACTGTAAGACAAATGAAAAAGATAAAAGGCAAAGCTAGAGGATTTATGACATAGAGAAGAATGTAGGTACAAATAGAGGAATTCCACAAAAAGAGAGAGACACGTCAAACAAAACAATACAGGAGATCACATCACAAATGCAATCACACAAAATAAAAATAAATAATTTGCAAAGAAAATAGTAAGGAATGTGTGAGTCATCCTAGCTAAAGGGACAATGAAAAACACACTACTAGGACAAGGCTATCTAATTCTTGACCCCACGATGTGTAGGACAAGAATGAGATGAGGTAAGTGATGGGAAAGATCTTGTAATGGTGAGAATACAAGATTATACATCTATTACATGATAAGGGGTGAAAGGACCTATAATTTATATTCAATAAAGTCAATGTTTTTGGGAACATCATATCTATTCAATATACTTTGTAAGGCATGACAGTCCTTAGTATTATGATTAATAGTTTGATGATATGCACAATATTGTGTTATATTAGGAAATTTGATTCTAGTACGGGGTGGCAATTTTATGAGACCATGATGAAGAAGCATCTGCAATGCTTTCTCATTTTTAGATCTAGGACAAGGAAGGTGGAAGGGCTTTCTAGAGTCACCAAATTCTCTAGTTGAATTGTTAGGAGGAGGACCTAAGACAATCCTTTCATCCTTATCATCATTACGTATGAATCATCGGTTTTTCTTTAGGAAGGAGAACATTCATATCAGGAGGAGGAGCTTGATATCTTAGCCCTTTTGTATTTTCAATTGGTATTTTCTCTAAAATTTGATGAATTTCATGTTCACTTGTTGTATCACATCCTTGTTTGCTCAAGATTGTAAAGCCTTTTCCATATGTCTCTTGTAGGTTGATGGGAGTTTTTTTCAATTTGTTAACATAGAATGGTTGAGTGTTTGTTTGCTTAGAGGAACTAGGCTCACCTATTGTAGGGAACTTAGGTTCAAATTTTGTCTCAAATTTAGGATGTAAATAACCAAACATCTCAAGTGGTGGTATTATAAGGGGTGTTGGTTGTTCCATGGATGGATAAAAGGACACATTAGCTTCAAGGTTGTTAAGACAATCATTTAGAAACTTATTCATGTTGTCATCATCTTCTCCAATGATGTCAACATCACGAGGAGGAAATGCATTAGGAGTTGAGTGAGCATGAGTAAGTTCAATTTCATTAGGGTCATTTCCAAAAGCACAACTTGATACATCCACTAAGGACTTCAATGACATCCATAATTTTCCAAAGCACATATCCATGATGTAAATCTCAGATTCTAAACTATGAAACAATGTGAAATGAAATGTTCTAGATGCAATATTTGAATTTAAGTAATGCACAAGATGAACCAAATTAAACTAAATGTAATGAACTAAATGAAAAATTAAAATATTTAAACTGAAACATAAAGTTATTAACAACAATTAGGATCACAAAAATAGAGCTTTAAATTATGTAAAATGTAGTGCAAAATCTGTACTGGGACTGATTTGCCCAGAGGAGCATACGAGTCCTAGTGGGTGTTTTTTTCAAAAAATTTAGAGATTTTTAATTGATTTTTATTCTTTTTATGTTGTATGATCTATAAACTAAGTGCAAATTCAATTTTTTTATGATTTTCAATGATATGAGGTGCAAAAATGCAAGGTATATACACTTTCACTAATGTAAAATTAGAAACCCTCACATGCCAATTAACTAATGCAACCCTAATGCAATGTTAATGCATGAGAGATCTAGGATGGTAATGCACTCCAAATTAGAATTATGATGTTCTAAATGTAGGTTTACCAAAATGAAACAATGGGAAAAGGGGTAAATGCTTTCGTATGGTTTAGAACATAGAGAAAGACCCACTTTCCATTTACCTCCTTCAAGGATAACCGTAGAGATTTCAATGCAAAGGAGAAAGAGATCTTAGAATAGGGCTATCGTAGGTTATGATTGTAAACTAATGAGGGGTTCACCACCAAGTTAGGATTTATGCTTAACCCTAATATGATGCAATCTTTCATTAAATGACCTAAAAATGCATATAAAACAAAACAAAAAGAGCTGCAAGATGAAATGTGTGCACTTGGGAATCTAGAGATGACTGAATGAGGCTCTAAAATGTTGAAAACGGTGACTTTAATGTTGATTGCCCAACTCATACACCAGACTAGGCGAAGCAGTTCTAGATTCGAGTTTTAGGGATAACTTTAGTGGCGAATCTTCACCAATTGGCAAATTCTAGGTATCCAACAAGGTGTTCAAATCACCCGAATTTCACGAACTATCGGTCCAATGCATCTCCATTCACTAGTGGTTTTTTCTTATGAGGCATGTTTAGGCAATAAATATTCCATAACAGACTACGCATTTCCAATGGACCGATCAATATTTTCCCCTGGAATCCCAGGGAGCATGTCATAAAACACTAACATATTCACCAATACTATTAAAACAACATTATATGAGGATCCATTTTGCCAATTAAAATTTACAAATAGTTGCTTGTGAAGACACATTTGCCAATGAAAATTTATAAATAGTTGCTTATGAGGACTTATTTCGCCTTGAAAATTACAAGGTATCATTGTATAAGCATGTGAGATTTGCCAAATTTTTAACATACCATTTAAAAATCCCGCAAAATTCACTAAATATGAATTGATATAATACAATTGAAACTGTTATTTGTTCTTACACATTTTGTTCGATTCTGAAGTTCCACTTCTCGATTCAGAAGTAAGTGAAACCCGAAAACGTAGACTCAAAGGTGAGTCACTGAGTGATAATTTCTTCATACTGTTATTAGTTATTATTTATAATAATAAGATTTCTTTATCTGTTTTCCATTCTTGCTTCAATCTTAAACATATTTTGAGTAGGGAATGAGATCTGTATTCTATGTTGGTCTGTCCTTCTTAAACAAGAAGACATTTTTTTCCAACTTTTATTTGAAGTGAGATATCAATATGTCGAGCAATAAATGCAAGGGTAAGACTCTTGAGGGTAATGAAGAGACTGGGAGGCCATCAAAACACCCAAAACGTGGAGGTACCATACAATCTTACTTTGGAATTGGCAAAGATTCTAATCCATCAGATCAAGGTGGAGCTACACCATCAACTCTTCCACCAAATATTATTGAAGATGGAAATGACAATACCTCACCGCCATAGGAAGGTCAAGGTGAGATTGTCATTGTGTTAAATCAAAATGTATCAAATGAGGATGGCAATACCACAAAATATGTTCCAAGGGATACCTTGGATAGCCAGAGTGAGATAATTGACCTGGATGAGGATGATGTTAATAGCAAGAAAAGAAAAGGAAAAGAAAAATTGGGGCGCGAGTGGGAAATGACAAGGAATTCTCAAATTGGTTGGTTTTCGAAGTACCCATTCCTTGAAGCAGTGGGGGTATCAAGCGAAAATGATATTGAAAGGGAAATAAAGGTCAAATGTAAGATTTTTAGTTGGAAATGTGGAAGAGACAAGACGATGCAGCTAAAGCTTGATACTATAGAAAAGCATATCGACAAAGTTTACAAAAAACAAATCATAGATAGAAAGGAACAATTAGTTGTACGATGGAAATCAAAAGAAGAATTTCTTCATGTTAAGTATGCCACAGATTATGGAGAGCATAACCATAGAATGTCGAAGATTAAAAAATGTGAAGGTACACTTGAGGCTCATTTTGGAAAATCCATGGCAGCAACAAAGCTATCAAAAATTGTTCAGATGAGTGTTGTTTTTCATATTTTTTCCAAGGGGCATCCTATGACAAATTACCCAAAATATTTTAATTTATTATCTTATTTGAGTGTTCCCCACTTCCCCTTTTCACATTGGTCAGTAAACACTGGATGGGAATGGGCGAACTGTCTTGCTGCAATGGAAAAGCAAGATTTAAAGGAGAAATTAAAAGGGTCAATTTTTATTGCATTATCTTTAGATGAAGTTACTATGGTAGACAATACTTCTTGGGTTTGTATGCATTTGTATACTGTAGAGCAACATGTTCACCAAGCTCATCTTATTTGTGTTGATAAAATGAAGGATAGTTCAACATTGCAAAATCTATTTGAGCTAGTCAAGAAATATTTGAATGAAATTAAAGGTATGGATGAGTTGACAATTGCCAAAAAGTTGGTGTGTGTAGGAGTTGATGGAGCTGCAGTGATCCAAGGTCAAAGGAGCGGTCTTTGCACAAAGTTACAAACTACTTGTGCACCATAGATGCTTGTAATTCACTGCATGACCCACATAATGAATTTAGCATTCAAAATTGTAAACAAGTTTCATACAGTATCAAAATTTGAAAATCTAGTTCGCAAGATCCATGCATACTTCTGCCGAAGTCGCAAATGTTTCTTTGAATTTCAACATTTTGCTGAGGGAATAACACTTGGAAACAAGCTTCTCAAGGATGTCGATACTAGATGGATCTCCCTGCATGGACCAACGCAATGATTTCTTTCAGAATATTAATCCTTGATTGGAGTGATGTACGAGCATCGCAGCACAATAGACAAAGCTCTTGACCTCTTACATAGGTTAAACGATATAGATCCACTCTTGACTTTAGCTAGTCTTCTCGCCATGCTGGATGAGATGAACAATCTTGTGAAGAAAGCCCAAGACAAAACTATGTATATTTATGAATATACCAATCTATGTAAACTTACATGCTTGGCCCTCGATCATCTATATCTAGATCTAACACAAGAAGGCACAAATTATTTGATGTGGCGGAAAAGTACTGATTTGAATAATCCTTATAATTATTTATAGTTTAATGCAAGCGGGCACTTATGTATTTGTGTACGTGGATATTAGATACCAATGTACCATTGTAAGACAACCAAGCGCTCTCGAAAAGAAGTACCTATTAACGAGGAAGATTTTAACGACATTGTTAAACTTGTTAGTGATAATTTGAAGGAAATAGGAAAATCTCTTTCCTTAGAGACTCGTGAAAGATTCCCTTAACATGAAATACTTGAAGCCATGGGTATTGTGTATCCTCAATTTTGGGTAAACCGAGATAACCCAAAATATTTTCATGATCAAGTAAAAATCTTGATCGAACAGTTTTCAGAAAAGGTAACATACAATGAAAAAATAATAGAAGGAATTTTAGATGAAAATAAGCTTAGAAAGCAATGTCGGAGTTTTGCAGTTCAGCTATGAGGGAGCAGTATAAATCCATGGGCAAGGAGAAGGCCTTTGAACCGGGATCAATAAAAAAGGTTTGGACAAGCATAGGTGAGAGTGAAATATTGCGTGGTTCGATGTCATAATATTTAAAACTTGCAACACAGGCTCTCCAATTCCAACAAACATCAGTACTGGTGGTAGTGGCAGTGGGACTAGGCTTGGGACATATGACAATGATATTGAAATTGACAAAAATCAAACAATGAATGTTGAATTTGAGACACAGGCTGAAGAAAGTGTAGAGAAGTCTCAGAATTAAGATGACTCTTTTACTTTATCTGAAGATGAGCATCGGTTTGAGGACCCTGACTCCATTTGGGAAATGGAAGATAATTAGTAGGTTTTAGGTATTTTTACTGCACTTCATGAATCAGTTTCCATTGTTCCAAAGTCCAAACTGTAGTTAATGTCTGATGATATTTTATATTGTATTCAATGAAAATTGAAATTGTGAATCATTGCACTTCATGATATCTTATTTTATATTGCACTCAAGCACTGCATGTCAGTATGAATCATATTCCAAACTATAGTTGATGATTTTTTATATTGTATTCAAATAAATTGTGAATCATTGCACTTCAAGTTCAAAATATTTTATTTTATATTGCACTCCAAGTCTCCATGATATTTTATATTATATTGCACTTCATGAATTATAATACATATGCCAAAGTCAAACTATAGTTGATGATATTTTATAAATTATATAAAATTCAATACCATTGGCCTAATAATGCTTCATTGGCGAAACCCCCATCACAGTCCTGCCAATGGCTTGATGAAAATAGCTCACAACCTAGTATCAGTGTAACAATACTCTATCGGGCTGACTCCTAAGGTGCTCTCCCGATATACCGATAAAGGACCAAGTTGTCAACAAAAGTAACCATAAATTATAATTTATGACAATGGGCATGAATTATCTTATTTTATCAATAATCACAAAAATATATCATACTTTGATTTTATGAACAATGCAAATTGTAGAAATTTGTGACAAGATCCATATTATAGCCTACATTCACATTGCATCCATAAATATTAAACAAATTTGAAATTCCGTAGTGACGTAGTCCTTCCCCCATTCCTAAAAAAATTCAATACCATCGGCCTAACAA
Organism: Sequoiadendron giganteum; assembly: GCA_007115665.2. Classification (NCBI taxonomy): domain Eukaryota; kingdom Viridiplantae; phylum Streptophyta; class Pinopsida; order Cupressales; family Cupressaceae; genus Sequoiadendron; species Sequoiadendron giganteum. Next base: position 208,961,101 of record CM021107.1, read on the forward strand.
TGCTTCATCGGCGGAACCCCCATCACAATCCCGCTGATGGCCCGATAAAAATAGCTCACAACCTAGTATCGGTGTAACAATACTCTATCAGGTTGAATCCTAAGGTGGTCTCCCAATATACCGATTGAGTCAAGTTGTCAACAAAAGTAACCATGAATTATAACCATGGCCCATGGGAATGACTAATTTGACATCCCGGGGCATCGTGCAACTGTGCTGTGGTGCATTTATGAACCAAAATTGAAGTGAATTATATCACAAGTTGATCGCATAGTTGTTACAAAATCTTGGAAGATTTCACTTAGGGCAGAAGCAGAAAGGAAAAAACTTGGATTTCTGACGTAGCAAAGACCGGTGGACTGTGGAGGCAAGTTGGCGAGACACACGTAAGTACTTCTCTTTCAAACCTAGCTGAGAAGCTATTTTACTCAAAAGCTTAAGATTTAAATAATGGAAGAGAGTATAGACAAACCCAAAGCTAAAAAATAGAAAACTGAAAAGCCTAAGAGAGTCCTAAATGAAGACATGATAGATCAATGTCCTGGGTCAAGGCTGAGACCCAAGAGGAGTGCTCAAATAAATCCTTCCATGGATCAATTATGGGACAAACAAAAGGGCTTACGGGATATTTGGACACCACAATGAGGGTATGACCTCTTCATGTACCATTACAAAAAACAATTTAGGTTTCAACCAGTCTGCAATCCATGGAGGTTGAACCTGGGAAGACTTGTGGTGCCCAATGTGTTTGTGAATGCAGAGCTAATTAAAGCTCTTGCTATCGGATATGACCCCAAGAAAAGAACTATTCAGTCACATGGTGGGGGTGAGATGCTTGTTATTTCTAGGGATCTCATTTCTAATGTATTTTAGTTAGAGTGTTAACTGGATTTATCATTCACGATCAAAGATCTCTTGACACAGTATCACCACATGGATACCAACTATAAGAGATGGAAATTACCTTTGCATAGGCCCAAGGATGAAGAAGGCCAACTCGGGAGGTTCTCTAGCAGTGAAAACCCTCCATTCCATGAATATTTGTTCGAAGAGTATTTCCAATACACCTATTATTCATCTGGTCAGGTTTTGGGAGTAGAGGCTCCACCTCTCATGTCGATTTCCCCAATGGTCTTAGCTACATACATACAGAGAAAGGATGCCAGTCCATTTGATTATGCTAGCTACTTGGCCAATGCCCTACATCGAGGGCTCGAAAATATTAAAAATAATAGTGGTAATATTAATTTTGAACACTATTCTTTGCTTATGCATTTTCCATTGTATGAGGGACAAGTCAAAGGGGTTTGGAGTGAAGAATTAAGGATAAAAGATACAGATGAAAATGGAGATTTTAAACCTGTACAAATGTGGACTTCATTGTGGGACAACCAATTTGGTAGGTCTCATTACCTTTATTTTGAAGAATTTTTTGTAAAACCATTGATGAAGTTGTTGGGGTATCCGTGCAACTATAACCTATCCCCAGACGTACAAAGATTTCTAAGACCAAAGGAAGATGATTGGAGAAATAAAGTGAATCATAACTGGGGAGACTGGTATGCTTTCCTTGGTTATACAGTGATAAGGGTTTATGGGTTCGAAGGGGCTCCACATTTGATGCCACGAGTAGTTCCTGACCGAATTGCTTTTTTAGAAATTATGAGGCAATTGGCGAAGTCTGATTCCAAATACCTCAAACGACATAGCAAACAATTAATTATGCCCAACACCTTATGTTTTGGAGACTTTACAGTGGTTTCCAATGAAGGATATCGAGAAATTGATGGTAAATTAGCACAATACAACCTACCTGTAGGTGATGTAAGGAAACAATTTGATGCATAAGGGTTTATTCACAAGGTGAGATTATCGCAGGGGCTATCAGGGTATGAAAATTTGTTCTCAATCAAAGATGTCATAAGAAACCATGATGAGGCTTCCACCAAGGAAAGAATGGCCGCCTATAACAAGATTATGCTTGTAGAGGAATGGAAGAGGAAAAATGTCCTATCTTATTCAAAGGCATTTTGTGAGATACATGATCCTTTAACAAGAATTGAGCAACTCATCACTCATGTCAATGAACTGGTAAAGGATGTTCCCCCAGTTGTTTTTGATGCACCTCATGCAACCTATTCAGGAGTACAAGCTGAAGACATAGAGCCCTTGGATTACATACCTTCATAGCCTACTCCTGATGTATGTTTTTCTATCGATACTGATATAAGTGAAGAAGAGTAGGGTTATGAAGAGGGTGAGCAAGTCAAACAAATCAGTGCTCTTGTGATTACATAGTACGATCCCCCTCAAGAGCAGAATATTGTAAGATTTGAGGCATCAAATGAACTATCTGATGATGTGAGGGTCATGGCTAGACAACAGTTTATTTATGATTGTGATTTTGTTAAATCTTTTGAATTTAAATCATTTGTTTATGAATATAAAGGTAGAAAAATGAGACAACAGATACATGATATCACTCATGAACATGAGGCAACCGCTCTGGAGGAATTGAAAAGGGAGGTAGAAAAGGAAATGGAGTCCATCACTCCTGAAAGAGGTAGGGAATTGCTTCAAGAAGCTGGAGTGTTGCTCCTGCTAGGGTGGGATATTAGCTCTTCAATTGTATTTGATAGCTTTAGAAAAAGAGGGGATACGAAAATGAACTTAACAGAAGAAGCAAGTGACAAAATGTATTTAGGATCTGGGTACAACCTAGATGAAGCCACCTTGCTTATTTGGTCACTGTATCCCCATGATAAAATACCTACTATAATTAGTAATCCAAACAAAGTGTTTAGTCATCTCTTGGTTCAACAAGTAGTGGATACCAACCCTATGGAGACAACAAAATTGAACATAAATATGGCAAAATTTACCAAAGCACAGATCGATAAACTGATTAAGGAAAATGAAAAACTGAAGAAGGAGCTAGCAAATCAGAGAGAAAAAAGATCTTCCTCCTCCACATCAGAGTTGTACTCCCCATGGCTTGAAAAAGATAAGAGAGTGCTTGATGCATTGGCTGATGCAACCTATTGGAAGAATTGCCATCTGAAATCTCAGGGGAAATGCGAAGAATTGGAGAAAGAAGTGAAAACCATCAAATATAACATTGCATCTGAAATGATAAAAGAAAGGTTCAATAAAATGATGAAATGTGCTATTGAATATTGGGAAGTATTCAAATATACACGCATTGCATTGGTGGAGAATGAAAAATTGCAGCCTAGAATGATGGAGAAAAAAAGGAGCTCCTAGATAAGAATGTCATCAAAGGACAAATATTGCTGACATATAACAAGTTGGTAGAATCACATAATGGATATCATAACAGGCTTAGGGAATATTTTGACTAATTTGATTCAGTCTCACTCCCAACACTTCATTTTGGCATTGGAAATCCGTGAGAATATGATGATTGGAAGGAAGAGCTTGCTAGGCTTCTGACTACTGCGTTGCAAGAAATAAATGACGAAGTTATGGTTTTACAAAACACTCATAAGCAAATCAAAAAAATAATGTCTATGGAATATGATATGAAAGAGGCAATCTCTAACGTGGACACCTATGCTGAACAAGAGTACATCCATCACCTCTCTGCAGTCAATATGTCTATTAGCCAAACTGTAGATGTGTCAAAATCAGATCCAATGGGACAACCATCAGATTTAGAGGAAGAACACCAACAAAAAGCATGATGAGTGCCCTATCATGGAGTAGAAGCCTTGAATAGATCTTAGGTGGTCAGTGGTCACGGGCTTCTTCTTGGAGATTAACGGATTGGTGCATTCACCTACGACATTGTTTTATTTATAATTTGAGTTATGTTTAGTTGTAAAACATCATGAATTTTTGCAAGGGGTTCGTAGCTTGTTGCCTCTCATATATAAGAGAGATCAAGACCCCAATAGGAGATTAATGGATCATCACATCATTTTTAATTTGACTTTAGAGTAGAAAATAGTAAGAAGATAGATAATATATTTCACCAATTCGCCCATCCATCTCATATCATAAACTATTTTTATAATGCATATCATTTGAACTTTGAAGATCAATACAATGGAGAAGGTTACACATATTTACTGATTTTATTTTGAGTGTTCAATTGTTGTGGATTCATATGCTTATAAGTATTAATTTATTTGGCTGTCTCCAAAGTGGCTATTTATGTTATTCAAATTGAGTGTGTGGAAGTACAATTAATTTGTCAGTACATTGAATTTGAATTCTTTAGGAATAGGGGTTGTGACCATGGGGTTTTAGATTTATTTATGGACATGATCATTGATCAAGTAGTAATGTGGGTCACAAAATGGATCTTGTCACACAAATCTATGCGATTTGTGCTAATCATAAAATCAATTGTAGTGTATTTTTGCAGTATGTGGGATGTGGGTGAGGTGTAATTTGGTGGATACTGATCAGGATTTTTAGTCAAAACATAACATAAGCTAACAGTTCAACATCCATAACTTAGAAGCTCTACCAAGAAGTAAATATAATGAGCTAACAGTTCAACATCCATAACTTGGAAGCTCTACCAATAAGTAAATATAATGAGCTAACAGTTCAACATCTATAACTTGGAAGCTCTACCAAGAAGTAAATACAATGAGCTAACAGTTCATCACTAGTTCAAATGATAAAATAAATAATATAGAATCCAAATAATTGAACATCATCATATTACTAAAGTCTGAATTTGAGCTTTTTAATTGAATTTCACATGAAGGAGTACATATTAGCATTGCCAATGCCCAAAGACAAGTCTGCACAGAGCTAAGTTGGAACTTGGAAGATCAATACAATGGAGATTGAAAATAATAAATCAAGTCACTGTATAACCTTTTCTAGCAACTTCCACTCTTCAGGTGGTGGAATTTCCATTTGTTCTAACTAATGTTGTTTGACTTGAATTTTTGTTAACGTTTCATAATTGTAATTGGAAGTGGAACCTAACTTGAATTCTTCAGTCAATTTTGCATTCAAGGTTATCAGTGTTATGATGGAATCCAAATAGTTCACATTTGGGTTTTGAGGAAACTGGTCCAAATCAATCTTCCTTGCACCTTCCATCTTCTTTCTAAAACCATCCTTTCCACTGAATCACTCATTTGTGTCAAAAGCCTCTGGAAAACTAAGCTTTGTGACGTTCCTTACCTTTTCATCCACCACCTTCATCTTGTCTGCAACCAAATGAAAATATTCCTTTATTCTAGACATTCTCGAACACTTTTCAATGATAGATGAAAACTTCATTGAGGTTTCAATCTGATTAGTAGTCCCTTTTGATTTCAGATCATTGTCACTGGCCTTGTAGACTGTTTGTAGAACTTTATTTGCAGATTTCTCTAATTCCAACACCTTTTTGTTGTCCACTAAATATTTGCCGAGCTTCTTATAATGTTGTCTGATAGTATCAATCAATTGAAACATGTCACACAAATGATCAAACCTCTGCATTATTTCATCCTAGATCTTTTAGTTCATATGCCTCACTGTATCTCTACAAAATGTAGATAACTTATTTTGAGAAGACTTAATTTCTTCTTTTGCTTCTGTCAGCTCTGTCTCCAATATTACATTTGTTTTTCTCTGTTTCTCAAATTTTTGTTCTCACTATGCATTTCCATTCGCAATGCTTAGTCTTAATTTTTCTGAAGTGGATTTTTCCTCATCATATTTCTTGTTGCTCTCATCTAGCCTTCACTTCAGGTCATTCATTTCTCTCTCATTTGATTTATTCTCTTTGCTTGTTGATGTAGAGGCAGATTTTATTATTCTTTTTTCTAATTCATTGCTCTTGTTATTTGTTGCTTTCCTCTTTGCTTTCTCACTTGCTAGGTCTACCTACAAATTTTCTATTTGGGTTTGCAACCTTTTCTTCTCTCTATCTTTCTTTAGCAATGACATGTGTGTACACCAATTCATTGTTCTTCTTTGATACATTAATTTTGTCAGTATTTTTCAGGCCAAAAAAATCCAATTGAAAATTGGTTACCTGGTATTTAGATCAATCCATCTGATTTGCTGGTTTGTTTTGAACTGTGGGAACAACAATTTTGTACTCCATGATTTCTTTATTTGTGTCAAATGTGGGTAATACCATGGTTGTTGTAGTCTTTGAAGTTACATCAAACACACTCTCCATCAGTTGCTTCTTTTCTTTTTTATTCAAGTCTGATTTCTTTTTAAACTCTTCAATGAAATTATAACCTGGGGAGGCAGGAACAATGGAATGCTTGAATGGTGAAGGAATAAGAATACTTGCAGTTGCTAATGATGTCGCACCCACACTAATTGGAATTGTGGGAGTGTCTAGAAATAACTCCTTTGTGGTATTGGTGGATCCACTAATAGTGTGACTTGGACCTGTCAAAATCCTTTGCCTCTTTTGATTTCCTTGATCACTTGGTGTTTCTGTGGTGTCTTTTATTGTTTTCCTCTTAGTATTGTGTGTAATTTGTCATTGTAGCACATGTTGACCACTACTAGTACTACCACCCATACCATCGCCACCAATGGCACTCCCAGTTGCACTAAGCTGTCCACCAAGGGCATGTCCTTATTGTGATTATATCTGACCAAGAGGATGAGGACTAGAAGCTCTAACAAATTGAGTTTGACTTGTATGCCCTTGGTCTACTTTTTCACCTCCAAGCCCAAGGCCAGATTTATCACCTGTTTTTCTATGCTCAACACTTGGTATTGTCCAAGGGCCTTGTCCTTTGGACCCCAAAGGACCACCTTTATAACCAATTTTTTGAAGTATGGCTGCTCCTAAAGTATATGTTGAAGAATATTCTTCTTTTGCGGCCTCACTTAAACCAGGTTTGTAATTGGCATGGCTTTGTTCTTCTTCTTCCCTATCACTATCATCATCAGATTCATCACTTCCTTTGCTTCCACGTTCATCAGGATGATCTATATTCCACAATTTTCTAAACTCTTTATCTTCTACGTTAGCATCATACTCTGGAAGAGATCTTGGATCACCTAGGTCCTTCCTCATAGACCTAAAGGCAATAATTTTTGATTGTGACCAATTTTTATCTATAACTTCCTTCTCTATAGAACCTGGAATTTTTACTCTACTAGATGGTTTATCACTTTTTTCGTAAAAATTGTTGTATGTCCTAATTGTCTTTCGGTGCAATGCCATAATTTCTACTGACAATTGTTCAAAAGAAATACCATTCTCAGCAAAAATTTTCTCCGTTGCTATTTTGACCTCATCCTAAGAATCCTTGTTTCTCAAGTTTTCAAGCAAGGTTTACTTTGATGTTGAATTCTATATGCAGCATTCCTATTGGTCACAATCATTGATTTAATGATGTCACATGGATCATACTACCAGTGACAGATAACATCAAATACTTGAAAAATTTCAAAATATTGTGTGCCACACTAAATTCTTTTCTCTCAAATGTGAACCCTTCACATGAAAAAGGTAAAGAAGGAAATAAGGTCTTCTTTTGCTAACTAAGAAAGTGTAGTTCATCAACACTTTGCACTTGCCTTACATATTCCAATGCAAAAACCCTTTCTGTCACATGTATTGGAAGTTTGTATGGATGTACTCTCGATCCATAAAATCTTAGCCAAGTATATTCTTCCATTAAGTACCAATCAACCAATTGTATTTCTTTTCCTAGTTGCATGCAGTTTCTACATGACATAGGCAATCTAGGCATTGGAGTATTTGTAAGTACTTGATGCAATGGAGCCAAAAAGTAGTCTACAAAATGACTGTAGTTCCTTTGAGAATCATGCATCCTTATCTCAATGGTCCATTCATATACTAGAGCCATTTTAGTTTCCTCTGCTTTACTATAGGGTTGAATCTGAAGCTTGCTGGTCTGAAACATTCCTCTAAATTTGAACAGAAAAAGATAGCACAAGTAGGTTGTGAACCTAAATTTCTTCATGGAACCTGATTTAATCATCAAAAATTGTTTATGCATGGATTCTACAATGTGCTGAGTATAATTATATTTGACATGTTCATCAACATAATGGATATTATATACCATTTCAAGGAGGCTTGCACCCACTTCCAAATTGCTATCTAGACTGAGGAAAAATGCTATCATGGAAATAGTATCCTGAACTCACGATTTAAAAATATCCAAATTATAAGGAGGCTTATGATCACCTTTCAATTTGTTTCTATCCTTAACTATTCTATTTAAGAAATCATTTTTCAGCCTTTCTTCAACTGCTTCATAATCACTAGTAAGCTTTTCTAGGTCAATGTGGTGGTTTCCAAATTCTTCAGTTGTAAAACCGAACACTTTTCCAAGTTCTTCTGCATTAATGGATAAAAATTCTTCTTGATTATCTTTATTAACAATTTCTCTTTTCTTATCATCATAATTTTTGGCACAGACCATGATAAATTCTAGGTAAGGGAAAACTTCATGTAACATCATGCCCCCTAATCCAGTTACCCACAATGCACTGATATTATCAACTTGCTTTGGCTTTGCAGCCTTATTCTAAGATGTAAATCTAAGTTCTGAGGTATGCCTACCATAGATTAAAGGATCATAAATATCATGGTACCCATCGGTGAAACCTGGGGTTTTAAGCAATTCTGCATAATGTATTTTTTTATCGGACATCGCTCTAAGTCAGGTGGTATTAGTGGTAGACATGCTTATACAAATCTGAAGTTGTGAAATTTGAATTCCCTAATAAGTAATACCTATTAGTCCTCCTTAATTTTAACGAATTCTTGAGTCTCTAAACCCAAACTTTAAACTTTGACAAAATAATAATTTAAGAAATGTCAAACGATGAAATGTAGCCACAGGAATTATTTCACTTATACAGATTCTGAGTCCTGACTCTTGAAAACTGGAATGGCGTTGTTGGGAGTGGAACTATGGAATCCAAAATAGGGTGGTGCACTACAATGAGCAATTTGAAGAGTGAAGACTTTAAAAATCACTATACAATTTCAAAGTGCAAAGTGTTTTAAATGTTTTTTTTTCTTGTAATTGGAACATTAAACTGAATGACACGTCTTAGGAGTTAGGTCTACAAGTCTACAAGACTACAAGTTGCAAATTATTAATCTTAACCATTGATCTTTCTAAATCTAACGGTTATAGGGTGATTCCAGAGGTTTAAGTTGGGAAGCCCGACGCCCTGTGCATTTCATTACAAAATGCAACTACAACCATACATCAAATGTTAATCCAACGGTTGAAACTTAAGTAATTTATGAATTATAATATTAACTTGAAAAATAAACATTAATTGTGGATGTTATAGGAGCTTAGGGCTGCACTTCCATTGCACGAATTCCAAGAAGAAAGCATAAATTAAATAAGTAGCCATTCGGCTATTTAATTTATGTCAATAATAAATATCAATGCATAAAGGGCCGACCCTAATGATTCACATATATCTCTTATTGCTTGGGTCAACCTTATTTGTATTTAACATTTTATCATGTTTCTCTAAGAGGGCCGACCTAAGTGAAGAGGCATCTGATTTTGTATAAGTACAAGGTCTTTCCTTGTCATTTGCAATCAAGTTAAGTTCGCACTTAGGCAGTAGATTATTATCTTGTAGCAGCAGACCTAATTCAAGGTATTACATATTCACACTTAGGAGAAGTGTTATTGAACCAAATTTGCCTATGTGCTAGGCCTGAGTTGTAAGCAGATTTCTGCTCTCGTTCTACTTTATATAAGAGAATTATTTGCTGGGTTTTTTCTCCCTCAAGAGGAGGGTTTTCCCAGGTATCTTGCTATGTTTATTGTCCTATATGTTGCATCATTTTAAGTTCTTTCAGCTATATAATCTGATATAAGAAAAACTAACATGGTATCAAAGCGGGTGTGAAAAAGATCATGATCAGATTTAGTTTGCAATACTCACTTTAATCTTTTTCAGTCTATCTATTTTTTTTCAAAAATTCAAGATGGTGAATGGTCTGAAAATCAAGGATAGACTCGAAGGAATTTTGAACTACACATCATGGAGGTTCAGGATCATCCTCACACTGGAAGAGAATGATTTGGCTGAGTTTGTGAAAATAAAAGTTCCCAAACCTGAGGAGGAAGAAGAGAAGTTGCAGTGGAGGAAGAAAGATACTAGGGCAAAGAAAGTGTTGCTTGATTCTGTCAAGGATCATGTTGTACTGATTTTCTTCAAGTTGGATACGGCAAGAGAGATGTTTACAACTTTGGAAGAGATGTATGAAATCAATCAACAATACTTGAGCTCTTGCACTGAAGCAACATCTTCATCATGTGAAAATGGCAAAAGGAGAATCTATAACTACATACTTCATGAGGATTTCAGAGATAAGAGATCAGCTCTCCACAATTGGTCACATGATTGATGACAAAGACCTAACTATGCTTGCTCTCAATGGTCTTCCGCTTTCATGGGAATCATTTATTCAAGGAATCAGTGCAAGATCTAAACTTCCCAAGTTTGATCAATTGAGAATTGACTGCATTCAAGAGGAGTCAAGACTAATGGCTATGGGTATTGGTCAAAGTTCAAAGAATGAAGAAATACAAGTTCTTGCCTCTCATTCGTCGAAGAAAGGAAGAGGCTTTAAGAAAGGGTTCTTCAAGAGGAATCGAGAAAATGGGAATTATGGTGCTCCTGCTTTCAAAAGGAAATGAGACATGTCCAAGATTCAATGTTTTCGTTGTGATAAGTATGGTCACTTTGCGAAGGATTGTCCTCTTAGACCTAAGCAACAGGTTGCCACTGCAAATGTTGAAGAAGTTGCTCCGTAGAAGGACTTCAATGATTACCTGTTCTATTCAGCCTTCTCAAGCAATGTATCTACCGACGCCAACACTTGGCTAATTGATAGTGGTGCCTCTAGGCACATCACCGGTTTTAGGGGTCACATTTCAAACTTAGTAGAGAGCAACTCTAGTGATCAAGTCGTTATTGTAGAAAATGCTAGATATCTTGTGAAAGGAATTGGAAACTCCTCTGTTCAATTGGATTTTGGGGTTTCTTTGGAGTTGAATGATGCATTGTTCGTTCCAAGGATAAAGAGGAATCTTGTGTCAATTTCGGCATTAGAAGACAAGGGTTATCAAGTTGCCTTTAATAAAGGCAAAGTTCTTATATGGGAAAAGAACTCCAACTTCAAAACTACTCAAGTAATTGGAGCTAGACATGAATGTCTTTACAGGCTATGCACTCATCCTCTTCAAGCGCTTGTGCATAACTCTTCCAGCATGTGTGACCTTTGGCATGGAATATTGGCTCACATTCACTTTCGTGCACTACCTATCATGGAGAAGATGGTCACCGGTCTTCCGAAATTCAATCAAGAACATGAAGGTACATGCAAAGGATGCGCCCTAGGCAAGAACACAAAAGGTACGTTTCATTCTAGTGAAAGTAGATCTAAATGTATTCTTGATCTCATTCATTCTAATTTATGTGGTCCAATGTGTATTGCATCTTCTAGTGGTTTCTTGTATTATATTATTTTTATTGATGATTACTCTAGAAAGACTTGGATATATTTCTTGAGATCTAAAGAATCTGAAGAAGTATTAGAAAGATTCAGAGAATTCAAGGCGTAGGTTGAAAACCTATCTGGTAAAAGGATCAAGGTTTTAAGATCCGATAATGGTGGAGAATACACCTCTGGCACCTTTCGATATTTTTGTATTGAATCAGGGATTAAGAGGGAGTTCAGTGTTCCCTATAATCCACAACAAAATGGTATTGCTGAAAGGAAGAATAGGTCCATTGTGGAAGCAACAAAGCTATGATCCATGATCAAGATCTACAAATCTCTCTTTGGGCTGAGTTATCGAGGACAACCGTCTATGTTCAGAACAAGAGTCCCCACAGGATCTTGGAGAATAAAACTCCTGAAGAAGCATTCTCAGGGGTGAAACCAGAAGTTAGTCATTTGAGGATATTTGGTTGTCTAGTATATGTTCATATTCCAAAGGAAAAGAGAACAAAGCTAGAACCTTCTGGGAAGAAGGGAATTCTTGTAGGTTACAGTGAGACATCAAAAGCCTACAGGATATACATACTAGGACAAAAGTCTATTGAGATTAGTAGAGATGTCACATTTGAGGAAGATGTTGCTTTCAGAAGGTCCAAGGGCACTCCTATGGAGATTGATGAAGAAGAACCTCCTCAAGATATGGAAGTTGACCATATTCCAGAGAACTTGAAGGAGGCTCCAAAACGTAAAGAAGATGTTGATCTAGTTGAACCCTTGGATCATATTGATGGGCCTCTAGATATTGTGATTGGAAAGAAAATACCTCTTTGGGCTCGTAGGACAATGCAGGAGGCAGAAAGTTTTGCAGCCCCAAGAGGAGCTGTCAGAGAAAGCAAGAGACCTCACAAGTTCTCTAGTTATGTCACCTTGATGACTCAGATTATTGAGTCAGAGCCTTCAAGTGTCAAAGAAGCTTCTAGTCAACAAGTATGGAAAGATGCCATGACTGAGGAGTATCAGTCCATACTTAAGAATGATGTTTGGGATATTATTTCCAGACCCAAGGACAAATCTGTGGTGTCTTCTAAGTGGCTCTTTAAAATCAAGCATGCAACTAATGGGAGCATTGAGAAGCACAAGGCAAGATTCATGGCTAGAGGGTTCTACAAAACAGAGGGAGTTGACTATGAAGAAAATTTTGCTCCTATGGCTCGATATACATCTGTTAGAACCATCATTGCTATTTCCGCATCTAGAGGATGGAAGATTCACCAAATGGATGTAAAGACAACTTTCATAAATGGTGTGATAGAAGAAGAGGTTTACATTGAGGTACATGGGAAGGAGTCTCATGTTTGCAGGCTAAAGAAGGCCTTGTATGGTCTTAAGTAAGCTCCTCGTGCTTGGTACGAAAGGATTGATTAGTATCTATTAAGTCTGGGTTTCTCAAATAATGATGCAGATTCTAACCTCTACTTCAAGGTAGTAAATGGTGAAGCTTTGATTCTGGTTTTATATGTTGATGATTTGATCATCACTGGTGAGGAACATCTAATTCTAAAATGCAAGAAGGAGTTAGCTTCAGAGTTTGAGATGAAGAATCTAGGTCTCATGCATTACTTCCTTGGCTTAGAAGTTTGGCAAAAGCCAGATGAGATGATTCTAAGTCAAGGCAAGTATACTATTGACATTCTCAAAAGTGTTGGTATGATTGACTGCAAACCTATGTCTACACCCATGGAGACTAATCTAGATAAGTTGAAGGAGGCTGCAGCTAGTTCAAAACCAGTGGATTCTACTATGTATAGGTAGTTGATTGGTTCATTGATGTATCTAGTTAACACTAAACCTGAAATCTACTATGCAGTGAGTGCACTTAGCCATTTTATGTGTGAAGCAAGGCAAATACATCTTGTTGCAGCTAAACATATCCTGAGATATTTATGTGGCAAAATTGGATATGGGTTGAGATATTCTTCAGGTGTAGATTTAGAGCTGCATGGTTTTATTAATTTTGATTGGGCAGGATGTGTCTCAGATTGGAAGAGTACCTTTGGTTGTTGCTTCAGTTTGGGTACTGCTATGATTTCTTCGTGTAGCAGGAAACAGTCTTTAGTGGCTTTGAGTACAACCGAGGCAAAGTACATATCAGCTTGTGTGGCAGCTCGTGAGGCAGTGTGGCTTCGTAAGCTCCTTGCAGGATTGTTTGGATAATTAATGGAGCCTACCATTATACACTGTGATAACTAGAGTTGTGTAAAGCTTTCTATCAATCCCGTGTTTCATGACAGAACAAAGCATGTTGAGATCAAGTACCACTATATTAGAGATATGGTACTAAGGAAAGCTATATAGTTGAGGTATATCAACACTAATGAGAAAACAACAAATATTCTCACCAATCCTCTCTCCAGGATCAAGTTTGTGTACTTTCGAGATAAGCTTGGTATGGTGGAGAATGCAGCCTTGACTAAGAAAGAGTCTTAGTATCAGTGATCCTTTAAATCGGTAATGCATTTCTTTATTGAGAGAGATTTGAGTTGCAAGCCCTTGGTAATGCATTTCTCTATTGAGAGAGATTTGAGGTGCAAGCCCTTGGTAATGCATTTCTCTATTGAGAGAGATTTGAGGTGCAAGTCCTTGATAGTGCATTTCTCTTTTGAGATTTGAGGTGAAAGCCCTTGTTTCCACCCTCTGGGAGAGCCATGGTGGATGTCATGTGTGTGACTCCATGATAGCATCACGTGAGGGAATCTGTGATGATTTATTTGTGCTTGTGTATCACCCTCTAGAGGAGCCATGGTGAAAGTCACATTGAGGTGACAAAATCACATTAAGTGATGAGCATTTGTTCATACCATCTATGGAGGTAGCCATGATGGTTGATATCATGATGAGGTGATATTCTATTTTGTTTTCATATTGATATGATGTGTCTTATGAAGGTGGAAGTATCATCCCTAGCTGAGAGGGAGTATTGATGTTATAGCAGCTTAGGGTTGCACTTCCATTGCACGAATTCCAAGAAGAAAGCATAAATTAAATGAGTAGCCATTCGGCTATTTAATTTATGTCAATAATAAATATCAAAGCATAAAGGGCCGACCCTAATGATTCACATATATCTCTTATTTCTTGGGCCGACCTTATTTGTATTTAAAATTTTATTATGTTTCTCTAAGAGGGCCGACCTAAGTGAAGAGGCACCTGATTTTGTATAAGTACAAGGTCTTTCCTTGTCATTTGCAATCAAGTTAAGTTCGCATTTCCTCAAGAAAGTTTGCACTTAGGTAGTAGATTATTATCTTGTAGCAGTAGACCTAATTCAAGGTATTACATATTCGCACTTAGGAGAAGTGTTATTATATCAAATTTGCCTATGTGCTAGGCCTGAGTTGTAAGTAGATTTTTGCTCTTGTTCTACTTTATATAAGAGAATTATTTGCTAGGTTTTTTCTCCCTCAAGAGGAGGGTTTTCCTAGGGTATCTTGCTGTGTTTATTGTCTTATATGTTGCATTATTTTAAGTTCTTTCAGTTGTATAATATGATCTAAGAAACACTAACATTAATCACTTGACAGTTTGAGTTGACACTTAGCAGTTAGCAGTACAAAGTGCTTTAAATGCTTTGTTTCTCAAAATTGGAACATTAAAGACAAAAGTGAATGACACGTCTTAGGTCTACAAGTTGCAAATTCTTAATCTTAATCGTTGATCTTTCTAAATCTAATGGTTATAGGGTGATTCTGAAGGTTTAAGTTGGGAAGCCCATCGCTTTGTGCATTTCATTATGGAATGCAACTACAACCATACATCAAATGTTCATCCAATGGTTCAAACTTGAGTAATTTATGAATTATGATATTAACTTTAAAAATAAACATTAATCACTTGACAGTTTGAGTTCACACTTAGTAGTACAAAGTGCTTTAAATGCTTTGTTTCTCAAAATTGGAACATTAAAGACAAAAGTGAATGACACATCTTAGGTCTACAAGTTGCAAATTCGTAATCTTAACTGTTGATCTTTCTAAATCTAATGGTTATAGGGTGATTCTGAAGGTTTAAGTTGGGAAGCCCATCGCTCTGTGCATTTCATTACGGAATGCAACTACAACCATACATCAAATGTTCATCCAACGGTTCAAACTTGAGTAATTTATGAATTATGATATTAACTTTAAAAATAAACATTAATCACTTGACAGTTTGAGTTCACACTTAGTAGTACAAAGTGCTTTAAATGCTTTGTTTCTCAAAATTGGAACATTAAAGACAAAAGTGAATGACACGTCTTAGGTCTACAAGTTACAAATTCATAATCTTAACCATTGATCTTTCTAAATCTAATGGTTAAAGGGTGATTCCGAAGGTTTAAATTAGGAAGCCCATCGCTCTGTGCATTTCATTATGGAATGCAACGACAAACATACATCAAATATTCATCCAACGGTTCAAACTTGAGTAATTTATGAATTATGATATTAACTTAAAAAATAAACATTAATCACTTGACAGTTTGAGTTCACACTTAGTAGTACAAAGTGCTTTAAATGCTTTGTTTCTCAAAATTGGAACATTAAAGACTAAAGTGAATGACACGTCTTAGGTCTACAAGTTACAAATTCTTAATCTTAACCATTGATCTTTCTAAATCTAATGGTTATAGGGTGATTCTAGAGGTTTAAGTTGGGAAGCCCATCGCTCTGTGCATTTCATTACAAAATGCAACTACAACCGTACATCAAATGTTCATCCAATGGTTGGAACTTGAGTAATTTATGAATTATGATATTAAATTTAAAAATAAACATTAATCACTTGACAGTTTGAGTTGACACTTAGTAGTACAAAGTGCTTTGTTTCTTGAAATTGGAAAATTAAAGTGAATGACACATCTTAGGTCTACAAGTTGCAAATTATTAATCTTAACCATTGATCTTTCTAAATCTAACGGTTTTAGGATGATTTCAGAGGTTTAAGTTGGGAAGCCCATCGCTCTGTGCATTTGATTACGGAATGCAACTACAACCATACATCAAATGTTCATCCAACGGTTGAAACATGAGTAATTTATGATATTAACTTAAAAAAATAAACATGACACATGTGTTTTAAAGTCAATACCATAGGCATCAGCCTAACAATGCTTTATCGGTGGAACCCCCATCACAGCCCCATCGATGGCCTGAAGGAAGACTCATAACTCATAAGGTGTGCTCCCCGATATACCGATAGAGTCAACAAAAGTAAGCACATCGCTGTAACACATAAACATCGGTGGAACGAATGATTGCATTCCCCTGATGGTCCGATATAACCATGAATTATCAAGTGCATATTGTATAAAGTATATTACTTAATTTCTCAAAAGAAAAAAATTGATTTGAATATATTAAATTATTAACAAACATTGAAGTTCTGAACTTAGAAAACAACTCTTTACTCTTAATCGTAAATGAATAACGAAGATTCAAGGAATCAAGAATAACACAACACAACCATTTATTTTATTGCAATTGAATTTCAATGTCACATTATTACATATCTTTTTACAGACGAGTAGCATTGTAGCTCCTGTTTTGTATGAATAACATAGACAAAATTTAATATTTTATTCCAAGTTGTTGCTTGTTACAATGGATTACAAATTGATTCCAATTTCTAAGCTTTGTTGCTGAAAACTTACTACGCATGTAACTCTAAAAATAAATGCATGATTCCAAGCTTCTGCTGGTGACAACATAATACAAATGTGGCTTTGAAAATAAATTCATGATTCCAAACTTCTGGTAGTAGAATTTCCAACCATGCTGGGAAAAGGGGGTTCCAATCAATCCTGGGGAAATGGGATCCGTGAAGATGCAAAATGTACTTATCCCCTTTGAGAACTAGAGCCATGCTGGGGAAATGGGAGCTGTTAGATTATAGGAGGAGAAGAAAATCTGCTCCCATCTTTTACCTGCAACCTCGATGCATTGGGATAGCACTTATCTCCATCAGAGCTCCTCATCTTGGTTCAAAACTTGTTTGAAAATTTAGGTTAACCAAATCAACTTCTTTCCAATTCCACCCATTCTGAACTTGAAGAAAATTCATCTTTTATTGATTACTCTATAACTACATAACTATAGGTAGGAGAATTTACAGTATCCCCAATACTGCATCATCTTCTTCATGAATCCTTATTAACCCTAGAAAATAAAAACTCTTATGGAACTATCTACTAATCACTGAGTCACTATCCCTATTTATCGGCCACCAGTGCCGTTACCAGCCTGTATAATTAAAGCTATGAGTTGTCCAAGAAATTGCTTCGGATGTTCATATCACATATGGCATTAATCGCCACCACTGCCTGCACTAGTTGTACGACAACCACACTTTCTTCAAAAAGAATGAGAATTTCAATTAAATGAAATGTATAATGTCAAGGCATTGAAAAGACAGAAGGAGTGATGAGCGATGGGCCTTGATCTCACCACATTTTCGCATCTAACAGTTATAGTGTTGTTCTAGAGGTTTCAAATCGCAAGTCTAGTGCTTCAGAGATTTTCTTCTAGAATGCAACTACAGTCATCCATCGAACATTCAACGAACGACCCCTATGATTTTTCATTGGCATATCTATTTATTTCGCCACTAGATTTTTTTACTATTTTGAGATTCTTTTTAATTTTCCAATGAAAATATATTTTTTGCTTTGAAAAAAGGTTTTAATCGCCAATGGAAAAAAAAATTCTCATTTGAAAAACGGTTTTATTTGCCAATGAAAAATATTTTATTCTATTAAAAAAATTTGCAATTCACCAAGATTTTCCACGAACTTCTAGGGATTATAAAATATTCGCCAATTGGGATTGTTTTTTCCTGTAAAATGAAAAAAATCGCCAATAAAATTAATATTTTTCATTAGGAAGTATACCTGATTCGCCAGGATTTTACACCTACGCTGAGGGGGGGGGCGGTTTCTTAAAGTTTTCAATGGTTATCTCTAATAGGTTCCCTTTGTTATTCTATTGGTTAATGGTTGTTGAGCTAGAGGTAGTGGGGCATATTTATATAGAAGGTTCATAATTAATAATATAATAAAATGGAATTGTAGATTCAAGACACATAATCCAAGGTTCATGCAACATTTTGGCCTTGTCAAAATTTATTAGCAAAAGGTCTATGAACAAAAAATGTTTATCTACATATCTTGGTATCTTGGTTCCACATTTATTCTAAGTCCTAGAAGGAAGAATAAATAGCCACCCTCACCACTAGCTTTTAAAATAGAAATACAGGTAGCTCCTAGGAAATTTTTCCCCTAAAATAAGAGTAGCCCCTTGGAGGGACCATTTTTTTTTGCTACATTGGAGACTATTCTTGCCAATCCTTTGAAATTTTTCCCAAGTTCATTGGAGAATGTTTCAATACTCTTGAAGAGAACCTCAAATATGTCAAACACCTATAGACTTCATTTTATAACTAAAAAATATGTCACTTTGATATTAATCAGAGCTTCCTCTAAAGGAAATGTGCTTGATTAGTAGTGATCATTAAATATAAAATCAATAAACTCATAGGACCAACTAGGAGGTAATTTTGTCAAAAAAATCAATGGAGGATCATTCACCCTTATTGTAGGAATTAATTACTATAAAGGGAACCCCATAGGAAGCTATAATTAATTTTATTTCAAGGTTATAAAATAATTGTGATAGAATACTACTAACTGCTTTCCCACCTATGGAAATCATTTTTTTTGTATTTAAAGGCTTTCAATTCACATATATGAACAAGAGAGATAAATATTCACGCACATTTAATAAATTGAGTTGCATACACATAAGTGAAAATTTAAAATAAACCACACTCACCATTTGATAAATAAATCAATGCATATTCCTAATTATAAACTTAACACATTGGCCCAAAAAAGTATTGTGCATCATATTTTAGAAACCCTAAGGCATAGATTAATTTTTCTATGTTTATATTCTCAATTCTCTTAATGACAACATGGACCTCTATACTCTTGTCCTAAAAAATGACTATTGTTTGTTCTCTTCTCAATATATAGAATTGACAAAATAAGCTCGTATAAAAAGATTAAAATTTAATATTTCTTTAGAAATTTAATATTTAAAAAATGTTAAAGATATATACATTATGTTTTTAATATACAACTTTCTTAAACTTATTTCAAAATGGAAATAAATGATAATAAAAAAAATGTATAATATAGAATAGAAAAATATTGAATGGATCTCAAATCACAAGAACCTAAAGAAAATATGAAGAAAAATATAGTAAAATATATACTTGCAAATTGCAATTATAGTCATCATTAAGGAAAAGATTCTCTACTAAGACTATAATTATTTGGTAAGTGGTAGTTAATATTCCTACTTGTCAAAAAGTAGTAGGTCCTAAGGATAAAATATGTGTACACCCTAATTTCAACAACAAATTAAACTTAAAAAAGGACTTTAGATACTATGTATATAGAATGGGTATTATGTTAATTATTTAAATCATATTAGAATTAGGTATGTCAACTAGGTTAATCACTATAAACTACTAGAACCTTGTTTCCATTATATAACTTTTATTGTATCATATAAAATGTTAACATGGATAATTCCATTAGTTTAAGACATGCCCTT
Source organism: Sequoiadendron giganteum (assembly GCA_007115665.2). Taxonomy (NCBI): domain Eukaryota; kingdom Viridiplantae; phylum Streptophyta; class Pinopsida; order Cupressales; family Cupressaceae; genus Sequoiadendron; species Sequoiadendron giganteum. Next base: position 208,981,219 of record CM021107.1, read on the forward strand.
ATTTTACAAATAAAATGATGCATCATCCTCTTTATCATACATTCACATGTCTATTAGTACACGTGTTTTCTAATATTTCCTAAACATTACAACAATAGCTATAGTATTCACTAATTCTAGTCTCCAAACACTCAAAATCTCATAGGTCACATAGAAGTAGTATTTCCAAAGGATTGAATGGTGGAAGGAAAGAATATCATCACTAGAAAAGAAAAATTATAACTGTACTCCTAAACTGGAACCTAAAACTCATTGTTGAAAAACATCTATTAGGTGGAGTTAAGAAATTGGACCAATCATGATATGGCATAAGGTAAGATGTTTGAAATTGAATTAGGAAGAAAAAAATAAAACATAATAGAGGGACCAATATTTGAGATATAAACAAACAACTAATATATTTTCTATTCATTGCATGCAAGGAGCGTTCAAAACTTGAGATTGGACTAGCAAAAACACAATATGTTCCATAGTGTTTTGGGCATAGCTTAAGCAAATATAATCCATAAATATTTTATCTATTTACATAAACTATAATAAAATCATATTCATATTCTTTTGACAACATGTGATGTAGGCGTAGATCATTCACACTAGATATATTTGATGTGTGTATTGTATTGTGGATATATTTGATCAGTCACTATTGTATTGTGATATGCATATGAACTAGACACTATTGTATTGTGATAAGTGTATGAGCTAGTCACTTTTATAATTATGACGTGTACTTCAGCTAATCACTATTGTATTGCGATACACTTATGAGCCAGTCATTGTTGTACCTATGATTTTTACATCAACTACTCGTCATTGTACTTGTGATCTATATCAGCTAATCACCTTGTGTGTATGTGATGTAAGCTAAAGACAATCATTGTGTGTGAACTTGAGAATATTTGAAGGATTTCAACCCTACATGAATTTTTGTGTTTATACACTAATGTTTTGTATGAAACGAAAACTTAATGAAAAAATCTTATCATTCTATTGCAATTGGTCTAAATTTAAAGCTTACATTTAATTAATAGTCATACAAGAGGAGAGGATGAACCCCTTCTAACATTGACCAGTGTATAAACTATGAAGCCTTTGATTCCCAAAGGGGATATGTATGTAGGGTCATCATGAATAAACCGTTGAGGTTTAGGTTTGGGTCTAGGGATGACCCTAACTTTGGGATCTTACCACTTTTGAGTGTAAACCTAATGGTGGCATAGAGTTGTTACCACCATGGTGATTGGAGATGTTATGAAGTTGATACCTCTAAATTAGTTTGAAGATGCTTGATCAACTAAATTAGTAGTTGATACAAATTGATTCAATAAAAATATTAATAATAATTGAAATACAAATTTTACATGGATGTATTTATATTCCCACCTCTTACATAAAATTAAAAAATAAAATCTTTTACCATGAATAAAATCTTGATCAAGATCATGGGGCATGATCAAATAGTCAATCACTATATAACAATTTTACACCACATAATTTGTCTAATTTTTAGAAAGTAAGCAATGATGACAATTGAATCATTGAACAACTTAATACGTTTATTGGAAATTCTTGCCGCCATTGAAAAACCTAATACGTTTATTGGTGCCGACATTGAAAAACAATACTTTTATTAAAAATTTCTCGCGGTTTAAAAAGCTATACTCTGACAGAAACAGAAACAGAAAAGAGAAAGAAAGATGGACTTCTAAGAGGAATAGGGATTGCAAGTGAAAACAGACAGAAGACTTGTGCCACTATCATCAGAATTAGCAGCACGATAGCTATGGAACCAGCGAGCAGTCATGGTTTGGAAAAATAAGCACTTACGAACTCAATCCAGATTTTCCTGTACTTTTTTCTCATATTCTTATGTAACCCCATTCTGACGTAATCAATTTCTTTGCATCCCTGAACACATGGGTAATCCCTTTACCCAAATTGAAAAGATCCACCACTTGTTGGTTGCTTCCAATGAAATTGTTAATCACCTCTACGTTTCTTAGCACTACAACATCCTCCTTGTTGTCTATCAGCTCATCCATAAGTAACACAAACTGAGTCATTGGCTTCTTACCATACCCTCCAATGGCCACTTCCATTGCAGCAATGCTTCCCATCACTGAATATAACTGCGATGTTACCCTTATTTATGGTAAGTAAAGCGTTGATGATTTCTCATCAAATCTTATCCATCAAATGGCTGAAGAATAATCAAGCGATCTTGTTGGATCCTACCAGACTGCTCTTTTTTATATCTTCAAAGAGCACAGGCTGGATTTTCACTCCTCTGCATGCGAGTTCCAATGCTGTTGGGAGCTTCAAATACACCATATCGACCATGTTGGCAAGGTTCTTATTTGAGGAGGAAGAGCAAAAGTAAGGATTACACCAACATCCACAAATGGCTTTCATTGAATCAACGCATTTCCCAAAGCAGATCTGCATGCAATTGCAAGACAATGGCGACACGTGTAGCACTTCACTAACCGCAGAGGAGCTAACATCTATGTGGATCATGCACCGGAAGATTACTATAACCGTCAGCAATTCACTGACAGAAAATTCACCGTCAAGTAAGCAATTCATTGTGGCGGAAAATTAACCACATTAATATTTTTCATAAAATCAAAGTAGTATTAATTGATAAAATTTCTATGGGGTGAATTGCTGGTAGTGAATTTTACTTGACAATGAATTTTTCAGACCCCTATCCATAGTAGGGGGCACGTGAGGTCATTTATGCCCGTCAGTCGACTTTCTAATCCATAGTCCGCCCCTCCTCGCCCCGTCCCCTGCCGTCCCTCCCCCTCCTCTTCCCTCCTTCCCTCTTCTATAGTAGGGGCTATAGATAGGCCTCCTCCCCCTCCAACCCATTATAGAGAGGTGGGAGAGGAGTGGGGTCCTCCTATAGAAGGGTTCTCCCCCCTACTATACTATATAAAAGCCCCACATTTATATAGTTTAGTTCTCCCGCCCGCACCTCTAATCCCTCCCGGGCCCCGAGCCCCGAGCCCCAGGCCTGTTGGGTTGGGTTGGGTCGAGGAGGGAGATCCTTAGTGCCAGTTGGGGCCCTCGCCCTATCTATAGTAGGGTGCTCCAATCAATAGGTCGGGTGGATAGGGGCGCATAAATGACCCGCCCTCTCTTTGGCCTTTGCCAGATCTGGATACTACGAGTCCTCCGTCCCAGATTGATTCTCTCTCCGGTCGAGTCTCTCTTTGGCATTCATTAGGTTTTCTAATTTTTGTGTCGCAGCTTCAAAACCCAGATAGGTTTTTCGTTTTCAAATAAAAGTGTGTCACTCATTAGTCTTTCTCTCATCGGATTTTGAAGATCAAACATCAAAAAATGCATCATACTTCCACTTAAATGCAGTCACTTCCTCTTCATTAAAATACTAAAATACTCAAATCGAGATACTTGAGTTTCATGTAACTGCTGAGCTTTTCTATCAACTTTTAGGTAAGTAACAAGAAATTCTTAAAGAAAATATGCATCCCTAGCAACCATCCATGCTAGTTCTATGGAAGTGAAGGGAGTTTGTTCACCGTAGAACTCCTTAATCTTCTTGTCCTTGAGCAGTATGTGCTCTTCAACAATTGACTTGATAGAAACATGTGGATTACTCCTCTGGATCCTCTTTTGCATCCTTCGAACTGCCTCAGATTTGGACTTCTCCATGCGTTGGAGCTCCTTCTTCTCATAATGAAAAGGGCTGATGGAAACAAGATGTGCTGTACAAACCATCCTTGGAGTCTCGCGGTAGCCTTGGAACTTGGAAGATCCGAGCGGAGCTCACATCAGGAAAATCCTCTTTATTTATTGTCAGCTCATAGCCCACTTGAATCACACAGATGCTACTACCGCAGCTGTGAAGGTTGCTCGAATTGATCTCAACTATTACCATTTCATCCCTATCTATATAATTTTATTATGTTGATAGGCAGTCCCTTTGAGAGAGCATTAAATAAATTACAGAGATAGGTGGAAATTAAATGAACTGCTAGAAAAAATATAGTCCATCAAACTTACAATCAATAAGTTGTGACGTCGCCGAATTTTCTTTGTAGACTTTTGTTTTGATTGACCAAATTTTTCTGGTCCAAAAATCAGTCAAACGTTTTTATTATTGGAAAGAAGAACAAAGAAAATAAATATAAATGTCTAAGGTGTCTTCTAGTATTGTAGCGGGATTAGCAAAGCCTTGTATCGCCCCGTTAGACTTGTAAATCAGCCTGGTATGGCTGAGACAATAATAATTCGTTCTCATTGTTCATTTCTCATCAATAATAATTCTGGAGGATTTATAAGGTGAAAAACTATGCGTCTATGGTTTTGGTTGTAAGATGAAAAAGTGATTACATTTATAGAAATTATTTCTTTTTAACTTTAATGATTTTTAGATTTAAATTTGAAGTCTATTTTATTTTATTTTGTAATCATTGCTTTTTAATTCGATTTGTCAAAGGTTTTGTTTGTGATTTTTGATGTTATATTTAAAAAGGGTCGATAATTTTTTGTTTAATTATGAGTAGCTGATCAAATACACAAATGAATGATTGAGATTAAGCCTTGTAGATCTAGGGTTGACCACACTTGATTCTCTCTCTCTCTCTCTCTCTATATATATATATATATATAACAAAACTTTATTTATTTTAGTTGGTGTTTATCCTTTAAACAAAATTATTAAGGTTAACCATGTTGTATGTAAAATATTCAAAGACATTCACATTAATGTGTATTCAGTATATTATTAGTTTTATTCGATTTGATTTTCTTTTATAGAGTAAAAAGTTTGATAAATTGAGAAGAGATATTTTTTCTTATGGCCATTTTCATCAATTGACTATTTTCTCAATGTTGGATTGTAAAATCTCAGTTTACGAGAAAAACAAAACATTGTCTAACTAACTAAACAACTATTGGAAATTCCACTTGATGATTGAATCTATGATATGATTATTCTGGTTGAATGTGAGATTAGGGTATGAGTTACCATGGTGGTTTTAGGAATTAGGGCTATATAGAGATGAAAACCAAATAGGTGGTTAGCCTTGAGAGATGCAAGGATTTGAAAAAAAATTTAGGTGATTTAGGAGGCTTATTTAGATTCAAATTTTTGTGTGCCTTAAATAGATGCACATAACTTATTGAATGTATATACATTGATATACTCAAATTGTAATGGTTCTATCTCAAGAGGGTTAAAATGTATGTCTCAAAAATCAATTCTTTGGTTTCATTATGGTCATGTGGGGGTGGTGATGATGCATGATTATAATGTGTCTCTAGAAGAATAATTTTTTTTTATACATGTGAGCTATCCTATATCATTTCATTGTGTACATGTGGAGATGATGATAATGTATGATTATGATGCACATCTCTACAAAAAGAAATAATTATGTAAATATATCAATACAAATTTTATCTTTGTGTGATGTTAGAAAAATGATCTAGGGTTTAAATCATTCTTCTTTCAACTTCACAAGGCAAAGGACTAAAATTGATCTCAAAAACCACTTGGGTACTAACCTCAATGGAAGAGCCAAAATGGTGGATAAGGTTTTTAGTCCTTTGGTGTATTTTTTTGTTGATTAGGATGAGTTGGTTATTGATTTATTTAATTTGAAAATGAAAAGATGCACCTAGGTTAACTAGGAAAATGCAACTTGAACTATTTCATGATTTCAAGAAAATACAAGACCGAGAGCTAGAAACAAAATTCAGCAGAGTAAAATGCAAACATAGAAGAACCTGACATATAAATTTGAGCTTGAGTTGATTGGATAGGGGCACTAGGTGCTATAAACCTAGAACATAGATGTTTAGAATCATAATTTAGATTTTACTTGGTCCCTGTTTGTAATGTTCTTCCTCTCTATGTTCAATGTTAAAATTTTGTTTGTCGCTAATAAATTCCACTTTCCCTAATTCTTTGACAAATAGGAATTGAATTCTTGAATGAGATATTAGGTCTTTAATCCCCTTCCAAATCCTCTTTATATCTATAACATACACATACAAAGTAGGGGAAAGGGTTGTCTTGTATAGGATCACTTGCCCATGTCAAACTACGTTTTGGTATTTCTACCTCCACTATGGCTATGATGATGTAAAAGAGAGCTTACACTTGGTTGGGAAAATGCTAATGGATAAAAAGAATGATAAATTGACAAATGTTTCAACTTACCACTCAAATCTATATTTCTTGATGGACTAAAGTCATTATACTCATCACCTTCAAGGAGAATTTGATGCTTGATTTGAAGTCCTATAAGTGTTAGTACTCATAAAACAAATGAACACAAAAAATGAATAAAATCACATGAAAACTTGATGCATTGCTAACATGATGCTTGACTGAAATAATGCAACAATAATTCTACTGATTCTTCTCTTGATTGCTTTGAGGATGCTCAATTATGATCTCAATTGTCTTAGTTATTTTTTAGGTTGTATTTGGATTTCAAATGATGGAAAAGACATATTTATATGTAATTCTTCTAATTTCCTAAAACGTAATTACTAATATCCAACAAATGAATTAAATTTTTTAAATGTTAAAATGTTGACAATAAAATATTTAAATTGGAGTCAAAATAGGCTAGACAAGGGTGTTCGATGCCCTAGTCCAAACCTATTTTGGGTTTTTGAGTTTCATGAGTTAAATAATAAATATTAATTTCAAATTTAAACCAAATTTCTTGAAAATGACAACAAAATGGGTAATTAATTTAAACATAATTAAAATTGATTGCATAGGGTGTATCTAAACCTAATGTAAAATTCTCAAGGGTGACAATTTATGATGCTAAAATATAATATTTCTTTTGATATTTTCTAAAATATATTTCGTTCTTAGCACATTAAAGAGATTATCAAGAGAATGTATGGCTTAATTTTTATCCTTTATAATTTTTTTTACATTAAATCTATTGAGTTACCTCTACATATATTGCAATATTTGTGGGAGCTCTATTTTTAGTTTTTTTCTCTAATTAATAATGGTGTATTTAGTTAAATAAAATTTAATCTATATAAGCTCACTTCACAATTACAATAATGAGCCTTACATTACTCTTATTTATTCTCATAGTGTATTTACCAACATGTAGGTCCATTTATCCTTCAAACATCACTTATCCATACTTCCCCATCTTATCCTTTTCTAACATAACTAAATGTTTGATCATCATAAATGTCTCTGAAAAACCCTCCTTGCTCACATTATTGTTGGATTCTAGTAGTTAATTTCTTAAGCCATTTCCCTAGATCTTAATTCTAAAATTGAAGTTGAGGAACCCAATATGATTGATGTAACTTTGAACTATTTAGCTATTGTCTCTATTCTCATTTTATGCTAAAATATAAATGAAAATTCATTACCTTTAAGAGGTTGTGCAATGTGTGATTTCATTAGAGGAGGAATTCTATACTTGATGATACTTTGGGTGTTTGTTCTCCTTTAATTTTTTCCTTAATTTAGTTTGTGTTAGTCTTCAACACAAGTGATGTGTAGTATGATTTTTAATGCTAATCCCCCAAATTTTGAATTTATTTTTTAATACCCATGATTTAGGAATAATATATCACTTACCTAAAAAAAATCTATATATTTTTTGGTACTTAGCAATAACAATATTGAAACTTGTTTATAATCTATAAAGTTATAATTAAGTGATGAAGATTTTATTATTTCAAAATTATTGGAATTAGAATATGATTAACTTGTGCGACTAACCATATTGGTAAATTCTATCTTCTCATTTAGCTCACAATAGTTAAAGAAATATTATAGTATGGATGATATATAAAAAATAATAATTTGAAAAATAACCATAACCAAATTAATGTTTAAAGGGAAAAAAAATCCCATCAAATTCAATGTATACAAAATATACATAATATAGGAAGGATTATTTTTTAAAGATAAATATGTGGTAGGGAACATGTCATTGGATATATAAGGTGAATCATCAGACTAAATTAGATGGTTGTATTTAAATAGTTTTACAATAAAATGAAATTATTATTTTTAGATTTTTTTGAAAAAAGGGTAAAAGTTTATGGCAACCAGAAAATAAATAGTACAAAGTAATCAGTGTCCATTGGCACCCTAAGAGGAAACTAAGAAACTTAGAACCCACAAAAAGTATAGAAAAAATACAACCAGACCATTCACTAAGAAACATCAACCACCCATGTCCTCCAAGAGAAGCTGCTCAAGATATTAGGAATAATCTTGGGATAAATACTCCCAACCTTCAAACTTCCAGCCACCAATCTACTTTGAGACCCATTTGGTCATGAACCACCAAAAATATATTTTCAAAGAGGGAAATAGGATTCCCCCAATTAGGCCCCTAGGGTTTCTCACCTAGGATCTCTTGATTGAGAAATGACTCTCTTTCCTCTTAATGATATGCTTTTTGGTGATTTCATTCAAAGGGTATGGTTGAATAGGGTTGTGTTGTGTGTGATAAAGGGTGGCTAAATGCTGAAATGAAATGAAACTAAACTAACTATGGAATGTAAACAAAATAAAATGTAAACTATATGCAAACTAAACTAAATGACCTAAATGTATGCAATCTGAAAGGAAGTTGGAAAATAGAAAGATTGTGCACCTGAGAATTGAAACTTGTAGAAGAGGAGTCCTAGGATGTTTTGAAATCTACCATAAATCTGCATAGGGACACTTACACTAGAATGGGTGACCTAGTCCTTCTGTTGGAGCGGGTTTTTGCTAAAAGGGTATCCGAAAAGTGTCAAAACCCTTTTTTTAGGCTTGGTATAGGGACAAGGTCAAGAATGATGGTGACCTAGTCCTTGTGGTAATTTCGAGAAAAGTCCAATCTTGTGGGCCACCACTTGCACTTCCTTCTCTAACAGAAATTTGTGTTGAAATCTTTAGAAAATGACCTGCAAGTTGTCCTTTCGCTCCTCCTAGGGTTTGATGACTTGAGTTAATTGGAATGGAATGATGGTACCCTTTTCAACACTTTATTCCTTACCAAATTTGTATACAACCTGCAAAAAACATATGTAAAGACAAGGAAATTGTTAGGGTTAGAGACTAGGGGTTTGCCTTAGTTAAACCCCACTAATGGTAATCAAACCCAAATGAAATGAAATGAAAGGAAGAGATGATTGAATGATAAAGCAAGTACAAACACTCACCAAATCATTTTTTTTTAAGTTTAAAATATGCAAGAACCAACTCCAATCAAGGTTGCTTGAAGTGCCTTTGTGTTTGAGTGCTTGCTTGAGAAGCTTGAGTGTAAGAGTTCTTGTGAAGATGAAAAATTATCTTAGGGGGGGGGATGAAGGTGAAAACCCTTATTTATACAAGATATACCCTAATTTCCTAAAAATGTCACATGATAGGCTAACCTTAGGGCTTTGGATACAAATTCCCATTAGGTTTTTGTTTTAATTTTGAATTTTATGCCTAAAGGGACTAGGTTGCCCAAGGTGGTGACCCAGTCCACTTGGATAAATTCAAGTGGTGGTCGGTAATAAAAAGATATTTAATGATGTTTATCAGACTTGCCTCCCAAAACACACTTAAGTTGGGCCTAAAATTATATTAAGGGATCAATTTATCATTAAAAAAGGTTAATTTATTGATGACAAGCCTAGAAAAGTGTGAAAATATATTACAACACTTTGGCACAGGGCTTGTAAAGGGGTAGAAATGGGTTATTTAGGTGATTTGTGTTGAAAAGGTTTTAGAAAAGTGGGAAGGTGTGTTACAACACTTCACAACACCTTTGTAAAACATTGTTAGATTGTTGTTGATTTACAAGCATTCAAGGCTAGATCAAGGAAAAACAAGGCAAAAATCCAAGGGAAAAGGCCTAGATGAGTGAAAGTGTCAAGGCTACACTTTTTGGCGACAAATTTAGCCCCCACTTTAGTGAGAGGATGAACTTGCTTAAAACTCGCACTAAAATAGCTGAATCATGCATGTCGAGAGGGATCTAATGTATTCATGCTAGTAAGGTGAGATGACTATGATCAAGAGGGATGATCAAGCTCTCATGATCAAGATCCCATGGAAAACTGAACATAAGCACAACAGTTCACACAAGGAGTGATGTGAAAGAGTGCAGAGAGAGAAAAAGTCAGATCAAGCTTCAACCATTTGTCCAACTAGTTATGGATAAGATCTAGGCTATTTGTCCAAAAGGAAAGTGTACTCACTCTAGGGTGAAGAGACTTTTGGGTGGTGAGAAGGCTCAAAAGCGGTGAGATGCATACACATGGTTGGTATGCACTCACACACACACAAAGGTGGCTATGGGGAAAGTCATGTTGCTAGTTGGGCTTACCGCTCAAGCATACCAAAGTTATACCTCCTGATAACTGGGCATGTGCAGAATCATGATGAGCCAAAAAGTGGCGATATGTAAGCCATATGATGACCCATGTGGCTGACAATTTTTTTTTAACCCAAAATTGATGAAATGAAAAGGGTTTTTAGAGGAGATTCTTAGCTTTCCACCTATATAAATTATGCTTTACTTTGAATTTAATAAATTATTATTATTCATTTTCTATTAGAATTACAAATAAAGTCCTAATTGATAGGCTGATTGAAAAACATCTATAACTTTCAAACGGTATCATATTTTTTGAATCTAAAACATGCGTCACATTCTATGCTTCACATACTATAGGATTAAAAAAAATTAAATTGAATTTCATGAATTTTTGACCAAGTTAAGGTGGTTAGATAGACGAGCTTTTATATTTTTTAAAAGTTGTAATAAAAAAATCATAATTAATTATTTACTTGGAAAAAAACTATAAAAAAATATGCATCACATCGAGACATGAGTCCTCTACTTATATCTAAAATCTTATAAAAAAAATTATCATTTTATTGTGGTTAGGGTGGTTAGACAGACACCTGCTTCCTTTTTTTACCCTGAAATTTAAATACTACTGCATTGAAATTTCAAATTTTCACCAAATAGATTTAAAAAAATAAATAAAGGTCTAGTAGTTTAGAAAATACATTCAATTTTCTACAGATTCTAGTTTTACATTTTTTTTGAAATAATATAGATAACTTATTCAAATTTTTATGTCAAGTTTTCTAACTCTGATTTTCTGTCTTTTTATTGCCACTTAAGGGCCTATTTTTTCCATGATGATCCTGCACATACCCAACTTTGATAATGCACCAGAAAAAACAGTGTTGTAGTTCATGAGACAAGCAAAGCCTCAGATTCTTATAACTCACGAACAAGTGCAAGATGGCACCACAAGAATAGAAAATTCACAACTTAGGGGATGTAGTACATGGCATATTAGACCACTAAGAGGAAAATAATATGCTAAGATAAGTCAAACTTATGAAGGACATTAAAGCCAATGCCATCCATAAAGTGAGAAACACATCATATGAAGTGATAAGGCTGCACTAGGAACCGAGGACAAAGAAAAAAAATGCAAATGCAAAAATAAATAATGCCAATGTATGCCCCCACTTTAACAAAATTTCTACACACTATTTTGTGAGCAATGGCTTTAAAGTAGAGAAAGAAAAAAATGCAAAAAGTAAAGAAAAGGACATGAGAGCCTACTTGGAAAGCCCTATGCCAAGTGATAGGTATCCAAGAAAGGTGGTTTCATAAAATGAAAAACATCAAACAAATGAGGGATCTATGGATTTGGGGTAAGTATGTTTGTTGCTATAATGTTTGTTTCTAGAGTTTGAAACTGTCATCATCTCCCGAAATACATAAAACTGGAAGAAGGACACAAAGAGAACAAAAGTAAATGAAAATAAATAGTTGTTTTAGGTCAACATGGAAGAGACATAGGATGTCTCAATGCTTTGCATCATCCCCAAAAGGAAAACAAAAGAAAAAGGAGCCTTTTCTGAGTCAACATGAAGGAGACATTGCGGTCTCAATTCCTTGCATCATCCTCAAATGGAAGGGAAAAAGGGAAAGAAAAAGGAAAGGATTCCATTTGGGTCAACACAAAGGAGTTATTGTGTTCTCAATGCCTTGCATCATCCACAAATGGAAGGAAAAAATAAAAGGAAAATAAGTTCATCTAGGTCAACATGAAGGAGACATTGCGATCTCAATGCCTTGCATCATCCTCAAATGGAAGAAAAAAAGAAAAGGAAAAGAAATTCATTTGGGTCAACATGAAGGAGACATTGCGGTCTTAATGTCTTGCATCATCCCCAAATGGAAGACAAAAAGAACAACCAAAAGTGAAATGAAAGAATGACACATAGAAGAAGCAAGATACAAATAGAATCAAAGGTCACAAAAAGAAGGAACATCAAACATAACAGTACATGGGAAAACATTAGACACAAGAAAACACACTACTAGTAAGGCAAGTGTTAGTCAACCATTAAGCAATTCATTTGCATGCCAATCTCAGTGGTTATGAGTGAGAGGTGAACAATGAAGCTAAGGGACAAGGATAAATGCATTACTAAGACAAAGCTAACAACTTCTTGCCCCCACTAAGTGCAAGGCGAGAATGAGCCAAGATAGGTGATGGGAAAGATCATGTAATAGTGAGAAGTGAATTTTCTACAATGATCATATGGTGTGAGAGGAAAAATCTACAATTCCTAACAATAGATGGATTAGCTATTGTTAGTAAATTGAAATAAACCTCTCCCTATGAAATGCCAAGTTTGACTTGTGCAAGAGACATGTAAGAGCATGTGTAAGAGCATTTAATGCTTTGTTGGAAGGGACAAGTCCTTTGGAGGGAAGATTCAAATTGATAGAATATTCCATCTTTATGCCCTTTTGAAAGAAATTAGAAGAATTAATAAATCAAAGAAATGATTTATTGGTGCAAGTGGGTGGGTTAGTTGAGAGTTTAGATTTGAATCCAATTGAGTGAAAAGCTAGAGAATGAGTGATTATGTTTAGAGGTTAATTAATTTAGATTAATTAACTTGGAGGATTTTAGGGGTTTGGTATTTGATTTAAATCATTTTGATTTATTGAATCAAATAAGAAGAACTTAAGGACTTAATTAAATAATTTGATTTATTTAATTAAATACGATGAAGCTAGGGAATTAATCAATAAATTGTTTTAATTGATTAATAGAAGAATTGGATGCATGAAGTTAGTTTTTAATGTTTACATTTTGCCCCTCTTTGAAGCAATGTACTTGTTGCATTGGTTCAAAGAATGATGTCGCCGCCATCAAAAGTAAAAAAACTTTGATTTTTTCGGATGCCCCAGTAGAAATAAGTACATTAGTACATTGCCCCCTTGAGAGATCAAGTGAAAGAATCGATTTGAGGTTAATCTCACAACAAAGATGTTCAAAATGGATGTATGGATGGTTAGACTGATAGATCTATATGATAATGATGATGTAAATGAGATGTTTTTAAGATGCTTAGAATAACAAATCTATATTATTTTAAACAACTTAAATGATTATGCAAATGATATGACATGATTATATAGGATGAGAGTACGAATGCGGAATTGATGCATTGTTAGCGTGAAAGAGGATAGAAGAATGAGAGGGATCAACCCTTGAATCCAAGAAGATGTAGAAGTTCAACAATCCCACTAGTCATCGAGACTTTATTGGATATGATGATGATGTATTGCTTATTGACGGATGGGAGAGATAAAGAGCATAACTTTCCTTATGTTTGATAACACACCTAGGTGCGATGCATCAAGTTATTAAGAACTAGGATGGTGTTGTGCCTAGTGTGATGGAATTTTCCTTGTCAAACATATAGGACTACTCTTGTTCACACTTGACAAATGTAACCTTATTCGAAATGCAGTTAAGATATTCTAAACATCTTGCGCCAAAACATAAGAAGGCAAGCCTTCTTATGTGGTCAACAAGATACCTAGAAAATCCTTCCTATAAACAAAACAAAGTACGCATGACGAAGTTATTTAACAAGAATATCCAAAGAGCACATCAGATAAAAAGATAATGATCATTGCCCCATTCCTTTCTCTCTAAACCTATTCTATTTAGGCATCATCGAGAGGTCCTTGGAATGAGCGCAAAATAAGATAAGTCAAAAAGACCAAGATAAAGTAAACAAAACAAGCTAATGTTCTTCATACCACTAGCCAAGGCTAAACTACTGTGGGGCACTTGATGCTTATGTCCATCACAGGAAAGCTTCAACCTAGGACATGTTGTGATCAGGGTTTTGATGAGACTGATTTGGGTGATAAGCTATTGATACTCCAAGTTGATCAACTTGCTTTCTTACGGATCTAGACTTGAGACTTTGATGATTAGGTGTTCACTTTTGAACTTGCTAAAATTGCTTTTGATTGCCTTACCAAAGGATGAAGGTGATGATGATTTATTATGAATAGTGATTATTGCGGGTGAAAGCAAGATGAGACGGGTGCACCATTTTGGGTTTTTTCAAATTTTTTGAGGCTATTTTTTGGTATTTTTGAGATTTATGAATGTTTTTGGATTTTGTGTCTCGGGGGCCAATCAAAGATGGCCTTGCCTACGTTTAAGATCAGAGACGATGTAGTTCAAACGACAATTGAATTGACTGCTAATTAGATAGATTGGCAAATGGATTGCCATTGCGACGGACGCCTAAAGACTGACCTAAAATGTGAAATAGATGGGCAAACGAATTGCCATTGTGATGGATGCCTAAAATCCTAAAATGTGAAAAAGATGGGCAAACGGATTGCCAATGCGACAGATGCCTAAAATCCTAAAATGTAAACTAGATGGGCAAACAGGTTGCCATTACGACAGATGCCTAAAATCCTAAAATGTAAACTAGATGGGCAAATAGATTGCCAATGCGACGGACACCTAAAATCCTAAAATGTAAACTAGATGGGAAAACGGATGCCAATGCGATAGACGCCTAAAGGACTAACCTGAATGTCTCGGGGGATGATCAAAGATCAACCTTGCCTACATTCAAGCTCAGAGACAACGTAGTTCAGACAAGGTGGAAAACTGACAAGACTCAATGATTAATGTTTTTTTGAAGATTTTTTGAGATTTTCGACATGTTTTGGATTTTGAATGATTTTGGATGTTTTTGAAATTTTGATGGATTTTATGAATGTTTTTGATTTTTTGCATGATTTTGACAATTTGGATATGTGATGATATCAGTGCTTTGTTTTGGGATTTTGTTGAAAACCAAGCTTATTGTTGATCGATCGGATTGATGGATTGATAGTTTGACTAAGTGTGTTAAGTCAAACAAAAGTGATAATGCACTTGTAAACTCCAAGAAGTTGTGTTATCCTAGAGTAAACTTGTATAGAAGAGGATGGTTTGACTAAGTGTGTTAAGTCACACAAGTTGATGATGGATTGGATATTGCGACTAAGTGTGTTAAGTCAAATAAGATGATAATGCACTTGTAAAATCTAGGAAGTTCTGTTATCCTAGAGTAAAATCATGCGTAAGATGATGGTTTGACTAAGTGTGTTAAGTCAAACAAGGTGATAATTGATTGGATTCAATTGATCAAGATTGATGAAGCTTGATTTGGAATAAAATTGTTTTGATGATTTGATGTGACGTTGACGTGCACATTATATGCAAATGATACAAATTGTTCGATTGATGTTCGACGAAAGATAAAGCTTGATAAGGAACGACTTTCTGTCAAAATATTCCATGGGCTAGTGATTTGGATTTTTGGCTCATAAATGTTTGACCAACTTGATTTCATGTTTTCCAATGTTCGGATCACCACATAAGTTGGAGGATACATATACAAGATTTATTCTCGAAGCGAGATAAAAAATATCTCCCCCTAGTGTCTAACAATGTTTGAAAGGCCATGGGTGGATTCTTGGATAGAAAGATGGACGAATGGATATGGATAATCTTGCGATAAGATAAGGGTGTTCACATAGAGGATTCTCATTTGGATAGTGCTTTCATGGCTCAGATAACATTGGGTAGGATGGGATCAATGAAAATGACCCATGTCAAGATGTTTACCATAAGCAAGTGTGAAGTCTACACCAAACCTTCATCAAGATCAAGATAAGGTAGATGGATGACAATGGGTTGGATAAATGATTCATGGATGAACAAATTTATTATGGATGGAATGTTGGCTTTATTATGGATGCGATAAGATGCTTTCTCCTTAAATGGTGCATGTAGATGCTCGATTCTACACATGACACCTGTTTTCCAGGTTTTCACCATGGTACCTGTCCAAAGCACCACTGAAGCAGTTTTCACTGGAGGACAATTTTTATCTTTACTATTTTTAATCTTTTTTTTTGGTTTTTTTTATTTTTTGATTTTTTTGTATTTTTTGAGAGATTTTAAGCTGATGTTGAATCACCTAGTGGTGTTGATGTTGATGCTCTTGTCATAATGTGCCATTGGTATCCTTCTTGAAGAAGCTGCCTTGCCAAGCCATGTGCACTTGAAAGCAAATTTTGAGAAATTTTTTATGCTTTGTTGATACCGGAGTTAACTCTGTCTTTGTGCTCCCATCGTGATAGAGTGCCTTTTGAATCCTTATGATGAAGGGTCACTGCCAATACATGGTCAATGTGAGAATTGGATATCATGTGTGGAGGCATGGATGGAGTGTGCTTAGGAATAAAAGATGGATTGGTTGACAGTTTGGAACCTTTGACTCTCCAAACTTGGGAAGATGAGGAATGATGAGTGGATATGGAAGTGTGCATGGAATCGGGACCAACTGCTCGAGAATTCTTCTTTTTCCTTTGTGGACATCTTTGATGGATAATTTTCCCTTTTTTATTTTTCCCCATAGTTTCTTTTACTAATGGATTTTGATAGGGATAATCATTCTTTGTATTCTTTGGTATCCATATGTATTTTATTTTTCCTCACATGAGGAAGGGAGTCCAGGGTAAAAAGGGTAAGTGGGAAGGTTGACTAGAAAAGGTAAGCCAAAAGTGGCTAATGATTTTGATTAAGGTTGTGTAAACATAGGATTAAGATAATTAATGAGAGATTAGAGGCAAGTGGGAGATTATGGAGGATGTGACACTTAATCTTGATTAAGTGGTGCACATCCTAATCACAGATTAATTAATTTAATCTGGATTAGAAGAGGGTTATGGAGAATGTGACAAGGAGAGAAAAGAGGAATTAAAAATTGGTTTTAATCCCAATAAGTTAAATGACTAAATTAAATAATTTTGTCATATTTATTTAATTTAGAGAAGAAAAGGGATAAGGTAAAGTATTTAATTTATTTAATTATGTACTTTAGGAACCTTAGGCAGAAAATAAAATAATGATTAAATAAAGTATTTAATCATTATTAATGAAATAGATGAATAGAGTAGATGATTTTGATCATATGGAAGTGATCAAATTTGGATGTCTACATTTTTCCCCTCTTCGAAGTACCGTTAGAATAACCGTGCTTCGAAGAAAAGAAAGTGCAGATGACTCTATAGAGGAATTAATTAGAAAATGATGCCCCAGCGCGGGGAAGAGGATTTGAGATGTCCAATTAGTGGGGAATGGATGAAGATGCCCCAATCCTGGAAGGGGTTGACTATGGCCGAGAAAATAGATAAATGTGAAGGGTATGCCCCCTCGAGAGGATGACGGGGGAGAAATAGGGGTCATAGGCAACTTCTCGATAAGAGGAAACGAATGGTATAGTTGGAAAGAGGGCAAAAAATTAGGTAAGTTTTCCTTTTGAATGAAGTCAATCGGACAAACGGGGTGCAAATGGCGGCCCCGAGAAGGGAAGGGATTAGTTGGAGGAAAAAAAAGGTAAATAAAAAGTGAAAAAATATCCCTTAAAAAGGGAGGGAAAAGAGAGGGGTCCCGAAAAATTTCTCAATATGAAGAAATGGGTGGTATGGTTGGAAAGAGCTCAAAAAAATAAGCAAGTTTTCCTTTTGAATGAAGTCGATCTGATGCATGGTTTGCAAATGGCGGCTCTCGGAAGAAAAGGGAAAAAAATGTCTACAAAGGGGCGGATTTGCCCCATTGCAGAAGGGCGGGTCCGCCCCGGGAGGGCAGATATGCACCGAAAAGGGGAAAGTCTGCCCCGGGAGGGCGCATCCACCCCAGAAAGGGGTAGGTCCGCCCCGGAAGGGCAGATTGACCCCGAAAGAGGGCTAGTCCGCCCCAGAAAAGGGGCAGAAGAGCGGAGGAGTGATGAAGGATGAAGGGATGTGGGAAAAGATGAGAGATGAGATGATGAAAGGGGATATGAGGATGATGTAAGTTGATGGATAAGAAATGATGATAAGTGATGGGAGATAAAGGTGAGCACAAATGGATTCGAGGACACGTGATGTTGCCCCGGTCAAGCTACAAGCCAAGTAGGGCAGATGGTTGATGGAGTGTTGTTTGATAAGGACATGATATATCCCGAAACAACACAAGGATGGGGAATAACACATCTTGATGAGGATTAGGATGAGTGTTGTTGGTGAGGGAATGATACATTCCAAAACAACACAAGGATAGGGAAGGATACATCCGGATGAGGATGAGGATGAATGTTGTTTGATGAGGGAATGATACATCCCAAAACAACACAAGGATAGGGAAGGATACATCTCGATGAGAGTGTTGTTGATGAGGGAAGGATACATCCCAAAACAACACAAGGATAGGGAATGATACAACCCATAGATGATAAGGATGATGATGAGGATGGTTGGATCAAGGCTGGTAGCAAGGCTAAGACCAAGAGTGTGATTAAATTATTTGAATAGATGAGGATGGGGGAGATATGCAAGATGATGGAATGGAAAATGAAATGAAATCCTAATGCAATTTTCCATCCTTAGAGCACTAATTTTTGTTATAGCATAAGACACCGGGCGTCAGGGTATGTAAACCAAGACGAATTAGTGTCTAATGCATAAAACAAGCACAACAAACAAGAAGGCTATCCCAACACCCCAAAGTCACGATGACTTTGGTCGGGCCAGGTATTGGAATAACCACAAGCACAAAAGGATGCCCCGATGTAACATAAGACCTCAGGGATCTTGGTGGGTACTCATGGGACAACCAAGAAGACAAAAACAAAGAAATGAGCAAGATATGCCCCTATGTTTATTAGTCAAAGCACACCGTGATATGAGGGATCAAGGCGACCATGAAAAGTGATGATAGGGAGCTCAAATGATAAACAAAAGCCAAAAGCATCAAAAGATCACAATCAATTTCAAATGTCCTTTGCCATAGGATCAAGATGATGGATGGGGTTGATAAGGTCTATTAGGAAGGATACATCTTGTTGAGACCGATGATGGATAGTAAACTAAAAGATCGATATGACACAGGATACTAGAAACCAATTGGATCTTGTGATAGAGATGACCGTTGTTTGTAAGCACCAGCTAGGATAGGGACATTCTTGATGACATGACAAGACGATGAGACATAAGGTGACAAGATGATAAAATGATGAGACGACAAAATAGACACACCCTAAAGACCTAGGGGCTTGAGGTTTGATCAAATATCAACCTTGCCTACGTGAAAGCGCAGAGCCCTCGTAGTTCAGGAAAAGACCATGGTAAAAGCGGAAAGAGGAAAATGAAGACCTCGATGGATGACAAAGACCAGATGGATAAAAATGCCCAGGGGGCGGACCAAATGATTGAACTTGCCTACATGAAAGCACAGGGACAATGTAGTGTGACACAAGGCCAAAGACAGTCGATGGAAGAGGACAAGACAATCAAAAGACAAAACCCCGGGGGGGAATCAAATGATCGACCTTGCCTATGTGAAAGCGCAGGGGCAATGTAGTTCGACCAGAGACCGACGATAGACAATGGATGATGAGATGAGCAGGATAAATGGATAAAAGGATGGAGCCGATACGATGAGACAAGATAGACTTGCAGGATTCGATAGGACGATGGTTGATATGTGTAAGATATGTAGGATGTGAAGCTCAAAGATGGGATAGGTAATCAGATCATTAGAATATGAATTCAAAAGGTGAGATGATGGATAGATGAGTGATGAAGATGTGAGAAAGATGTGGTAAATAGATAGGAGGGATGAATTATGATGTGAATGGCATTGGGTTGTATGCGGGTAGCCTAGATCTAGATACCAATGACAAGGGATAATAGAGGGAAATGGATGGATGGATAAGAAGACGCTAGGATAGGTGGATAGATGAGATGAAGATTGAGAGGATATTGTAAAGATTTAAGAAATAGATAGGAATGAGGATAGTGAGATAGCATGGCATTGGATTTCATGGGGGTAGCCGATAGCTAGATACCAATGACAAGGGATGATGAGATAGAGGGAAATGGATGGATGGATAAAGATGAGGAGATAGAAAGATCGGAGGATAGGTGGATAGAGGGATACAAAATTTGAGGGATGGAATGGATTATTGGATGGATAAATGGATGGGAGGATAAGGATTAAAAGATGGAAAAGGACTAGTGGATGGGAGAATAGGAAGATAAGGATTTGGTAGATGGAAGGGATGTCTGGATGGATAAATGGATGGAGAGGTAAGGGTGGGAAAGATGGGGAGATGGAGAAGATTACTTGGACTAATGGATGGATGATGTCTCAAGAACTCAATCATAAATAAGGAGATGCCCCCACTCTAGATGTGTCATCCATGACGAGGAAAGAGGGATAGCAATATGGGTGGATAAGGGTGTGAGATGGGTAATGGAAGATAGATAGATGTGGATAGGATGCATGGACAATGGAAGATAGAGATAGGTGTATAAGGAATATGATAGTGAATGGATGAGGGGAATATATGCCAAGAGGTGTCCAAAGCATGTATATAGGCTTGCCCCTACATTTATCAAGATCAAAAGGAAGATGGAGGGACTAGGATAAATGGGATCAGAGGGATAGGATGTGGAAGATAGGCAGATGTAGGAGATGGAGGAAAGGAATGCGTAAGTGGATGTTGCCCCCAATCATGGAAGGAGACTAGATGGGGAATTTACACATGATGCTTGTTTGCTAGGTTTTCATCATGGTACTTATCCAAGGTGCTTGTTTGCCAAGTTTTCACCATTGGATGAATGATTTTCTCTTTACTATTTTTTTTTTTAATGACTTTTTGACTTTTTGGATTTTTTCTAACTTTTTTGGACTAGGATGTGGACAAAGATGGATAAAGATATGGATATGCGGATTTGGAGGATATTGGGTAAGGATATGGATGAAGGACTCAAACATTAAGTTCCATATGAGGTAATAAGAGCCCACGTGTAAAGTGACCATCAGATGTTGGTACAACCTTATTAGAATGGATGGATTATGCAAGAGGATGGATTAAAGGGATTTGATGGGGGAGATAGAGCGGATAGTGGATGGGATGTTGGAAAGTGTATGGATGGAATGATGGAGTGGATGTGTGATGGGGGAAGGTGTTCAGGACCAACATTGGCACATGGGATGGTGGATGCGAAAAGATAGGTGGATGAATGGATGGAGAGTGTGGCGATAATGGAGGCATTGGGATAGTGAAATTTGGGATGTAGGGACCCAAAACAGATTTAGGAGATGGAGGATGTAAATGATTTTGTGGGGGAATAGCAACTTTGGATGTCATTATGGACATTTCATTTGAAGGTATGGTACCTTTTTTCTTTGGGATCCACATGGTTTTGAGTGTTGCTTTGGTGGGCCTTTGTGGCCTTTTGGATTGATTGGATTTCAGATTCGATTTTTCTGTTCTTCAACATGTCTGTGGAAGGGGACATGAGGAGCTTTAGATTCATGTGGATGTTTGGATTTATGCATTGTTGCTTTGGCATCCAAAGTTATTTTAGTAGCAAGGGGATAGATGCGAGGATATGGATGATGGGAAGCGATGGAGGTAGGGTTATAGGGATTACGTGTAGATGGAGAATGTGTAGGTATGTGCCTTTGTTGATCCTGATTAGGAGTTATGAAGGTAGGATTTTTATGTTGTGTTCGAGGGAGAGGAGGTGGATGAATGAAAGGATTAATAGGATAAGATGGAGGAGGTGATTTTGGGATATAAGGACCCAAAATAGACTGTGTATATGGAGGATGTGTGGGTTTTGATGGAGGGATATAAGAACCCATAGTAGATGGAGGATGAGCAATGATGGATGGAGGGACATAAGGACCCAAAATGGATTGAGAGGATGAGGGAGGAAGATGGATGGTTATTTTTAGGTAATATGATGGAGGAGGGGGGATGGCGTCATATGATTTGGTAGAACGATGGGAAGTACCTCTTGTGCCTTTAGAAGAGGATTGTTTAGGATGTACGAAGGTTGTACCAACATCTTTAGAGTGCGAGTTTTGGGAGACATATCCAAGACCATGTGTGCCTGGATGTTCTTGGACTTGAATGGGTTCTAAAATACCTTGCTCATGAAGGCCTAAACCTTTTACTTGTTATTTCATGTTCTCAAGCATATGATCTATAGTAGGATGCTTATTCTTTTGGAAGCATGATGTGAGTGTGCTAGCAGGTGGAGGAGGAAAGGTGGTGCATAGACTTTGTTTTTCTTCGGCAAGAAGACCACCATGGACGCATGTAATTTTACCAAGGTGATACAAAAGTGGCATTGGGAGGGTAAGACTAGATGAAGATGAAGTATCATGCGATGGAGATGAGGGGATAGCAACATCCTGATCAGGAGGAATGAGGGATAAGGAATTAGTTATGATAGGATCTGGATTTATGGAAATGGATGATGAGGGCTCATGAGATAGAGTGATTGGATCGTGAATGCAAAGGGGATCATGGGATGGAGTGGATGAGATAGTGTGATCTTGAGGTGGGATGGATGGGAGGGATGGGAGGATAGGATCATGAGATGAAAGAAGACTATGTTCTCTAGATGGAGTAGATGGGATGGAAGGATCTTGATTTGGAGGAGGGGATATGCTTGTATGATTTGGATCAAGCTCTTGGCATGACTCATATTGTGTGGGATGTATGATTATGGAAGAGTGTTGGAGGGACTCCTCAATTGGGGGAGATAGGAGGATGGAGGATTCATGAAGTTCATGGGATTGGAGTTTGTGAATAATAAGACTAGGAGGAGTGGATTGGATGTATTCAATGGGTTGGGTGGATCTAGTAGTAGAAGATGGGGATTGGATGGATTCGATGGGTTTGAGTGGCTCAATTGTTTGGACGGTGTCAAGAATGGTGATGGGAGGTATAGGTGTAGGATAGAGGAGGGCCTCATCACTAGTGACAATAGATGATAGAGTGGGAGGGCATGGTGGATCTTCTATCATGAGTCCTTGGGTGACATTTGGAAGGGATGTAGGATTAGGTAGAGTGATGGGAATGGATGGAGGATTAGGATTAGGGATTAGTGGATTAGGATTAGACGTTGGGATGTGATTGGATGGAAGACTAGGATGAGATGGAGGATTAGGATTAGATGTGGGTATGGGAATGGATGGAGGATTAGGGATTGATGGATTAAGATTGGATGTGGGGATGGGATTGGTTGTAGGATTAAGGATTGATGGATTAAGATTGGATGGAGGACTAGGAGGAGATGGAGGATTAGAATTAGATGAAGGGATGGGAATGGATGGAGGACTAAGAGGAGATGGAGGATTAGGATTAGGAATTGGAGGATTATAATTAGATGAAGGGATGGGACTAGATGGAGGACTAGGAGGAGATGGAGGATTATGATTAGATGAGTGGATGGGACTAGATGGAGGACTAGGAGGAGGTGGAGGATTATGATTAGATGAGTGGATGGGACTAGATGGAGGATTATGATTAGATGAGTGGATGTGACTAGATGGGGGACTAGGAGTGGTTGGAAGAGATGGAGGATTAAGATATAATGCGGGAAAATGGAGGATGATGTAGGAAGATGTGGATGTTGGATTAGATTGGGAAGATTGGGATGGTGAGTGATAGTAGGAAGATATAGATGAAGGATTAGAATGGGAAGATTTGGAATTAATGTAAGGGTATTGGGATGGGGGATTGTGATAGGAAGGTGTGGATGTTGGATTAGAATAGGAAGATTGAGGTGGTGAACCATATTAGGAGGACATGTATGGTGGGTTGGCATAGGAGGATATGGATGGTAGATTAGGATGAGAGGATTGAGATGGTGGATTAAGATAGGAGGAATATTGGTATGGGGGATTGTGATAGGAATGTATGGGTGTTGGATTAGGATGAGAAGATTGGGATGTGTGATTAAGGTAGAGGTATTGGGATTGTTGATGATGATAAGGAGAGGAGGATATGGATGTTGGATAGGATAGGGGTTGAAAGGGAGGACATGATGAATATGTCAATGGTGAGGATGTTGGATATCCCTTGTCAAGGGTAGCATAAAGACCATTATTAGATGCAGATGAAGGCATGGTGGGATATTTAGAAGGAGTAGTTGGATTTATGGAGGTGGTTGGAGAGATCTTGCTAGCAATGATAGTGTCAAGGGGGTCTACATAACACTCTTCGTGATCAACAAGACTTTCATTATCATCATCAACGGAGTTAGGATTTCCCTTGACTACTATTATTGGTCGTGTGAGAGGGGGATAAAGATTCATGATGGATATAGATTAGAAGGAAAGAATAGATGATGGATAGAAAACTAGGATGTATTGGAAGCTCATATGGGGATTGGATGAAAGCTCAGATTGGGATTGATGGATCAATTGATGACATATCAATTAATTTGATGATTGGATAAGGATTGGTTGATGGAAGATGCTAAACAAAACTAATGATGCAATAACAAAAGCAATAACACTAAAAGAGGACACCTCAATAAGATTAGCCTAAGAAAATGATGAAGCAAAGAAGTAAGATAAAACAATTGATGATTGAAGTTGGTTATACCTTTCCTTTGCTACTCCTTCCTTGGTTGGCCCTTTGATTCTTGAAGAGTTGTGTTCTCCTTGGATGGCAATGGAGTTGAATGGATGCAAGATGAATTGATGATGCTAAGTGCTATGATAGATGAGAGATTGAATGATAAATTTGCAAGAGTTTTGTTGCAAAAGACTTGATCCTCAAAATGAGGGAAATGAGGCGATATTTATAGGCTAATTTGAATTCTCTAGAGAATTCAATGGTTGGGATTGATCCAACAAGATCAAGATGAAGGGCTATGGTGAGTTGAAGACTCACAAGCCCTCACATCTTGACATGTGGAAGGTGAGATGTATTAGGGTGGAGTGATGTGAAAATGAGGTGGAAGGGAAGTACATGAGGTGGATCTTGGGGGATGAGAAGATTCCTTGGAGGAATAAAAGTGAATTAAAAATTCACAATGATTGGAAGAATATAGTGGATAAGAGAAGGTTTCCAAAAAGGTGGGGATTTGTCACATGTGGGTGATGTGACAAGTCCAAGGTTCTAGAAGCCCTTGACACATGTGAAGTGACAATTCAAGGCTTCTAGAATCTTGCATGGGGATAGGGTAAACCTTGGAAGAATAAAAGTGAATTAAAAATTCACATGGGGAAGAGAGGAGTCTTGGGAAAATAAATGTGAATTAAAAATTCACATGGGGAAGGGAGTCTAGGCTAAAAAGGGTAAGTGGGAAGGTTGACCAGAAAAGGTAAGCCAAATATGGCTAATGATTCTGATTAAGGTTGTGCAAACACAAGATTAAGATAATTAATGAGAGATTAGAGGCAAGTGGGAGATTATGGAGGATGTGACACTTAATCTTGATTAAGTGGTGCACATCCTAATCACAGATTAATTAATTTAATCCGGATTAGAAGAGGGTTATGGAGAATATGACAAGGAGAGAGAAAAGAGGAATTAAAAATTGGTTTTAATCCCAATAGGTTAAATGACTAAATTAAATAATTTTGTCATATTTATTTAATTTAGAGAAGAAAAGGGATAAGGTAAAGTATTTAATTTATTTAATTACGTACTTTAGGAACCTTAGGCAGAAAATAAAATAATGATTAAATAAATTATTTAATCATTATTAATGAAATAGATGAATAGAGTAGTCGATTTTGATCATATGGAAGTGATCAAATTTGGATGTCTACAGTGTGTACTTTTGTTTGTTACCTTGTGAGATTTGTACTTTAAATTGACCTTGTGGCGATTAATTTTGGAGATGTGGTGATTGAGTTTGTTGTTGATTTTGTTGATCTTGATATCCAACCTTTCGAAATTGGAGATACTATTCTTGATATAATTGTGGGTACAACTCAACGCTTTGATGGCATGGTTCAACAAATGGAAGAGTGTATTGATTTTGGGGTGGAGATGTCTCTTGGTGCAATGGATCAACTACTTTGGCAAGCGAAGAATTGTGATCCTGCAAAATTTGATCTTGATTTTGACCTTGACACCTTTGATATGGTTGACTTGGTTGTAGAGCAAATAGATTTGGAATGCATCCTTGTGGTGTTTTCTTTGGATTGTGGACAATTTTATTTTGGATAATTCTCTGATTCGATGTGATGTTTAGATTTGGCATTATTGATTGACTTCGAACATTGTTGTGTTTGGGAAACACATTGCTTTGATTTTGCATTGGGTTACCTTGACTTGGGTCCATACATGGAGTTGCCAATATATTGTTGGGATTTTGAACATTGGTTTGATTTGCAAGCAAATCTATCCCAAAGTTTACCAAGTGCGGATTTGAAGTGTTCATGTATGGTAAAATTGTATTCAGTATGTATGAATTTGGTGAGATAATATTGTTTGGAAGACTCATGCATTGAGCGTTTGATTGATAGATTTGTAGATTTGGACTTGGATTCAAATCTACCATTGGGAAAGGTGTTCCAAACCTTAGATTGGGCCTACTCACATTCATATTATTGAGGCTTGGAGGGGATAATGATGCCATGTATGGATTGCATAGATGTGAATTTTGATAATCAATTGGCATTGCGAGACTTGGATAATTTGGTTGAATTGGATTACTCATGATGTATGAGTCGAGTTTAAACTCCATGTTTTTCTTGTGTTTTGACCTTGTTGCAAAAGTGAACCTCTAAGGTGTTTAGGACCGATGATGAGATGAAGGATGAAAGGCGTGAATGATACAGTTGTTTTGAACTTTTTAGGAGCTTTGGATCAATGCTAGACTTTAGGAGTTGATTTGATTCGATTTTGATTGATGATAGTTTGACTAGGTGTATTAAGTCAAACAAGATAGTAGTGAAGCTTGTAAACCCTAGGAAGTTGTATTATCCTAGGGAAAACTTGCATAAGAGAATGAATTGTCTAAGTGTGTTGAGCCAATCAAAGTGATCATGAACTAGTAGACCTTAGGAAGTTGTGTTATCCTAGAGGCAATTTTTTTCAAGAGGATTGATAATTTGACTAGGCACGTTAAGTCAAACAAGGTGATGCTGTTTTTTCCTAAAATTCTAGCATAAGTGATGTTTCCAAGGTTCAAAAAGTTGTTGGTGAGATGGGATTTAATTGATGTTTGAAATGGGCGAAGTGTTTGACTTGATCCGTGATGAACCTAAGAAGGGCTTTGTTTACAAGACCAAGGTTTTGAAGATGCTTTTCCCTAAGAGTAACTCAAACCAAAATAGCAATGTTTGCATGGAAAACCATAAGACAAAAGTTTGTAAGCACATGTGTGGTTCAATTGTCTGTTATATTTCTTAGGTTGGGTTCTTTTTACCACAAACACTTTCTTGATTATGTTTCAAACTGCATGTCTAATGTCCCACTTTCTTTTCATCCCACAAGGTCCATTATGTGGAAATCAAGGAAATTAGGGAAAAAGTTTCCTAGGTTTAACCTTGGTGAAAAAAAATGATGATAAAATCCAAGCACTTAGAAACCTCTAAGGATATGATCCCTAGGGAAAGGAAGAGTACTTGAATTCGTCAAGGATATTTTTTTCCTCCAAGGGGTTTGAAATTTGTAGCTCTTTGTGAATGTTTGTTTTTCAATCGTTTTGAGAACCAAGCAATGTATTTTTTATTTCCAAGCACATGTACAACCCTAGGATGATGAGACAATATTTTGTTGGGTTCCCACTTAGATGAATCCAGTTGCGCATATTTTATGCGGATGACTAGATGCTTGACCACACTGGCTCCCCTCCATTACACACACTTCTCGGGTCAGCCAAGCATTAGTACCCATGAATCTCCCATGGCATACATTTCATATCTACAAAAAAACTACATGTATAACGTGGGGCGGCTTCAAAGGACATGACCTTTTGCACCAACAAAATAGATAAGGATTTGGCCTTTCTAAACAAGGGTTTTAATTCAAACTTTCAGAGGCTAGCCCATGTGGCAAGAGACCATTTTTTCCCTTCTCGTTAGAGCCAACCACGTGATACTGGATTTTATTCCAGTACCCAGTTTTATATCTCAGCTAGAAATACACTTGGCTTTAGTGTGTTACCGGTTGAGTCTTTCCCTTGGGTGAGTACTTTTTCCCACAAGGAAGGCCCTCTAAGATAAAAAAAAGTGAGTAAACATATTCGTAGTTCGATCAACCTTCATTTAAAAACAAAGGGAGAACACTCGCAATAATTTTACTCACACTCGCAAGATGTTTTGTTCAATTTTAAGTTCCCAAATCGAAATGTGGAGGCAATATTTTTGACAACTTAATATCACAAAAGAATATTGATTCTCAAGATTTCCATGAAGCGCGAGAGAAGCGCATATGCCTTTTAAATGATATTAATTTGTGAAGAAGATTGAAAAACATGAAAAGCACTTGTTCATTTTAAACCTCAAAAGCAATGATTTTGATTCGTTTTAAAGCACTAAAATGAGATGTGAAATTTTCCTTGTTCAATTGTTAAAATCCAAATGAAATATAGTAAGTGTTTCTAAGTTCAATTTTAACCAAGTTGAAAAGATAAAGTCAAATGGTTAATTTTAAACTCAAAAAGAAAAGATGATTTGGTTCAAAACAAAAGACTAAAGTAGTAATTGGAGCCCTAAGCATTAAAAAATGCTTTATGAATTTCAAGTTTTCATCCTCAAGTTTTTCAACTTCGCTTAGTTTTCCTTTGTTTAATTTTTATGCTTGATTTTGATGCCCTCCTTGATGTCAACCTACAAACAAAACAAATTTATTAGAAATAAGATTTCTTTCAAGGAATCAAGATAAATAACACCTAAAAACATGAAACATAAGTTACGCCCAGATAGATAATAGTTGATGCAGGTGATATTTTCGTTGCTTCTTGTATCGAGATTGTACCAAAATATGAGATTAGTAGTACAAAATTAAAAATTCACACTCTTTGGACAATGATATCAAAATTTATTTCCATACTAAAAGGCACCTTCCTATTTTTTAAATTTTTTTTAATTTTTTGATATCATTTATTCCTGCAAATTTCATACAAAGCCCATAAATAGAGAGAATCGGATTTAAAATTTAAAATTTGTTCATTTAAGGTCCAACTTTCATTCCT
The DNA here is from genome assembly GCA_007115665.2 of Sequoiadendron giganteum. Taxonomy (NCBI): domain Eukaryota; kingdom Viridiplantae; phylum Streptophyta; class Pinopsida; order Cupressales; family Cupressaceae; genus Sequoiadendron; species Sequoiadendron giganteum. The sequence continues at coordinate 209,010,594 of CM021107.1, forward strand.
TTGTTAGCAAGCATGTGTTCGTACTAAGCACCGATCTCGTTACTTGAAAAAATTTCTGCACTATGTCTTAGAGGAAACTAGAACAATTTAATGCTACGATTTTTTTAAATTTGCATTACTGCATTCAAAACCATGTTCTAAGCATATATCAATCAAAATACAATAACACTCTTTGACAACAATTTGAGAGAATCAGTAGAAAGATACAGGCAGATTAGATTTTCCAAATGCATTAAAAGTTCTCCTCTAATCAATATTCAATACAGATAGGCAGTTAGATGTGCAACTCTCAAATAACACAAAGATTAGCGAATTAAGATATTCAATACCGAAATCATGATCTTTTCATTAAGTGACATCGATGGTCAACAACTAAATTAGCTTGAATAACACAAGTGGCTGAGAGCGATGTCTTGCTCGACTTCTTATCTATTCAGGCCATTGGGAATGTAAATACGTTACCAATCATGGTAGGTGAAGCTGCTCTAGAATGCTATAGACAAGTTAATATTATGATGATCAATAGAACTGAGAATTTAATTTGATTATCTCATCACATGCTAGTTCCAAATTTCTAAGCCTTCACAGCCGCTCGAATAAAATGAGGAGATCTTGGCAGATTTTATGTGCCCATCAATCATTCTTTTCACAGGATTCGATGTCTCCATCTAAGGATCTGCGCAAAAGATTTGTTGAAAAGGCTATTAAAACTTTTAAGCTATATGTTGTTGGTACGTGAAAGACCAAATAGTAAATGCATGCCTCTAATACAATTGGTAGGTGTAAAGCATAATTCTACAATATTTTACCAACATCCTTTTTTGACTAGTGGATTTGCTTTGTTTTATGTCAAAATGGTGGATTGAATTCTCCTGACAGTGATACGATATAATGGTGGATTGAATTCTCCTGACACTGATACGATAGGAGCAATCATTGCCAAGTAAATTACAGGTAAAATTTTATTTCACCTCTGTCGACGCCTTCTGTCACCTTCGAGGCGAGAACAATGGCAGGCTCCTACCTTTGGCGTTGGAACATTTGCACCGCTTGGTGAGAGTTTAAAAAGATCTTATGCCATAGAGAGTGCTAATACAAAAGAATGGGCACATTATGCTCACAAATTTTGAACTCTTGACCAGGCTTTCCCTAAGACTGTAGGAGCAGCTGGATGACAAGGCATACGATGGTGAAGAAGTGCCCAATAAATGATGGATGTCTGGGTGGCTAGATTCAGTCATGAGCTACCTAAAGAAGGCGATGTCCAGAAAGGCGTTGGCAGGGAAGGTCAAGAGGTCAACCTCAGCCTATGTCTCACCCGCACTCAAGAAGGTGAAGGCTTGATTTTTCTATCAGATATTATAGTTGGAAAAGATCTAGTTGATATATATGCAATGAGTGGATTAAAGAACACAGACTGTTTGGAAGATTGGCACAAGGAGATGCCACCATGTGGGAAGCAATGGTTGTAGGATATGCACACATTGGATTGCAAATGAAGGTAACCATGTGCGGGAATATGGTAGCATAGACAAGGCACAATGCATAAACTGACAAAGCACACAACGCAATGTTCATATATGCTTTTTACTATGAAGTATGTATTCAAGATGGAATATTCTTCCAAGAGAGAGTTTGTTTCGTTTACTTCAGAGAAATATTCCTGGGATGGACTCAAAATGAAGGGTGCACATGGAATTAGACATAGCACGTGGGATGAACTATCTTCATCATTTAAATCCCCCAATAGTTCACCGTGACTTGAAATATTCCAACCTTCTTGTTAACAAAAACTGGACTGTGAAGGTTGGAGATTTTGGCTTATCACGACTCAAGAATGCAACTTTTTTTTTTTTTTTTGGACTGCCAAGTCTGGAAAAGGCATGCCTTAGTGGATGGCTCCTGAAGTCCTTAGGAATGAACCTTCAAATGAAAATTATGATATTTACAGCTTTGGTATTGTATTGTGGGAGTTGGCTACTGAGAAGATTCCATGGGGCAATCTTAATCCTATGCAGGTAGTTGGGGCTGTAGGATTCATGAATCATCGGTCACAGATCCCAGATAGCATGGATCCTCAATGGGCTGCCATTATAGAAAGTTGTTGGAAAGAGGATCCAGGTAGCTGCCCAACATTCCAAGATCTCACAAAACAACTGAAAGAATTACAGAAGCAGCATATTGGGCCTTCACCTTCTTCTTCTTTTTTCTCAAGCATAGGCAGCCATATGATGTGCAACATTAAGTATTGGGAATAGATAGTGACTGGTAGAAAAATAAATTAATTAGTGGCATAGAGCGGAAGTTTTAGATAAATACATACTTTGATTTCACTTACAGATGCATATCTTTCGATTGCATATGTTAAAGTTCATTCTCTTTCCTCTAGGAAGTGAACATGTCGTTTCTATAGGAGCTACACTAAAATGGGTCAGGTAGAAGCATATTCAAAATGCAGAAGCATAGAAAAGTCATGTTATTCATTTGAAATATTTTTTCAAAGAAAAGTAATCTAGATATGCATAGAATATATTTATTGAAGAGGCTATAGAAAATTTCACAGATGTTGTGCTGATAAATAGTTAGAAGTAAGTCAATGCACAACAAATGTAAAGAAAATCTATAACAGCCCTCCTTCTAGCACCATTTTGTGAGAGGCAAAATCTGCAATTCCTAACAATAGATGGATTAGCTATTGTCAGTAAATTGAAATAAACCTCTCCCTATGAAATCATTGATCAAACATAGAATAGAAAAAACATGAAGAAATACATGTGCAACCTTAAATATGTAAATCTAATCTAAGTTAACCAATCACCATCCCATAGGGGGATTGGTGCCCCTTGATGTGAGAAGAGATCCCTTTCCCAATCCCTAATAAGCAAGTGATGAAATGGACAAAATTAGTTCTCAAATGAAGAGAATAACTTTGCACGAGCTTCTGTGTTATTCTCATATTATGTTGTAGTTGTTTTGGAGAAATGCTTTGCATTTTATAGATTCAAATTTATAAAATTGAGTGATTTGAATGAATGTGGGATCATTCATAAGCCAATGACAAGATGCCACTTGTCAAGCTATGAGAGGATAAGGGTTGTGCAAGTTTTGGCTAATGTGCCAATTTCAAATTTGAATTTTGTTGAAATGATATGTTTAGGGGGGATGAAAGGTGCATTAAATGTCAAGTTTGACTTGTGCAAGAGACATGTAAGAGCATGTGTAAGAGCATTTAATGCTTTGTTGGAAGGGAAAAGTCCTTTGGAGGGAAGATTCAAATTGATAGAATATTCCATCTTGATGCCCTTTCGAAAGAAATTAGAAGAATTAATAAATAAAAGAAATGATTTATTGGTGCAAGTGAGTGGGTTAGTTGAGAGTTTAGATTTGACTCCAGTTGAGTGAAAAGCTAGAGAATGGGTGATTTTGTTTAGAGGTTAATTAATTTAGATCAATAAACTTGGAGGATTTTAGGGGTTTGGTATTTGATTTAAATCATTTTGATTTATTGAATCAAATAAGAAGAACTTAGGGACTTAATTAAAAATATATATTTATTTAATTAAACACGATGAAGCTAGGGAATTAATCAATAAATTGTTTTAATTGATTAATAGAAGAATTGAATGCATGATGTTATTTTTTCATGTCTACACATGGTAAGGTGTATGAGATTAGTTTATGGTTTGATGGGGAAGAAATTATCACCATTGAAGTGATACTTACTCAGTATCTCTCGCAAATGACATTATTCATCGCTTTTATGGCCAAGAACATGATGGTAAGAATAGTGTGGTACATTAGCATCTTTAGGATAAATCCCAACCTATTACAATGAGGTAAGGTGATGAATCCTTTGTTTAAAAGTATTTTTAATTTCCTCTCACATTCAAGAGGTGGACGAAGAGGAAGTTTGAGTTTCTGTAATTTTTATGGCCTCTTGCGTTAGATGGATTCTCCAATTTTGAAAGAGGAAATTAAGGTAGGAGGGCTTGATATTACCTTAGGATTGTCTGCATTTTTATGAGGAGATGAGGAAATTTATTTAGGAAGGATAAAATCCAAATCGGGAGGGGAATCGAAGATCACTGTGCCATCATCACGAAGCTTGAGAAACTCACTAGTGTCACCACCTTGTTTTCTAAGAATAGTAAACCCTTTTCCATAGGATTGTTGAAGATTAATTGGAGGGTGGGTGGCCTAGTTATGGTAAAATGGTTGAGTAGTGATAGGAGTAGATGAACTGGGTTCACCTTGTATAGGGAGCTTAGGTTCATTATTTGTTTTGAGATGAAGGTAAGGAAATGTATCTAGGGATGAAATTTTGGGAAATGGGGGTTGTTGCATGGATGGGTAGAATGCTGCATTGGCCTCAAGATTGTCAAGGCATTCATTGAGGAACATATTAATGCTAGCATCATCATCCCCAATGATGTCAACTTTGGTAGGAGGACATGCAGTTGGATTTGGTTGAGCAGGAGTAGGGTCAAGGTCACTAGGATCAATGCCAAAGGCACAACTAGACATGTTTACCAAGGATTTGAAGGACATCCAAAACCTTTTGAAAGACATAGCCATAGTGAAAGAAAACTAAATATAAGAAAATTGAATAAAAGAGTAAATCTGAAGACAAACACATAAATGTAATTATAGAAGACGAAAGTGAAAACAATGCTTTAAAAGTGATAGAAAAGACTACTAGAAATATGCAAGAGGACTAGGTCGCCCAGTGTGGTGACTTAGTCCCAACAGTGATTTTTGTGTATTTTTTTGAAAGTTTTGAATGCCTATTTTAATTTTTATGATTTTCCAGTGCAGGTACAAAAAGAAAATGCCTATTTTTTTGTACTTTTTCAATTAAAGTGCAATGCAGAGTGCAATCTATTATGAAATTTTTCACTAATGCACTTTTTACAAGCCCTAAGATACAAACAATGCAAAATCCTAATACAATGCAAGATTAATCCTAAGATGAAATGCAAATTCAGAAGATTAACAAGTGTTCTATGGTCAAGTTCACCAAAATGAACCACCAAAAATATATTTTCAAAGAGGGAAAGAGGATTGCCCCAATTAGGCCCCTAGGATCTCTCACCTAGGAGCTCTTGATTGAGAAATGACTCTCTTTTCACTTAATGATATTCTTTTTGGTGATTGCATTCAAAGGGTATGGCTAAATAGGGTTGTGTTATGTGTGATAAAGTGTGGCTAAATGCTGAAATGAAATGAAACTAAAATAACTATGGAATGTAAACAAAATAAAATATAAACTATATGCAAACTAAACTAAAAGACCTAAATATATGCAATCTGAAAGGAAATTAGAAAATAAAGAGATTGTGCACCTAAGAATTGAAACTTGCAAAAGAGGAGTCATGGTATGTTATGAAATCTGCCAAAAATTTGCACAAGGATACGCTAGAATGGGCGGCCTAGTCCTTCTGCTAGAGTGGGTTTTTGCTAAAAGGGTATCTAGAAATGCCAAAATATTTTTTTAGGTGTGGTATAGGGACAAAGTCACCAATGATGGTGACCTATTCCTCCTAGTATTTTTTGAGAGTTTTAAAGTCCGATTTTATGGGCCACCACTTGCACTTCCTTCTCTAATAGAAATCTGTGTCTGAATCTTTAGAAAATGATCTGCAAGTTGTCCTTTTGCTCCTCCCAGGGTTTGATGACTTGAGTTGACTGGAATGGAATGATGGTACCCTTTTCAATACTTTATTCCTTGCCAAAACTATATACAACCTACAAAACACACATGCAAAGACAAGGAAAATGTTAGGGTTAGAGATTAGGGGGTTTCCTTAGTCAAACCCGATTGATGGTAATCAAACACAAATGAGATGAAATGAAAGGAAGAGATGATTGAATGATAAAGGAAGTACAAACACTCACCAAATCCTTTATTGTTGAAGTCTACAACATGCAAGAACCAACTCCAATGGAGGTTGCTCTAAGTGCCTTTGTGCTTGAGTGCTTGCTTGAGAAGCTTGAGTACAAGAGTGCTTGTGAAGATGAAAAATGATCTTCGGGGGGGAATGAAGGTGAAAAACCTTATTTATACAAGATATACCCTAATTTCCTAAAAATGTCACATGATAGGCCGAACTTAGGGTTTTGGATGCAAATGTCCATTATTTTTTTGTTTTAATTTTGAATTTTATGTCTAAAGGGACTAGGTTGCCCAAGGTGGCGACCTAGTCCACTTGGACAAATTCAAGTAGTGGTCAGGAATAAAAAGTGGTTTAATGATGTTTATTAGACTTGCCTACAAAAACGCATGTAAGCCAAGCCTAAAAGAACATTAAGGGACCAATTTATCATTAAAAAAGGTTAATTTATTGATGAAAAGCCTAGGAAAGTGTGAAAATGCATTACAACACTTTGGCACAAAGCTTTAAAAGGGGTAGAAAGGGTTTATGTAGATAAATTTTGTTGAAAGGGTCTTAGAAAAGTGGGAAGGTGTGTTACAAAAATTCAAAACACCTTTGTAAAACATCGTTAGATTGTTGTTGATTTGTAAGCATTCAAGGCTAGATCAAGGCAAAACAAGGCCAAAATCCAATGGAAAAGGCCCAAATGAGTGAAAAAGTGTCAAGGCTACACTTTTGAACAACACAAGTCAAACAATTAGTAACCCTGTACCACTCTCAAGGGATATGAATGAAGGAGATAGACTCCAACATAAAGCTTAGACATAAAATATGCCTATCAATAGAAGCAAGTTGCTAATTAACCCCATCCAACTTCTACCCAGTCAACAAGTTGACCATGATTTGAGATTCTAAATCATATATAACCTTGTGCCACCCAAGAGAAAAATCTCTCTTAATCACAACCAAAATCACCAAACCTTCTATGAGGTTGTTGGAGTGCTAACCCTTATGAATAAAAAATAAGAAAATGTCCCTACTTGAACTATCTCTTCCAATACCACCAGTCCCAATAGGCCTAGGATTTCCCCTTGAAGAACCATCCATATTGATTTTTGAAACATCCCCTAAAGAAGGGGACCATCCCCCATCTCTTTGAACCTTCCCTTTAACTTGATGTCCCCTTCTAATATAGAAAGAATAAAATATCAGAACACGAAAGCCCAAACTATTCACAATCTCTTCACCTCCCATTTCCAAAGGATAAAATGCTTCACACTTAGCTTCCATAGACTCTGGTATCATACTAACAACCCTTTTCCAAACCTATTGAATCATTAGCTTTTTGCCACAAAAATCTTGTGATTCCTCTCAAGCCAAATTTGCCAAAGGATAAAAATGGGACCAATATTCCAAATGATTTGGAAGAAAGAAGATTTTTTCAGAGGCCTCCTGAGGTTGTTCTAGAAATCAATCAAAGAAGAATCATGAATATAGGGTTACCTCCAAATACCCCACCAAAAGTGTCAACTATGCATTTAAAAAGGACATCAAAAGAACAAGTGGATTGAATCCTCCTCAAAGTAGCTACAAAGAGAACAAATTGATGGACCATGGAAACGATGCTTGTAAAGATTATTCCAAGTCAAACATCTAGTCCATGCAAGCATTCAAATGAAGCAATTACACTTGGGCCAAGAAAAATTGTTCCAAACATTTTTCCACCATAAAACTTCCAACCCCTCATACTTTCGATAGATCAACTCCTGATAGCCACTAGCCTTCATGCCAAAATATCCTTCTGCCTTATAGAACTAAAATATCTACCAGCAAGAATATTACTTAACTTAACATGATCGTCCTTTCAACCCCTAGTGAACCACTAACTAGGGTCCTTCCATCTAGACACTACCACCAAACCACATAAATGAATAGATTTAAAATTCTCAACCTAAGGCCAACCAAATTCTAGGAAATGATGACAAAGATCCTACAAATGAGGACGTTTGGTCATGATTGGGGAGTAACCATCCCAATATTTAGACCAAAAGAGAACATCTCATGTCTTGTTATAAATCTAAAACAAACCTTCCTTGATTGACTTAGCTCCTTTCTTAAGAGTTCCCCAAATCACAAAGCCCTTACTCAAGAAAGGAAAATAAGGAACCTCCTCCTTCAACACTCCCTTTAGACATATGTTCAAAATAATCTTAGCCCAAACCTATTTTTTGAGTGCACCATATCTAGTATAGCTTATAAATAAAGCCAAACTACAAAGGCTAGCCTACCGCAACTCCAGACCTTCAAGTTGTTTCAGTCTACAAATGGTCTCCCAATTCACAAGAATTTTCTTCGAGGATGTCAAGTTGCTAGCCCAAAGAAATTTCCTAGCAAGAGAGTCCAACTCTCTAATAAAACTTGAGGGGTCCACTTGTCACATACACTTGTAATTGGGAAGATCCCACACCATATAATTTAAAAGCAACACCTGGTCCACAAAAGAAAACCACTTGTGAGTCAAATAGTTCTCTTTTGCATGAAACTTATCTAAAATATTATGTTAGGAACCACTAGGCAAGGAACTTGAAGAAAGATGAATGGCAAGATAAGTCAAAGTAAACTATCCAATTTGAAATCTGAGGATACGAGCTATCTAAAATTGAATAGGAATAGGAGTATTAAAGAAGAAAATAGAGGATTTACCTTCATTGATATTTTGTCTTGAAGAAACAAAGTAAACATTCAAAACCTTGTGGAAGTTAGTAACCTCACTAATCTTAATCAAACCCATCAAAGCGCCATCATCAACTATAAATTGTAAGTGTGACTGAGGAGGCATGCCATTACCCTAATTCCCTTAATGGATCCAACTTTGATTAACATGGCTCTTAATGGCTCTCCCCAGATCTTTAGCCAAGAGAATAAATAAATGTGGAGATAGAGGATCTCCTTGATGAAGACCTCTAGAAGCCATGAACAAGGGGAAGTCTCCCCATTAACCAACATAGAAAAGGAAGAGGATTTGATAAAAATCATTACCCCCATAAACCACTCCTTGACCAAACCAAAATCCCCAAGCACATTCTACAAAGAGGACCATTTAACCCTATTATAGGATTTTTCCATGTCCAATTTGATATAAATAGATTTTCCTTTTAGACCGCCATAGAATGGATATTTTCAACTACAATAACCACACCATCCAATATTTTCCTATCAGCCACAAAGCCTTCATGTTCCTTAGAGACCAACTTACTAATCCACCACTTCAATATTTCCATAATCAACTTGGATAGAATCTTATAAACTACATTACAAAGGGCTATGGGCCTCAATAAACTTAACCTATCCACCTGATCACACTTGGGAATAAGGGCAATAAAATTAGAGTTCAAAGCCTTCAACATCTATTTATTCCCTCGAGATTCATGCACCACCTCTAATAAGTCCAAGTTAATGTTCTCCCAAAATTCCTGAAAGAACTCAATTGGAAATCCGTCAGGTCCAGGGGCCTTTCCTTTCTTCATTTGAAAAATAGTGGCCTCCAAATCCTCTAAAGAATATGGCTCAAAAGATTCTCATTCATTTCCCTAGAGACCAAAGAAGGAATATAGGCAAGAATATGATTTTCATCCTCCCCTACATCAGAGGAGTCCTCCCTAAATAAAGATGCAAATTAATGAGAAGCCTCACAAGAGATATCCCCTTGAGAGGTTAAATGATCACCCCTAGAGTTTTCAAGATGAGAAATCAAATTACTATGCATCTTGGCCTTCATAGAGTTGAAGAAGAAAGTAGTGTTTCTCTCCCCTTCCTACAACCACTCAACCCACACTTTCTTTTTTTAATAAATATCCTCACACTACTCACATTTATCCAAATATTTCAAAGCCTTTAACTCCTCAATGAGAGATTCCCTAGACAGACCATGCTCCCTAGTCTCATGGGTAATAGCACCCAAACTAGCTTGAGCATGAAAGATGTTTCCAAAACACTTCTTGTTCCACCTTTTGAGCTATTATTTCACAAAATACAATTGTTTGACAAAAGGATACATAGCCATACATATCATGCTACCATCACTCAGCCACATGGTCCTAAACAGAGGGATCCCACAACCACATGAGTTGAAACTTGAAAGATGGATATGGGAAACACTAGCCAAAGAAGTAGAAAACTTAATTGGTGAATGGTTAAAGCCCCTCCAATCGAGAATCTCTGAGCTAGAAGACCAAGATCTTCATAAATAAAGATAAGAAGCCGAAAATATATCAAGCCTCTTACCAATATATTCCTTACCATACCTCCTATTGTTCTAGGTAAATTGACATTTTTTTAGGTCTTATGTCAACCAAATTAAAGGAGGAAATATTCTCTCTAATAAGAAAGGAAAATGACTCCAACCCCAACATTCCTCCCTTCTTTTCCTCCAACTTGGTAATAATAGTAAAATCACTAGTAACAATCCAAGGATAAAGAGGAGCTTGATGCAATATTAGGATAAGCTGAATATGAGAACAAAGACGCTATTTACCAAGCATGTCAGTAGGGGCATAAATTTTGTACAAAAGAATAGTCTCTCTAAACTCCAAACTCATAGCAACCATGAAAATAGAAGACTTACTATAAATCCACCAAAGAGGGCATATCTTCAAAGGGTTCTATATGTAGGCCACACCCCCAACACTACACTATGCACCAATACACTAACCTTAGATATTCCACTAGAGTTTGGGCACTAAACTATTCATAGACTCCATAAAAAGTCTAGTTTCTTGAATAAATAACATATAAGGAGAATACCTTCACACCAATGATGAACAAATTTTTGTCTAGGGTCGTTATTGAAGCACCTGACATTCTATGAGAGAATAATCATCTTTAAGAGGAAGAAAAGTGGAAGTCAAGAGTTTTGAGAGACCATGACTCAACCAATATTTCACCCATCATCTTAATTTTCTCCAAACCATTCTTCCTCCTAGTCTTGAGGGGTTTCTCACTAACCCCTTTGTTTTGATTTTCTGGAGGAATCCTAAGGGAAGAGAAGCCTTATTTTCTTTCTTTGACTCAAACACCATATTCTCCAAAGGGGATGTTTTTCAACCTCAATCATTTCCATAGCACTAGGCTCCACCAGACAAGCCAAAACCATGATGCTTAGATTTGTATCCATTTGAGAGAGTGGCATACCTTCCTCCTATGTATTGTAAAGATGAACTAACTTATAACCCTCCTGAACCTCCTCTAGAACACCTTTTTCCAGAAGCATCATGGCAAGGTTCACCTCTTGTTGATTAAGGTCATCCAACATATGAAAAAATTTGAAAAATTCCTCCTCATGTTGCTCGTTGAAAGTTATTTTCAAACCAAAATTCCTGTTATGAGGCTTGACATGAATAAATCCTTCTTTATCAACCACTTCACTTGGATTAGGAGCCTTTCCCTTGTCCACCTTGGAAGGGTTACAAGGTGAATAGTTTAGATTGGTCCCAAAGCATGGACCTTAGGGAATCTCTTTAGAAAATGACCATATTCATGACACAATCAACAATAAAAGGGGAGAGTCTCATAGTCCAACTACTACACTTATGAGGAAGAACCCACACAAATCTCAAAAGAATTTGGAATAGGATTGGCCAAATCTATTTCAACACAAATACGTGCAAAATTATCTACCTTCTTGTCTTATGTTTTCTTAGAATCACCCACTAGTTTTTTGAGCAATAGAGCAACCATATGAAATATATCATTCCGCCAAAATTCAACTAAGAATTTAGGGAGGTGCACCTAGACATGAACTCGATTTTCTCCTTTGAAGGGTTGAATCCTCTATGTCATGGCTTGATAAACAAGCCAATCTGATTATGAAAATAAGCACATCTCTAAAAAAATCTATTGCAATCAACCATGCAATTGAAAATGACCATTAAAAATTGGTTGGCCAGTAGAATCACCTCCATTTTTCCCTCAAGGTTTCATGTTTGTCTAGCCTAGGACTCTAAAATGGGAAGAGAGACTTGCATCCCATGAAATTGCATAATAAAGCATGATTTGAATAATATTCAACATCATTCATAATGGACTCAGGTTGAATCACCTAAGTTGGTCTATCCTGGCACCTCTCCAAACATCCATTGATTTTCGGGATACGAGGACCTCCAAATAGATTCATCCCATCCACCCATGAAGCCTTATACACAAAATTATTCTTAGAATCAAGCCTTGATGAAGATAGAGAATCTACTCACAACGATACTAAAAAATCCATAGTGGTTTTAAAACCGATTGCTTCACCTAAAGCCATAATAAAAGAACATGGAAGTAAGAACCTCCTTATACCTCCCCCATACCTAAGAATCATATAAGCAATGAGTAGCAAAGACATACAAAATATTTTTATTTTTCAAAATAAACCCCCCCAGTTGCAAAAGACCCACCCAAAGCTGAAACAGTCGCCCCCACGCTTGTTAACACCCCACCCCACATGTGAAAACTATGGCTCAATTATTAGTTTTGGATTAACTATATCACATAGATTATTTGTCAATGAATGGTAAATTTATTTTGGTAATCATTTAAGATTATTTAAATGTTGAATTGCATATTGCTTTTATCTACCTTCGTGTATTTGTTTCATGAATTTTATTCCAAGATGAAGTAGTTGCTATCATCTAAAAATGAGAGCATGCCACCAAATCTACCTCTTTTTAATATTATAAAGTTAGAATATTTTAAATAAGGAGAGCATGCCATATAAGTGGACACACAGGGAATACAACTATTTCTATTTTTCTTGTAGCTTGTAGTGGCCAATAATAAATCACACAAAAATGGCTTACACATAAAGCATAGGGCCTAAAAGTCACTAGAAGAATAATCAACATGAGAAATAATACTAGTGTGTCCATTGAACCTTTTGGTCCAATTACTAGTCTATTAAGTTCCTTCTTCACTACTCAACAAAACAAGTTGGTAATAAGTTTTCTTGACAACAAAGGTTCCCTTAAATACATTTATGAAAATTGGTTTTACTAATTGATAACTACCATAAAATTAAATAAGGAAAAAACCTAAATTAGTTGTTTTTTGTACACTTTACTTAAACATCACATATTTTAATGGTTAACTATTTAATAATAATTTAACATGTTATCTAATTTTTTTTAGATTGTGGGAATTAAGTAACCCCCACTATAAACTTTAGTGCGCTTGGTAAACTTTTTTCACATGACCAAAACTTCAGTGCACTTGGTAAAATAATTTCACATGACCGGTGATGTTGGTATGACACACCCTCCGATACCACGAAGATTCACAACTAAATCCAACTAACAAGCAAGTAATCACATAAACTACCAATTGATCTCCAAATTTTTTTTCTAACAACAACTAAAAAACTAACAATATTTATGACCTTACAATTCCCTTTGAGATAACATCCATAACCTACCATAAGCAAAAAAAAATCTTGAAAAAACCTACCCATTAAGCTCTTGCAATGTTTGCAAAGAAATATAGATCCATTGTGCTTCTCTAATTGGGCTCTTTCCCCATTTATTTGGTTTATTCATGTGCCATGTAAAAATATTCATAAGAATGGAGGATTAAATCTTTGAAACTAAAGCAAAGTTTACACTAGAATAATACATATAGTATGATCATAAAGATGTGGGTATGACCCGTATGGATAATTTCCAATAATTATGAATGTATTGAAATAGAGAATAATATATTAGAGTATACAAAATACAAATATTTTGATAACATCTTTCAAGTATTGTGGAATGAAGAGGAAATTAAAAAAGAGGTATAATTTTATAGTTAACGACCAAGTCAATCATCAATCTAGATTATAAAATCTTCATTTTGGAAGCTTAAAATTGTACTTGTGTTTATTAACCTATTAGAATTATATCAAAGAGTGCTCAACCCATAGTCATATCTAAGAAAGCATAGGAACTATTGGTGAAAATCAACACAAAAGATCCACCTTTACGAAAGAAGCTAGATTGGCTAGAATTTTTGGTCCCAATACATTGATGAAAAAATTGTTCTTAGATAGTAAAGTTTACAAATTTGTAAGTGCTAGACAAGCCATATCATCTATTTGATAGAATATTGCAAATAGATTTGTTCTCTTGAACTTTACTAATTGTGAGATATGTAGAAATACATTTCTTTAAATATTTTACATATTTTGCATAGCATTGATAATTTTGATGAGGTTATCAATAGAAAGAAAAAAAATGTAAATCTTTATATTTAATTTCTATTCTTATTAGTAGGATTTTGTACAATATGTCTTTTTCATAACATATACAACCAGACTTGCCAAATATAGTAATAAATATTTATATTGAATTTTTAAAAAACTATTCCATTTTGTTTTATTTTTGGTATGCTTATTATTGGTTGAGTTCAATTATAATTTTGACTTTTACAACAATACTTTAAACACATAGATTTGAGTGATGTTTCTAATTTTAATGCCATTCAATAGACAAATAATATTATTCTAAAATTGAAAATTTAGCACACATCATTTCAAAGTCAATAATGTGATAAATTTTTCTATCATTTCAAATTAAAATACCTAAAAAAATAACAATGATTTTATCTATGCAATAACTCTTCACTAACGTAAATCAATAAAAAAATAGATAAACAATATTTTCCAAATAACATTTAGTTAAATGTTAGCATTTAAAATACGCATTCATATCTTCCTACCTTCTACATGAATTAAAAAAGACTCAAATCTTTTTATCTAGTGACCCTTAATAAAATCTTGATCAAGACCACGACATTCTACTTAACACCTCTCTTTTCAATGGCCAAACAACTATACCTACGTCACAAAGTAAATAAACAATGATGAGAGTGGAATCATTCAAAATCGTTGCTGGTCGAAGAAAGTATTCTCGAACAGAAACGGAAAAGAGGAAGAAAGATGGATTTCAAGAGGAATAGGGGTTGCAAGTGAAAAGCAGACAGAAATCTTGTGCCACTGCTATCAGAATTAGCAGCACGGCAGCCATGGAACCAGCAAGCAGCCATGGCTTGGAAAAATATGCACTTATGAACTCACTCCAGAGTTTCTTGTACTTTCTTCTGGTGTACTTATGCAACCCCATTCTGACATCATCAATTGATTTGCAGCCCTGAACATGAGTAATCCCTTTACCCAAATTGAAAAGATTCGCCACTTGTTGGTTGCTTCCAAGGAAATTGTTAATCACCTCTGCGTTTCTAAGCACTGCAACGTCCTCCTCGTTGTCAATCAGCTCATCCATAAGCAACACAAACTGAGTCATTGGCTTCGTACCATACCCTAGAACCGCCACTTCCATTGCTGCAATGCTTCCCATCACTGAATATAACTGCGAAGTTACCCTTATTTGTGTTAAGTAAAGCATTGATGATTTCTCATCAAATCTTATCCATCGAATGGCTGAACAATAATCAAGCGATCTTGTTGGATCTTGCCGGACTGCCCTTTTTATATCTTTGAAGAGCACTGGCTTGATCTTCACTTCTCCGCGCTCGAGTTCCAATGCTGTTGGGAGCTTCATATACACCATATCGACCATGTTGGCAGGGTTCTTATTTGAGGAGGAAGAGCACAAACAAGGACTACACCAACGTCCACAAATGGCTTTCATTGAATCAATGAATTTCCCAAAGCAGATCTGCATGCGATTGTGAGACGATGGCGGCACGTGTAGCACTTCACTATCCGCAGAGGAGCTAACATCCGTGCCGACCATGCACCGGTAGACTACTTCGAGGACATGTTTCTTACAATACACGCTATAAGAAACTTTAGCTTTCCACATAAAAACTTCATGTCTGTCCGCACGCCAAAGCAGCATATTCATTAAGTTTTCTACTTTTTGTTTTGCGGTTTCTGCAGAACCCGTCTGGAACTTGAGGATATCCTTCAAAAACCAGAGAGGTATTTGGTTTTCAAATAAAAGTATGTCACTCATTAGTCTTTCTCTCATGGGATTTTGAAGATCGACATTAAAGACTGCATCATACTTCCAATTAAATGCAGTCACTTCCTCTTCATAAAAACACTGAACATACTCAAATCGAGATAATTGAGTGTCATGTAAATGCCGAGCTTTCCTATCAACTTTTACATAGTTAACAAGAAATTCGTAAACAAAACATGCATCCCTGGCAACCATCCATGCTAATTCTATGGAATTGAAGGGAATATGTTCACAATAGAATCCCCTAATCTTCATGTCCTTGAGCAGTATGTGCTCTTCAACAATTGACTTGATAGAAGCGTGTGGATTAGTCCTCTGGATCCTCTTTTGCATCCTTCGAACTGCCTCAGATTTGGACTTTTCCATTCGTTGGAGTTCCTTCTTCCCACAATGAAAAGGGCCGATGGAAACAAGATGTGGACTGTACAAACCATCTTTGGAGTCTCGTGGTAGCCTTGGAAGTCGGAAGATCCGAGCAGAGCTCACATCGGGTATATCCTCTTCATTCATTGTCAGCTCATATCCCACTTGAATTATACAGCTGCTACTACTACAGCTCTGAAGGTTGCTCGAATTGATTTCAACTATTACCATTTCATCGCTCCCCATTTAGATTTATTACGTTGATACGCAGTCCCTTTGGGAGAGCATTAAATAAATTACAGATACTGGTAGAAATCAAAAGAACTACTAAAAAATATAGTTCATCAAACTTACAATGAATACATTGTGACGTCGCCAAATTTTCTTTGCAGACTTTTTCTTCATTGACCGGCTTTTTCTCTCCAATACTCAGTCAAAACGTTTTTATTATTAGAAAGAAGAACAAAGAAAACAAATATAAATGTGTAAGGTGTCTTCTAGTATTGTAGCGGGATTTGCAAAGCCTTGCATACTGCCGTTAGACTTGTACCTAAATCAGCGTGGTATGGCTAAGAGAATAATAATTCGTTCTCATTGTTCATTTCTCATCAAAAATAATAATTCTGGAGGAACAAGGTGAAGAACTATGTGTTTATGGTTTGGATACAAGATTTAACTTTTAATTTTTAAATTTAAATTTGAAGTCTATTTTATTTTGCTTTGTAATTATTGTGTGTTAATTTGATTTGTCAAAGGTTTTGATTGTGATTGTTGATGTTATATTTAAAAAGGTAATTTTAATTATATCAATAAATGTTTGTTTAATGATGAGTAGTTGAACAAATACATCAATGAATGGTTGATATTAAGCCAAGTTGTAGATCTAAGGTTGAGCACTTGATTCAAGTAATATATATAAAATGAGACTATATTTATTTATTTTATTTGGCGTTTATTCGATTTAAACAAAATTGTTAAGGTTAACCATGTCAAGTATGTAAAATATTAAAAGGAATTAACATTACTTTGTATTCAGTATACTAATTTTTTATTTGATTTGAATTTTCTTTTACAAAGTAAAAAGTTTGATAAAGTGAGAAGAGATATATTTTCTCATCGCTATTTTCATCAATTAGCTATTTTTCATTGGATTGTAAAATATCGGGTTACGAGGAAAACAAAACATTGTCTAACTAACTAAACAACTATTGGAAATTCCACTTGATGAGTAAATATATGATATGATTATTTTGGTTGAATGTGCGATTAGGGTATGGGTTACTGAGGTGGTTTTAGGCGTTGGGGCTATATAGAGAGACACCCCAAATAGGTGGTTAGCCCTGAGAGATGCAAGGATTTCCAAAGATTTGAAAAAAAAAACATTTTAGGTCATTTAGGAGGCTTATTTAGGTTCACATTTTTGTGTGCCTTAAATAGATGCACATAACTTATTGAACATGCGTACATTGATATATTCAAATTGTGATGGTTCTATCTCAATAGGGTTAAAAGTATGTCTCAAAAATCAATTCTATTGTTTCATTGTGATCATCTGGAGGTGGTGACTATGCATTATTATAACGTGTCTCTCTAAGAATAAATTTATTTTTATATATGTGAACTATCCTCTATCATTTCATTGTGTACATGGGGAGATGATGATAATGTATGATTATGACACATTTCTCTACAATTTTTTTTTTATGTAAATATATTAATGAAAATTTTATCTTTGTGTGATGTTAGAAAAAGGGATATAGGGTTTAAATCCCACTTATTCCAACTTCACAAGGGAAAGGACTAAAATTGATCTCAAAAACCCACTTGGGTACTAACCTCAATGGTAGAGCCAAAATGGTGGATAAGGGTTTTAGTCCTTTGGTGTGTTGTTGTGTTGATTAGGATGGATGGTAATTAATTGATTTAATTTGACAATGCAAAGATGTACCCAAGTTAACTAGGAAAATATGACAAACTATTACATGATCTTAGGAAAATACAAGACTCAGAGCTAGAAACAAAATGTAGAAGAGTAAAATAAAGACACAAAAGAACCTTGCATATAAATGTGAGCTTGAGTTGATTGGATAGGGGCACTAGGTGATCTACACCTAGAATGTATATACTTAGAATTAGAATTTAGATTTTAGTTGGTCCTTGTTCATTTTGCTCTTCTTCTCTTTGTTTAGTGTCGAAACTTTGTTTATCGCTAATAAATTTCACTTTCCTTAATTATTTGACAAATAGGACTTGAATTCTTGAATGAGATATTATGTCTTTAATCCCCTTCCAAATTCACTTCAAATTTGTAACATATACAAAAGAAAGAGGGGAAAGAGTTGTGTCGTGTAGGCCTACTTGCCTAAGTTAAACCACATTTTGGTATTTTTACCTCCACTATGGCTATGATGATGTAAAACATAGCTTACCATCAGTTAGGAAGAGGCTAATGGATAAAAAAAATAATAAATTGACAAATCTTGCAACTTACCACTTAGATCTAAAATCCTTGATGCACTAAAGTCATTGTACTCATCACCTTCAAGGATAATTTGATGCTTGATTTGAAGTCCTACAAGTGTTAGTACTCACAAATATATAAACACAAAAAATGAATGAACTCATATAAAAATTTGATGCATTGCTAACATGATACTTGATTGAAATAATGCAACATAAAATTCTGTTGATTCTTCTCTTGACTTCTTTTAGGATTCTCAATTATGATCCCAATTATCTCAGGTTTTTTCTAGGTTGTATTGGGATTTCAAATGATGAAAAAGGCATATTTATATTCAATTCTTCTAATTTCCTAAAAATTAATTACTAATAGCTGACAAATGAATTTAATGTAACATACCCAATGTTTACACAATAGTTTGCACCTAAGTTTTAACTTAAAAGTGAATAACTCAGGTTTCCAAAAACATAGTAATCAAAATTCTCCTTTTCAATAACACAATTACACATTGCATAAGTATTTTTCACATATCATTGCATGAATGAAATAATATTACATAATCCCTAGTAGATGAAGCTCATTTTTTCCAATACGTTTTACAATTGATCTGTGATCATGTTCTTATACACATTTACAACTTACAAGAGTTCAAGGTCAAGGTGTCCACCTATGGATTGTTGGAAATATTACATTACACTAACCAATTAGTTATGCATCTATTGTAGTTATGTGGTTGAATATGCATCTATGAAAATTACCCATAACTAGTTATAGAGTTGCATCTGCATTTGTGGTAGTTACCTGTACCTAGTTATGTGGTTGCATCTGCATCTATGGCAATTATCCATAACTCTCCTTTATATTGTATGTGTTCCTATAATGTTTACATCACATTGAATACAATTACGGTTTATATTTGATCGTGCATATTTTATAACATATGGTATCAAAACTTGTGTCGCTTTTGTTCTTGGGAGTATGAAGATGGTTTAAAAAATGCATTCGAGAGAAGTCATTCTTAATGTGCCTCTTTGTTTTATGCCCGTGAAAAGATGGGAGTCCACGTGGATATTGAGAGCCCATGCAAAATTTTAATGAACACATAGAAAATGTGTGTAAAGGTTTTCTAAGGAATGTGAAAGAGAAGGAGGCATCTGAAGTTAAAGGAAGAGTATCTAAAATACATTCCTAATAGCATAGAATATATGAAATAAGATGTAGAGTTTATGTTATTGTTGGGAATTTGCATTCCTGTAAGGTCCAAATTATGATGCTTGTTGTAGATACAATGAATACTGATGAATTTGAATGAAATTTATTGATTTGGGAGACTAAGTGGTGTATGATATGGCTCTGAGTCTAAGTTATCTTCTATACTAGTTGTCTCTTCATCCTCTCACAAGCTTCAAATTGTCTTTGTGTCTAGATATGACTGCTGCATTTGTATGGGAGTTATTGATATCAATCTAACATATGGGATACATAGTGTGGATAATGCAAAGTGTTCTATTGAAAGTTTGCATCCATCCATCCAAGATTGGTGATTTAAGGTTGGCGATTTAAAGATTTGTGTTTAATGAATCATTGTCAATGTACAAGGTACATTTTTAATTTTTGATGTATGATTCATTCCAAAATTATAACTATTAGAAGAAAGATACAGTTTCTTTACCTAAAGAAGGAATGCATTTTTAAGAGGTGTTCATCACTATATTGAGTTTCCATATGTTAGTTGGTCTTGTTCATCTTATGAATGAATTTTGTGGGATTTTAAATTCAAAAATGTATAGGTGAATTGGTGGAATTTGTGGAATTTTAAGTGAAGGAGTTAAAAATTGATTATATCTTGCAATATTGTTTTGATGATTTTGTATTTTGTCAAATTTTCATTCTAGAGAGCTTCAAGGCTAATTTTGAGAAGATAAAAAAGTATTTCCATCTTATTGGAGTTTTAGCATATAGTCAAGTGAAGAAGATGAAAGGTCCAAAGAAGGCTCACCTTATGGAAATCAAAGTGAATGATGATTGGAAAAATATATTCCAAAACATTAAAATAATTGTTTAGTATCTTGTAGATGACTTTATCAATGTTACCAATGGATATTCAATCCATTATGCTTGGAATTTCAAGGCTATCTTTGTTGCTCCTAATGAAGCCTCCAAAGACTCATCTAAGACATCAAATTGATAAAGTGTAAAAGATTAATATTGGAGGTTGGTGGCACTAGAGGATAGAGGAATTTCCATCATCTCATGTTAGCTTCTCACTTTGAGATGATGCTTTGCATGAGAAACTCTTTTAGCTTTAGTTTTTTTCTTTTCCTTTTGTTGCTAATAGATTTGAAGAATACATATATATTGTGAAGATTTATTTTTGGATACAAGTAAGGTGTTTGGTGTAGAGCTCAATATGGATGGTTTTCCAATGAGCACTCAAGGTAGTGATTTGAATTATTCCCTTTTGAGGGTCATCAAAAAACTTGATGGAGCCATGTGTTTGGAGATATCAATATGGATTATTGTTGAATAATTCAAGGAATTTATGATTTGGGAGTTCATGGGAGGAAGAACTTGGGAATTCGGCTAGGGGTTACACCTTTACAAGGTTTAAGAGACAATTTGATGGATGTCCAACTTATTCAAGATTTTTTTCTTCAAGGAAGATCTTCACAAAGATGTATATATATTTTTTAATCAACAAGTTTTGTTATGTAAGCCTTAAGGGGGGTCCCTTGACAAAGTTAATAAGACATTTTAGGGTATACATTTGTAGGAATAATGTAATAAGGGGGGAATTTTGGCAATATTACATTGATAACCAGTTAGTTATGTGTCTATGGTAGTTATGTGATTGCATCTGCATCTATGGTAGTTACTCATAACTAGTTATGTAGTTGCATCTTCATCTATGGTCGTTACTCGTAACTCTCCTTTATATTTTATTTTTTCCTATAATGTTTACATTACATTGAATATAATTAAGGTTTATATTTTATATTTCATATTTTACAACATGGATCACACTTCTTTGGTTTCACAAGATGAGCGACAATTGATTGCAAGAGAGAGAGCATTACCCAAACACTTTTCCTCCAACCATGGGCTTAAGTGATCCCCCACATATCTTCTTACTTGGTAAGATGGCCCTACCCTTCAATGAAGATTTTGGTATGAAAACCACAAATAATACACATCTAAGTATCTGGTGTTGTGTCCTACATATCTAGTACGACTATAAAATGGATACCCTCCAACTACGCATGACTCAATTAACTAGTATGCAAACCTAGATCATAGTGAATTGACTAACTGTAAGCAACAAATTTTACACATACTATGGCTTTAGATTTCATATATATCTAATAAATCCACTTTCTATTTTAAGCAGTGTCGTATGTTCACCCACCCTTACTTAACCTGGGAACTCTATTGACTTGTAAAAACTCTTGTCTTGGTTTGATTTGAAGATTTAAATAACATAAACAAGATTCCATGAAAAAGTGATAACACACTTATATTGATCTAACTAACCAATTAGGTTTAACCCAACCTCTTGAATACCTTGTTACACCTTTGTAACATTCTTGGGACTAGAAATTGTCTCTTATTCAAGTTATTTATTTTAATCATGGGAGTAACAACTCTCCTAGTTCACACATAATTAGTGAATACTGATGACACCATGTCACTAACTGGACACATCTGGCCTCAATCTAAAGCATTGTTTTTTATTGAGGAAAAAATGGGTTTTATAGGGACCTGAAACCACAAAGTTTACAAACCATTAAAAGATAGAGCAATAAAGAGTCCAGGAATAGAACAACTGCACACCAGAGATAAACAGGAAAGAACAACAGCCACCAACAGAAACCCAACAAAAGGATAGCAAAAAACCAACTACAACAAAAAACATAGCCAAACCTAACCCAGAGACTTTAAGGTCTCTACCACTTATGTTTCCAGGTTGTCCAAATCCTGAGCCACCTTCTTCAGGTCCTGTGTCTCCAGAGGCATCGTATCCATTCTTTTCTTCATGTTTCCTTTGGTTCTCTTTGAAGGGCCCAATTCCTCCGCCTTGTTTCATCTTCAATCTAAAGCATTGTTAATATGTCAATACTTATAATAATTGAGAATTAAACTTGATTTGAAGATTAATTTTTTTTATTGAGTTTTACACTCTTTGTTTTCATATCTAGTATTGCTTCATTCTTCTAAGATTCCATAACCAATTCGGTTATCCTTGACATTAAATGTCATATAAAATATTATGTTCATAAATATCCCATAATAAGTGAGCATAATAAGCTATTTAAATTTTAATAATTCAACTAAGAACCTTTCAACTAATTTCCAATTTCCTCATAGTTCTTTCCAAGTTGTCCTTTGCATCGTTTATATAAGGCACCAACATTTGTATGTTCATAAATAATCATATATCCTTTCCCTCAATATGACACATGTATTCATGTGTTTAAGATGTATGATAAGTCAATATCTAATTTGGAGATCATTTTCTACTTGAGAGGAGTTTGTGCTTCTACACCTTAAAATCTCCTCACATTATGGCTTTGGTTTTCCTAGACGTAAAGTCCTCTTCTTTAAGATTGTAATATTGTGAAAATGTATTAATAGAGTCTAGGTCAAATATATAAGATAGTTTCAATCAGAGGACAATGAGGACGTATTTGTGTATTCTAACTCTCTTGTTGAAAAATGACATAAAATATTATTCAAGACTATATCCTAACCCTAGGGAATAACTAATCTCCTACTTTCAAGGGTTATAAGAAATCAAGAACATAAGTAAAGGAAAACATAACATCATACCCTAGATAATTATGACATAATAGTTCTATGCATATAGGTAGTTGAAATATTACTTCATTCAATAGATAGTAAAGGAAAACATAATTTTATTATAATTTCAATCTTTCCATTGCAAACATCATGACTCAATCAACAATGTAAATATGATAGTGTATTTTAGAATATTATTACACTGCT
The DNA here is from genome assembly GCA_007115665.2 of Sequoiadendron giganteum. Classification (NCBI taxonomy): domain Eukaryota; kingdom Viridiplantae; phylum Streptophyta; class Pinopsida; order Cupressales; family Cupressaceae; genus Sequoiadendron; species Sequoiadendron giganteum. The sequence goes on from CM021107.1 coordinate 209,034,293, forward strand.
TTATAGTAACTTCTCTTTTTCATAATAATCAAGTAATATATTCAAAATAGCTATTTATCATACTCTATAGATTCCCAAATCCAAATTATAAACAATCTAGCTAACAACACAAGGTTTCATAACTATCTAATAGCAATAGAATTCCTACTAAGGTAGCACAACCATTTCCAAATAGCACTCAACTTAGCTTCAACATAAAAAGGAGAAAAAAAAGTAGATATATCAAGTATGCCTAGAAAATATAGGTCGAGCAACAAAAATCTTGAAACTCTTTGCTCAATGCAAATGGCTCTGATTGTTTCCTGGACTATGTTCTTAGCTCCTCAATCAACTTATCCTCACTCAAAAAAATTCTTAAAGCTCTCAAATATCACCACAATGATTCTCTCAACTCACAAAAAATGAACTACTCTTGAAACTCATAAAAATGAACTCTATGAATGCACTCAAATGAATACAACAAAATGATCACAACAAAATTGAACAACCCAACACTATGATGTTGCTCTCTATTTATAAAGCAATAGAGAGAAAAAAATTGCTACAAAAAAGCTACATGATTCACCACCTTTCTCACTCATTGCTACCTCTCTAACTAAAATTTAAGAACTCAAAACCAATTCTACAACCTTGTAGATTGACTAAGCAAGCTAGGCACTACTTTTCCTCATTACTAACAATCTAAAGTTGTAGAAAAAGTCATTTATTCAACACATACAAAGTCCAAAATTATTTATCAGTTTCTAACTCTTTGTTAAGTTGTCCAAATCAGTAGGTCATATGCTCTTTTTACCAAGTAAAATACCTCATAATAAGGCTGCACAATGATTCTTGTACTTACTGATTTTACATGCCTTTTATCATGTCATTTTGACCCATTATTCATTGTAGTTTACATGCCTAAGTTGGGTGACGTAGTAGATGTTATAATAGCCACAAAATGTTATTATTTTCTATGCCATGGATGGCATGTAAACTCTCCACTGTGCATGGTAAATTTTCTATTATTTGGCTACTTCCATGCCCTCTATAAAATGCATTCAATATGCTTACTTGGATATACTTTCATTATAGTTTTTATATTATCAATACTACGCTTTTAGTGTGATATAATATCCAATGCATATATTTATATTAACTATAGTATGGTATATCATTACTCACACACACACACACACACACACACACACACACACACACACACATATATATATATATGGGTGATCCCACAATACTGGTTTACAATTTTTGGCCAAACTGGACAGTGAACTGATTTTTTCTAACTAAATCTTCGCTTTCGGGCACCTATAGCGAGTAAACCGTGAGGAATTTGAAGATGATGCAAACTAGTTATTTGTGACATTTTGTCTGTAGATTCTAAATATATTTTTTTCAAAAATTTTGGAATCAAATTGCATTTCTTTTTCCATGTCCTTTGAAAACTAGTTTTTTTTTCAGTAAACACCATTTTTAAGGAGTAAAGCTCACCGTATCCAACATAACTTTTCTCTATGAAGGATAAAATTATAGTTTTTTCGAATTTAGATTTGTAACTACAAAATCTAGTGCTTTCATTTGATTTCATAGTGTTTTATTGATTGTTTTCTCCTTAATCAAGTTTCGAAGTCAAACCAATTACAATTCAGATATAGGTGGACTGCATACAACATAACTTTTTTTGTATGTATCCAAATTCTTTTTTTTTGTTGGATCAAGGATTTCAATATCTAGTGCACTGATATTTTTCAATTTCTTTTTGATAATTTGTTGTTTTTCCACATGTGTAGAACAAAGAGCTTGATTTTCAATAAAAAACCTACATTCACAAGAAATAAAAAATAAATACAATAATAAAATTAAATTTATTTAAAATTATACACTTTCAGAAGCTTATAATAAGGAATACATACTTACAAAAAATAAATTACCAAATAAAGGTTAATCACATTGCAAGGAGGGCATGCAAAGTGTCATAACATATAGATAAATTAAAATAAAGGTTTTACTTTCAATTGTCTAAATCATGTAAGAAGTAGGTAATTTATGTTAATCTCAAAATAATCTTCCCTTGTGGCACTGCCCCCTCTAATCTTGTCCTTCCTGGACCTTGTACTAAGTGAATCTACTAACGCATTGGAAGAACTTACATGTTTTAAGAAAAATTTCTCTCCTAAGAATTATACATCACAAGTATATTAATAACGACTCAATATATACATCATTTAAGTACAATAGTGATCGACTCATGCGTGCCACATATGCCATAGTGATTATCTAGTGAATGTCACATATGCCATAGTGACTGGAAAAATTCATTCACATTGTCTAACACACACTTTCCCTTAGTGCAACTCAAATAGAAAAAGTATGTCGATGCATTGCACACTACACTGTGGGTCACATCCTTTTCTTTGGATTTCTGCACCATTAGACAACTTTGAAACCAAGAATGACCATCATAGGTATTGATGTCCATCTCGAGTATAATAGTACAACTACTTGACTCATGCTTTGTATCAACAAATCTTTTCTGCCTATCATTCTTTTTGCTTATTTATTTCCTTGATCATCCTGATCTACTCTTCCATTTCTGACAATGTTTTTGGACTAAGCCTAATCTTATTTCCTAGCTTATCCCAGCTTATAGGAATTCAATCCTTCCTTTTGTATAATATTTCAAATGGATCAATTTTATTTTAGAATGATAGGAATTATTGTAATAGAAATATTTGACAAATCCACTAGGACTTGGTTTATCCTTTTTGTCTTAGTATTTATCTCAGAGTGATAAGATGAGCTTATATTCAATTGAATTTTCAACAAGGTGATTATGGTTTACTAAAAACATTAAAGTTAATTATGCATCCCTATCTGAGATAACCTTCTCAAGAACACCAAGCATTGAATCACTACTTAAATCACAAATTTATAGTTATGAGTGGTACCCCACTTGTTAATTTTTCCAATATGAAATTGGCTACCTTGATGATCCTTCTTGTCACTGTAGTGTCAAAAAATGTCGTAGGTGACATTTCCATGCTTGTTTGGGCCCTCCTTGTTAAATTGAACTTAATGATGCCTTCACTTAATGTTGTAATGTGATTAACACACTCACATTAGGTATTGTGCCCTTTTTAAATTAAATAAACTTAATCATGTTGTATTTGGAGTGTTGTAACACACTTTCACACTTTTCTAGGGTTGTCATTAATAATTAGGCTTCTATATGCTTTAATTAGCCTTATTTTAAATTTGCATGCCTCATTTAATGTATCTTTTCGAGGATGATCCCGACATAAATCAACATCCAATTGTAATTCAGGTGTTTTTAAGGTTTTATAGCCTAGATTTAGTGACTTGGGATTCATTTTCCACCTTGGGCATTTGAGTCCCACCTAGATTTTTGGGTCCTGATCTTGGTTTCACACCTTTCTAAGAATTTTTTAAAATGACCACATAAATTATGCCCAATGGGACTCATTATCCACCTTGGACGAATGAGTCTTGTGTTTCCCAAAATTAAAATTAATTCAAATTCTTGTCGGAATTTTATCCTCCTAGATCTGATGTCGGCTTGTAGTGTTGTAATTTTAAGAATTATTACATAATTAAGTATAAATACAAGTTTCTTTCACTCATTTTCATCTTAAGAAGCAATCAAGTGATCCTTATAGAAACTTGAGTTTACAAGAGCATTCAAGAGTCTTAAGGGAATATTATCAAGAATTCTAGAGCATTATTCAAGAATCAAGCATCATGTCAAAGTCTTCATGCATCATGTTTGTTTTTGAGCTAACAATTGTGATGTAGGGTTTCATGATTCAAGCTAGCATTTCATTAAAGATCTATTCTATTCAAGAAAGAGTCAAGATATACATCTATTGAATCCATTTCATACATGTTTGCAACACTTCATTGCTAGGGTTTGGTAAGTTGCAACATCTTATTTTGTTCATTCATCATTCTCCATTCCTATTCCATTTTATTTGAAGGTTTGATTACCAAAATGAGGTTTGACCAAGGCAAACCCCTATCCACTAAAAAAACAACATTTTCCCCTCTTTAGTGTGGATTTTTAGGTTTAGATTAAAGATATATTGAAGAGAAAACTTGGAGAAATTTGTTAAAGTGCTCAAAGCTGTCAAAGTTGTCATCAAGCATTGGAGAATATTGGAGAACACCTATAGGTTGATTTATAGAGATTCAGATTTGGAAACTTGAAGAAGCAAATCGACCAGAGTGAGAAGAGTAGATTCAGACCTTGAAGTTGCAAAAAACCCTAACTAGTCTTATTCACCAGTTCTAGCGAATGACTCTTAATTTAGTTCAAAATTCAGATTTTTAGAGATTTAGATACCTATTTTCTAGATTCATGTTCCTACATAGAAACCTAGATCTGGGACTGATTCTCACATCTTAGCATATGAGTCGTAGTTAGTATTAAAGTCATAATTTCTAGAATTTCAAGCCTTCATCCAATCATCTCCACATTTCCAGGTGGACACATTCCATCTCAATGCAAATTTCTATTTTGTTTTATTTGCATTTCTAGGCCATTTAGTGAAAGATTGCGTTGAATTAGGGTTAGGCATTTTGATTTACATTTCATTTGTCTTTCCAAGCCCTAGATTGGTGGTGAAAACCTCATTAGTTTACGATTAGCCCCTAGGACAACCCTATTGAAAGATCTATTTCTCCTTTGCATTGAGATCTCTAAGGTTTGTTCTTGAATGAGAGAGAATGAAAGTTGTTGTCCTATGTCCTAAACCATAAGTGATGAAAATTTTCCACCTTTGGGCATGTGCAGGATCATCATGGAAAAAATAGGCCCTTAAGTGGCAATAAAATTCAAAAAAATCAGTGTTAGGCAACTTGACGTAAAAATTTGAATAAGTTAACTATATTATTTCAAAAATATGTAAGAATAGAATCTGTTGCAAATTGAATTTAGTTTCTAAAATACTAGGTTTATTTTTATTTTTAAAAAATCTATTTGGTGAAAATTTGAAATTTCAATGCAGTAGTACTTAAATTTCAGGGAAAAAATATGAAGTAGGTGTCTGTCTGACCACCCTAACCACACTAAAATGATAATTATTTTTTATAATATTTTAGATATAAGTAGAAGACTCATGACCCGATGCGATGCATATATTTTTGAATTTTTTTCCAAGTAAATAATTAATTATGATTTTTTTATTAAAATTTCTAAAAAAATATAAAAACTCGTACGTCTGACCACCTTAACTTGGTCAAAAATTCATGAAATTAAATTCCTTTTCTTTTAATCCTATAACATGTGTGAATCCTATAACATGTGAAGCATAGAATGTGACGCGTGTTTCAGATTCAAAAAATGTGATACCCTTTGAAAGCTATAGATGTTTTTCAATCAGCCTATCAATCAGGACTTTAGTCGTAATTCAAATAGAAAATGAATAATAATTATTTATTAAATTCAAAGTAAAGCATAATTTATATTGGTGGAAAGCTAAGAATCTCCTTTAAAAACCCTTTTCGTTTCAGCAATTTTGGATAAAAAAAAGTCATCAGCCACATGGGCTATCATATCACTTACATATCATCACTTTTTGGCTCATCATGATCCTGCACATACCCCTTTCATTTTGGTGAACCTAAATTTAGAACATAATAATTTTGATTTGGAGTGCATCACCATCCTCGATCTTGCTTGCATTAACATTGCATTAGGGTTTACATTAATTAATTAACATTCTAGGGTTTCTGTAAAGAAGGGAGATTTGCTACTCACGAGTTCTCTTCACTCAAAGAGCCTCACTAGGTGAACTACCCTAAATTACCTCAAATAACATCACGAGAGTTCTAGAATCAGAAAGAGCAGGTCACAAAGATTTTCTAGATAAATTGAAAAGCTCTTGACCAAAGGATGATAGTACAGGATATGGATGATAGCATGGTGCATTGACATCTAGAACAAAAAGTGAGAATGTCGTAGAAAATGGAAAACTGACTACTTCTACTTTGATTGCTAAGAACTTCTAGAGTGTAGGAAAATGACAGAAAGTGATAAAGTTGGAATACAGTGAAATAGATAAAAGGAACAAGTGGAAAGGAAATACTTACGACCGCACAAGTGAGGAAGCCTCCAACATGTGAATGTCTTCAATACCTACACACAAGAGAGAGAGAAAAATTGTTGGGGATTTATAGGGGTTTTCCTCAGTCAAACCCCTATTTTGGTGTTCCCACCTCCATAGACAACTAGATAGATAGAGAGAAAAGAAGGAAGTGAAAGAAAGAACACAAAATAACTACAAAACAATGTTATGCCACTCAACCAAATAATAGAGGAGAGGAGTGGAAATCTTACAACCTCGACCAAGAGTACTCAAGGCTAATGGGGGAGAAAATGAGAGGACTCAAGCCCCTACTACAATAGTGTTTGTTCCACACTTGCTCTACTGAGTTGATAGAGTGTTGATGTTGCTATTGTGAAGTGTAAATTGTTGCTTGAGAGTGATGGATTGAATGCTTAGAGAATGGTGAAGAGATGTAAGTGAGATGAATTAAAGGCTTAGAGTCTTGAATGAATGAAGGAAGAGGATTGTGAAGAGATCAAATGGAATCAGAGTGATTGAATTTGAAGTAGAGATAAAGGAAATGACCGTATTTGGGTCGGTTTGTCAAAGGGTGCATTACAAATCGACTTCCAATGGAAAGTGTAAAGCCTCAGCAGGCTCCAGATGCAAGAATCTTTTAGGGACATAAGCACACTGTGTGCACATCTACGTGGTGGGTGGGCATCCCTAATAGTTATTCCTTTACTGATGTTAAAAATAGGTGCCAAGTGGAACAAAGTCAACATACTTACATGGAATTTAGCCTCCAAATTTAGTTTTCTAAAGTGAGGAAGGGTAAAGGTGGAATTTGCATAAAGGGTGCAAATTCATTCCTATAAATTTTGGTCCCACTTTAATGAGCACGGATATTGATGAGTGCTTCGGTAAAGTAGATCAAAGAAGTAGTAGAGTTAGAAATGTATACCTGAATCGTCGATGAAGTAGACTATGATCTGGTGAACCCGAGAGTGCAAGATAGATAAAGTTCTTCATAGCTTCGCAGAACTATGAAGTTGAAGAAAGAAAGTTCCCTATAAGCCCATGGACCTACAAGGAATGTATCCTCCAAGAACTCTCACATGAAGGAAACTGAGAAAAGTGCCTTATAGACCCACAAACTTGCAAGGAAGGTATCCCCCAAGAAATATCACATGAGGGAAACCAAGAAAAGTGAACTCCATAGAGTTAAAAAGAGGCTTCACAAGCGCACCCATGAAGTGACATATTTACCTACAGATAGAACATGTCAGGAAGTGGACACATAGGAAAGTAAGCGAAAACTCACACAGACCATCATTAGGCTGGAAGACTTTCAAAGGGGTCCCTCAGGAACCCTTCAAAAGGAAGAGGGGTCCACTCAAGGGACACATTGTTTGAAAGCGAGGTCTAGTCAGGATAGCCCCAAGCTAGCTACAAGGATATGAAATAGGTCTAGTCAAGTTGTCCCCAAGCTAGACGCAAGGATATGAAATAGGTCTAGTTGGGTTGCCCCCAAGCTAGATGCAAGGATATGAAATAGCTCTAGTCAAGCTATCCCCAAACTAGATGTAAATATATGAAATAGGTCTAGTCGGGTTGCCCCCAAGCTAGACGCCATAGAATTCATTTAAGATAAAAAAATTCAAAGGGGTCCCTTGGGAGCCCTTCAAAAGGAAAGGGGGTCCACTCAAGGGACACTTCATTTGAAAGATATAGAGAATAGAGGGGGGTCCTTTAAGAAGGACATACATCTCTAGAACTAGTTATCACTACCCCCAGCATATAGGGGAGGAGAACCATGCAATATATTTAAAACAGGACAGAGGTAAACCTCGATATCACTTGTCATTTGAAGAAGAGGTAGGTGCATCAGCAGGCACCTGAAACAAAAAGTTGTATTTAATCCTTTAAGGCCTTACATTCACTAGTGGAATGGCTAGACACTCGATGGTATGTGGAAAAATAATGGTTTTCTTTATCATGCTTGTGGAATTTATTACATGTAGGAGGAGGAAGAGTAATTAAGTGAGCTTTTAGAAGACACAACAAAATACACTCTTGCTTAGATAAAGGATGAGGAGCATGAAGCAACCCTTTCTCTTGTGGAGAAAAGTTTAACTACTGACAAGAAGTAGATACAAAGATGGAAGATAAAGGAGGATAGACCAATCCGCAAGAATGAGGTTGAGAGGACATCATGTCAACACTCAACCATAGTTTCCGTTTAGATTGTTCATTTGAGAAACCAAGCCCCAAATTACACTTGCGAGGTACAAATTCTACAAGGACCTGAATTCCTTGTTTGTTACAGCCACAACATTTACACCCATAGCCACATTTAGAGACAAGCTTAAAGTCGAGGCCATAATGTGTTTGCAAATATTGAGAAGAAGGAGGATCTTCATAGGGAGCATTATCCCAAAAATGGGGATCACACTCCTCTATGAGATCAACATCATCTTGTTTAATGGGACTTCCAAAATTATCCTCTTTAGTAGAGGCGTAATCATCCTCCTCAGAAGGAGGATCAACTCTAAGAGCATTACAATTTACATTCACACTATCCCGTGATGCAAAAGAATGATCATCTTTGGTAGCGGGTGTGGATGATGTTATTGGAAGGCTTGAGTGGATCAAGTCGACTTTATGTTACCCACTGAAGGAATTTGTAAAGTCTAGAGAACCCCAATCATCATTAAGACATGCATTTTCTTGAGAATATGTAGAAGGAGCAGACTTAATATTTCTTGCTTCAGAAGTTTCTTCTTTAGGGACATTTATCTCAAGAGTACCCTTTGTAGTAGGTACTAATGGAGTAATCATCAACCTATTGGAAGACACTGAAGGAATAAGAGTAGGCACAACTGAAGCTTGATCAACAGTTTCCATCTCACACAAGTGCATAGCATTAGGGTTAGCCTTGACTATGAATACCTTATTGTTAGCAATGAACTTAATAGATTTTAGCAAGGTAGATGGGACTGCACCCATAGCGTGAATGCATGGTCTACCAAGAAGAATTTTATATGGTAACTTATCTGGCATAACATATACAAGGGTGGGTTTAGTAACGGGTTCAAGCTACAAAGGTAATACTAGTGTACCTAGATCTTATCAACCAATATTATCGAACCCACGAATAACAAAAGAAGAAGCATTAAGAGAAGATGGATCAATAATAATCTTGGATCAATATTAATCATAGGAAATAGATCAATACTGCATATATTAAGCATCGAACTGGAATCAACAAGAGTATGTCTAATGCCAGTTTTATTAATGTTAACTATGATCATTAGAGGATCCACTTGCTTCTGTACTTTCAAAGGTGGGGGTTCCTATGGATATAACATAATATTTAGCGAATCTGCATGAATATGATTTATCAACGCATCAACATCTTCCACCCTAGAAAAATAATGCAAGAGGATCTTTTGAAAGGCTTCTTGAAGCATACCTTGATAAACTAGGGTAGACTGAAGCAAGTCCCATAGTGAGATCTTAGTCGGAGTAACCCGAGGTTCCTCGACAAGATCATAATCACTAGGTGCTTTAGTCATAGGTTTAGGAGCTTGAGGAAGGCTTGGTTGTTTATTCTTTCTATTCTCATAAGTATGGGCTACTGCTCTATAAGTATGGGCCTTAATGATATCCAAATTAGAAAAATGAATGTCCAGAATTTCGTGTTCAACAAAATGAACCGTTTGAAAAATTGTTGGGGAAAAGGGACTGACAATACAAGAAAGGAATCCCTAATCCCTAATTTTTCATTATAGGGGGATGTTTCATTCAAGGAAACCTAGGATCCCAAATTGCATTGACTATCAACAAAAAGGTGAGTCAATACTCAACAAAGGAGGCCTAGGAAGATTCCTTAGGCTTTGAAGGGTTCACCGCCAAGCAAAAGCTTGGAAAAAACAAGTTGATATTCAACTCACAAAACCTAGTAATGCAAGCCAAATAATGAGTGCAAATGACCAAATTAAGTAACAAAAAGTTAGGATGTATGTACCTAGGAAGTCTAGAAATGTGATAAGGATTCTAGAAATGCAAAAATGTTGTCAAAATATGCTAGGGAGGACAAAGACATCCTAACTGCTGTCTTAGTCCTGTTGCTGTTTTTTTGGGGAAATGCAAAATCTTCAGATGTCAGAACAGAATCTCAAAGAATCTCTACAAAATACCACTTGGAGGACTAAGACGCCCTTACTATTGACTTAGTCCCAATCTAAATTTTTGCAACTTCGAAATGTGATCCTGAGTTTCAATGTCTGCACTTCCTTCTTCTTAGATCTTAGGTCCTAAAACCTCCAGATTTGGTAGGTGACTTGTCGTGAAGATGAAAAATTTGCAATGAAACTTTGAAACTTTAAAACTTTTCACTTCAAATGATCTTCAACCTAAATATGCAAACATAAACACACAATAGATGTTGATTTTTAGTAAATGGGGATTTTCCTTTGTCAAACCCCTTGTTGGCGATTAAACCTTAGAATAAAATAGAATAATGAAGGGAAATGATGAATGAACAAAGTGATATGTTGCAACTCACCAAACCCTTCTTATGAAATCTACAAACTTGTATGAAGTGGCTAGCTTGAATGTAGATCTTGAATCAAATGAATGCTTGATAGATCTTGATTTGAATTGCTTGCTTGAATCAAAACCCTACATCAGAAATGTTAGCTCAGAAACACACGTGATGCAAGAATATCTTTGACACGATGCTTGAATATTGATGATGGCTCCAAATTCTTGATGAATTACTCTTGAATGCTCTTGTGAACTCAATTATGCTATAAGGATGAATACTTGAATGCTTGGTGTGAAAAATGAGAGAAAGAACCTTGTATTTATACTTATCCATGCTTAATATCCTGAAATTACACCACAAAAATCCAACATATGAATTCATAAATTAAAGGAGGCTAAATCCAACCAAAATTTGAAATTAAATCCCAAAAAATAACTTGATGGGGACTAAGACACCCTAGGTGTCGTCTTAGTCTTGAGGCTTAAAACTCAAGGCATAGACTCCAAAAAGAGGCCCCTTTAAGGTTCTTTTAAAAGAGGGTCCCAAGACCTTTGGAGGATAAAGACGCCCTAGGTGGCATCTTAGTCCTGATCTAAAAATGAAGGATACACAATCAAAATCATTAAATTATCATTTACCCTTTGATGTTTGTCTGGATTAGCCATAAAAAGGTATAATTTATTAGGATTATGGATGCAAAATAGGACCAATTAAGACATAGATAAGGATAAATAAAGCAAGGCAGGCCCCAAAAAGTGTGAAAATGTAAGGGTATGCATTTTCCTACACTACACTACCTTAAAAAATAGAGCATGGGGGTTGTTCTAAAGCCATTCCCCACCCACAATTATTTTTATATAACATCCTCAACCCGCACACAAGGAATTATAAAAACCATACCCAACTTTCATCTATCGTATGCATCATCGCTTCTTTTCTCCCAAATACATTTTGGTAGCATGACACGCCACGAAGACTCCATATCATAGTTAAATTGAAAATAGAGAAGAAATAAAGTAAAGACAAATATATTATAAATTATATGAAGAAAATCAAGTTGGTGAAGTATATATAGAATGAAGTCATCAAATACTCAACGCTTGTTCAAACATTTAATTCACCACTTGATGTGACAATATTATTTCAACCATTGATATTTTAAAATCTAACAGTTTTGGCATTATTCCAGAGGTTTTAATTCATAGGTCTAGTGCTTTAGACATTTTCTTTTGGAATGCAACTATAGTCATCCATCTTGTGATAACCATTGATCTTTGATGAACTTAGTGTTGACCGTTGATTACTTTTAGACTATTGATATTTGTTGAACTTAGTGTCATGCTATCAAATATTATTAATTCACTAATGAAAATAATATTTTTGGTTTGAAAACAGGTTTTAATTGCCAACAAAATTATTTTTTTGTTTTGAAAATAGGTTTAATTTTCCCACAAAAATATTTTATTGGTTTGAAAATAGGTTTAATTCACCAATGGGAATATTTTATTGGTTTGAAAATAGGTTTTAATCACCAAGGGTGATCCCACAATACTGGTTTATAATTTTTGGGCAAACTGGGCACTAAACTGATTTTTTTAACTAAATCTTCACTTTCGGGATCCTATAGCGGCTAAACCGTGAAGAATTTGAAGATGATGCAAACTAGTTATTTGTGACATTTTGTCTATAGATTCTAAATATATTTTTTTCAAAATTTTTGGAATCAATTGCACTTCTTTTTCCATCTCCTTCGAAAACTAGTTTTTTTTACTAAACAACATTTTTAAGGAGTGACACTCACCATATACAACATAACTTTTTTCCATGAAGGATAAAATTCTATTTTTTTTGAATTTAGATTTGTAACTACGATATCTAGCACTTTCATTTGGTTTCATAGTGTTTTATTGAATATTTTTTCCTTAATCAAGTTTCAAATTCAAACCAATTACAATTCAAACATAGGCGGACTGTATACAACATAACTTTTTCTCTATGTATCAATTTTTATTTTATTTTTAATGAATCAAGGACATCAATACCCAGCTTGAACATATTTTTCATTTTTTTTTTTATAATCCATTTTTTTTCCACATGTGCTAAATAAAGAGCTTGATTTTCGGTGAAAAACCTATGTTTAATAAAACTAAAAAATCATAATAAAACCAAAACATATTAAAATTATATTTATTGGATAGCTCGTTCCAAGGAATATCATCTTCCAGTTGGGTTTGTGAAATCTCCTCCATTTTCATCTTCAACCTGAGATTTGAAGGGAAAAAATTAGAGCTTTTTTGTGTTGGAGGGTGGGAAGGTGGGAAAAGGGGGGTTCGCTTGAACCTAAGGGGTACGAGCGAACCCTGGTTCGCTCAAACTAGGGTTCGAGCGAACCCTGGTTTGCTCAAACTAGGGTTCAAGCAAACCCCCTTTCCACAATGGGAAATTGCAAGTTCCCACATTTAATGGGTTCGCTCGAACCTAGAGTTTGTTTGAACCCCCCAAAACATTTTTTTTTTTAATTGGGTCATTTTTTTGAAGTTTTCCTTCCTCACTCAAATTATAAACCACTTTTATGGGTTCGCCCCAGTGAAAATATATTATTGGTTTAAAAAAACACAATTCACTAGGGTTTTCCATAGACTTCTAGTGATTACAAAAGATTCGCCAATTGAGATTTTTTTTCTTGAAAATTGAAAAAAAATATAATTAAATTAATATTTTTTTTGGGAAGTATACAAGATTCACCAAGGGGGGGGGGGGTGGTTCTTAAAATTATCCTTGATTGATAACTAGAAATATATCATTATTTTCTTGTCAATTTATATTATTATTGATTTTTTTAGGTTAAAGAATACACAGTATATGTTAATCATATTAGTATGTAAAATATTTGAATTATTAATATAAAAAATTAGACATAGTGAGCAATATTTAAAATCAATTAAAATTAAAATATGATTATCAATTAAATAAAAAAATATCTGAATAAAAATAAAGTAAATAATGTAAGTAAAATAAAATAGTTATAAAGAAAAAATAATATTTATGGCACAACCTTACGTGTAGCACCTAAATTGAATTAATTTGACATGCTTTGTGAAGAGGAAGTTTGATATTATATTTGTTGTAGTTATTCTTGCAACCACTTATCCCAATCCTTATAGGCTTACATCTAACATAGTAGCTGGTATAGGTAACTTGTAGTGTCATAAATTGCATATCCTTGCAATTTCACCTATGTTTTGTGTCTAAATTAGTGTCCATTCTCTTTAGTATTTTTGTAGGCTTGTTTCAGCTCTTGCATTAGCCTTTTTCCTTCTCAAGATGCTTAAATCTCCTTTCTAGTGATTACTTTTTCATGTCACTTTAGTGTTAGCCCTATTTTTTTTCGTCTCATCATTTTTAGCATAAATAATCTTGACACTAGCACTTAGTGTAGATGTACATATGTAGTGCTAGCATTTTGTGACAATTTTCCATTCAAAAAGCCATTTCTAAGCATTTCCCCATTTGTCACCTTTCCATCTTAGTGGAAATGACAAGTGTGATTCTTCCAAATGCCTCATCAAAAACCTTCTCTTCCCTCCTCTTCTCATTTTCAAAACTAATTTTTCATTTTGAAAATTTCTCTCTTGGCTTTCTCTCTCTCTTAGATATCACAACACTCAAGTTTTACACAACACTCTCATACAACTCCTTCAAGCTATTTTATAGCATTCTTCAGCTCTCTATTTCTCTCTTTGGCTTCCTCAAGCCTTAGAAGTGATATCATTATCATTTTTCATTATTATTACAAGCATTTTCTTTCATTGTTCCCCCAAGCACTTTGGGATTATCACATCCCATATGAATTAATTTTATTTTATTGTTCTTACTTCTAGGCATAGTTAGAATAAGGACATACATTTTTAAAATCTATCTTTGTTATTATAGAGGTGGAAACATCAAAGCAAGGGTTTGATTGAGTTAAATCCCCAAATGGCCCCAAAGATTTTTCTTATCTTGTTGTGCTTGCAAGTTCGATATATTTTGGAACTCTAGTCATAAATTTTAGGACTTTCTGCTTGTTTCTGTGTTAGATGACAATGCGATGTGAGGATGTCTAAACAACATGTTGGTGTCCTTGGTTGAGACTTCCAACTTTCTATCCCAAGTTATTTTTTATTCATGTTTTTCATTTCTATGATTAGAAAGATCAATTTTTTTCATATACTTTCACCAAGGTTCCTCCTTAAGCATTATGGATAGTTAATTTCATTTTTAGTTTAACTACTAAAATTTACTCTTAAAGGAACATAAATTCCCTATTTTATAGTCAAATTACTGATAGAAAAATAACACAGAGATACACTTCTAACAACACATATCAAAAACCCACCTATAGACATAGACTTATCATACACACTTGATGTCAAATGCATAAAAACTGGTTAGAAAGAAATATCAAAACTAATGGCTTGGGATCATAGTCAATCATAAAGATAATCACATAACACATGTCTATAATAAAATAAAATAATCTAAATTTTATTCCCAAAATGAAACACAACATTCAGGGTCAAACCTGTTCTAGTCCCTATCCCATGAATCTTCTCTTTTTCTTGAATCATCAATCACCCACATTAAAAAAAATGTACCCTTTGAAAGTGGAAAACTACTTCATTTTCTTCATTTGGAACTACTTATCTTCCTTGATGCCTAAATAAAAATTATGGATCCTTGGGATAATGGTGGCCCAACAAGATAAAACCGATTTATCTTCTTATTGTTTGTCTTTTCCTAAGAAAACTACCTTGCTATTTTATCCTTATAGCCAAAGGTGATCTCCTTCACAATTGTGGCATAAGAATAACCAAATCATTCTTAGAGAAGCAACTTCCTAGATATTTAATACCTTTAAATTCTCCTTAGGACCTTCAAAGTGGCATATCTTTATTCCCATCTAGCAACTCCTTGGAAATTCCTTTGGGTCATCCTCATACATAAGAAGATAAAAACTCCCTTGTAAGAAAAAAATTTCTCTTATTTTTCTCCCCACCACATTAATCTATTTTCCTTCTCATACTATCTAGAATCCTACCCAAATCTCATTTTATTTTCAAAATTTTACATTAACTCATGGGAGCAACCCAAGTAGGTCCAAACTACCAAACTCACATAATCTCTCTAGTTAGGCATTAACATAACTAGTAGTAGGATGAATTTTTTTTTTTTTTAAATGGTTATCAAAACCTTAAATTTTTAAACTCATTGGTTAGGGAAAATGATGCTTTTTGTAGTTTTATACACTAACCCTACATCAAATTCTTAATGTTACAAAATGTGATTCTTTTCTCACAATCCAAAATTTACTGTTGTAGCTCATAAGCTACGTTGCTACAAGTAAACTTGCAACTGGATATTTTGCATCCTCTCCCTCCATTCCTCCAACATAATCCACTTCTCTTATTCATCATATTTATTGATATGTATCTTAATTTTATTCATATAGGGTCAGTGCAGGATCATGGGGGTCCAAACTAGGCCCTTAAGTGGCAATGAAATTTCAAAAAAACTAAGTTAGGAAACTTGACATAAAAAATTGAATAAGCTATTAACATAATTTGAAAAATATGTAAGAATACAATTTGTAGAAAATTTAATGTCGTTTCTAAGATACTATTTCTTTTTTAGAAAAAAATTAAATCTATTTGGTGAAAATTTCAAATTTCAATGTAGTAGTACTAAATTTTCAAGAAAAAATAAAAAACAGGTGTATGTCTAACCAATCTAAGTACAAGCAAAAAATAATATATTTTTTTAAAACTTTCAATATAAGTAGACGACATATGCTCAGATGTGCCATATTTTTTGTAATTTTTTTGCATGTAAATAATTAGTTATGAATTTTTTATTGAATTTTTAAAAAACTATTAAAACGTGTTTGTCTGACCACCATAACTTGGTCAAAAATGTATGAAATTTATTTTTTCTTTTTTTATCCTATAGTATGGGAGGCATAGAATGTGACACATCTTTTGGATTAAAAAAATGTGAAATTATTTAAGAATTATAGATGTTTTTCAATCAACGTATCAATCAGGACTTTAGTCAGAATGTATGTAGAAAATCAATAATAATTATATATTTAATTCCAAATAAGGCATATCTTATATTTTTGGAAAGCTAATAATTTTCTCAATAAACCCTTTTTATTTCATCAAATTCAGATAAAGAAAGGTAATCAACAACTTTTTTGTCATATCGCCACTTTTTGGACCCCCATGATCCTGCACTCACCCTATATTTTGTATACTTTTTATCCTTATCTAGAAAAAATACCTTTTTTCTCCATGCACAATTATCTCTCCTCATTAATATACATGAAATAAATAAACCACAACAAATGGCTCTACATTTAGCTAAAATATTGGACTCTGTTTTTTCCCAGTCCATTCTTCTTCACCCTTATTCTCTTCATTATTGCATCATTGTTGAATATTTGATTGAGTGGCACTTCATCCTCTAGTGTGAATTATTATTTAGGGCTCGACTATTTTTGCATGATGGATTCATACCACTGATCAATTATCCTTTCTTCTTATTTATCTCCTCATTCTCTAACTTGCACCTTCTACATCATCACTTGTATGCCCACCATTGGACACATTGTTGCTTTTTGTACACAAATATATAAAGAAATATTATTTATGGTAATATTTAATTTATATGTATTGTTCTTTCCATATTTCCTTCTCTATTTCTTTGCCAAAATACACTACATTGAATCATGGTCACTTGCATCCTCATGAGTCAAATTGAGCATATATGTTTCCCATTTCCTCCTACCCATGACTAATTTTCTTATTGTGAGCAGTGTTGTTCCACTCATCCTTAGTGTATCTTTCTTGGTTGTGCATATTTTCCCTTTGTCATGATTAGTAGGCTATATTTCTCTAGTAACTATTCCTTTGCTTATATCTAATCCTTATTATTTTCATATTAGTTTCTCTTTGTCCTTTAGTGCATATTGGTATCTCTCTTCAATGTTTCATATCTTTATCATCATTCTCACCATCCTATCCCATTGGGTGATCTTCTCTCTCACTTTTTCTTATTTTATATTACACCAACACATTGTTTAAGCCTAATTAGAGAAACCTTTACTCTCCTAGGGTCATATACCTCATCATACTTATGAAAATCCTCAATTTCTATTGGCCAATATATCAAATCATCTAGCTCCAAAATCCTTTAGAATCTTGGTAACTCCATGCTTGTTGATTTCTTGATGTTCGAGATGGTTATTTTAAGTCTCCTTTCTCCTTCCCACATTTATACAACTACCTTTTTCAATATTCTTTTTCCCATTGCTTCAAATCCTTCTTATTCTTCACTTTCACTATCCTCTCTATCATGTACTCAATCATTTTTTTAAATTTTTCTAAAGCTCTTCTACTCTAACTTGTATTTTCCTTATAGCTTCAAACACCCCATCTATCCTTCCTAGAACTTTTATTGCTATAAGAACCTCTTCCACTCTTCTTCTTGATAGTGTCTTGATATATTGAATCTCATCCTTACTACTATAACTCTCCTAAGTCCAACCCTCTTTAAAATAGTGATAAACATCAAGACACAACCATTTCCTTGGTGTACTCTAACCAAATTTAAACAAGGGAAATTGCACTCATTCTCAAAAGTGTAACCTCATTCTAATAACATGGTAATTATGTTGTCTTACATTTTGTAATGCCTAAATTTAGTTAACTCCATACTCATAACTAAGAAAAAATGCAATATTACATTTTCCACACATAGTACTATATCCTCTCAAGCCAATTCCTATAGGGACACACCCAGCACAATAGTTGTTTCAAGTGATTCGAAATATGTGCACACTCAACATACTTAGATGGAAATGCATTCTTTTACACATTTTCAGTACATTTAAGGGTCAATCCTTCACCTATCCCTATCTTGCACTTCAAATTGTCTCCCTAAATCTATAATCTCCCACATGATGATAAAATGTACCATTTAAAATGGTTCCCTATTACTTTTCCTTCACAAAACACTTATTCTTTTCCTTTATTTCTAAAGAAAAATGATGAATTGTTTAAAGAAAGGACCCATAGAGTAAAATAAAATTGTCTTATGGTTGTCCCTCTTTTTTAATTCATCCTACCATGCTATTTTATCTTGGTAACATATGGTAATTTGATTCAAAAAAGGAATCCAACTATTTTGTTCTAACATCTCTATAATTGTTATCATGTGCCCATGCTACTCACCCCTATAACATAAAAAATAAACTTCTATACATTCTTGGAAAGGTGGTTTCCTTGATGTTTTCTTCCTTTAAAGTCTTTGTTTTCCTCTAAATGACACCTCCCTCATCCCAGACAACAAGCCCTTCAAAATTCCTTTGAGTCATCCTTAAATGGAAAAAATATTTCTTGTACGAATAAAAATCTTATATTCTTTTTCTTCCCACATCATACTTTGTTTTTTAATTGATATCTCTAGAATCTTGCAAAAATATGAATTGGACGTGAAAAAAAAAGTGGGATGAACTCATTGATGATGTTCAAGTAGGATCAAAACTACCAAACTCTCATTAAATATATAGCTAAGCATTAATGTAACTACTAATAAGTTGACCACCTTTTTAAAAATAAATGACTAATAGAAACATTCAATTTTTAAATTTGTTGGTAAAAAAAAATGATGTTACTTGTAGGTTTGGCACAATTCCTTTGCATAAAAATATTCTTACGTAAAAAATATTAAGTAAATTAAAATCTTTTTAGTAAAAAATAAAATAAAATAATTTCTTAATAGTTGTAAAGTAAAATAGAATAAATCATATGTAAATAAAATAACTAAAGACTAATATCTCTTAGCATTTTTTAGATACATGTATTTAGATAGCACTTTTAGATACATGCATTTAAGATATCTATACTATATATATCCACCATGTTAAATATATATTACAAGAAAAGTAATTGCAAGACAAAAAGTTAATTTTTTTATTACTTTTGATTGAAATGATTTTTTAAATTGAATTTTTAATATTTATACAATTTATTTTTGTATTCACAACATTGAGGAAAATTCAATTATTTTAAACACCCAAATTGAAATGGCATAAATATCTTTATACATTTTATTATTTTTAACTTAAATGTCCATTTTCAAATAAAATGGCAATGAAAATTTGTATACCTTTAAATTTGAAATATATCCTTGTTTACATGTGCTTTTTAAAAATGACACTCAAAATTCCACTTATAAAAAGTCATGCTTCTTTCAATCGATGAGATATTTTTTTAGTATAGATTGACTTGTCTACTTATTATCATTGTCTTTCTACAAAAGACTACTTCACATTCATATTTCAAGTTTCATAACAAATTTTGTTTAGAATTAAATGCAAGTTTGATTCTTGAAAGATAAAATATCTAAGAAAATCAAATTAAATTTTTATTTTAGGTCAATGAAAATGTGGAGCCACAAAAAAAGGCCTCCTACATATAAAAAGTGTTCACCTCCTTAAA
This sequence comes from Sequoiadendron giganteum, assembly GCA_007115665.2. Taxonomy (NCBI): domain Eukaryota; kingdom Viridiplantae; phylum Streptophyta; class Pinopsida; order Cupressales; family Cupressaceae; genus Sequoiadendron; species Sequoiadendron giganteum. Next base: position 209,054,449 of record CM021107.1, read on the forward strand.
AATGGTTGTCGATCCCACCACTCAAGGAATATACAAATGTTGGTTCTAAACATAATAAAAATATAAAATATAAAATCCATCATCCACCATCCCAAGTTATAAAATTAGAAAATCCTACATAAAAAGTGTTAATAATCTATCCACATCTCCCATCCGTCATCATAATCCAACATCTTTCCCTCAATTCCCAAATTCCTATGTCAAAAATTCAACATGTCTTAGTAGCAACACTTTATCTTAAGGGATCTCATGGTACTCTATTAGGATGTGTATATTTAAATAAGGCCATCCCTAGTATCAGCATGGATCATAATAACATCCAAAGGTTATATACAAGCACTATGATCTTCACAAGGTAGCTCCTTCATACATGTCACTATTTCCATATCATGACACCAATAAATACATTAGAACAATAAAATGGAATAGAATTTAGTGATCTAAATATCAATTCTATTCAAAAAATACCAAAAAATCCAAAATTTTAAAATCCAAAAGAAAATAGTTTAAAGAGAAAAATTTCCCTTATGAAAACCATTTCTATGGAATCTTAGGTATTCACCATGGTAAACACCTAGAGAACAGGCCTTCATGTTTGATATTAAAAAAGAGAAAAAAGTAAAGATAAATGATTCCTCCAAAAGTGAAAACCATTCTTATGGCACTTTGGATAAGTACAATGACGGAAACCTAGCAAATAAGTGTCATATGTAAGATTAATTATCTTTGTGTCCCATTACACTTGGGGGAAAGTTTTCTCATCCATCACACTTTTTTAATGGTGTTTCCAATCCATTCATTCAATGTCATTTTTATCTATTTCAACCCCTACCTACCATAATCTTGATAAGGATTAGGGAACAAACTTCAAACATGCTTTTGAAATTTTTTTATATGTCCATCCTTTGGTCACACACTATCCAATATTATGCAATTTCCTATATAGAACTATCAACACCTATATCTTGGACAAAACATAGTATTCATATGTGAAATAGTCCTTAGAGATTAATTCCTAAATCATTTATCAAATTATCCTCATGTCCCTTATCACCCACTTAATTTTCCTTCGATAATAGATACCAAAGTAATACCTTATCCTTTTATCCTCATTACAAGACTAGGTTTTCTCTTTCCATTAGTTTCAATGACTCCAATGCATTACACATATCCAAACATCACTCGATAAACCAACCAATACTAAAATAAATCCATCCAAATACAACAATCCTAATTTTTACAATTAGGCTATACAATCTATTACATCATTGAAAACATCCCTTTGTTTTTTCCTAGCCTTGTTGTAAACCTTAATCCTTTTTAGTCACATTATCATCATTGATATATGTCTTTACCAATCCTCACATTTTTTTGGGATGCATCCTTCCCCATCATCAACATTGTCGTCATCATCCATCCATCCATCAATCAATGAATCAGTTTCTAGCTTGACTAGATGAAACACCACATTTATCTTTGTATCATTGTGTATTCTTGATTTATTTCTTCTATGTATCTTTCATTAATTTTTATTTCCCATAAATCCATCAATAAACACAAATAAATAAATCAACATGTGTATTGAAAACTTCAAACTTGAGACACTTGAAACATGTGCTTTTAATGCAGAACCTTATAAATCTACATCAACTTCAATAATATATGGTAAAAATAATGATATTCTATAGTGATTTGTTCCTTATCACTTATCACTTGTCTTAAATGGGATGTGTCCTTCCCAAAACTAGACATGATCCAAATCTAGACATTAGTCCTTTACACACCTTAGCATGAGAGTAATAGTAATTCAGTTGACAATTGCTTATTTGTTTCTTTTTTTTATCTTTCTAATCTTTTAATATTTATTTTGATTTATATTTTGACCCATAATATTCCTCCTCATGGTCACCATGATCATTTCATATCAAGGTGTTCTTGGAATTGTATACAATGGGGAAAGGTCTATTGTTTATGTGTGTCATGTTTGATAGATTTTCTCTCATTGAACTCACTAAGGTCATGTGCCTTGTGATGTGTAGGGAACACCTTATGTATGTTGATTGTCTCTCATTGATCTACCAAGAGCTTCAAATTCCTTGTGAATGTTGGGGTATCCTCTTTTCTATTATTTTCTTGAGAGCTAGTCTATACATTAGATACATTTTCACCTTGGCCCTATATAACCTAGTAGATATAACATTTGTTTCTACATTAAATAAAGTTTGCTAAACTCAAAGTTAGAAAACACACAGTCTTCATCATTTCAACAATATTTTAATCTTCTTCTTCCATCATTTTCTATCCTTCATTTGACATTTTATTCACATCTCTTCTTTCAAGAGTTCACCCATGTAGTTTTCACATGTATAATCCCTCAAGGGGTCATTAATCATTTAAATTTTGTAATTTTCCATTTATTACTTGACTAGGGAATGCTATCATCATCTTCATCTCTTCTATATTTTTCTTCTCAACTAATTTTATTTTCTTTAAAACAATATCACTTTGAAAATACTTCAAAAAGGGGAAAAATATCAATCATCCCACTTCTAATTTTTTATTTCTTACCCAACTATATCAATCATCTCACTTTTCTAGTTCACTATTTCTTAACTAATTGGAGTATATCATCATCATCATCTTTTATAATTTTTCTTCTCAAATACTTTTCTTTTCTTCAAAACAAAGTCACTTCAAACATTGCTTCAAGAGGAACAAAATGTAGACAATAAAAATATTCTCCTTAGCATCAATATTAATTTATCACATTAATCATTATAATTACCATAGTATTAATTATAATTTATTAATTTATAATTTAATTTACCATTTATAATAATTTAATTAATGATAATTATAATTTTCTCATTTAATTAAAAAATATTATCTTTTAATTAAAAAAATATGATTTAATTAAATGAGATTTGATTATCCATTTTCAAATAAATTTATATTTTCATCTATTTAGTGAACTCCTTCTTCCTTCATCAATTAAATATCTCTTTTTAGAATCTTCTTCTTCATCCAATAGTGAATTTTGTCTTTGAATGAAAACTTTTCCTCAGAAATATCCAATTATTAAAATTAATAGCTCATTATTATCCCCTCATTAGTTTGAAATGGTAATTTTCCATTTAATAATGGAGTTGACTCCACAACCTATCTAGTTAACTCAAGTCTTTGATCTCATCCTCATCTTCCATCTAATTTTTCCTTAGAAATTTTATAAATAAAATAACTTTATAAATCAGCCATAAATTGCTCTTATCCAAATTGACTCTATTAAAATTAATCATTAATCAAAAACATCATTTAATCTTATCCAAATTCCAACAACTAAACAAAAAATTAGTTGACTCTATTGAAACTAATCATTAATTAAATACATCATTTAATCCTATCCGAATCCTAACAAGTGAGGTTAGATTATGAATTATGTTTTATTTTAGTTTATGCTTTCGATTCTTTATATTTCTTTGATTTTCAGTTTCACTATACACAATATGATATGTAGGAATAATATACTCACTAGTTACAATAAAATCACATGAAGCAAGAACCCTATAATATGAATCATTAGTATGATTAAAGGAATTTAGATTTAAGGAGATAAAATAAGGTACGTTATATATAAGGATAACATCATTACAAACCTCAATAATATCTCGAATAGATAAAGAAGTATTCACCACATCACATTAACTAAATTTGCATAGCTCATCATCATAGAAATGAAAACTTGTCAATATTAATACATCATGATGCTTACAAAATTAACTTAACTAGTGATAAGAAAGATATGATCATGGTGAATCTCTTAAACAATTGTATCTATGTCATCACCGCTTCATATTAAAATTATAAAACCTTATAATACTAAACAATTATAATACTAAAACTATTTTAGAAATTAAATATTAAAAAGAAAAGAATAAAACAATATTTTATTAATTATCTATTTATCTTCAATTTATTTAACAAGTTTTTTAAAAATTAATTAAGCATTAAATAATTAAAATAAAATCATTAAAAAATATTATAAAATAGAGCAGAAATCCAAAAAGAAGGAAAAATAGGAATTTGCTAGGAGATTATAGGAGTTTCTAAGAAAAAATGGTGAAAGACTACTAAGAATTGTAGAAGGAATGAATCTAGCAAGAGAAAAATTAGACTACATCAAAGAATTAGACAACATCAAAGAGAAGTATCATTTTCTAGGTAAGTAGATTCTACTTTACTATGAAATTTTAATGAAAAATAAATTAATTTAAATTGTATTTAAATTGAACTAGAATGTTTTAAACATTAATTATTATTTACACCCACATTCACACAAGGGGAAAGCTCAAGGCCTTCGCTTGATTACGTTCTACTAAGCGATCATGACTCGAGTGAGGACGATTTGATTCAAAGTGAGACAGATCATCAACAGGAGGATACCATCATAGATCTTCTCCATAACTAAGGTGATGATAGCATCATGACCTTTATAGCTAGTGAACTTACCCGGCCTGATGATCCATTTCCCTTGGTCCATCCCGAAGTCATTGATTGGGAACAAATTGCACCAATTGATATCCCAACTTTTCCCAATGATGAAACCATCATAAACTTTCTTTGTTCCTCCAAACTAGAAATAAGTTCCACCAGCGAATCACAGGATCAAACACATTGATAGGAAAGTGCCAAGTTTCTTTGCTACAAAATTAACAACATAAAAGAAAGATCTAATGGTGAAAACCTAACAAAGGCAATATTAGATCATGAAAAGAGAAAAATAAAAAGCGTATCTAATGGTGAAAACCTTTCAAAGGCACTGGAAGATGGGAAAATTGACACTCTCCCTGAACATTATCAGGAAAGGTCTTCTATTTTAATAGAACCAATAGCGGCGATCAATTTAGGTACTGTGGAACAACCCAAAGTCTTGCAACTTGTTGCATCACTAACATAAGAGAAAATCCCTGGATTCACAGAATTTCTCGAGAATAATCAAATCAATTTTGCATGGTCATACACAGATATGCCTGGATTGGATCTAGATCTCATCATGCATCATTTATCCATCATGTCGGGGGCGAAACTTGTGAAGCAGAAACTCAGAAAAATGCATCCACATGTTGCATTATTAGTCAAGGAGGAGTTAAAGAAGTTGTTAGATGTCAGATTCATTCGGTCTATAGACTATGCGGAATGGATCTCCAATATCATGCATGTATCAAAGCCAAATGGAAGAATCATAATTTGTACAGATTTCAGGGATTTAAATAAGGCACGTCCTAAGGACGATTTCCCTCTGCCAAATATAGATATGATTGTAGATTTGACTATTGGACATGCTATGCATTCATTAATGGATGGGTTTTCAGGATACAACCAGATAAAGATTGCGCCTGAAGACCAGGATAAAACAACGTTCACATGTCCTTGTGGTACATATTGCTAGAATGTAATGCCGTTTGGAATCAAGAATGCAAGAGCTACTTATCAACGAGAAATGACTACCATTTTTCATGATATGATGCACACATTCATGGAGGATTATGTCGATGATATTTTAGCCAAATCACACACAAGAGAAGGACATTTAGATATCTTATCTAATTTTTTTTACAGGATGGAAAAATTCAAAGTGAGACTTAATCCAAAAAAATGTGTCTTTGGGGTGAAATCTAGAAATCTTCTAGGATATATTGTGACATAAAAGGGAATTGAAGTGGAGGGTGATCCCACAATAGTGGTTTACAATTTTTGGCCAAACTGGACACTAAAATTATTATTTTTAACTAAATCTTCACATTCTGGCACCTATAGCGGCTAAAGCCTGAGGGATTTGAAGATGATGCAAACTAGAGCCTTATCAAATTTTGTCTGTAGATTCTAAAAATACTTTTTTCAAAATTTTTGGAATCAGATTGCACTTCTTTTTCCATCTCCCATGAAAATTGGTTTTTTTTTTTCAGAAAACAACATTTTTTAAAAGTGACGCTCACTGTATACAACATAATTTTTTTTGTTTGAATGATAAAATTCTAATTTTTTCGAATTTAGATTTGTAACTACGATATCTAGCACTTTCATTTGGTCTCATAGTTTTTTATTGAATATTTTTTCCTTAATCAAGTTACGAAGTCAAACCAATTGCAATTTAGACATAGGCGGACTGTATACAACATAAATTTTTATGTATGTATTGAAATTCAATTTTTTTTTTCTAATGGATCAAGGATATCAATACCAAGCACAAAAATATTTTTAAAAAATTTATTTTGATAATTTGCTATTTTTCAACATGTGCAGAACAAAGACCTTCATTTTCGATGAAAAACCTATGTTTAATAGAACTAAAAAAACAAATACATAATAAAATCAAAACATATTAAAATTATATTCATTGGATAGCTCGTTCTGAGGACTACTATAATCATTTCAAATAAATTTTAAATTAAATCATTTGATCCCCCAAAAGGTAAATCAAAAGTGATTTTTTATCAGCATTTTGATAGGTGTAAAGGAGACTCATTTATAGGTATGGTTTAAAACTAGCAAGGTTCTATCCAAGGGGGTTTGATCTAAGGTGGTTTGATCAAACCCTCTTCAATTGGAATCCTTAAAATGGAACTTTTTAAGGCTTAAATCATTATATTTTCTAAAAATATGTGATTTCAGCAAAAATCAGTTCCTCTTAGAAATTGTAAACCAACTTTGTGGGATCACCCTGGATCTAGCAAAGGTACAAGAAATCCTCGATATGCCACCACCAAGGAACATCAGTCAATTACACTCATTGCACGAACGGTTGCAATCCATTAGGAGATTCATTGTGCAACTGGAAGATAAGAGTTTACCATTCACTCATCTCTTACATAAGACTGTTCCATTTAAATGGGAGGACAAATGTGAAACAATGTTTGATCAAATAAAGTATTATCTAATGAGTCCACCAGTGTTGATTCCACTAGTGTAGGGTGAGCCACTCATATTGTATATTTCTACCATAGAAGTGTCCTTAGGAGCATTATTGGCACAGGAAGACAAAATAGGAAAGGAGCGAGCAATATATTACATCAATCGAACTTTGACAAGCCATGAACTAAATTACACCTTCATTGAAAAATATTTCTTAGCAGTAGTGTTCACTTCTCAAAAGTTACGACACTATATGCTAGCTCATACAATAAAGCTTTTGGCTAAGATTGATCCACTAAAATATCTTCTAAGTAAGGCAACCTTAACTGGTAGATTGGCTAAATGGGTCATGATCCTAAGTGAGTTTGACATTCATTATGTGGATCAGAAGGCTATAAAAGGACATGTAATACCAGATCAGTTGGCAGAAGCACCAACGCATACAAATCATCCAAAACATATCGATTTTCCCAATGCCGATGTATTCACAACAACCATTAAGCAATCATGGGCACTTTATTTTGATGGCTCCTACACTCAACATGGTTCGGGGGCAAGAATTATTTTCATCACACCTCAAGGACATAGAATTCCAAAATCTTATCAGCTAATGTTTCCTTGCACAAATAACATAGCCGAGTATGAGGACTATTAATTGGAATGAGGATTGCATTAGATTGGAAAATCATAGAACTACAATTTTTTGGTGATTCACAACTTGTCATAAATCAAATCAATAATGAATATCAAACTAAGGATGACAAACTAATGCCTTACAAGAAAATGCTGGATGATTTCAAGAAATACTTTGTTGATATCAAGTTCACACAAATTTCGCATACTGATAATAAAGCTGCGGACGCCATGGCTACAATTGCATCACTCCTCTAGTTGTCAGAGAACCAAGCATGATACTATTTACTAGTGCAACAATTGTTTTCTCCCACCTATGATAATCCGGAAACCCAAATCATTTGTCACTTAACTAGTTCTGATTCTCCCTTGTATGGCAAAATTTATGCTTACCTAAAAGATACCACTCTGCCCCTAGATTTTTCTAGAAATCAGAAAAGGAATTTTATACATCAATCTTCTCCTTACACTTTAATTGCCGATGTCTTGTACCGACGTGGTCTTGATGGTACCCTCCTTCAATGTCTCAAAGGCGATGAATTAGAAAAGGCCTTACAAGAGGTACATGGTGGTATTTGTGGGACACATTCAGGTGGACTAACCTTGGCAAATAAACTTGTTAGAATGGGTTACTATTGGCCGACCATGGAGAAAGAATCATTCATCTTTGTGAAAAAATGTTCAAAATGTCAAATTCATGGAAATCTCATTCATGCTCTTGCTCAGGAATTGCAACCCTTCACCACAACATGGGCTTTTGCTCAGTGGGGATTGGATCTGGTTGGCAAGATACATCCATCATCATCAAATGGACACAAGTTCATTATCACAGCCACTGAGTACTTTACTAAGTGGATTGAAGCTATTCCCTTAACAATTGTTACTGGAAAACAAATTTCCTCATTCATTTTGAACTATATCATATGTTAGTATGACATTCCCAACTCCATTATTACAAATAATGGAATGCCTTTTAAAGATCAAGATGTTGATAAAATTTGTGAAAGATTTCACATCCAACATAGGTTCTCTACACCTTATTATTCGAAGGGAAATGGCCAAGCAGAGGCTTCAAACAAAACAATTCTGAAGATTTTGAAGAAAATAGTAAATGATGCTAACCGTGATTGGCATGTCCAATTAAATCCAACATTATGGGCATATAGAACAAGTATTCACACACCAACAGGTCCTACCCCATATGCTTTGGTTTATGGAGCAGAAGTTATTTTGCCATTAGAAGTTGAGATTCCCTCGCTTCGAGTATCACTGAAGGGGCTAATAAATGATGAGGATTACAGAGTATCAAGATTACAAGAGCTAGAATTACTTGATGAACGACGACAAAGTGTAGTTAATTATTTAAATGGATATCAACAGGTTATGTCCTGCAGCTACAATCACAGAGTCAAACCACGAGCTTTCCAAGTGGGTGACTTAGTTCTCAAAGAAAACCCTCGTAATCAGCAGGATCGAGAAAAGAAAGGTAAGTTCGAGCCAAATTGGTTGGGCCCATTCGTTATCATTGCAACATTGGATTGGAGGCATACCAGTTGTCAACATCAGAAGGGGACCTACTTGAAGATCCAACCAATAGCATCCACCTGAAGAAGTTTTAAGTCTAAAAATATAAAAAAATAGTATAAAAAGTCATGAAAAAGTTCATAAAAACTAGAAAAATGTGTCATTAGGGTGAAAAGCTATCAAACAGGCATCTTTTGACATAGAAAAATACAAAAAAAATTAAAAAAAGAAAAGAAAAAAAATGTTACCTTGATGAAAACCTGTCAAATAGGCGTCTTGGTAACAACAAAATAAAATTCATAAAATCAGAAAAAGTGCAATAAAAAAAAATGGTGAAAACTTGGCAAACAGGCACTATTTGTGATTTGGTTGGCTCTCTCATCTATTAGGATACATTCTACATATCCATCTTTCATCGGCATCATATAAATGCCTAGCCATCACATCCACACCATACGTCCAAACATTTCCTTGGAACGACAAGGGTTTCATCATGGCTTGATGATTACTGTTATCCTTAGCAGTAGTTTGTGGCTAATCAGGAGTCAGAGTGCAAGGTCATTAGGGGCAGTTCACCTTTTTGGAACCTTTTGGCAGACAAACGACAACATGTGTCAAGTACTAGAATATTTGAAACAACAAATTAACCATTCAAACTGGGTCTAAACGACTATTTGATAGAAAACTGAAACAAATTGGATGATCTTAATCTAAATAAAATGAATGACAAACTTAAAGCATAAGTTGAATTGTTATTTTGACATTTGATGACATCATATCTTTGGAGTGGTTCAATGATGTACTGAACTAGGATCAAAAGGAAGGAGTATTATTTTTCTTTGGTTGTTGTCTATAAGCTAATCACTAGTATTGTGCAAATTTGTCATGGGACATGCTCTACAATGTATCATTGATGGCATTTCAGAATTTGCATAGGAAAATGGTTAACTTTTGTCTATTTATGCAAACAATACTCAGGTCATTTTGGTTCAATTATACCTCGATGCTTGTATTAACTTGCTACATCAAACATCATGGAAGCAGTACTTAGGTCATCATTGGTGCTAATATCCCCTTTGATGCTTGTACTAACTTTCAACATATCAAAAGGCTCAATGATGAAAATTACATGTAGAATCAACTCATGGAATGACAAACAGTGGAATGGTTCATTTTTGCATCTTAAGTTTGCGTGATTCATTTAGATTCGTATTTGGGGTTGTATGATAGATTTTTGGAGGTTTGAAATACTTCATATATCTTTTAAGACGTCAATTGAGTACACTTGGACCTTTATTGCATCTCATTTCATTATCATTTTTCATATTTCATCATTTTTCATTTAGGTTATCATTATCATTTCATTTACATTTGTATATTTTCATATTTCATCATTTATCATTATCATTATTAGGTCTTATTCATTTTATCATAATCATTATCCATGTTAGACTGCATCATATCATTTACATATCATGTGCATATCATATCATTACTCATTCATCTCATCATCATTTTTCACATCATTTTCATTATCATTCATTTCACATCATTTGCATAATCATACATTGACAAAAAGAAATATGCATCCATTTCATTCATTGCATACATCATATAGGAAATCATATTACATCACATCATCAAGTTAGAAATCATTTCATTTTGTAGGATCATCCAATCATAACGCATATTCATCAAATCATCATTTACATCATAAAAATTGCATCATCATCCTATAAGCATACATGATATTAAAAAAAAAGCATCATCATTATAGTTCATATCAAAGTGCATATATTATCATCCATAAGCATGCATAATCATAAATCACATAGCATATAGAAGTAAAATTGCATACATAAATCAATGACACATGCATATCAAATCATCACTGGATATCATAATCTCATCAAAATAAATGGCCATGTGTACATAGATATTTAATGTCTGAACAAGATATATTTAAAATACAATGGCAAGGTGTATCCATAATCGTCACTGAGGGGCATCTGGATGTGGAGCATGAATACTATTGCCTCTAGAGGTGGTGGGTCTCACTGGGTCTCTGCTACCAGAAGCACCGATCTCTCATCTAATAGGTTGTCCCACACTCCCGGTGGCACTCCTGGTGTGGCTGCCTGAATGGGTCCGTGACCGGGTACTTGACTGTGTGTAGGCTATCCTCCGCTCAGGGGGTACCACCTCAAAGTATCTCATCCTGTAGTACTCTGCCTGACGAGTAGTCTCTAGTCCCTCTACCACAAACTCTCCAATGGAGGTGCTCTCTACTACTCCCTCTGCCTGAATGCACCTCTCTCTGAAGTTGTCTCGCTCTGTTGTAAGCTAAGCTACATATGGGTCAGGAGGTGGTGGTTGTGCAATCTGTGTCTGTAACTGGCTAATAGTAGCATGTGCCTATGCTAGATGACTCCGAATAGTCTGAACCTTTGACTTCAGAATGTCAATCTGTCCCTCTGATGAAGCTCTGATAGTAATATGTGGAGCCGAAGTACTCCACTAGTCCACCACTCTAGCTGTGTGAGGCCTCGTCCTAAAGAGAACATCAAAGAAAAATCTTTGTCTGCCACCCCCACCACCTTTGTCATCCCCATCATCATCTCTATCATCGGAGCTATCTGAATCCTCCTCCTCATCGACGTCCATGGCCATCTCGCCTATATCCTCTGCTCCATGTGGTTGCTTTTCCTGTCCCTGCGCCTGTGCCTGTGGCTATTGTCATGCCCATCATAGAACTAGTCCACCTAATAGTGGGGTAGGCTCATCTGGACTAGTCAACCTGGGAAATAGATGTGTGTAGAAATAGGTAGCATAATCATCTATCATATATGCATCTATAACCTCTGGATGAATGGCCCAAAACTTTCGCTGAAGATTTGTATACTCAACCCTCACTACCTCAAAAGTGATGAAAGTACCCCACTCTGCAACATCCTCTCAGCGTCTGGCATAATGAGCCACACCTTGCGGCATCATCTGAACCCATCTATATTGCCTACATACCCGCATAACCAAAAAATGCTCAATGATGAAGGGGGTGTAGCCAATCATGTATCTCGCTATACTACAGTAAGGCAACTCTATATCATCATCATCCCATGCATTGCAATCCAGTTATGATCTCTAGATGATTGTATCCATATCATCTAGCATACGCCTCTAGTACTCTAACTTGCCCAGCATAGGCTAAACAAGGGGACTTGTGTACGCATATGCATATGGGTAACCAAGTGAGCGATCTCTCTGTACAATAGGGTGGGTGATGGCAATGTGCTCCCATGCCCAAATCTAAAGAAGAGTAATCCCAAACGATATACTCTTCCCATCTGTATATACCACCTGATGAAGATTGTGGTATAGATGAGCAAGCATGTAGGATCCCCATGCATATCTAGTCTGATGGAGGTTCATGTCCTCCAAAATCTGACCCCAGCCTATTGATAGTCCCTTTGACCTGCGATCAGGACAAAGGAAGCCACCAATGAAACCTGCTAGAACTGATGGGAGTGGGGCATAACTCTGTACCATGTCTCTCCACACAACCTCATAACCACTAACATGAGGATCCTGGAAGACTCTCTATAAAACATCTGTACCCGCAATCTCCTTGTGATCATAAATCACAAGTTCACAAACTACCTGGATGCCTAAAATCTTGTACACATCCTCGAGTGTAATAGTGATCTCTCCAGTCGGCAAGTGAAAGGTATTATGCTCACTATGCCATCTCTCGGCTAATGCAGTCAACAGTGCCCTATTGACCCTATACTGTGGGATCGTGAGAAGGGAACTCAACCCACATCTAACAATAACCCCTATCTCTGGCTGAGATGAACTAGGAATCATCTCCCATGTACAGGGAAATCTCTCTCTGATCTGGAGGATATTAAAATCCTCCTATAACATCAAGCACATCAAGATCAAATCATCAACAAGGATTATCAAAAATCATCAAGCAAATCATATCAAATTAAGCAGAATCATATCAACATCAGTAGCATATCATTACTATTTGTTCTTCAAGCAGGAAGGAAAATTTATCATTTCTACTATTTGTTTTTCATCAAACATGGAAATAAATTTAACAGCCAATTGGCTCAACATCAACATCATTTTTACTATTTGTTTTTCAATCATGAAAGAAAATTTATCAAAATCATTTTACTATTTGTTCTTCAAACATGAAGACAAATTTATCAGATCATTACCAAAATAAAGCTAATCTATCATTGGTGTTATTCAAAATCATCACATCAGTTGTCTAATATAGCAACAATCATCAAGCAAGCATTAAATCAATCTCAAAATTGTAAAATCAGCAAAAATTTATGGATGCACTAAAACAGTTCATTGATACGCTAAATCATCAATACGCTACTTTATCCATGGATGCGCTAAATCACCTATGCGCTATTCTATCAGGGGTATGCGTTAATCTATCTGGTGTATGTAATATTCTAGCCTATGTGCTATTTGAGCATTGTATGTGTTATTCTATCAATCCTATGCACCATTCTAGCCTATGCGCTAAACTATTCATGTATGCACTAAAATAGTTCATCAATGCGCCAAGTTAGATGTGCTATTCTAGATATCCTATGTGCTAATCTAAGACTCGCATGCGCTAAATCAAAAACCTATGCGCTAAAGCAGAAATTCAAAAATTCAAAAAATTCATCAATAATTCATTAAAATTTGACAAAGGAGGATCAAACAATCTTACCGGAGGTTTGTACGCTGCTGGTCTCTGATGATGGTAGGTTCGCTCGAATCAGTGATGCTCGTAGTGGATCGGCATCTCAAAAATCTCTCTCAAAGCTCTGAAAACTGCAAAAGGCTATTCTTTAAATGACAATGACTTTTTACCTTTTCCACCTTTTAAGGGGGTAGAAAAGGGAAGTTATTTTTATTTTTACTATGCAACGCGCTATTTTGAGAGATAAATAAATGAATTCTCTTCGAAATCATCTCAATTCTTTCAATCATCATCATCATCATTCAAATCATGTGATTTATCTCTCGAGGGGGCATATAGCATCATCAATCAATTTTCAAAGTTAGGGGCAAATTTTCGTTATCTGAAAATTCTTTGAAGCAATGCATAAAGCACATCACTTCAAAGAAGGGCAAAATGTATACATCTAAAAATGGTCACAGTTAATCAAACTTGTTAATTAATTAAATATGAATTATTTAATTAATATTCTTCTAAACTCATCTACATATAAATAAATTTAATTATTTATTTATACTGTTCACTTTCTAATTCTTCTAATTTAATTAAATAAATAATTTTATTTAATTATTACCATCTTTCATCTTCCTCTTAATTAATTAAATAGATTTCACAATTTATTTATATTAATTATCACAAGTTTGAATTTTAAATTTAAATGATATTCCTTTTCCACAAATATTTAATTAAACACTTTCAATTTCTTCACTCTTCATATAATTAAATATTCTTGATATTTAATTAGAAACTTTCCTCATCTCACATTTAATTAAATATTTTAAATATTTAATTACTTTCCTTTTTCATCTCTCACACATAATTAAATATTAATTATTTAATTATGGAAGCTTCTAAATTCATTGTCACATGTAATTAAATAAATATTTATTTAATTAGAGATTTGTCCTCAACTACCAACTAACTCCTCATAAATGAAGTGCACAAATGGCAACTTTCCTTCTTTTTTGAATGGAGAAAGTTGTGTAGGAGGAAACATCTTCCATTATTCTCTCAACCTTCCATCTTTCTCTCAACTTCTCAATCTCTCACCGTTCATCTTGACAGGTTTGAATTCAACCATTGATCTTTGCCAACTAGATTCTTGCCTCCAAAAATCTATAAATACAACCCTCTTGTAAGTTGAAAGGATCCTAGATTTTATAAATTTAGCATAGTTACTATAGTTGCATTCGAATCAGCATTTTAGAATAGCATCTTAGTTTTCATATCATAGCTTCAATCACTTAGCAATGAACATGCATGTCGCATAATCTCATTCTCCTAAGTTGTCATTCCAACAAGCTGTTGCTTACACCAACTAAGAGCCAGTAACTTGCATCAAATCCTTGGAGATAGAGGACAATGGAATGCATTTGAAGGAGCTGGTGTTATTTAGAGTTTGTTTTATCTTTTTAATTAGTTTCCTTTGATCTAATGTTTCATTGGTGTGTTAGTTTTTCTTATTAAATAGTCCACATATTCTCACACACAGATTTCAATCTCAATTTTATAATTTTAGGAATATTCAAATAAATTTAATAGTGAAACTTAGTTAATAAAAAAACAAGAGTTTTGATTATATTAAAACTGGAAGTGCCAGTACCCATTACAAACCAACCATAGAGGAAAACCAACAACTCATGAGCAATGAGAAGACCAAAAAAGTAAACAAAAACTAGAGCTTAAATAGTTCGACCAAAGGAAAAACAAAAAGAAACCATAGGACCAGGACCAACACAAAAAGCTAGACACCTATAGGTCTCCTAAAAGCTTGAGACCAGTGATTGCATTCCACTATGGGGACAGGAACTAAAGCTTCTTCTCGAAAGTCATAGGCCCCTGAAGATTGGCCTGGGTATCCTTGGTAACATCACGAGCCAAGGAGTCCACCTTCTTACCCTTCTTCTTCTGCACATTACCATCATCCTCCCCATCCACAAGTCATTTCCCTTGGCTCTTTCTTATCTCGTCTTGAAACACCTGAAGAGTGAGGGTCGTATTTTTTACAGTTTCTTTGTTCTAGTCGGTGATAACCCTCAAACACTATATGTTCTTCTCCTGGGTCTGGTGAATGACATCAATTTCCACCATTAAGCTCTTTTTATCTTCTTCTGACCCAACAATGGCCCGAAGATCATCCAACTCTTTCTCCCACATCTCAAAGGACCTGGCCAAGGAGGTAATCATGTCCCAATGTGCTTTTTCCTCCACCTCCCCAAGATTTAAAAAAAACTATAGTTAATAGCAAAAATAAAAATAAAAATTGTAGACATAATTTAGAAATGAAATAAAAATTTATTTGATTAAAATTAATTTAGAAATTTGTAGTTAAATTCTACTTAATTATCAAATTACCATGCTGGCTAACTCAATGGTAACACATTAAGAGATTGTCTTTAATTTTTACTTATTACACTATTGGGTGTGACTATAATGATAACAAGAGGTGGAGAGTAATAGCTTGGGTGTTTTAGTAAAAAACTATTAAAATTTAATATAAAATAATAATAAAACAAAAAAATAAAATATATGAAGGATAGAAAAAGGTTTCATAACTTTGTGAAATATTTATAATGAAATAACTATGTACATTAATACATAAAATAAATAATAACTAAACACTTTATTAAATAAAATAGTAAATAATAAATAATAATCATTAAATAAATCAACTAGATCTTAATTGAATAAATAAAACTAGTTCTTTGAACAAAAAATAACTAAACAATGTAAATAAATAAAATATTTTTTAAATATTTTAAAGTGAAAAAATTGAAGTAAAAACAATTAAAGCTTGATATCTCTTTATGTGTTCTAGATAGATGTATTTAATATATCTAAACTAGTTTAGATATACTCAAAGTATACATACATATTTTTTTTGCTGATTATTTTATTAGCAATAAAATTCCCATCATCATTACAATATCAAAAATAATTTCTTACATTTAATTACATTATTAATCCTTCATATTTCATAATATAATTTTCTTGCGAAATGTTTTGTCAACAAAATTTATAAACAATCAAAGCTTAAAGTATCATAACTAATAATATGTTGGAAACTATTTGCTAATATTTGATTACACAATTTTCTTTCAAAAGCTTTTCCTTTACAAATATTATAGACAATCAAAGTTTAAGCTATTTGACTAATATCATTGCTTCGTTCATTTCCCTACCAATGCTGGACAATAATTTAGTGGAGCTATAATATTTAACATAAATAAAAGGTTTTTTTTAATGGTAACATTGTATTACGAGAGTGTAGATAAGCTAAAACCAAAGACAACCTACCTTTCATTGTAGTAAAAGAGGTGACCTTTGAACCAATTTATATATTTTTTAAAAACTACTTTACAAAGAAAAATGATATTATTAATGAGTAATAAGACATTCATACATTGAAAATATACACTAGGCATAATAAATTAGTAAAGACAACAAATTACAAGTGTATTAGCATAATTATGTCTCAATACATTCAAATAGTTACATATGCTTCTTCATCAAGTATATCACGTTAAGCATAAGAAATTAGTAAAGAACAATAAATTGAAGTGTATTAGTGCAAATATGTCTCAATACATTCAAATAGTTATATATGCTTATTCACCAAGTATATAATAGTTATGATTTATAGAAAATAGTCTATTTAATTGAAAAGGATTTGAATTAAAATAATGTCATTGTTGAAAAATGATAGGAAATAATATTGTTAGAAATAGGGATAACTTCAAGAAACCCCCCGCTCCCCCACCTTCTCCCCCCCCCCTTAATGAAGGTGTAAAATCCTGGTGAATCTTGTATACTTCCTAATAAAAATATTAATTTTTTTGGTGATTTTTTCATTTTTCTAGAAAAAAATAATCTCAATTGGCAGAATCTTTTGTAATCGCTAGAAATCTATGGAAAATCCTAACAAATTGTAATTTGTTAAAAGCCAATAAAATATTTGCATTGGCAATTAAAGCCTATTTTCAAACCAATAAAATATTTCCATTGGTGAATTAAACATGTTTTTAAACCAACAAGATATTTCTATTGGCGAATTAAAGATGTGCTCAAACAAATAAAATATTTTTGTTGGCGATTCAAAAATGTTTTCAAGCCAAAAAAAATATTTTCATTGGAAAATTAAACCTTTTTCAAATGAAGAAAAAAACTATTGGCGAATTGAACATAATCTCAAACTAATAGAAAAATTCATTGGTGAAATAAACTAGTATGCCAATAATAAATCATAGCATGGGTGGAAAAAATATCAAATGCTACATATTGTTCTATTCCAAGACAAATTTTCCACACATCCAAATTCCTTCATGAAGTGTCTGGAATGGGGACAAGTGTCAATATATTCACTATGTCTGAAGCCAGATGTTAGTGCAAATCAATATAAACCCACGACCATTCGATGAATTTTCAATAGATGGTTGTAGTTACATTTCAAAAGCAAAATTTTGAAGCACTAGACATGCAAATTCAAACCTCCAGAATAATACTAGAACTGCTAGATTTCCAAAAATCAATGGTTGACATTTTATTACTTATTTTATTAATGATTCAAAAATGTTTTCAAACCAAAATAATTATTTTCATTGGTGAATTATTTTCATTGGTTCCTCACTAGCTCGTGGAATAAAATAATAAAATTAAGAAGCCAGAGGCATAGCGGGCAGGTAACACCTATTCTATTAGAAATTAGTTCTGAAAATAGATTAGTTAAATAGTATAGTTAAATAAATAAATTAACATGCTAATGTTAATTTAATAAACAAATCTAATTTTTGTAGTTACTTTCCTGTAGATAGTTTTATACAGGAATAATGGCCTTTTAAAGTCAAATACAATACATAATTGATTTTTTAGTGTAATGTGTATGACTGAAATTTTATTTGAGAGATATCTCATTTTTACTCTCATTTCAATATGGTATCAGAGCAGGTTTCTTCTTGGACCTCTTTGTGATTACCCTCCATTCATTTATTTTTCTCACAACGGTGTTTACAATGGAAATGCAATGAAGACCATGTGTAGCTGCTATTTTTTTTTACCATTCTTGCATTTGTCAATAGGTGAGCAATGTAGACCATGTGCAAAACCCTTTTGACTCCATCATTCATTTGCAGTTTGATAGTTGAACAAAAGCAATGGTAGAAGTTAAGAAAATAATGGTGGCAGTGGATGAGAGCGAGTTCAGTCATTATGCACTAGAATGGGCTTTAAACAATCTATAGCTCTACACAAGAAGTATTGCCATCACATTTTAAATCATATCTCTGCTATTACTGAGAACATAATAAATATTGGATAGATATTCATCTTTGGCTCAGGAGTAATCTATGCTAAATAAGGTTATGCACAAAGTTGGTCCAAGGCGTAGGTAATAAGCATGCAGAGAGTTGAAGGTTTAAAAAAAATTGAATAAAATGTGATGTCAGGTATAAGGTCGAACTCCCCAATCTTTACCAGAATCCTCCAAGTTTGTTTCAAAGTGGGAGTTGTGGAATAAGGTATGATCATCCATCAAAGCATCACGAAAGAGGAATTTTTATCTACTCTAGTATACATGCATGGAAAACATTGCATCAAAGACGAGACACATTAACTATTTGGTAAATGCCATCGATATATGTGAGCTTGCAAAATGAAATGGTTGCATGGTATGCACAGAATAAAAGGTTTCTATGTTAGCACTAAACGGGGGTTTTAGAAATTAGTGCTTAACATAGATTAGTTAAATAATATAGTTAAATAAATAAATTAACATGCTAATGTTAATTTAATAAATAAATCTAGTTTTGATAGTTACTTTCCTGTAAATAGTTTTATACGGGAATAATTTCCTTTTAAAGGCAATACAATGTAATTGATTTTTTTAGTGTAATGTGAATGACTAAATTTTGATTTGAGAGAAATCTCGTTTTTTGTCTCATTTCAATATGTTCACCCTCATGGAAGGCCCTAGCACTATTCAAAGGCATCGATGGCTGAATGTGATCAAATCAATGGTTAAGATGTGCTTTGACAAATGAATCTCAGTTGTTCCCCACTAGCCCGCAGGGGATCCACTGTCAGATCTGGGCTTGTGGAGGGATAGTGGGCATGAGCCATGTGGTGTCATCACCACCACTCGTAAAACTATAAAGGGCATGGGAATATTTGGTGAAATATGTCTTGGAAATTATCAAAGGTTAAATAGTGTGCTACTAAAAGGATGTATGAGCACATACAAAATTGTTCATCAAGATGTTCTAATATTAGCTGTTTATTGCTAAAGGAGGATATATGTTATGGTCGTTGGGCTATTGGTTAAAGGGGAAGCAAGTTGATTGTCATCGGGTTGATTTGGGATGTTGCCCACTAGCTTACGACTATTGATCTAAAACTTACAAATCTCAGAGGGGAAGTAGGCTGCTAACACATGATTTTTCTACCATTTTGTAAAGAGAAGTGGGAGCCACAAAGCTGATGAAGGAGATGCACATGAATGAAGGCTACTGGTTAAAGGGGAAGCAATTTGACGGTCATTAGGTTGATTTGGGCCATTGTCCGTTAGCCTTCGATAGTTGATCTAAAACTTACAAATCTTAGAGGGGAAGCGGGCTGTTGACACGTGGCTTTTCTACTGGCTTGTAAAGAGTGGTGGGGCCCACAAATATGATGGAGGAGATGCATGAGAATGAAGGTAAGCTAAGTGACAAAGAATATTTCAGTTGCAAAGAGGAGGGAATCAATGCTTAGCGTGAAGTTCATCAAAGATTAATGGTTATCAAAGATTCAAAATTAGGTTGCTCTTCTAAATTTCTAATCTAAAGCAAGCGAAATGTTTGATTTGATAATTTGATACTGAAAATGATAGAAAGTATGTTTTTAGCACATGCTTTATTTTTATCGATTCCCATCTTTCTTTAGCGATTTACGCATATCCGTTGGATTTTCTTTCTTCGAAGAAAGTGTGGTTGTGGTACTACGAGTTAATGCCATATGTACATCCGAAGTGATTGATTGGATATATTGGTATTGAAAACTGCACGATGTACTGTAGATTATGATGTCGTTAATCTAGTGATCAATTGAAACAAGATTTGTAATGACTTCATATCATTTGAGTGGTGATTTTGACAACTTTTCAAATTGAGGTACAGTTTGCATGTAGCCAGATGTCAATCAAAATAAACATTTTAATTGTAAATGTAAGACTTAAGTTACATGAATTGATTAAATTAGTTTTCTGGTTTGCACAATTATCATTATACCCAACCTCACATGACTCACAAGTAAATAGGGATAAGGTTGGTAGTGGTACCAGTGGCCCATAAATAGGGATAATGAGCACAACTGAAATCATTCATTTAAGGCTAAAGGCTTTACTGTTGAGTGCAATGTTCTAAATTGTCATAAGGGTTTTCATTTTGTAAGGTTAATAAGGAAGAAGATTATGTGGTATTATTGGGGATACATTAAATTCTCCTACCTCTAGTTATGTAGTTACAAAGTAAAAGACCAACTTCCTTCAAGTTTAGAATGGGAGGAATTGGAAAGAAGTTGATCTGGTTTACCTAGCTTTAGAGATAGGTTTTGAGACAAGATGAGGAACTATGATGGAGATAAGTTCTTTCATAGAGATTCTTACCACATAACTATTTTAATCTTTTTTTCATTCAAATCCAATGACATCTCATACTTCTTTTGTGATAGAGGCCCTCAAAGAAGAACTATGGACTTACAAACTCACTATGAGCTATCCAGATGCATGTAGACTATAATAGGTACATTTTTTATCTTCAAAGCTCCCATTTACTTAGCATGGCAGGAAAGCCCTATGGATTCTAAAATTTATTTGTTTGGAAATATGGTCGAGATCCCATAGCCGCCACTACCAACTTGGAATAAATTGTGTCATTTTGGGTTGCTTTGGTGGGTCAAAATGATCATATTATAAATACAAAACCTTTTCATTTATTTTCAAAGCCATGTTTGTATTATGTTGTCACCAACAAAATATTGAAATCAATTGTGTTGATGTAAAGTGACATATGTCATTTATACAAAACAAGAGCTTGCATGCTCTACTCATCTTTAAAAAGATATGTAATAATATAACATTGTAATTTAGTTGTAATAAAATAAATGGTTGTCTTATTCTTCATTATTCATTTATAGTAAAGAATTATTTTCTAAGTTTAGTGTCTATGAATCTATTGAAATCATTTTTTCTTCCTTTAAAAAATTAAGTATTATCTATTTATGAAATATTTGCATGTAGATTTAAAACATAAAGCAATACAAATGAAAAAAGAAAGTTGCCATCAAATTGACAAAAAACATTATAAACACTAAAATTTATCACACTTGCTAGGGTTTACCAAAATTTTATTGATTTCTATTTTGTCGTTGACCTTCTCCCCCAATTCTCGGTATCATTATTCATTTTATTAAGTCCTTTGCAATGTTAAGTTACCAACCCCTTGGCCTTGATGTCAATCAATGCCTATTGTCTTTCTTTTAAAGGGATTCGATAAGTCCGCAAGATGCTTCAAGTAGATATCTATGTGACTCATGAAACCATAGAATGGACACATGGACTTATCTCAATGAATCCATTAGGATTGTGTATCCTAGTGCACTAAAGTTTAAAACAACTTTAAAACACATGTTTATTGTTTATATCATAAATTGATCAACCGTTTGATGAACATTCGATGGATGGCAATAGATGCATTTCTGAATGAAATGCACAGAGCGCTAGTCTTACAAACTTAAACATCTGGAATCACCCTATAACTGTTAGATTTACAAAGATCAAAATTTTAGAATTTGTTGTCAATGCAGGACAACTATGTACTAACTGTGTAGTTCAGAAGCAACACGTTGACATTTCATTCACTTTAATGTTCGAAAAAAATAAAACTTTATACTGCTAAGTGATTTTATTTTTAAGTGAGAGGGTCAACACATGGGAAGATTTAAAATTTCTCATTATAGTGCACCAGGGAGATTCTGGGTTCCACTTCCAACAAATCCAGTCCACACTTGTCAGTATTAATCTTTTCAAGAATCGAAATCCAATTAAGTGAAAGAATTCCTAGAATATGTTTCATCATTTCTTAAAATCTTATTTTGTCAAAATTTGGGTTTTGGACTGAGAGACTTAAGAAAAATTAAGGACTTAAGAGGGAATTCACATTTTCACACTATATAAGCATGTCTACCACAACTAGCAGACCAAAAAAAGTTGTTGGAAAAGGCAAAGAAATTTCAGATAGAAAAATAAATTATTTTGGATTGCTTAAAACCTCAGGTTTTATTGATGAATACAGTGATATTTATGATCCTGAAATCTATTCTAGGCTTACCTCATAGCTTATATTTTCATGTGAGAATAAGGTTGTAAACCAAATGCAAGCTTATAGTTTTAGTGCACCGTGGGTAACTAGATAATGGCACATGATGTTACATGAGGTCTTCTCTTGCCTAGAATTTATCATGGTCTATGCCTAGAATTATGATGATAACAAAAGGGAAATTGTAAATAAAGATACCAAAGAAGAAATTTTATCCATTAATGCAAAAGAATTTGGAAAAGTGTTGGGGTTTACAATCGAAGAATTTGGATAGATCCACATTGACCTAGAAAACCTTGCTATTTATTATGAAGCAGCAAATGAAAGGGACCAAAATATTTTCCTAAATAAAATAGTTCAAGAAAGAAACAACTTGAAAGGTAACCATAAGCCTCTTTATCATTTTGAAATTTTTAGATCATGGGCTCAAGATACTATTTCAATGCTAGCATTTTGCCTCGGACTGGATAGCAATTGGGAAGTGGGTGCAAGCCTCCTTGAAATGGTATATAATATCCATTATGGTGTTCCACATGTCAAATATAATTTATTGAGCACATTGTAGAATCCATGAATAAATTTTTTTTAATGATTAAAGGAGGTTCCACCAAGACATTTAGGTTCACAACCTACATGTGTTATTTTTTTCTATTCAAATTTAATGGAATGTTGCAAACCAACAAGCTTCATATTCAACACTATAGTAATGTTGAGGAAAAGAAAATGACTCCAATATATGATTGGACCACTAAGATAAGGATGCACGATTCTCGAAGGAACTACAATCATTTTGTAGACTAATTTTTGACTCCATTGCATCAAGAAATTACAAATACTCCAATGCCTAGATTGCCTATGTCATGTAGAAATTTCATTCAAATAGGAAAAAAAATACAATTGGTTGATTGGTACTGAATGGAAGAATATACTGTGTTAAGATTGTATGGATCAGGAGTAGAGCTATACAAACTTCTGATACATGTGACAGAAAGGGTTTTTGCATTGGAATATGTAAGGTAGATGCAAAGTACTAGTGAACTACACTTTTTCAAAAAACAAAAGAAGACCTTATTTCCTTATTTACCTTTTCCATGTGGAGGGTTCACATTCGAGAGAAAATCATTTAGTGTGGCACATGATCTTTTGAAATTTTGAAATTTTGATGTTGTCTAGATTACTAACAATATGATCCATGTGACACCATTAAATCAATGATTATTACTAATAGGAATGTTGTAAGTAGAATTCAACATCAAAGTAAACCCTTGCTTGAAAACTTGAGAAACAAGGATTCTTGGGATGAGGTCAAAATAGCAATGGAGAAAAGTGTTGCTGAGAAAGGTATTTCTTTTGAACAATTGTCAATAGAAATTATGGCATTGCACCAAAAGAAAATCATGAGATAAACAATTTTTATGAAAAAAGTGATAAATCATCTAGTAGAGTAAAAATTATAGATTCCCTAGATAAGGAAGTTAAAAATAAAAATAGTTCATGATCAAAAATTACTACCTTGTGGTCTATGAGGAAGGAGCTAGGTGAACCAAGAACTCTTGTAGAGCTTGGAGATAACGAAGAAGATCATGAGTTTAGAAAATTGTGGAATATAGAGCATCCCAATGGACATGAAGATAAAGAAACAAATTATGAATCTAATGATGATAGGGAAGAAAAAAGCAATTTCAAAGCTGGTTTAAGTGAGGCCACAAAAGAAGCATATACTTTAGGAGCAACCATAGCTAAAAAAATGGGTTATGAAGGTGGTCCTTTGGGGTCCCAAAGACAAGGCCCTTGGATGGTAATAGATGTAGAGAATAGAAAACCAGTTGATAAAACTAGCCTTGGAGCTAATAAAGTAAACCAAGGCATACAAGTATAGCTAAAACAATTCATTTTGTTAGAGCTTCAAATCCTAATCCTAAAGGTCAGATACAATCACAACTAAGACACTCCCATGGTTGAGAACCTAGTGCAATTGACACTGCCACTAGTGGTGATGGTATGGGTACTAGTAGTACTAGTAGTGGTCCAAATGTGCTACAACAAAAAATTACACACAAGAGGACAACAATATAAGATACCACACAAACACCAAGTGATCAAGGCATGCAAAAGAGGGTAGGGATTTTGATAGGTCCAAGTCCAACTACCATTTCCACCACAAAGAAGTTATTTCTAGGCAATCCCATAGTTAGTGTAGCTATAACAACATTAGAAAATGCAAGTACTCCTAGTCCTTTTCCATTCAAGCATTTCATTATTCCTGCATCCCCAAGTTTTGATTACATTGAAGAGTTTAAGAAGATATCAGAATTGTATAAAAAAGAAAAGAAGCAACTGATGGAAAGTGTGTCTATGATAACTTCAGAGCCTGCAAAAACCATAGTATTACCCACATTTGACACAAGTAAAGAAATCATGGAGTACACGATTGTTGTTCCCATAGTTCAAAATAAACCAACAAATCAAATGCATCAATTTGAATTTCAAGTGAGCAGTTTACAATTGGATTTTTATGGACACAAAAAAAAAACCATAGAAAATAGTAGGTTATGATGTCTAAACATCTTTTTCACAATGGTTTCACTCAAGAAATGATATCCAAAACCTTGAGGTAACTATCAACCTAAGAAGGTGAGTTAAATCAAGATTTAGGGATCTTGTAACTTCTCCTTTATGCAACAACGAGGTGGTGATCTAAATCACAATTTGGGAAGAAGGAATTCAACTAACAAATTAACCCTAATTCTAGGTCTATTAAATATAATGCATCAATCTAACATAAAACAAAATGAAACTATAACTTTTCTAGAAAAACAAAGAGTAGGGAATACTATGCACCTGATCAATTCTTGCTATTCTAAAACCCTAACAGGGGACTCATTCGCCACCTAAGGTGAACAGGTCATGGTGCACCTATCAGGAGAGCTCTAGATCTAGAAATGAAGCTTGAATAGTGTAAAGATTTGTTTCCCCTCAAACCCTAAAATTGACCCATTCACCACCAAAGGGAAATGGGTTGTGCTAGGTCCTTTCAGAAAATTTTGAATCTAATCTTCAACTTCCAGGTCTACACTCCTTCCCATGAACTTGAAAGTCTTGCATTTGGATTTGGATATGCTAATAATCTACAAAACAAATTTTAAAGCTTGTTGGTGGGTAGGGGTTGCCTTGGTCAAACCCCATGTTGGTAATTAATCCTTGATGATGAATGAAAATCTAAAATATGTAATGTGTGTTCAATCCTAATCTTAAGTGTGTCTAAGATTGAGATCCCTAATAATGTAAAGGAAATCCTATTCAATTGTGTTAGAATAAAACCCTAAAATAAAACATGAACAATGCAAATGAACTACTATAGAAGATCCCAAATCCTCTCAATAAGCCACAAATATGAATTTACCTCTCTTTATGCTGTAAGTAGGATGATCATAGAAGATGGAATCACTTAGGAAACAAGTCCTTAGGCTTCATCATATGTATTGTGCATCTCCCAACACCTAGAATCCCTCATGATTCTCTATAGGAATCTATCATCAATCCTTCAATAACACTTGATCTTTGGCACAAAAGGAGCTTGAAGACTTGTAATGTTGTTTCAAAACATCACTCTTGCTTTCTTCTTGAATATGAATGCTTGATCTCATGAAATTTGTTTAGACTCATAGATTGCTTATCTTCTCTAGTTAAAAGTTATACAAAATAACCTTCTATTTATACATAACTTGAGATTTAACCCCGACATTCAAATAACATAAGCTGACATCAGATTTGGAATTTAAAATCATTAAAATACCTCTAAAAATAAATTCAAAAAGGGGGTTCCTAAGAAAGGAGGACCCATTCACCACCTTGGGTGAATGGGTCCTAGCACAATTTCCTAGGACCTAGCTTTGGGCAAGTGAAATAACATCAAAAACCCACATCAAATATGCCAAAAAAAGAGGTTTCCTAGGTTAGGAGGACAACACAATTTTCTAGGACTCCAACTTTGCCAATTTAAATGTTATGTAATATCATTAATGGGTGTTAGGATATATCCTTCAAAAATGCAATTAATAAGGCTTCGATTTGAATTAAAGGGCCAATTAAGCTCAATTAATTAATCAAACCCTAGATTAGTTTGAAAGTGTAAGAAAACACTTTACAAAACCCTAAATAAGGCACAATTAAGTACATTTTAGTTAAAAGGGTCCAAGACTTAGTGTGAATGTGTAAAACACATTACAACACTAAATCAAGGCATAATTAAGTTAATTTGAGTTAATTATTCCCAAATGTGTGAAAAAGGGTTACTACTAGTTTTAGCCCCCACTTTAGCTACCATATGATTCTATGTGCATATGCACGCTAAAGGAAATAACTTATATAAAAATAATACTCATATGGATTCATTAGGGATAATGAACTCGCATTGTAGCTACCTACAAACTATAATATTAGGAACCCCATCTTGCAATATAGATTCATTAGCTACTCAAAAATTCTCTTATCAAACTTCTATAGAGAATTGAATTCGAGGGTAGATGTATGCCCCCTGATTCTGCTTGCTTTATGGAGGTGGAATTAGGGTGAATATAAAACCACATTGTTAGTTCATATCATAGGGTATTTCTAAGTACCATACCATATAGTGATAGACATTTGATGAGACTAGAAATGGAATCACGAATCCAATGCAATAAACGACATCAAAAATGAAGTCCCCTAGCCCCCAATATGCTAATTTGAATGAAATTCCCTTTAAATGAATAAGCTTTATTTACTAGGGTTTTACTATATATTAATGAAATGAAACTTTTCACTATTGATTTGATATCTAGCTTTGTGCAAATTACCTTGGTGGAAAGTGATTAAAGATGTCGACCTGAAGGATCTACAAGCCCCCTAGATTGGATTTGATTCACAGCGAGGCAACACAAGGCGTACTTCGACACACAGTGAGTGGATTCTGCTTTAATTTTTCATCATTTTCATGTGTTTTCTATACTTTTTAATGTAATTCAAGTGATTTTAGGACCTTGGAAAAGATCGGTGCAAAGCATCCATCTTTGTCACAAAGTGTCCCACTTTTGGTGCAAAGTGTCCCACTTTGGCGCAAAGTGTCCCACTTTGGCGCAAAGTGTCCCACTTTGGCGCAAAGTGTCCCACTTTGGCGCAAAGTGTCCCACTTTGGCGCAAAGTGTCCCACTTTGGCGCAAAGTGTCCCACTTTTGGCACAAAGTGTCCCACTTTGGTGCAAAGTGTTCCAAAATTTTCTAAAGTGTCCAAGACCCCCCGTCCAAAATGGCCTAGGTGTCCATACTGGCTGAAAGGCATCTTAGAACAACTGTAATGTGATTGGATTGCTTAGTTTAGGACTTATTTCATGTAATTTTATTTTTAGATTCCTCCTTGATCCCAACAACTAGGAGGGAGACAATTTTGTTTCCTTCACGATTCTATCATGACTATCAATGGAGGAGATCAAGTTTCTTTAGGATGGATTATTTTTTGTATACCTCATGCCACCAATGAGATATCAAGATTTTATGCTGCTAGCCCTAGCAGAGAGATGGGACGTGGACTCATGTACCTTCCATCTTCTTATTGGGGAGATGACTATGACTGTAGAGGACATACACCGCATCTTATGAATTCTCATAAGAGGTGAGCCTATACTTCTAGCTAGTGATAGGTCTTTTATATAGATGAGGGATGATATTCTATATTTTCTAGAGTGGCCTATCTATCATTTGAGAATCAAACCACACATTGAGCTTAAATTGCTTATGAATGCACGTTCATCTCTTCTATGACAGATCTTGATCATGACCATAGCACTCACATTATTACCAGATGGTCAAGGAGATCATTTAGATGGTGGAATTGTTTATACTATTAGGAGCATGGAGGAGTAGAGGACTGCCTACGCATGGGGCTGTAGCATACTCACCCATTTGTATTATGATCTAGGTTAGTTTGTATACTAGGAGCTCGACAACATCGTACATTATACACTTCTACAGATTTGGTGCTTCGAGCATATCACATGTATGGGGCTGATAGGGTTTCCCATCATAGTAGCCATTGATGAGCCATGGGTCTTTGGCTATCCACTAAGACGACCATGGTAGGAGTGGGATTTATTACACTGGTAGATTAGATTTGACCAATTGGATGAGGATGACATCTAGTGGAGACCATATTAGTGGATTCCCTAGTGGGCGGATGCTAGGCATGAGCTATGCAGATTACAGATGGATTAATTTATTTTAGGTAGACACAATTACATAGTTAGACCATTCTACTATGATCTTATTATGAGGTAGTTCAGACAC
Source organism: Sequoiadendron giganteum (assembly GCA_007115665.2). Taxonomy (NCBI): domain Eukaryota; kingdom Viridiplantae; phylum Streptophyta; class Pinopsida; order Cupressales; family Cupressaceae; genus Sequoiadendron; species Sequoiadendron giganteum. The sequence continues at coordinate 209,083,935 of CM021107.1, forward strand.
ATTTAGGTACCACTACGGACTAGGCCGATGTACCAATGATTAGCACAAAGTGCTCCTAGGCTTAGGGATAGTCATTGTCTCACTAGAGATGTTGTATACTTTAGTGGTTTAGAGGATGAGGACCATGATATGCCCCTATTCTTTGAGGCTAATGACATAGGTACCACTCAAGGCTACAATGAGTGGTGGGTTACAACTGAACTAGCTCCAATCTTCCCTTTGTACCACCTTGTGAGTTTTTTTGAACCTCTTCGAGGTCACAAAGAGGACAGAGATGATGAGAAGATAGATGGGGATACAAATAAGGATGACACCATTCCTAACATCTTTCTAGGTTTAGATGAGGATGATGAGGATAAGGATGAGGAGGAGACTTAGTCTATGAGTGAGGATACAAATGAGGTTGAGGAGGATCCATTTGCCCCCAATAGGGGAGAGATACTGCCTATAAGATTCACTAAATCACATGCCACAACTAGACTAGAGACCCACATGTACGGGCATGGGGAGGCTAGTAGTAGTAGGCAACCCACACCTCAAACACAGAGAGGGACCACTATTGTATATTCATATCCCAGCTAGCACACTAGGGATCTAGGTGATGATTTGATATTTATGTTATTTCATTATGTATGTATGTTTTATGCATATGCTTTATAAATGATTCTTACTGATATTCTTATGATTTCTATCTTGCAGGATCCATTTGAGAGTAGTGCAAGCTCTACTAGTGAGTGATCATTGAGATAGTGCCTTTGCTACATGTAGAGAATGATATAATTCTTGAGTGCATGCCCCCACCTTCTGCGGGGAAACATGCAGACCTCTTCGAGTCTTTTGCGAGATTATGCACAACATACAAGAGAGCCACTAGTCATGTCAACCAGCTTTAGGTGGAGCTTTTAGTAGTCCTAGCCTCTCAAGGTTCTATTGATAGTAGGATAGAGAGTGACTTATGAGTAGAGATCTCAAGGCTAAGGGAGGGGTTTGCTAGGGTACAGGACGAAAGAGAGTAGATAGACGGAGAGCATGTTGAGGAACTCATATGGGAGGCTAGAGCATCTATATTATTGGAGGGCCTACAACTAAACTCGAGTAGGCTGCGATTGCATACTACTGTATCATGATGGCCATGGAGGTCACTAACCCCTAAGGGGTCTGGAAATCATAAAACTTATTATCATTGTATAAAGTAATGCATACGTACCAAATTTTTTGATTATGATATATAAATGAGCATTGATATTTTTGTTTTATGATCTTGTGTTGAATTTAAGTGTCAAAGTGATTTATCAGATATCCTTTGTAAGTTGTGCTCAGGTGAATTTTCCTAGTCCAAAATGCAAAAATAAATAAAATGCAAGCGAGGAAAAACACAAACAACACCTCAACAATTAGCCTAGTTGAACTTGAATAAAACAAAAGACAAAGAAAGTGTTTTACCTTGTCCAAGTTGATGAGTTGGTTGGCCCTGTTGATCATTTGATATGTGTGCTCTATATTGATTTCGACAACATAACGACTTGTTGTAGCTTGATTTGGTCACAAAATGGATGCAATATGGCTATGGTTACAAGATGGTAGTGTGTGAGAGTAGAAGGCTTGGATGCATGAGGTTGAGAATGTGGTTGTGGTTGAGAGTGCAAAAATGGCTAAGTGTTAGTCATTTAGCAAGGGAGATTGAAATGGATGGTGGAGATTGATTCCTAGAAGAGGATCAAAGGTTGAGATGAAGAGTTGACCAAAGGAATTAAAGATTCCTTTTTTTAATGTGCATGGGGAAGATAAAATGAATTAAATATTCCTTGGGAAAGAGAAAAGGAATTTAATATTCCTTGGCAGATGAGAAAGGAATTAAAAATTCCTCGAAAGGGCCTTGGGAAGACAAAAAGGAATTAAAAATTCCTTGGGGGATGGGGAGAGTTCACCAAGGGGTTGATTAGGTTAGCTAATCAATATTAGGCTGTGTAAGTGAGGGATTAGGAAAATGATTAGGTGAGTAATGAGGATTAATGACCCACTTGCATATTATGGAGGATGTGACACCTCCCTAATCAAGGATTAGGAATGTGGACATGCTTAATCTGATACTATGCAAATTAGTCATGATTAGGGAAATTTTATGGAGGATGGGACATGAGGGGAATTAAATAAATAGATTATTTATTTAATTCTTTAGAACAAAAGGGATAAGGGATGGGAGTAAATAATTAAAGGTAATTATTTACTTTAGGCTTGTCTCAGGCTTGTGATTTCTAAATTCTCCATCATTTCCCCTTTTGTCCTTTATAATTAAATAATTTTAATTATTTAATTATTTTCTAAAGTCATAATTCTTCTATTAATTAAAGAATTTTAATTATTTAGTTAATTCATTTTCTTTTATCTTTATTCCTTCTTGATTAATTAAATAAATTTTATTTTTTTAATTACGTCACTAATTAAGTCTTCTTTCTAAAATTTAATAAATTCTTATTTATTTAATTTTTGTCCACTTTCCACTGTAATTAAATAATTATTTTTAATTATTTAATTATTCATCAGCCTTTTCTCTCCTAAATTAAATAAATTTTATTTATTTAATCTGGTCCACTCTCTTGAATTTTGAATTAAATCATTATATTTAATTCAAAATATTCCCTTTGTCACATTCTGCTATAATTAAATAATATTTTTATTATTTAATTATTCATTAGCCACCTAAATTAAATAATTTTTATTATTTAATTTCTCCAGCCACCTCTTTTGCTGTACTCATTTTAAATAAAATTTATTTATTTAAAATAGTCCCACTTTCTAATTTCCCCCTTTTTAGTAAATAATTCAAATTAATTATTTATTGTCACATGACCCCACCGCTTTTGAATTAAATTAATTTTTAATTCAAAAGGTCAACATCACTTCTTGAATCAAATAATTTTAAATTCTTATTTGATTCTCTAGTAACTTCGTTTTATGCGTCGAGTATCTCTTGTCACATGCATTGTCAACCCTTGATTTGATTTTCTAAAAATCAATCCTGTCCATTCATTTCAAATTTGACCTAATGTTGCCCTAAACCTAATTGTGGGTTGTCATATTGAACCGTGTCCATTGATTCGAGGGAACTTGTTAACTTTTAATCTTGGCCATTCACACAAAATTGTATTTTCTATAAAATGGCAATTTTGGTCTCATTTTGGCATATCTTGCAACCGCATGTTCTTGCAATTTTATACTCTTGCATTCTTTTCATTTTGTCATAGGAATATTTAGATTTCATTTGGCACAGTTTAGACATATTTAGATGCTTACTAGTTGCATTATAGCATAGTATTGCATGTAGTTACTCAAATCCTTCAACATTTGCTTAGGGATTGTCACTGTCATTAGATTGCTCATCATAAATCTGAGGGCAACATCATATTTCAGCAAGTTGAGAAGGTATAATGGAGGTCAGCCATGGAGGATGAAGACATTTTGGTGAGATTGTTTCATTTTATTCCTTTGCACTTCATTATCACTTTGGGTTTTTATGTTGTGCATTTGATTTGCCAACCCTAGGAAAATTCCCTTAGTTACATTGGTGAACCTGACATATTTTGATAAATTTTGAGGAATTTTGGAGTTGGATCTTTTTTGTTGCAAGTTTTGTTGGCTTTTTGTTACAGGTTTTGCACCATTTTGGGGACAAAACCCTAGTTTTCAAAGATTCGACCATATCTCTCAAACGCCTATATATTTTATAACAAAATGTTTTTTGCAGGTTGGGGACAATATGAAGAGCTTCCAGTCCAAAAATCAGATTTTTTGGAGCTGTTTTAATTTTTTTATAATTTTGTTTGTTATTTTCATGAAAAATCAATTTTTTAGAGCAAGTTAGTGAATTTTTCAGATTTCTTTACATTTTTGGAAAGCTCTCCAAATTGCAATAGGGATCTATTCTTTATGTTTTTAATTTTCCTACAAAATAATTAGACAAAAAATAGATCTTTCAAAATTAGGGTTTCAAAACGATTTGCTTATATCTCACAAACGGTTACAAATCTGTTCACAATTTTTTTTTTTGCAAATTTGGAAGGATGATAGAAAACTTTAGTAAAAAACTCAAACTTTTTGGACCTATTTTGAAATTTCAATAATTTTTTTATGGTTTTTCATAAAAAATTAATTCTGGATACAAAATAGTGAAATTTTTGGATTTCTTTACATTTCTAGAAAGCTCTCTAAATTTCAATAAGGGTCTATAATCTGTGTTTTTACTTTTGATGTAGAAATAGTTCCAAAAATCAGATTTATTTTGACTAGCTAACCCTCTAATATTAGTGATCAATTATCTTGTTAGGGTTTTGGCTTGGTTGTTGGTTTTGTGAATGTGCAAGAAAAATTAACACTTCAAAGGACAAATTGGATCAAGGAAAAAAAAATGCTCTAAATTTTCGTGGGTCCAAGACATCTTTTTAGACTACTAACAAGTGGTTTTGTAGGTTCGATTGTCCAAGACTTTTATTTTGAGACCATTTGTGCTTGTTTTAGATTAGTAAACACTTCCATTGGTATTTTAAAAAGAAACTTTTCTTGTCTCACTTAGATTTAATTAGGGGGTTAAAAAACTTTGCTTGATTGTGCTTGAAGGTGGTAGGTGATTATGCTCTCACCTTGTGCAAACTAGGTGATCAAAAAACCAGACCCATCTATTTTTGTGTCACCCCAATTCAATAATAGAAGTATCATCTCCCCTTGCGCACTTGTGCGATCCCGGGTGTAAGAGAAACTATTATTGACTCTAGGAATTGGGCCTGCACTAGGTCAATTAGGGTTAGGGCAACACTTTTTTCTGTATGGTAGTTTAAAGATTTTGGGTTACTAATTTTCTATTTGCAGTTTGTGGCAAGGAGTCTAATATTTGTTTGCTTTGTTTTATTTCACAAATCTTAAACAAACAACTACAAATTTGCTTTTTTTTTTTTACATTCATGAGTTAAAATGAACATGCATGCATATTCATTGGATTAAAAATAACACAATCTTGCATGATAACTCATTAGATTAAAATAAATTTGCATCTCTTCATAGCATTGGGTTAAAATGAACTTTTAGTTAGCTCACACTAGAAATGGTTAAAATGAACCCCATGTTTTGACAAATACTACAAACGGTTAAAATGAACTCCATGTTTTTTATGTTTGTCAACACATTTCATTTTGGGCTTAAAATGAACACCATGCGAGTGTGAGTTGAGATATTCATGTGCTCTCTCTTTGTTTTTAAACAAAGATCAATTGAATTATGAATATTTTGGCTCACTTTTGTTAACCTTAGATTTTGGGCCTGCTTTGGTGGGAAAAATTACTCACCCCAAAGCAACTCAAACCGGGAATGCGCTAAAGCCAAGCGATGCCCAACCGGTATATAAATTTTAATGTTAAGGAAAGCTTAGCATTACAAAAATTCCTATGGACCAACAATTAACTCCCTAGTACCCTTGTGGTGCGTCAAAACCTGTAGAGCATAACCTCTGCAGACTGGGATGATAATGCCTCTCGTGTGGCCTTTTGAATGGGTGCTTGAAATAAATCCTTTGTTTTAGAAAACCACAAACCTTATATTCTTTGGTGCAGCAACGGTCATTGCCAAGGCACCCGCACCTTCACAGTTCTTAGTAGAAATGATCAATCTGCCATGGGAGTTTCATGAAGGTTGGAAGCTTGGTTTCCCTGAGAAGTGAGTGCACTGTAAGGGGGAGCCAGTGGGGCTAAGCTTCTGAATTCATCCGCTAAGGATATATGGTTAGTGGGATCCCTAAGAATATTGTCTTTGTAGCCATAGGATTTCTGTAAAATGACTTCTATGTGGTTGATTTTCATTTTTTACAACACCATGTGTTTGCCAGGTGTCTTCTCAAAAATTCAAACAAATAGACATCCTTGAAAAATCTAGAAAATGCTCTTTATCTGAAACAAAAAATCAATCCTTTGGTCATTGTCATCCTTGTCATTTTGTCACCTTGTCACTTAATCCTACAAGCAAATCCTTTGACAATCCAAATCGAGACATTGGCCAAACTTTGAATGTTTAATTGAACATTTCCTAAAAATAGTTTGACATAAGGCATCCCCTTTTATCACTTTGCATTGTCACCTTGCATAAATCATAGCCTCATGCCATCCACCATCATATCTTCAAGCCACTTTGATATACTTGCTAGTCGAATTGAATGCCAATTTCTTAGTAATGGTCAATCCCAACTTGCTAGGGACTTAAAAACACTATACCTCCAATCTAAGTCCAAATTTACAACCCCTAGCCCTCCATCCATATATCCATCTTACCAACAATCCATGAGTCCTAGTCCTCTATCCATCTACTCTCAAAAGTCCCCTAACACCATCCATGGCACTAAGTCACAACAAACTTCCATTGGTCATACCCACCCTAACTTTGACAGGGGAAATCAGCCATCCATCAATCCAAACCAACTATCCACGTCATATCCTAATCCTTCATTCGCATCATATCCTAGTCCTTCATTCACATCATATTCTAATCCTCCATCCACGTCATATCCTTGTCATGCATCCATGTCCTATTCTAATCCTTTATCTCATCCTAGTCCTTCATCCAATAACCCTTTCCAAACCTCCATGTCATATCCTAGTCCATTACACACCAATCCATTCCAAGACACTCCATGTTTTCATGAAAACATATCTAGTCATGGTCTCCAAATTCCCATCTTCTTACCTACACTTGAGGATACATGTCAAGAGGAAAGTCCAAAGCATGACATCATAACATCACCGTCTTGTCCAGATCAAAGTAGGCTATTGGACCCTATCTTTACATCCATTCAAGAAGTCCTCCTAGACAATCATGGCATACCAAAGACACCTATCCTTGGTCAAGAGTCCATCCAAAACCATGTTATTCAAGATGAACCTATCCTTAGTCAAGAGTCCATCCAAAACCATGTCATTCAAGACGAACCTATCCTTGGTCAAGACCCTATTTTCGATCATGTCATTCCAACTGAGCCCATCTCTTATCAAGACACTCCTTTTGAAGAAGTCCAAAATGATCCACTCCTTGACCTTTATGCCCTTCATGATGAAACACTTGATGATTACCCTCTCCAAGCTTCCAACATTGACACTACCAACCATGAGACACTTGCCTCCATGGGACACATAGATGATCTACCACTAGAACAAGAGTCTCCTAGCATGGACATATTTGCAAATGATCAAGCTATAACTGAATTCAGTGGGCTCTATGACCATGACCATGAAGATGGTTTTGATATCAGCTTCGAAGCACCAGCAGAATCATCAGAAACTAATATGTCAGAAAATCAAACCGAAGATGTCAATCAAGAATCTGTCCAACATGTCAGTGAAGCTACAACATCCTATCAATTAGGATCATCTATCTTTTTTAGAGCAGGCTTTCTTATAGATGAGAATATTTCAATCATTAATTTCCACAATAAGGATGGGTTAGCGTCTTGCTTCCACAACAACAAGTACCCCATCACAAACAAAATTTGTCAGAACATGAATTATCAGGGAAAAAGATTAGGCCTACATGAGCAAGGAATTTTGGAACCCATTCAAGTTCAAGCACATTACAGACATCAAGGTCTTGGCTATTCATTAGTCAAAAAATCTAATTATGTTAGTTTTCCCTCCCCGATATTGGGGGCAACTTTATCAGGTACAAACATCAAAATGGGTGTCATGAGTAGTCCCTGTCATAAGATTGTTGCCAATACCCCTTCCCTCCACACCCCAAACCATCATTCCATCATGAATAAACCTTCCATTTGGAACCAACAAAAGTCTTACAAATCTAAAATCCAAAATCAAATGTCAAAGGTCAGGGAATCAATCAACAATACAAGTGGACGAATGAAGCTAAAATGGATCCCAAAACAAAATGGGTCAAGTCAAGAAAAAAATGAATTAGACAAAGAAAATATGCCAAAAGTCAATCAAAATGTGGAGCCACCACACAAGAGGACTCCCACATATAATACATGTCCACCTCCATCAAAATGGCCATCAAAAAAGACATATAAAAATGTTGGTTCCAAACAAGATCTTAACCCGACACCTAAAGTTTGGAGAATAAAAATTAATACATCCAAACATCCAACCAACTCATCCACATCCACCATCATCTGTCATAATCCTACATTCTCCTTAAAGTCCAAACATCCCATGTCACAAATCCATCACATCTTGGCAGCTACTCTCTATCATAAGGACTCTCATGGCACTCTATCACGATGTGTGTATTCTGATAAGGCCAACTCTAGTATCAACAAGGATCACAATGACATCAATCAGCTGTATGCAAGCGCTATCATCTTGACAAGGCAACTACTTCAGAAAGGTCATTATTGACATTTCATGGCACCAGTCTCTACATCGGCACCATCAAAGGCTTAAGCACAATCAGTGGTCATCTAAAGCATCAAGGCTATCCGACAAAATGCAAAAATACAAAAAAAATGAAAAATCAGAAAAATCATCACCTTGATGAAAACCTGGCAAACAGACATCATGGTGACACCAAAAAAATTAGAAAATATAAAAAATAGTTAAGAGAAAAATTTCCTCCAATAGTGAAAACCATTCTTATGGCACTCTGGATAAGTACCATGATGAAAACCTGGAAAATAGGCATCATATGTAGAATAAATCATCTATGTGGACCATTACACTTTGGGGCAAGTCGTGTCATCTCCCATGCCCTTCACATGACATTTCTTATGACATTTCCATCTATCCATCCAAGCCCTATCATTTCCGTCTATTTTCCCACCTACTTTTGATAAGGACTAAAATACAAACATGGGTCATGCTTTGGGAAAATTTTTGACATGTGTATCCTTTGACCATACCCCATTCCATATCATGTCATTACCATCATAGCCTCATGTGACATTGTCCTTGACAACTATATGATAATAGTCCTCATGTCTCCTATCTTTTACATAAGCCATCCATTGTCCTTTTATACCTATCACTCATCTTGGTTTCCCTTGTCAATGGTCTAAAGATACCTCGTCATCCCATCTAATCCTCACGAAGTCATTCCAAATGCAACAATATGGATAACCTGGTCCATCATCCAAAACATTCCTTGGCTTTGTCCCTAGCCCTGCTGCAGAATTTTATCCTCTTGTCATATCATTGTCATCCTTACGTTATTTCGGGATGTGTCCTTCCCATGTCAAACGACGTTGTCATTGTCATCATCACCTTTCATTTGGTATTCAGCTTGACTAGCACAAAAATCATGGTTGTCCTTAGATTCATGTGCGCCGACATCATTCACATGCAATATGTCACAATTTTCATAAAACATCAAAAAGTCCTAAAAATCATAAAAAGTCCTAAAAAAATCCTAAAAATCTGAAAAAGTCTTGAAAAAGTCATCAAAATTGGAAAAAGTACTAAAAATTGAAAAATATCCTAAAGAAAACACAAAAACATTCTAAAAGTGTCAAAAAAATCTTAAAACAAAGTCAATGCTTGTCCCATTAGTCCAGTCGGTCATGTCAGTCAATCTTTATCCCAGTCTGAACTATGTTGTCTTTGTGCATTTCCTATGTAGGCAAGATTCATCTTTGAGTCCCCGAGACATTAGGTCAATCCTTCTAGGTTTGTCCAAATAAAAATCATACATCAAACATGGTCGCATTAGTCAAATAAAGCAGACATAGTTGCACTTGACACAAGACAATCATTCGAAATGTCAATGTCAAAATTGGTCAAAATCAGACAACATAAGCCAATCAATCATATAGTCAAAAATCAGTCAGCTTGCCAAAACATTAGTCAAAATGTCATTCTTGTCACTTTTTGGTCCTCTTCAAGATGTGTCCTTCTTGGATTTGGACCTCGTCAAAATGTCATTTTTCTTTTTAGGATGTGTCCTTCCTAACCTTAGGCACTGTCAAACCGTCAAACCATCAAAATTGTCAAACTATCAAACAATTAATCTTCGGCAAACAAACATTGGCAATACAATTAAATGGCTGTTATTTTTGGCTATTTTGTCTTATCTTGTTATTGACTTGTCTTTTGGTCATGTTACTAGCTACCTCGAGGATGTCCCATGAAAGATTTAGAGGTGCAATGATGTCTCATGACCTATTTTGTTTTTCTTTGACTGTTGTCTGTGGATTGTCTTGACAAAGACTGGGGCAAATGGGCCTCTAGTATAGGTTAGGGCGGGCATTTCTTGTCTGCGACCATCTGTCTTGCAAGTGGATGACCTTGCACACCTTGGTCTATGCCATACCATGGTGTTTGTTGTCCATTTGTGTCATTTTTTTACCGCCCAATGATGATTAAGAGCAATAAATATTAAAATCCTATGGTAATATGTTGAAGGATTTGGTCTAGGAACTAACATGGATCTCCTTCTATCTTGTCATCTTCTCTTGCTCATCTCATATAGGCATTGCATCCATATCATCATCCATATCTTTTTCACTAACACTTTCTTGTCCCATTGTCTTCTAGTCTTCTCATCAATTTCGAGAGCACACCCGTGTTCTTGGAACCCGACTGTCCTCTCGAGGGGGCATACCGCAACCCTCCTCATCATTCTTCGTCATCCTATTTTGCACTGGGCCATATTTTTGACTTATTTTATTTGCCACAATGCGACAGGCTGCATTATGACAAAGAGGGGCAAATGTAGACACTAAAAATTGTTTCAGCCTTGTGATTTCTAAATTCTCCATCATTTCCCCTTTAGTCCTTTATAATTAAATAATTTTAATTATTTAATTATTTTCTAAAGTCATAATTCTTCTATTAATTAAATAATTTTAATTATTTAGTTAATTCATTTTCTTTTATCTTTATTCCTCCTTGATTAATTAAATAAATTTTATTTTTTTAATTACGTCACTAATTAAGTCCTCTTCTTTCTAAAATTAAATAAATTCTTATTTATTTAATTTGGTCCACTCTCTTGAATTTTGAATTAAATCATTATATTTAATTCAAAAGATTCCCTTTGTCACATTCTGCTATAATTAAATAATATTTTTATTATTTATTATTCATTAGCCACCTAAATTAAATAATTTTTATTATTTAATTTCTCTAGCCACCTCTTTTGATGTGCTCATTTTAAATAAAATTTATTTATTTAAAATAGTCCCACTTTCTAATTTCCCCCTTTTTAGTAAATAATTCAAATTAATTATTTACTGTCACATGACCCCACCACTTTTGAATTAAATTAATTTTGAATTCAAATGGTCAACATCACTTCTTGAATCAAATATTTTTAAATTCTTATTTGACTCTCCAACAACTTCGTTTTATGTGCCGAGTATCTCTTGTCACATGCATTGCCAACCCTTGATTTGATTTTCTAAAAATCAATCCTGTCCATTCATTTCAAATTTGACCTAATGCTTCCCTAACCCTAATTGTGGGTTGTCATATTGAACTGTGTCCATTGATTCTAGGGCACTTGTTAACTTTTAATCTTGGCCATTCACACAAAATTGTATTTTCTATAAAATGGCAATTTTGGTCTCATTTTGGCATATCTTACAACCTCAATATCTTGCAACCTCATGTTCTTGCAATTTTTTACTCTTGCATTCTTTTCATTTTGTCATAGGCATATTTAGATTTCATTTGGCACAGTTTAGACATATTTAGATGCTTACTAGTTGCATTATAGCATAGTATTGCATGTAGTTACTCAAATCCTTCAACATTTGCTTAGGGATTGTCATTGTCATTAGATTGCTCATCATAAATCTGAGGGCAACATCACATTTCAGCAAGTTGAGAAGGTATAATGGAGGTCAGCCATGGAGGATGAAGACATTTTGGTGAGATTATTTCATTTTATTCCTTTGCACTTCATTATCACTTTGGGTTTTTACGTTTTGCATTTGATTTGCTAACCCTAAGAAAATTCCCTTAGTTACAGGGACATAAGGACCCAAAATAGATTTAGGAGATGGAGGATGCAAATGATTTTTTGTTGGATTAGCAACTTGGGATGTCATTATGGATTTTTCATTTAAAGGCATTGCATCTTTTTTATTTGGGATACACATGGTTTTAATTTTTGCTTTGGTGGGCCTTTGTGGCCTATGGGTTTGATTTGGATTTTGGATTGGATTTTTCTTTTCTTCAACGTGTCTTTTGAAGGGGACATGAGGAGCTTTAAATTCATGTGGATGTTTGGATTTATGCATTTTTACTCTGGCATCCAAAGTGATTTTAATAGCAATGGGATGGGTATGAGGAGATGGATGATGTGGAAGAGACATGGATGGAATGACAGAGGTAGGATTTTAATGATGATGTGTGGGTGGAGGATGTGAGATAGCATGCATGGAGGGGTGCCTTTGTTGATCCTGATTAGGGATTATGAGGTTATGATATTTATGATGTGTAGTAGGGATAGGTGGGGGATGGATGAGAGGATAAAGAAGATAAGATGGAGGAGGTTATTTTTGGGTATAAGGGCCCAAAATGGAATTTTTATATGGAGGATGTGTGAGGGTTGATGGAGGGATATAATGACCCAAAATAGATGTAGTAGATGGAGGATGAGCAATGGTGAATGGAGGGATATAATGATCCAAAATAGATGCAATATATGGAGGATGGGTGATGGTGGATGGAGGGACATAAGGACCCAAAATGGACTTGGAGGATGAAGGAGGAATATGGACGGTTGTTTTTAGGTGATATGATGGAGGGGGATGGCAACAAATGGTTTGGTGGAGTGATGGGAAGATCTTATTATTCTTTTGGAAGAGGCTCACATAGGATGTACATAGGTTGTACCAACATTTTTGGATTGTGAGTCTTGAGAGATATATCCAAGACCACTTGTACACTGGTGTTCTTTGACCTGGATGAGCTCTAAAGTACCTCACTCATGAAGGCCTAAACCTTTTCCTTGATAGTTCATGATCTTGAGCATTTGATCTATGGTGGGATGCTTATTCTTTCAGAAACATTATGCAAGTCCATTATTAGGTGGTGTATATGATTTATTTTTCTTCTACAAGAAAACCACCATGGATGAGTGTAAGGGTACCAAGGTGATATAAAAGTGGTGTTGGGATTGTAGGGTTAGGTGGTGATGAAGGATCATGAGAGGGAGATGAGGGGATAGAAGCATCTTGATCAAGAGGAATGAGTGATAAGGGATCAAGAGAGGGATTAGGTGATATGATAGGATCTAGATTTGTGGCAGTGGGTGATAAGGGCTCATGAGATGGAGTGGTTGGATATTGAATACAAAGGGGATCATGGGATGGAGCGGATGAGCTAGGTGATCTTGAGATGGGGTGGATGGGATGGTAGGATCATGAGATGGAATGGATGGGGGAATATGATCTTGAGATGGAGTAGATAGGATGGTAGGATCTTGATGCAGAGGAGGAGATATGTTGGTATGCATTGGATCAAGCTCTTGGCATGATGATGGAGGAAAATTGGAGGGACTCCTCAAGTGGGGAAGATGGAAGGATGGAGGATTCATGAAATTCATGTGATTGGATTGTAGTGAGACAAGGGCTAGGGGGAGTGGATTGGATTTGGGTGTCTTCAATGGATTGGGTGTTGCTAGGAGTAGGAGATGGGGATTCAATGGGTTCGATGGGTTTGATGGTTTTGATAAATTGAGTGGTGTTAGGGGTGATAATAGTAATGATAGGTGTGGGATGGAGAAGGGCCTCATTGTTGGTGACTGTACATGATGGAGTGGTATTGGAAAGATCCATGACTTTAGGATATGGATTTAAGGATGTCTTCTTTGTCATGAGTCCTTGGATGACATCTGGAATGAGGTCTTTAGGAATTGTAGGTTTAGGTGGGGTTATGGGAATGGATGAAGTATTATGGATGGGTGGAAGACTAGGATTAGGGATTTGTGGATTAGGATTAGATAAGTGGATGGGATTAGATGTAGGACTAAGAGGAGGTAGAGGATTAGGATTAGAGATTGGTGGATTAGGATTAGATGGAGGATTAAGGTATGATGGATTGGAGGGAGGATTAAAAAATAATAGAGTGGAGGATGGAGTGATATAGGAGAATGTGGATGCTAGATTAGGTTGGGAAGATTGGGATGGTGGATTAAGATAGGGATATTGGGATGGTGGATTAAGATAGGAGGATGTGGATGTTGGATTAGGAGAGGAAGATTGGGAGGACGGATTAGGATAAGAGGATGTGGGTGGTGGATTAGTATAGGAATATGTGGATGAAGGATTAAGGTAGGGATATTGGGATGGTGGATAAGAGAGAGATGTAGATGAAGGATATGATGAATATGTTGATGGGGAAGATACTATATATCCCTTGTCAAAGGAAACATAAGGATTGTTAATAGGTGTGGATGAAGGTGTGCTAGGATAGCTCAGAGGAGTGATTGGATTTTGGAAGATGGTTGGGGAAATATTGCTAGTAATAATAGCATTAAGGGGATCTATATCGTACTCATCTTGATCAACAAGACTTTCATTATCATCATCAACATAATTGGGATTCCCCTTGACTACTATTTTTGGTTGTGTGGGAGGAGGATAAGGGTTCGTGTTGGATTGAAAAGATGAGAATAGATGATTAGAAGAAAAGGATAGATAATGAAAAGATAAATAGAATGGATTAGAAGAACATGGAAGAATGGATCTTAATATTTGTTTCAATATCAGAAGATCTTGGATGTGGAGGGACTAAAGCTCAGATTGGGATGTATATTAAGCTCAGATTGGGATTTGATTTAAGTTGATATTAGGATTGAATTGAATCTGAAATTAGGACTAGATTGAAGCTCAGATTATGGTCTAGAATAGTCCAGGAGTGACAGGATTGAGAAAAACCAAAAATTTTCAATTTTTAATTTTTTTTTAATTTTTTCTATGTTGTAGTAAATCTCATTTTCGAAGGTCTTTAGAGCAGAATTTGGGGTTGAAACTTGCATTGGTCCCTAAAAGTTGGTTATTGAAGGCACACTTTTTTAGTGACTAGATTAGTACTCTTGGAGACCTTTCCAACTGTGTAAATGGATTTGAATTCTGAGCACCGAGCAGAAAGTTATGACCCTAGCAAGTCAGGGTAAATAAATTCCTAGTTTTTTTTTTAAAATTTGATGGTTTGAGGATGAATAGGAAGATGAGAAATGATTGGATTATGATTTTGGAATTAGGAAGATATAGGCTAATTATGGTGAGAAGGATTGACTCTTTGGATTTTGTATGGGCAACGCATACGCCTCTATGTGGCGCATATTCGCCTCTTTAGGTCATGACTTCACCTATTTAGGGAAAATAGATTTGCCTCTGTGTTGAGAAAACTCACCTATTTGGGGGACTCAAATTCACCTACTTCTAAGGATGGACAAGAAATGGGCGAATTCATGATGCAAATTTTCCTATTCTAGGGAAACAAGCTAAGTTGCTATGCAAATTCGCCTATTCTAGGAAAATAGGCTAAGTCGCTAGGGGAACAGGAAAATTTGATGGGTGAGGATTGACAAAATACTCGGATTGAAAATGGGATCGCCCCTATGGATAGCAGGTTTTCCCTAGTAGATGACAAATTCGCCTATTCTAAGGGAAAAGGCGAATTCGACGAAGGAGGACTTGGATGGGAAGACAAGATCACCCATATAGGAAGAAAATTCTCCCAAGGGGATGGAAATTTCACCTATTCTAGGGGAACGAGCTAAGTTAATATGAAAATTCACCTATTCTAGGGGAAAAAGGCTAAGTTGATATGAAAATACCCCTATTCTAGGGGAAACAAGCTAAGTTAATATGCAAATTTCTCTATTCTAGGGAAACGGGAAAATTTGATGGATGAGGATTGATGTAGACTTGCCTATTCCAGGGAACGAGCAAAAAATGAGTCACCTAAGAAGGGACTTATAGGAAAATTCACCTCTAACAAAGACAAATTCGCCTAAAGGGATGATCCAGACTTGACTCAGACACGGAATCACCCTTTTGCAATGAAAAATCACCTGTCCATAGGATAAATTTTCCTCTGTATGAAGTAAATTCACCTCTGATGGTAGGGGATGACTGTGGAAAAGGACAAAAAACATGGAAAACAAGAGGCAGAAAGGCTGGACTGACTCAACTGAAAATAAAAGCACTGCTATCACACAATGAAGACACTCCATGCAACCAATCCTAGAATTAGTGATAAGGGTTTACAAACTTGATGTAGGCCCACCACCTTGAGCAAACAACCCAAGGTTAATACTCCTTGATACCAGGGTGGTTCTCTGGATCACCCTTTTTTGTGAAGGTGGATAGCTAGCATTCCAGTGGCATAGGGTCATCAACAGATGCCACAAGCTCACCTTCACACTCTCACTCGAGGACTATCATAGTCCACCATGAGGATTCTATCTCAACCCAAGGGAGTATGTGGTGAGTAACTTCAGGGTACGATTCACATCCCCTACACTACACTAAGCCGCAACTAAAACACGGGTCTCTATCTAGGCTATACAAGGAAATCTCGTGCATCCTCGATATACGCAAGGTATGTGAGGCACAACTGTGAACACCATCTCATCACATGTGTGGATCAGGAGCCCCAGTGACGTACAAGAATCTCAAACCAACCTTGCACATCTTATCTACGTATCACCCTAGCTTCGACACTTCACTAGACATGATGCGACTGGATTGGTGCATAACTTTCATTATCCCCCTTTTATATACCCCGTCAATAACACATGGTTGGAATCGTCCCTTGGGTGATGAAATCATAGGAAGGTCCTACTAAAGGAAGAAGACACTAGATGCTTCGGCTAGTCCCCAAGCTTGCACATAGTGCAAGGGAAGAGCTTAGACGCACTAGTACCTCCTGGGTAGAATGGACTAGACTAGAAAAAACTGTGATTTCTCATCACCCAGGATCACCTAAAGGCGCAAGGGGAGTGGATATGTCAACAAATTACTCCCAAGCACAACAAACAATGTTAATTGACCCTTTAATTAATTCTACATGTTCCTAGCTAGTATGAAAATCAACAGACAAACTAACTAATGGGTCTTTGACTGATCGTCCTACAAAAGATATGTTAGTAATTTAGCACCAATGGTCTTAGACAAATGAGGACAAGCTACACAGATCATTAGTGAAATTGCAATCTCATAGACAAATAGGTTAGAGGATTAGTACTAGAAAATGAAATCAAATGAAACTGTAATTCAAAACTTTAAGTCTCGAGTTCACCTCAAATTCGCCCCTGTATCTAGAAAATTTGCTTGTTATGATAGTCAAATTCGCTTGTCCTAGAAAATTCTCCTTTTCTACTAGTCAAATTCACTTATCTAGAAGGATGGGTGAATTGGACCTCGCCTCTATTGATTTATGATTCACCTCTCTACCGGATATCTTCACGAATTTGCCCCTGTTTAAGGAAAATTTTCCCTTAGTTTCAAATTCACTTATTCATAATAGGAAAGTTCGCCTTTGTAATAGGTAAATTCACCTATTAGGGAGGTTTCACCTCTACGTGTAAAGTCTGAACCTACAAAATTCAAACAAAAAAAAACATAAAAGTGAAGACCCATGACGTGGGTCCCACTAGGCATGCCAGAAATGTGTGCAGGTGAATTTTTGTAGTCAAAAATGCAAAAAATAAAATAAATGCAAGCGAGGAAAAATACAAACAACACCTCAACAATTATCCTACTTTAACTTGAATAAAACAAAAGACAAAGAAAGTGTTTTACCTTGTCCAAGTTGATGAGTTGGTTGGCCCTATTGATCGTTTGATATGTTTGCTCTATATTGGTTTTGGTAGCATAACGACTTGTTGTAGCTTGATTTGGTCACAAAATGGATGCAAGATGGCTATGGTTTCAAGATGGTAGTGTGTGAGAGTAGAAGGCTTGGATGCATGAGGTTGAGAATGTGGTTGTGGTTGAGAGTGCAAAAAATGCTAAGTGTTAGTCATTTAGCAAGGGAGATTGAAATGGATGGTGGAGATTGATTCCTAGAAGAGGATCAAAGGTTGAGATCAAGAGTTGACCAATGGAATTAAATATCCCTTTTTTTAATGTGCATGGGGAAGATAAAAGGAATTAAATATTCCTTGGGAAAGAGAAAAGGAATTTAATATTCCTTGGGGGATGCGAGAGGAATTAGAGAGGAATGGAGAGTTCACCAAGGGGTTGATTAGGTTAGCTAATCAATGATTAGGCTATGTAAGTGAGGGATTAGGCAAATGATTAGGTGGGTAGTGAGGGTTAATGATCCACTTGCATATTATGGAGGATGTGACACCTCCCTAATCAAGGATTAGGAATGTGCACATCCTTAATCTGGTATTATGCAAATTAATCATGATTAGAGGAATTTTATGGAGGATGGGACATGAGGGGAATTAAATAAATAGATTATTTATTTAATTATTTAGAAGAAAAGGGATAAGGGATGTGAGTAAATAATTAAAGGTAATTATTTACTTTAGGCTAGGATTTAAAGATGATAGAAGAAATAAATTAGGATGAAGGGATAAGGGATAATGAATATTAATTAAATAATAGGGTATTATTTAATTAATATAGAGGATATGCCATTAGTTGAATTGGGGTAAATTTAACAAACTAAACTGGTCAATTTTCAGTGTCTATATAAGCATATTTAATAAATATCTCCATGATTTAAAGTTTTATGTGATCTAATTAAATCATTTGCAATTTATGTTAGTATTATATTTTTATTAAGTATGATATGTTAACTTAAATACACCTATGATCTAATAACAATATATGCAAATAAGGATTTAAATTAACATAACACACAAGACTCTGAATAGTATGGAAACTAAAGTAATTATTCAAAGCATTCAAATAACTACCCTAGACTCTAAGACACACATTGTTACCATGTGTCAAAGAAGTAAGCAATGTAAGGTAAAATAGAAACTATCCATTCAATCTAACAACACTGCTCTAACACATTGTTCAAAAGATAGAATGTTAAATGTAATACCAATGCAAATGCATGAGATTGATAGGTTCTTTTAGAGGTGTACCATCCACTTATGTTAATGTGTAGGCTCCAGACTCATAGTTTTCCTTGACAACGTAAGGTCCTAACCAATTAGGGCTTAATTTTCCTTTTTCATTTAGGGTAGCATTGACATTATGTTGATTTTTATATAACACTAGGTCACATTTATTAAATTCACAAGGGATAACACTATCATTATAATCACGTTTTCTTTTCTTGGAATAAGCTTGTAGATGTTTGAGAGTGTTTATACGCTATTCATCCAACATTTCAAGCTAATGCAATTGTTTTAATTGTAAGTAGTGTCATCAAAGAGCTCTTTAAGAGCAATTCTCAGTGAAGGAATTTATAACTCTAAGGGATTTATTCCTTCAGCACCATAAACAATGTTATAAGGAGTGTTTCCGATAGATGTTTGTATGCTCATACAGTAAGCCCATAACACATAAGTTAGCTGTGTTGGAAGCTTTGCAACATGAGAATGAAGTATGGATGATTGTGATGGTTATTCCTATGTTGTCATTGATGCCAACATGGTAATAACTACATGGTGATAATAGTATGAGAGGTTCTCTTGGTTTATCGGAAGTCAATTTATGCCAGTAATACTCCTTTGTGGTGGACCGGTATGTTGGTAATTGAGTCCAGAAATCATCACAAGATCTGATTTGACTCTAGTCTCCTAACCATGTTTTATTGGCTCATTCAGACAACTATATCTTGGATCTTGAGACATCTTTTTTCTATGAACAAAAAGTTTCTCTGATAGATTTCAACTCTGTATTCTGCTATTGTTTTGTGTGAGGTATACTGTGTGGGAGACTCTGCATTCTACTAAGGTGAACATTCATATACCGTGGTCTTGTTGATAGTCTCTTTACTAGTAGTATGATGGGAAACTAACATGCTCTCAGATTTGGAAGGTGTTTTCTTTGAGAATTATTTGTTGGTTAGGAGAATTGTGGTTTAGTCTTGGCCAAATCAATGAATGCAATATATTATGAAGACTAATAGCCAGCTTGGTATAATACACTACTTGGATGAAATGATTAAATCTTATATGGTGTTGACATAATTGATGAATAAGATATAATTGTATAAATACAAGATAGATGCAAGCAGTAAAGTGTGTGTGTGCTAGTGGAAAAGGGGGAAAAGGTGAAGATATGAAATTGTTGAGTAATGCAATACTTTTTATTCTAAGCTTTAGCGGAACTGAACCCTGCACATTGAAGGTGTATTCCATCAGTTCATCATTTTGGTAGTGAGCCACCATTATTGTATCTTGCTAGTGAGCCATATTTTGCACTCAGTCTATGAGTCTTTTAAGGATAGTGAGTCTTGGCAGTGAGCCCCATAATATTTTTTATTCTAATATAATATATTGTGAGTTAACCCTCACCGTGGTTTTTCCCTCATTTGGTTTTCCATATAAAAATATTGGTGTTCATGTGTATGATTGATCTGTCTTGTTTCTATGTTCTCTCTTGTTGGTTCAATCAATATTGTGATAATGGTTAAATGGATTTTATTATCAGTTTTGAAGAATTTAAAGGAAATTAAGAAGAGAAAGAAGAATACTTTTCGGTATGGAAATCTGGTTGTTTGTCTACTTTTTTACTTTTTGAAAGAGTTGTCAATAATAGGAAGGTTAGAATGGTCAAATTCAAATCCTATTGCTTATCAAATCATGAATTCCATGATAAATCTTGGTAGTTTGGATGCATAGGAATCTACCCTTGCTACATTCTTTGGAACATTTTAGATGAGGATGAATAAAAGGTCTAGAATTCTAGTAATTTTTGTGGAAAGATACTCCGAAAGCATAAATCTTCATGTCTATAGATTTTTGTCACATGGAATTAGTTGAGTCAAGGTTAGTTTTGATATCTAGATTTTAGTATGAAGTGTTAGAGGCTAAAATTGATATATATGCTAAAATTCTATTGGAAAGCCCTAAGCATCTCAAAGAAAAAAGTACCTCTGGTAGCGTGACTGAAATAGGGAAGAAGAGGAAGAGTGTGGTGAAGCTGGAAAGTGAAAAAGAAAGCAAGCTTGAACATGAGCATGAAATAATGAATATTCAGACAGCTCTGTAAGATTTATAGAAGGTTATTTTCGGTGCTAATTTTGATTCATCTATTTTTGTTATGGAGAATCTATGTGGCATGATTAATTCTTTGAAATCATACATCTCCGGACTTGAAATGTCTATTGGAATTAGGTCTGATAAAGAAAATTTGAATGATATCAAAGGAAAATGTACGAATGCACATGATCGAGTAATAAAGGAATTGAATATTATACAATGTTGTGAAAAAGAGGCATAGGAACTACTTTCTTTTTGTCTAGATTGGTCTAGAAATACATTGAATATGAGAAATGAGATAAGGGTGAGTGAGTCTCAACTTAGCACTTAGGAAGATATATATAGATTAGCAAAAATATAGATAATCATAGGTGCTCCTACATTGTGCAGCTTGAGGACAAATTTTTCTCCCTGCATGATCGAAGAACAAATGTTATCAAGAAGTTTGTGGCACTTAGAGACATGATTAAATTTAGATATACTTCTATCTCTTGTGCTCTTCGATGTATTGGTGAATTATCAGAGATTAATCTTAATCCCAATACTTTAACAGATGGTTTAGAGTCTCTAACTAAACTTGAGCTATTTTACAAGACTCTAGTTAGTGTAAAAGGTTCATGGGAAGAAGGTAAAGAATCTTGGAAGCCTATCTTGGAGAGTCTTAGAAGTTCTTCTTCAAGTTAATTCAATGTTCATATCTTTTTTTACTACTTTTTGATGCATATCTACATTTATACCAGACTCCTTCCTTTGTTATTGATGTCAAAGGTGAAGAGATAGAGAGATGGAGAGATGAAAACTTAGAGGAAAAACTTTTTGTGAAGAACAATTTTGATAGGGGGAGTAGTCAGAATAGTCAATGTGGTATTCTTGAAAATTTTTTGTCATGCATGTTGCCATCAATGTTGAAGGGGGAGATTTTTGAAATCTTTGCAACATGAGCATGAAGTATGGATGATTGTGTTGGTTGTTCCTATGTTGTCATTGATGTCAACATGGTAATAACTACATGGTGATAATAGTATGAGAAGTTCTCTTGGTTTACCAGAAGTTGCTTTCTATCGGTAATACTCCTTTGCGGTGGATCAGTATGTTGGTAATTGAGTCAGGAACTCATCACAAGATATGATATGACTTTGGTCTCCTAACCATGCTCTATTGGCTCATTCAAATAGCTATATCTTGGATCTTGAGACATATTTTTTCTATGAACAAAAAATTATCTCTGAAGAAGTTCAACTTTGTATTCTACTATTGTTTTGTGTGAGGTATACTATGTGGGAGACTCCGCATTGTACTAAGGTGAACATTCATATACTATGGTCTTGTTGATAGTCTCTTTACTGGTAGTATGATGGGAAACTAACATTTTCTTAGATCCAGAAGGTGTTTTCTTTGAGAATTATTTGCTAGTTTGGATAATTGTGGTTTTGTCTTGGTCGACTCAATGAATGCAATATATTATGAAGACTAATAGCCGAATTGGTATAATGCACTACTTGGATGAAATGATTAAATCTTATATGGTGCCGACCTAATTGATGAATAAGATATAATTGTATAAATATATGGTAGATGCAAGCGAAAAGTGTGTGTGTGTGTGTGATAGTGGAAAAGGGGAAAAGGTGAAGATATGCAATTGTTGAGTAATGTGGTACTTTGTATTTTGAGTTTCAGTGGAACTGAACCCTGCACATTGAAGGTGTATTCCATTAGTTCATCATTTTGGTAGTGAGTTACCATTATTGTATCTTGGCAGTGAGCCATCTTTTGTACTCAGATTGTGAACCTTTTAAGGACAGTGAGTCCTGGCAGTGAGCCCCATAGTATTTTGTATCAGATATAATATATTGTGAGTTAACCTTCACCGTGGTTTTTCCCTCATTGGGCTTTCCATGTAAAAATCCTGGTGTTCATGTGTATGATTGATCTGTCTTGTTTCCATGTTCTCTCTTGCTGATTTAGTCTATATTGTGATAATGGTTAAATGGATTTTTTTTTTTTTTGTGGAATACTGATTCCCCCCTCCGCTCATTATTCTGGATGTTCAACAAGTTGATTATGCCAATCTTTATTATGTTTACATACCATTTTTTACAAAAAAAATTCAATAGTCTTGTTAGTCAATTTTGCTTGTCCATTTGTTTGTCGATAATATGGTGTTGAAAAATAATGTTGAATATTGAATATTTGCAAGAATTTATTCACTTCATTGTTCTTAAATGAAGTTACATTATCTAAAACTAATGAAGAAGGGAGACCAAAGTGAGTAATAATATGTTCCAATATGAAAAGACATATTGCATTAGTTGTCGTGGAACGAAGAGGAATAGCTTGTACCCATTTTGTGATGTAGTCAGTTGTGGTAATGATAAATGTATGTCTAGCAGAAGAAGGTGGTGATATCTTCCCAATAAGGTCTGAACCCCAGAACAAAAATGGCCAAATAGGAACTTGAGCATGAAGTTCAGATGTAAGAGCATGAATCAAATTGTTATGTTCTTGACATTTATGGCATTTGTTCATGTACTCAAAACAATATTGTTCCACGTGTCTCCAATAATATCCTATACGAACCAACTTTTGAACTAAAAATCTTCCTCCAAAATTCCCCTCACAAGCACTTGCGTGAGCTTCTTCAAGTGCTATAGGGATTTTGTATTGTTTAATACATCTAAGTAAAAGTCCATTAAATGATCTTCTATATAAAATTTCTTCAAGGATTATGTACCTACATGCAAGTTTTTGAAGACGAGCTTGAGTGTTCTTAGTTGTAGGCTCATAAAAGGTACCATCTTTTAAATCGTTGAATATCATTGTATACCATTGACTAGAGTTGTTGGTATTGGTCAATAAAACTTCTTTATTTTTATCATTTATTGATGGTTTAGGGATCATTTGAACTTTAAATGTGAAATAAAGGAGCAGATCTTCAAGAGATACAATGGAAGCAACACTTGATATTGTATCTACATGCCTATTATCCTTTCGAGGTATGTTGTTGATCATATATGATTCAAATTTGTCTAATAATGTCATTGTGAGATCTCTATATTGAATAAGCTTATCATGTTTTTCTTGATAGGAACCATTTATTTGTTTAATAATTAAGAGTGAATCACCAAATATAGAAATGTATTTGAATTTTAACGTTAACACGACACATTTACCAACTATTAAAGCTTCATAGTCCATAATATTATTTGTACATACGAAGTTTAAATGAAAAGATAAGGGAATAAGCTTACCCGAAGGAGGAATTAATATAACTATTTCCCTAGAGCCAGTTTGACACTTAGAACCATCAAAGTACAATTCCCATGTTTCTTTGTCTTTTTGAATTGTCAACACATTCTCATCAAGGAATGAGTCTGTATTTGGTAATTCTAGGGGAGAGGGAGCATCAGCTAATTGGTTAGTCAAGGCATGTCCTTTAATTTCCTTTTGAGAGACAAATTTAAGATCAAACTTTGTTAACAACATAACCCACTTAGTTATGCATATTGATAAATCCATTTTAGTGCAAAGGTGTTTTAAAGGATCAAACATTTTCATGACATGGATTTTAGTGTTCAATAAATAATGTCTCAATTTTCTAGTAACGAACAAGATATCTAAATATTGTTTCTCTATAATTGTATATTGTGTTTCATAATCAATCAGAGTTTAGCTAATGTAATAAATAGGATGTTCTTTACCAGTGTCATCTTGTTGAGCCAACAGTGTTGTAAGAGCATGGGTTGATGCTACTATGTATAGGATAAATTGTTTGTTTTGCATAGAAGGTTGTAAAATTGGTGGAGTAGTGAGATAATATTTCAAACTATCAAAAACTTGTTTACAATCCTTGTTCCAATTAAACTGAACCTCTTTCTTAAGGATTTGCATAAAGGGTAACATTCAATTTTCTAGGGATGCTACAAAATGACGGATAGCTTAAATTCTTCCTTGTAAAGTGCATAGTTGAGAAATTTTTCTAGGAGGTGGCATGTTAATGATAGCATAAATTTTCTTTGTTTCCACCTCAATGCCTCTGTGAGATACTATAAACCCTAAAAAAAATCCACTATCTACACCAAAGACACACTTTTTTGGGTTCAGCTGCATGTTATATTTTTACATTAACTCAAAGATTTTTTGAAGGATATTCACATTATCTTATCGAGTTATAGATTTGGGTAGAATATCATTGATATAATCTTCCAAATTCTTATGTATGTAATCATGAAATATCAATGTCATAGCTCTTTGATATGTTGCACCTACATTCTTTAATCCAAATGACATACCTACCCAAAAAAATGTTCCCCAAGTTGTACTTAATAATTTCTTGTATTGATCTTGAGGTTCGATAAAGATTTGATTTTATCTAAAAAATCCATCCATAAATGACAACAAAGCATGTTCCATAGTCGAGTCTACTGTAATGTCAATATTAGGAAGGGGAAAGCCATCTTTTAAAGATGCTTTATTCAAATCATGAAAGTCTGTACAAATCCTAATACGAATATCAAGTTTCACAACTAAAACAATGTTAAAGATCTAAGGAGAATAATCAGTAGGTCAGATAAAACTGGCTTCAAGAAGTTTTTCAATTTTAGCCATAACCAATAAAGCTATCTTAGGATTCATCTTTTGTATTTTTTTTCATACTATTTTAGCATCTATTACAAGAACTATATTGTGTGTTACTATCTTTGCATCAATTCTTGACTTCTCTGAGTAAGTTCAAGTGAAGATTTCAGGAAAGTCATGAAGTAAGGTTGCATGGTCTTCTTGTTCATCCTCATCAAGGAACTTTCCTATTTGAATTACTTCTTCTTCGTTACTTGTATCATTGGTATGTTGATTGTATCTCCCAAAGGAAGTGCATTTTGTTTTGGAATTTTAGGATTATATTCTTCTTTGTCCTTGTCATTGTCATTACTTTCCTTTTCTTCATCCGCTTGTTTAGTGCTAACCATAGCACATGTAACCCATTTATTTTTAGGAGGAGTAAATGGCTTGTCATAAAATCATAACATTTCTTTCAAAGCTTCATCATTCTCGAAGTATTCCAATGATCCATCACAAGTTATATCAATCAACTAAGGATGCTTCAAGGTGACAGTTGGTTTATTAGGATTACATATGATAGTGTTGATTTTGTGTGAGGGTATTTTTGTTTCTTGCATTATTTTAGAAGGGAAATGCCCCAAGCCACTTGTTGGTTCTTGTGTGAGGCTCTATAGGAATACAGATGCCTTGTTCCTTCCTTCGACATCCTTTTCCACTATAATCAAGTTGTTTTATGAGCTCATAACCTCTCCCATAAAGTCTCCATTTCTTTCGAGTTTGGTGGTTGTTGGTAGTCTATCTCATCAAAATTATTTGTATAGCTTGTCTTCTTCTAGAGAAGATGAGGTAGATGCTTGTGAAATGTCCCTCAAATTTTGCATTGACATTACCATTGGTTGTTTTTTCTTTTCAGTTTGTTTTGTTGTAATTTTATATTCTCCCATGAATATTGGTGTGAAATTTAAGGAGCCCTAATCATCTTCTAACAACTTAGTAATTTAATCAATCTCTTTCTCATGTTCTTCATCCTTCATCACTTTATTTTTTCTAGTTGATTCTAGTGCTTCCAAAGGATCTCATCCCTCTCTCTCAACAATAAAGCAACTTTCAAGTTCAGGATCAAAATTTTTCATGTAAACCTTGTTGTTATAGGCATACTTCGTTACACAATGCAAAGCAGAAGGCACTCAATTCATTTCATGAATCCAAGGTCTTCCTAACAGGAGATTGTAAGAAAGATTGCCAAGCATAACATGGACTGAAGTTTGTAATGTTACTTTCCCAACTTTAATAGGTAATGTGATGACTCCAAGTGATTTTTTCTCTATATTATCAAATCCATGGATAGATAAAGAATCGTGTTTAATGTTGCTTCTACTCATGTCAATATTTTCCAAAAGGCTCACACTACACACATTTAGGGCTGAGCCATTGTCAACAAGGGCTCATTTTAACTTGATTCAATTAACATGGACTATTATATTGAAGTCTTCATGTCTCTTTTGAATTTATAAGGAAGGTAACTCACTTTGGTGAAAAAAATTATCTAAGTTTATCTCATTCATTCCTTGAACTATCACTACCACATTGTTTGAACTAGTGTTAGGAGGAATCATAACTTGTTGCAAGGTTGTTTGAAGAATGCTATGATAATTAGGTGAGGTTTGAATAAGATCCCATAGGGATACCTTAGTGGAGTATTCTTAATTTTTTCAACAAGATTATATTTATTTCCACTATTGGCAAGTAAATGAGGAGCACTAGGCAAGATAGGATTAGGCAAGGCTAATGAAACATGAGTTGTTTTTTGTTGCCTATTGATCCTTGTATTCTAGGTATGTGCAACGGTATTATAACCCATTTGTTGTGAAGCCTTACCATCGTCAATTGAAGACCTTTTTCTCAGTAGTTCAAGGATAAGCATGGGTTTTTTTTTAATTTGAGTATTTTGTGAAGGAGGGTAAATTATAAGTTGTGGTGTGATTACATTAATGTCTTTGTGTTTTTGTTTATCATAAAAAGCCTTAGTGGATGAACCTTGTGAGATGAAATAATCAAGGGCTTCATCTAACATGTCAAAGTCATCACTACTAAAAGGCTTGAGGGATAGGTTAACTTTGAAAAGAAGATTTGACATAACTTAATAACTATGCTTTCCCTAAGGGTCTTGTTTGATGTTTTTGTTGTTTTTGTCTTTTGTATTTTGTTTTCTAATGACTGCAAAATGTGAACTAACTGATCTATTGATGTAATAATGTTGAAAATGTAGAATTTTAATGCTACCTTTAATTGAAATATGCAAGAAATTATTTTCCCAATGCTGCCAAATTTATCTAAATAAACAAGAAATTGAATGTAATGTAGTAACATAAAAAGTAGCCTTTTCCTTGATTGCTTGATAATTCACATTAAAATTGAACTAATGGTGTCTTGGAGCAGTGTTGTAATGTATTGTAAACATTCAAACTATTCTAGGACCTTTATTTAGCTAAAACACACTTTAATTGGTCCTTTGCAAAGGTGTTGTCAATTGTTATAACACACTTTCACACTTTTCTAGGACTTATTTTCTTAATTAAGCCTAATGGGCCCATTTCTAAATAAAATGTATATAATTTGTACCTTCTTTTATTGTTGTAAAGTTTCATAAAACACTTTCAAACTTACCTAGGTGGTATTAATTCATTAAGGTTAAGTGGAGTTATTAACCCCCCTTTTTAGGCCTTAATTTTGACACCTCCTGAAGATCTTTCTTGATAATCATAAATTAAATATCAAATTATTTCATTGGGAAAAAATTGGTCGTGGTAAGTTGAGCTAGGACCCATTCACCCTTGATGGTGAATGGGTCCTCTCTTAACAAGACACCCCTCTTTTAGCTGATCTAGAATGGGGTTTTGGCCTTCTATTAGTTCCTCGAAGCTTGGTCTTGGAAACTTAGCTAGGACCCATTCGCCTTTGGTGCCGAATGGGTCCTCCATTAATGAGACCATAATTTTTAAATTTCATTCTAGTGCGAATTTAATTATTTTTCTTCCCAGATCTGGTGTCGGCCTTAATTCTTTGAATTTCAAGGTTAATCTCCTAATTTAGTATAAATAAGGGGTTAATTCACATTATTTCTCCTAGAAAGTTTACTAAGAAATCCTAAGATTTTCAAGCATTCAATAATTCAAGTGATCAAGCATTCTAAAGAATTTCAAGAGCATTCATAGGGCATTTCAAGGTAGATTTCAAGTGTTTATTACAACAATTCAAAGTCATATCATCATGTGAAGGGTTTAATATTCATGTGTGTTGAGATAAGAAGTTAATGTTGGATTGAGGATTCATTTACAAAAATCATCCTACATCCAAGATCTACATTATTCATGGCCACTCCATGATTGTTTGTAGATTTGATTCACAAGACATCATCCAAAGTGATATCATTTACATTATTGCACTTTCATGCTTCATTTCTTTCATTTCATCACTTGGTTTAATTACCTACTAGGGGTTAGACTGAGGAAAACCCCCATTCACTAACAAATCAACAAGTTTTCTTTCCATTGAGTGTGTAATTGAAGATTTATAGGTTGAAGATCAAGTTGAGCAAGATTTGGAGCAGAGTTTTCAAAGTTACAAAGTTGTTAAAGTTGTCATTCAAAGTGCAAGATCATAGAAAGAGCTCTACAAAATTAATTACAGGCTTCTAGAACTTGATAACTGAGATTTCAAGAGTGCAGACATCAATGTATAGGATCCTAAAATCAGTTTTCTAAAACCCTAAAAGGACCCATTCTCCCATGAAGGCGAATGAGTCCTCCATAGCTCAAAAACAACTTTCTAGCTAGGTACATAGCTTTTTATGCTCTATAAACATCCCTCATAGTTTTTATAACAATTAGGTTGCATTTTTGGTTGTTATTATCATCCTATTTTGCATAATTGAAGTGATTTCATCTTGGAAAATTAGTGATGCATCATCTTGCATCAATACATTTTGGTGATCCTATTTTCCACCAAATCATTTTTGGTGAACTTGACTTATTCAACATTGCACTTTTCTAATGTTTGGAGTATTTCATTACATTTTAAGTTAAAATCGTGCATTCATTGCATTTAGACTTGCATTGAAGTAGGTTTTCTTATTTTGCATTGAAATATTGAATATCATATAGGGTTTAGATTTTCATTGTGTTGCACTTATTAAATATAAAAATTACGAAAACAAATCTACAATTTTTCATCTCATTTAGATCTCATTCAATTGTATTTAAAAATCAAAACAAAATTGTATTTCAATCTAGGTCTTGCATTTCATCTTTCTATTGCATTTTAAAATTGAATTTCTGGAACATATGAGGCTGCATTTTACTGTCTACAACCTGGAACAAAAAGATCTATTTGAAATATTGCAAAGCATTAAAAAATAATTTAAAAATACCTAACTAGGATCCATTCACCTTTACTAGTGAATAGGTCCCTGACCAGGTCTGATCTGTACCTTCTGACATCTAAAAAGGTATTAAAATTCAGTTTGAAATCCATAGAAAGATCCCAGAAAGACCTAACCAGGACCCATTCACCCTTACTGGTAAATGAGTCCATGTTAGCTATAGATCTGCAATCCCATAACATTAAAATCTTAGTTTTTAGCTTCTATTTGGTGCATTTATCTGAGTTTCAATTTCTTGATTCATTGTTTCATCAATTTCGTTGCATTTAGCTTAAATTGCTTCATTTTAGTGAATTGTTAGATTTCAAAATTGCACAAAATATGTCATTTTCAGCCTATTGAATTGTTTAGTTAGTAATTTGCATTGCTTAAACTTTGAAAATTGCATTTCATTCTAGGTTATTGCATTTCCATTCTAGGGTTTACTCACTAGGTTTGTAAAACCTGCATGAGCTTTACAACTTGGTGTCCTATTCATAATACTATTATAAGATGTAGTTTGATGATCATGTCATCCCACAATATCTCTCTCCCCATGGATCTTGGGTGCTCTAACTCCCTTTTTGATAGTGTTGAGAATCAATCCTCCATGGCTCATAGTTTGAATAACTCATTTCCAATGGCTTCACCTCCTATAATTAATGTGCATGATGTTATTGACAAGCTAGATGAACAACTAGAAAATTTACAAGCCCATATCCTTAGTGAATGCATTGACATTAGCTTGGTTCCTATCATACAAAACCTAAGGAAAGTGATTAAAACAAGAAATGAAACACAAATCATCTATAGCCTTAGTTGCAAACTTTAGGAGTACTTGAACAAACAAGACAATAGTAACATCCATGCCACAATTAATCCTCCTAATGAAACTAAGAACAATGTCAATAGGACCATGATCATATGCAATTCCCTCCCATGAATGATGTGATAGAATTTATCAAAGCTAAACCTAGTAAGGGCTTGACTAAAAAACCTCTTGACATTGCTTTCTCGTAAAATGAAATTCCTAAACTTGGACCTGATGGTCCTCTTTACATAGCTAACTGAATCAATAATAATCCCACTAATGTGATATTGATTGATCTTGTATGTGGATAAAATGTGATCATAGAAGAATTCTTATATGTGCATGAACTATATCAATATATATATGACAACTTGAAAGCATGGATCAAGACACATAATGGATTTGCTTTCCCTATGA
Source organism: Sequoiadendron giganteum (assembly GCA_007115665.2). Taxonomy (NCBI): domain Eukaryota; kingdom Viridiplantae; phylum Streptophyta; class Pinopsida; order Cupressales; family Cupressaceae; genus Sequoiadendron; species Sequoiadendron giganteum. The sequence continues at coordinate 209,115,254 of CM021107.1, forward strand.
TAGGCTCGATAGATCTCCCTCTAAAAGTGGGGCCGAAAACATTAACAGACTCATTCTCCATCATCCCACAATCAAACCAATTTCATGTGAAGCTAGGATATCCATGGCTTCACTCCATGAATGTCATCCCTTCAATTGTGCATAAATGTCTAAAGTCTGCATTTGGTAATAACATCTTCACTATGCATCATAGTGGATTCCATCCTGCCTCAAAAAAAGGGAATTTTTCACTAGATTAATTTTGGCCCGAGTCTATGGAACCTATCAAGCCTCATGAAGATTTATTTTTCAAATCATATCAAAAATTCAAGGCAAAGAAAATAGTTGAACCATCCCTTCAAAAAATTCCTCAACCTATGCCTAAACCAACCATCCTTGATGAGACAATGATTGAACCAAAAAAAATTTCAAACATACAAGAATACTCTATAGAACAACCTCCTGCAATTTCCCACAAGAGACTAAGAGATAGTACAAGAAATCCTATGGTCCCTCCTAGAGTTAAAAAAGTTTACAAAGTGAAAGAAAAAGTGGTTGAGAAACCTCTTGTCATTTCTTCTAGTCCTTCCAAGGAAGAGAAGGAACCTATGATTGACAAACCCACTCTTACACAAAAAAAATTGACAATAAATTGAAAAGAAATCGAAGAGCCAGAGACCATAGATGTAGATGTCGTGCTATTTCTCGTAGATTGCAAACTCAAAAAATAAACAACATAGAAAATAAAAATCCAAACCTACCTAAAGCAATGCATGATGACTCTCAACCCTCACCGCATCATAAACAAGAAAATTGTATGAATATTGTTATTTGACCTCCTGCTATGATTGACTTAGATGATGACATTGACATTGCAAAAATTGATGAACAAGTGCATGAAGAGTTGAATACATTATTTTATTATTCCATGAGATTAAATGAAAAATCTCATAAAAAGAGTGTTGAACTTGGTGTGTGCCCTAGTTTGGGTCTTTATCTTGTCCCTTTGGCTAGTTGCCTGCCTTTCGTTTATATCAACTGAGATTGAGAGGCGGATGACTTGCTTTAGGTTGACTCGCCTATGCCTTACTATTCATATGCTTTTTTATTTTTCCTTTTATGTGATTGCATGTTCGTGATGTGATCCCCTGCGACGTCTCATTTGATGTTCCTCTCTCTTTTGTGCATTCTTCTACATGTATCTTCATTCTTCTCTATGTCATAATTATCCCTTTTTCATGTGTCTTGTGTTTTCCTTTTGGGGATGACACAAGGTGTCAAGACATTTATGTCTCTTCCATGTTGACCCAAAATATTTTTCTTTATCTTTTTCATTTGTCTTGTGTTTTCCTTTTGGGTATGATGCAAGGCATCGAGACATTATGTTTCTTCCATGTTGAACCAAAAGGATTTTTCTTTGTTTTTACTCTCTTTGTGTCATTCTTCCCATTCTATATGTATTTGGGGAATGATGATAGTTCCATGCTCTATGAAAACATTGTAGCACGGACATATTGACCCCAAATCCATAGATCCTTTATGTGTTTGTGGGGGCAACCCTTCCTTCCTATTTCATCACGAGGCTTGCTTCAGAAACATATGACTTGACATAGGGTTTTTCGAGGAAAGCTCTCATGTATTAGGCTAAAAACATTGGCTACTTCAAAGTAATTTCTCATAGTAATGGTGTACCAACTGCTTTAAAGTGGGGACATACAATGATGACATATTTTGGAAAATTTCATGGCCTGATTTTCCTTTTTTCTTGTGATGTGTCCTCTTCTTGGTGGTGTCATTAGGTTTGATGCCATCCAAAAGTGTACGATCCACTAACACAGCATGATGTGAATGAGACAGCCCATGGGTGATGATCTGACACTTTTGACTTGTCCTCTCTTGGAGACATTAGGCACAATGCTCTAAGAGGAAGACCATTACACAAACAAAGAAAAATCCTCTTTAAGAATTTTTTTACATGATATTCAAAAGCATTTACAAAAATTATTTTAACTGTGGTACCTTATTAAAGTTATCAGGGGGATAACTTTGGTATGGTTAGTATGATGGGAAGTTGATACACTAGCATGCCTTTCTCATTATATGGTGGAAAGCCAATACATGGGCATGTCTTTCTCACTAAACCACTTCATTGAGATAACTCACCTAGTGGATAGACTGAGGTTCCACTACCCTAGACTGAGCATACATATTTTGGGACAACTCACCTAGTGGATAGACTAAGGTTCCACTACCCTAGAGTGAGTAGCATTTGTTATGGACAAACAACCCTATCCTGCATTGCGTTAGAATGGGTGTGCTTGATCCTTTGGTTTTGTTTATTTTTCTTGGCCTTTGATAGGGTATGATCATGTATCTTTGTTATTGATGCATACTTAAGTGTCTTGAATGTCTACTTTAGTGTGAGTTTGACATGGGGTCATCCTCTCACTAAAATGGGGGGAAAATGTAGTAACAAAAAAAGTAGCCTTTTCCTTGCTTGTTTTATAATTCACATTAAAATTGAACTAATGGTGTCTTGGAGTAGTGTTGTAATGTCTTGTAAACATTCACACTATTCTAGGACCTTTATTTATCTAAAACATGCCTTAATTGGTCCTTTGCAAAGGTGTTGTGAAGTGTTCTTACACACTTTCACACTTTTCTACAACTTATTTGCTTAATTAAGCCTAATGGGCCCCTTTCTAAATAAAATGTACATAATTTTTACCTTGTTTAAGTGTTCTAAAGTGTCATAAAACACTTTCACACTTACCTAGGTGGTCTTAATTCATTAAGTTTAAGTGGAGTTATTAACCCCCCTATTTAGGCCTTAATTTTGACACCTCCCAAAGATCTTTCTCGATAATCATAAATTAAATATCAAATTATTTCATTAAGAAAAATTTGGTCCTAGTAAGTTGAGCCAAGACCCATTCGCCCTTGATGGTGAATGGGTCCTCTCTTAATAGGACCCCCCTTTTTCAGTTGATCTGGAATGGGTTTTTGGCCTTCTTTCAGCTCCCTAAAACTTGGTCCTGGAAACTTAGCCAGGACCCATTCGCCTTTGGTGCCGAATGGATCCTCCCTTAATGAGACCCTAATTTTTGAATTCATTCTAGTGGGAGTTTAATTATGCTTCTTCCCAGATCCGGTGTCGGTCGTAATTCTTTGAATTTTGGGGTTAATCTCCTAATTTAGTATAAATAAGGGGTTAATTCACATTATTTCTCCTAGCCAGTTTACTAAGAAATCCTAAGACTTTCAAGAATTCAAGAATTCAAGTGATCAAGCATTCTAAAGAATTTCAAGAGCATTCATAGGGAATTTCAAGGTAGATTTCAAGTGTTTATTGCAGCAATTCAAAGTCATATAATCATGTCAAGGGTTTAATGCATTCATGTGTGTTGAGCTAAGAAGTTAATGTTGCATTGAGGATTCATTTACAAGCATCATCCTACATCCAAGATCTACATTATTCATGGCCATTCCATGATTGTTTGCAGATTTGATTCACAAGACATCATCCAAGGTGATATCATTTACATTATTGCACTGTCATGCTTCATTTCTTTCATTTCATCACTTGGTTTAATTACCTACCAGGGGTTTGGATGAGGCAAACCCCAATTCACTAAAAAATCAACAAGTTTTCTTGCACTTAAGTTTATAATTGCAAAATAATAGGTTGAAGATCAAGTTGAGCAAGATTTGGAGCAAAGTTGTCAAAGTTGCAACGTTTCTAAAGTTGTCATTGAAAGTGCAAGATCATGGAAAGATCTCTACAAAATTAATTATAGGCTTTTAGAACTTGATAACCAGGATTTCAAGAGTGTAGATATGAAGTTACATGATCCTAAAATCATTTTTCTAAAACCCTAAAAGGACCCATTTGGCCCTGAAGGCGAATGAGTCCTCCATAGCTCAAAAATAGCAACTTTCTAGCTAGGTACACAACTTTTTATGCTCTATAAACATCCATCATAGTTTCTATAACAGTTAGGTTGCATTTTTGGTTGTTATTAGCTTCTTATTTTACATAATTGAAGTGATTTTGGCTTGGAAAATTAGTGATTCATCATCTTGCACGAACACATTTTGGTGGATCCTATTTTCCTTCAAATCATGTAAAAACAATATGTTTCAGACAACTATTTCTTAGATCTCAGAAAAGGAATAGAAATACTTATCATAAAGTGAAATCCACTCAGAATTTTTGTTGTTATAATGTGTATAGGGACTCATTCACTACCTAAGGTGAATGGGTCCTAGTCTAGGGTTCTAACGCAGAACAAGAATGTAGATAAAACACCTAAATTTTTTGCTAATTAGTGTGTACATGGAATCATTCACCACCTAAGGTGAATGGGTCCTAGTTTAGGGTTTTCTGAGTTTGAGTTTTGTTTTTCGAAGTTAATTCTATGTATTTTTTGTCTCAAATATGTAACAGTTAATTTTGTAACAATTTTCCCAGATATCAAGTCTCTAAATGCAATTTTTCTAAGGCTAAATGATGAATAGGGTGTGCAATTTAAATCTAAATGTTTGAATGATGATTCCAATTTTAACAAAATGCAGAACTAAATCAAATCTAAATAATTTTTTTCTAATTTTTTTGATGAATATAAGGAATGCAAACATGCAAATTTACCCTAAATGAAATGTTCAATAATGCACAATGAAGGAACCCTAAATGCAATGCAAGTACTGAAAGTCTAATGCAAACTAGGATCTAAGGTTTGAATATACTCCAAATAAAAAATTAAGATGTTCAAAGGGATCAAGTTCACCAAAATGAAACATAGGCAAAGGTAGGTTATGATTTCTAACCCTCTTTTCATAATGGTTTCACTCAAGAAATGAGATCAAAAACCTTGAGGTAACTATCAACCTAAGAAGGTGAGTTAAATCAAGATTTAGTGATCTTGAACTTCTCCTTTATGCAAGGATGGGGTGGTGATCTAAATCACAATTTTTGAAGAAGGAATTGAACTAACAAATTAACCCTAATTCTAGGAATATTACATATAATGCATGAATCTAACATAAAAAAGAAAGAAACTGTAACTTTTCTGGAAAGACAGAGAGTAGGGAATATTGTGCACTTGATCAAATCTTGTTGTTCTAAAACCCTAATAGGGATTCATTTGCCACCTAAGGTGAATGTATCCTAATCTTCAAATGAATGTTTCTCCATGAAGCTGGAAATTTTTTGAACATGTGCATCTCATTCACATACGATATACCCATCAAATCTAGGCATTTCCTTGTAGACTTGAGCTGACATACTTTCAATTTCGTAATCAACCCATGACAAATCTAACTGAGCATACAATGGATCAAAGGAATTTACAATCGGTGCAATGATTTGGCAATTAGATATAGTATGATTATCTCTTGATCAGGCTTGTTGAAACATTTGGTGTCTTTCATCCATCTCTTTAAGTCCTCTTTCAAATACATCATTCCATTTAGGACTGAACCTAGGCTTATTAACTCTTGGGTTCTTACACTTTGGGGTATTAGATGCTTGAAGATTATTATACTTTTGACACTTCTCTACAAGCTGAATCAAAGTATTCACTGGTATAGCTACTTTACCTTGACGATCCATGGATATTACAAATTAAAGCTCACTAATTGTGCATAATTACAAGCATGACCAAATGATGGACAATAGGGATAATTACTGACATAATGACAACACAGGCTTGAAAATTATGACAATACAAATGGATGGAAACCCCTAAGATACAAAAATGCATTCTGACCATCCAAACTAGCATATATTTGAGCACTAAACAAAATTCTTTCAATGGAACTGCAATTACATTCAATAGATCCAACAAATAGGAGTGTGCAAATTCAATTTTATAGTTCTTTCCCTCTGTTAGTGCTAATTCACCAAATAGGGAACCAAAGTTTCTTCTAAGCAGTTCAAATATGGTTTTCATACACAATCTTCTTGAAAACCAAAGGTGAAGAATACCTAGAAATGTTGTAGATCTGGAACTTTCTTCAAATTTTCAACAGGTTCTATTAATAGAGTCGCCACCTCTCTTCAAAGAGGACTGAACTTCAAGCAGTATGAAGTTCTTTCACATATAAATGTTCTTCTGAGTTCCTCCCACCAGTAGAGCACCATAGATCATGGAATTCTCAGGTTCACTTCAACAACTTCCTCCAGGTTTGAAATTGTTTAGTATTTGAACTAAATTCAGAATGGTAAATCATTTGACTCTATGCAATGACTCTTAAGGCTAGATTATGCAATTATAATTTTCACAAATTCTCCCCAGTAGAGTCACGATTCTGTTGGTGTTTTATTTTTCTAGCTAAGCTTTGAAACTCTCTAAGAGGTAGTCAACCTCTATGTTTAAGAATTCTCAAAGTTAGTGGCCAAATGACAAGATTCAGTCAAAGATTGAAATCTCCTACATTTTTGGATCTGTAGGACCAAGGTGGGTCAACCTACACAATGTCTAAAACTTAATTCAACCATACACACAGACATTGCTTTTTATAGCAGATAATTCCCAATTCAATTAAACCATAGAAAGGACTGATAGCTTCAAACCTGGCTAAACTCTCAGTAGATCAATACTCACTCAACAATTGAGAGGCATAACACAACATTAAACCTCAACTGAACAACAAGGATTTAAAATGATTTTGCATTTATTAAATGTTTCTGAGATGCATGAAACTGAATAACAGATCAGTGCCAATTCTGGGCCATGGAGTCAAACACATAAAATGAATTCACCAGCAAACAGACTTCAACCAGTGGATTTAAATTGTTAATGTTTTGCATCAACTGGTAGTGTCTTGCACCAACAATCCCTCTCTTATTATCAATTAAATTCTCCTTATCAATTCTCATCTGCACACCTGAAATCACAATCACCTGCTTAAAGCATTTTAACCATTTCTTTGAAATAGAACAATGAACAGACAAAACAATCTCATGAAATTTGAGATGATAAACTCAAAAACACTTTGTATTATTGAATTTATATGACTAAATGTGTACAAATATGGAGACAATCTAAAGATATTCATGAATGTGCAAACACTTTCATGATTTTATTTACATAAACTGGCTGTATTTACTCATGAAATCAGAAAATTACAACTTATAGACTCAAGAAATAACTCAAAATTTTCAATTCTCTATCTACGCAGCCCAATACAAAGTTTTAGAACTCAACCTCATAACCTTTTACAATGAGAGAAAAATAGAAGATATAGAAGGAAAAAGAAACATAATAAGCCCTAAAATGCATCTAGAGTTGACAACTAGCAGCTTCATCCTCCGTTGAACAACAACAAGAAGCTGAAAATATCTGGAACAACTTCTCTCTTCTCTCATCATTTGCAGCAACAAACTCATTTTCTTTTTAACTGCTTTTGCTCATCTTTTTTTTGAAACAAAAAATATGTCCATGTGGAGAAACTCCAAACTTACCTAGTTGGAAAATATCTCTTCCTGTGAAAATCCTCTTTTTGTTCTTTTACAATGCTAGAGAAAAACTTGATATTTTACCTCCAAATATTAAAGTTTTTTAACTTTAATAATAGCCCCTTGGACAAAAATAAAATTATTGTCCGTGCACTTGAAAAATTATCATCACATTTTATGTGCCCAACATATAGTCCTCATTTTATTTGTTGTAGCCACACTTTTCATTCATTTCCATCAAATCAAAGTCTTTTGATTATAAAGTGCATATTAAATTCAATCTATCTGTAACCAATTTGAAATTTTGATGTGGGCCTTCCCTTTCAAAATTTTACTAAGTAATATATATTACCCATCCCCTCAAGTTTTACCTTATGTTTTTTATAAAGTATTTGCTTTTAAGAATAAAATCATATTAGCCAAATATTTTGGTTTGCACAGGAGTCAACATTTAAATAATGTATTCAAAAATACATCGGGCCCACAGTGCCACATGGTACATCTTCGTGCACCTCGCAGGAAATAACTTCGCCCACCTCTTAAAACTATTGAAGCTTCACATCATCGGGCAAATTTATCTTCTTAAATGTTTTGCCTCTCTTTTAAAAGAAAACAAAACATTAAAAAAATTATCAACGGGCTCATTTAAAAGTTTTAACCCATGCACGGAAGACTTCACCCGGGCCCGCCACTCCTTACCTCGCCAGCCTTTTTTATGAGGTCACCTTTATTGTGCCAGGTGTGTGATCAATGCTATTCCCCTAAACTTTCTTCTCTAGTCTGAAATTCTTCCATGGCGACTCATTCCATTAACATTCCCAAATAAAAATTGCAAGGGCGCCATTTGATTGCTATCCCGTTTTTGCAAATGCTAAGAGGTTCTATGCTTGCTGAAAGCACTAAAAGTATTGCTTAGATATTCAAAACAATGCTGGGGGCGTTTTTACAAAGTGCAGGTCATTCTTTGCAATTCTGGAGCCATTTTTGTCCATTCCCAAGATGAAAAATGTGGTTAAGATGTTAGAAAATTTGCTGTCCCGTTTTTGCCTTTGCTGGTAACTATAAAACACTCAAAACATCATTAAAATGATGCTTGTGCATGAGAAATGCCTTTGGAAACATTTTGAACAGCAGACAACAAAGTTTTTCCAATCCACAACATTTAAAATACACCTAATCACAAAAAAACATGGCTGCAAAACATTATTTTATGTTTCTATGTCTTTATTTTCAGCACCCCTCATCTTCACCTTTATATAGCTTTGAATTTCTTTCTTTGCATTCTACTATGTACTCTTTTCTCAAGTGGCACAAAACTGCCCAGAATGCTGGCCGCTTCCTTTGAATTGCATTTGCTGGTTGGGGATTTTCATTTTTAGAGAGACGTGGGCCTAAACTTTGAAGTTTTTCAAAATTTGTAGAGCGTCCAACCAATGGGATGAGAGAATTAAAATTTCTTTTGCCTCCCATTCAAATGTTAAAAAGATTTATGCCCTAAAATCATTTTGAGATGTTTTAAATATAAACATTAGAACTAGGCAAAAGATTAATTTCGCCTGCAAGCCAAATGAGAAATTTCACTCCAAACAAACCGGAGCACCTGAAGCTATGAAATTTTGCCCTGGGGCATAATCAATTATTTAGAGAAAACCCATTTCGTCTAATTTTTCTCAGCCATTAAAATTTAGGTACCTCCCTTGTAAACTAGCACCGGGACGTGTTTGCCATAACCAAAATACATTAAAATAATGTATCAAATGACCTTCGCTCTTGATAAAAATGGAGATGTAGAGGTTTTGGACCAAAATAGGAAATGAGTTATTAAAATTGCAAAATTTGAAAATTTTTAGAACACCATTTTTGGCCCTGTCGCGATCAAAAAACAATTATTTAACCCATCTGAACTCATCTTGAGACATTGAAACTGAGCGGGCATGTAGACATTTGACCCAAGAATGTGGTGCAATAGATGGCTCGATAAAAAGAGTTACGAGGTGAAAGATATGAATAAGCAAAGTTGCCTACTCAGACTTTCTGTAGCTGTGCTGGTTTAGAAACCAATTAAAACTTATGAAATCACCTCGTTGAAAAAATATCAAATCAACTCCTGGTGAGCTGTCACTAGATATAGTAGAACATTTAGGTACCCTAAGTATGTGTGCAAAATGGCTCTGCTTGAAACATCACTGATCAAAAGATATTAGGTGTCGAAGTTGACCACCCTAAAAGGTTTTAGGAAATGCAGATGCAAAATGGGAGAAATTGCATTTGGTTTCGATCTGTTAAAAATAGCAAAACAGATCATGAAACTCTGAAAACTAACACACAAGCTCATTTACATGGGGAGAATGCAGAACAACAATCATTTTCTCTTGACGATCAATAGGCTGCAAAATGCAAGCTCAAACAGGAGGCAACTTTGCAAAACGAAAAGTTTGAAAACAACAGAAAAGTGTCAAATCCCTCAAGCTTCGCTTTTCAAAACTCTATCAAAATGCATTATGGGAAGCTTAAAATTGACATGCACGTTCACATATGTCAATTGAATATGTCCACCAAGGGGTTTTGCATAAAAATCATCTGGCTCCAAATTACGACCCTCCAAAGTAGGTCAGTCAGGTAGATTTGTTAGGTGCACTTCTGAAAGTGCAAAGGCAAAATTTTGAAATGGGCATCTCAAATTTGTAAAATTTGAGAGTGCCATCAATCCATAGGTGCCACAAGTTTTGGGATTGAGAGTCCCCATGATAGCCAGTACAAGCATAAGGTCTACCATGTGCACCAACTAGTCAACTATATATGTAATGCAATAGAGGTTACCGATTTGTGAATATTGTGCAGCCCTCTCCACTCTCTACCACATGCCCTCTATTGTCCTCCTATCACCCTTGAGATGGGTTCTTGTCACCGTTGGTCAAGCAAGTCGGTGTTGGGCTATGCGCCCTTCCTTCCTCAACTACACCATCGACTACCGTTGCAGCATGACGCTGACCGTCGGCCAACCGTTGGCAATTGAAGGTTTTCTTTTGTTGATAAATTAATTTATAAAATTCATATCGTAGTTTGCACAATTTAAATTTAGTGGTTGTTTAATAACTACAATTGATTTTGGTTTCCTATTTTCCTAACTTTCATTGTCGATAATATATATATATATCGATGGGGATTTGATGGCATTGTATTTTCATGCTTATCGATGCAATGTTATTTATCAAATGAATACTAATAATAAGCTTTCATTTTATATATTACGGAATTTATATTTTAGTTTTCCTTTATTATTGTATTTTATATAATATATTTATTTTAAATGAAAATTGGTTCTTTGAGTGGGTATTGTAAATTAAAGGATAGTTTGTTATGTAATAGTGTATTTTTAGATAGTTACAAAATATTGTTCATAGAAGTTCTTTAATTATTTTTTTAAAAATACTTTATAATGATGTAAACATAAAATGTAAATTGATTATTTAGAATGTTCTTTGGAATTGTCACTTGTATGCGTAATGAAATGTAGAGATTAATTCATTGCGTATAATGTGTGGTTTATTATCCATAAGAGTTAGTTTAATTAATAATATGATTTCATTAGGAGTGTGATAATACTTTTATCGTGAATAATATGTAAGAGCAATCCATTTGTGTGAAAATGCGTATGTATTTATATATATGTTATATGATTGCATAGTTTCTTTGATTATTTAAATGACATTATCTTGATCGAATAAATCAATGTGGTTGATTGTTTTAAGTGTTATCTAAATTAGTACCTTGGAAGCGTTAGTGACTTCGTAATGATTGATTTCATAAAATGTAATTGCTTATTTGTCCTCATTTATGGCTAATACATAGAATGTATTTGTGCTTCTTTTAAAACCTGATTCTTGATTATTTCATTTTGTGGTGTCTCTCTTTTCTATGTTGATTGGTTTTGAGGAAAGTATGTTCATTGAATGCATGTTGAGATCTATCAGGAACCCACTTGACCTTGTTCATCTTCTCATCTTTATATTTGAGTTCATGGGTGGATTGTCTTAATTGTCTTCCAGAGGTAGGGGGGAGTATTTGTTCTTTGGTGATTTATATATTGATTTGATGTCACAGTTATTTTTGCTTGGTTGAGATTACGCGGGTGTTACCTTGTTCATTTGCAATATTGTGTTGTAGTTTTTGTGTGAGTAGGTTCATGCCTTGCATGTGGTTGTACTTTTCATGTCTTGGTTTAATGAGCATTAAGGTACACCCCTATTCCTTGAGTTGTGTTTTGTTGCTAGTAGGGAGTGTGGCTTCCCACGGGGGCTGAAACCTTAAGTGGTCTCCTGGGTAACTCGTGCGAAAGTTGAGCTAATCAAGTGATAACCTAATAAATAGTTAGGGGGTGGGTAGAAATCACACTAATGAAAGATAATGAATGTCTCTGGGTATGTGCAGGATCATGATGGGCCAAAAAGTGGTGATATGTAAATGATATGATGGCCCATGTGGCTAACGAATTTTTTTTTACCCAAAATTGATGAAACGAAAAGGGTTTTTAAAGGATATTCTCAGCTTTCCACCAATATAAATTATGCTTAACTTTGAATTTAATAAATAATTATTATTCATTTTCTATTTGAGTTCGACTAAAGTCCTGATTGATAGGCTGATTGAAAAACATCTATATCTTTCAAACGGTATCACATTTTTTGAATCCAAAAAATGTGTCACATTCTATGCTTCACATACTATAGGACTAAAAAAAAAAAATTGAATTTCATAAAGTTTTGACCAAGTTAAGGTGGTTAGACATACAATTTTTTATATTTTTTAAAAGTTGTAATAAAAAAATCATAATTAATTATCTACTTGGAAACAATTTACAAAAAATATGCAACAGATCGAAACATGAGTCCTCTACTTATATCTAAAATCTTATAAAAAAATATTATCATTTTATTGTGGTTAGGGTGGTCAGACAGACACCTACTTCTTATTTTTCCCCTGAAATTTAAGTACTACTGTATTGAAATTTCAAATTTTCACCAAATAGATTTTTTTTGTTTTTAAATAAACCTAGTAGTTTAGAAACTACATTCAATTTTCTACATATTCTATTCTTACATATTTTTGAAATAATATAGATAACTTATTCAACTTTTTATGTCAAGTTGCCTGGTTTTGATTTTTTGAATTTTTTTTGCCACTTAAGGGCCTGTTTTTTCCATGATGATCTTGCACATGCCCCTCTCTCATGGCTCAAGTGCTTGTATAGGCTTGGGATGAGACAAGAAGGCCTAGAATGGAAAATTATCTACCTTGTCCCCAAGAAAGGTAAGTTGATTCTACATGTGCAAGAATGGGAGTCGGGGATCGGTTGAGGTTGTCAGGGTAACCCAGGGTTGGGGCTGGTAACCTATGAAGGTTTGCATTGGGTAACCCATGTCGATCCATGTGATGACACACTACCCTTAGCAACCAGTATGTTTGTATTTCTCCCCCTTGTGGTTCTTGTACCTCTGGAAGTAATTGTACTTATGGTCCTTTGACTTGTTGACTTTTGGATTGTGGAGTCATGTCAGCTTTGTACATTTGTCTATTTTTATGTTGTGGTCCTCTTATCATCTCCTTGCATGGGGGGTGGGCCTTCAGGTCCACATGATCGGGTGGAATGTGCTATGCACCCATTGGATTCCCCACCGATGATCGTGATGTGGCAGAGATGTACCAATTGTAGTGGTTCCTGAGCTTTCAAGTGTTGGTGACAACTTTGGTGGTATGACCTATATTTCCTTCAGATAGATCTTATTATGTACTCTATTCATTGTTGTTGTATGATTCTTGTATCTTTGTATTCTTCCCATTGTTATAAGGGAAGTGGAATGTAATGTGTTGTTGTATCTTTGATGTGTTGTCTCTATGGAAATATGCTCCATAATTGTAATATCAAACTTTGCATTTTTTATGCAATAAATGATGTATGTATCGTTGTCATCTCAATTGATCATGGATGGATGTATATTTATCATTATGTTGTCTTGAGTAGTGTATGTTTCTTTCACTTTATTCTTGGCATTTAGTTATAACATTGTTAATTGGTTGGGAACGAGCATGAGTAATGCAACCATGCAACCCCATGGGACTAGTTAGGTGATGTTATGTAATTATCTTAAAGTTGTATGTTTATTTAATTATTGATTAATGCATAGTTGTTATTCTTTTAAAAAAAATTGGTCCACAATTGTTAGTTGTTTTGTTGTCTTGTGGGGTGCACGTGGCGGGGTGTTACAACTTGGTATTAGAGCCAAGGTTATGAACACTGGGTACTCTAGGTTCAATTGAGTCCATTATGTTAACCTTGTGCTTAACTCTAGAACTTATATGTTTCCCTGCTATTATTGTGTAGGAGTATGCCTCGGGGTCGGGGACGAGGCTGTGGTAGAGGCCGAGGTGGTGGCCATAGGGCAGATCACCAGAGTTCCCCTTCTGAGAGTGCCCATGACAGTGAGTAGGGTAGTGGTGGTCAGATCCTAGGGAAACTAGGTGTAAAAGGTGCTCAGATTCATAAGATGCTAGAGGAAGTTCTTGGTCATTTAGGCCCTAGGTAGAATGAGGAGCAATGGGTAGTCAGGGAGAGAGAGAGAGAGATCACTGAGGGGAGATATTACTATGGATCAGGATGCAGTGGTAGTAGGCCACATGAGAGACCTCTTGAGAGCACATCCCCCCATGTTTGATGGTACTGGTGGAAGACTCAAGGCAGAAACTTGGCTAATTGATTTGGATCGTGTCTTTGCTATGCATCCTTATGACAGTAATACTAGGGCTAGGTGTGCCATCATGCACCTCAAAGGATTTACATCCACATGGTGGTGATTATAAGAGAAAAAAATACACCTAGACATTGGTTCCGTGTCTTGGGAGTTATTCATGGAGTGATTTACAGCCCATTTCCTGTCAGACCACTAGAGACAGCGTCGAGCGGATGAGTTCCATGAACTGAAGAAAATGGCAATGTCCGTAGAGCAATACGAGCGCTAATTCTATGAGCTCAAACAATATGTTGGGATTAGTAGTGATGAGAGTATGCTTGTACACCATTTCATCAGGGGCTTGAATGCCCATATCAGTAAAGGAGTTAGAGTCTTCAAGTTGAGAACGATGGCGGTGGCCATGGAGAAGGCTCATTTAGTGGAGGAAAACTTGGCCATGGCATTAGGAGGCCACACAAGAGTTTAGATAGGCAATACACCTTCATCTTGTTTTGGTTCTTGCGGGGGATAGGTATAGGTCACTGGCTCATGTAGGAGTCATCAGGCACCTGCCAAGGGTGAACATTGGCAGCAACAATGCTCAGAGTCTAAACATAAGAATTCACAATCTCATCATGGTGATGATGGTTCTCACTCTAGGAAGAACCAGAACCGGTGGCATAACAAGCGCAACCATTCTGAGCAGCCTGCATAGGGCACCCAACCCATGGCTAGCAGGGGCAGTATTCAACAAGCTAATGCACCTCCTGGTGATAGAGGTTTTGGCCAGGCGCAGGTTGTTTCTCTTGTGGCCAATAGGGCCACATTTCTAGGTAGTGTCTATAGAGGAACACTATGAGTTTCAGCCAGGGGCCAACCATTTTTGAGCTGACAGTGGGCAATGCAGGTAGGTCACATCGAGCATATGTTGCAGTTGATAACCGCCAAGCTAGACACCAGGGTGAAATTGTTGACACTTTCGGTTGAGGATGGGCAGCTGGCTTGAGAGCCCATGGGTGAACTCATGAGGGTTCAATAGAGTCCTGATGTTGTTGCAATGTCTTTTGTATTGCTTTCTCTGCATTGATACTTATTATATTATGTTTTGCACTTGAGACTTTATAGTTGTTTGTTACACCATTCTGGATGGTTTTGGATGATATTTCATTGGATTTTGATGATCATGACATTATGAATTGATGTTTATGTTACGTTGCATTTATGGAGTTAGTGTTGTGTTGGATAATTTTGATTATGTGTATCTTATGGCTTATGATTATGCTTGTTATGTTGATGATTAATTATTGCCTTATGATGTTGCTTATAATGTAATCAATGCTATTTGATGTTCTGGTTATTGTTAGGGTCTTCGTGAGGGGAATGGGGTAGCATCACTTGTTTAGGAGTGCTCTACTATTAGAAACCCTAGATCAGACATGCAAACCTAAACACCTTCCACAAAAGAGAAAACATAAAAAAGTAGAGCTTTGCATGCGAATGTGCAAAATGATATTATTCAGGAATTCAATATTACAATGAGATGATTTTCTTTATAAAAGCAAAGTATGCAACCCTAATGTTGACCTAAAAATAGCTCAATCTAAGTAAAGTTATGCAAGTGTAATTAAATATTAATTACACTAACACCCCCCCCATAAGTGCAACTTAGGGAGACTAAATAAGCATGCACCTAAAACTAAGATGAATGCAAGAAATCATGAATAGGTCCCGGCAACAAGGCCTGATCAGGTACCCATGTACAAATGCAATAATTAGGTAGAGAAGGAAAACCCAGTGGGACAACCCCCCCTACAATGAGATGACTGTTGCAAAGAAGCACTGGAAGAACACTGTGGAGTAACACTGGAACTACAATCCGACAAGCAAGGAAAGATAATTTTGTCTACAAGAAACCATATTGAAATCATAATGATGCAACAACAGACTCGATGCCATGAAATCCTCGAGGAACCGCGAATGAACTTTGCAATGAATTTCTCCAGAATTTGAGAAGGTTGCATGTCAAGGCTCTGATACCATGTTAGAATCCAAGATCACCTGCATGCAATCACCTGTCACATGCAAAAGACATTTAGAACAAACAAGATCTATAAACCTCAAAGTGTAAAATGCATTATGAGAATCTAAAATATTACAAAGAGATCAATCCTTATGAAGGAGATCAAGAAACCCTAAAAGGGAAACCCTAAATTAAACCCTAGTGTGCACACTTAATAATTAATCAATTATTAATGTGCCTAAGTTTAGCTTAAGCAACTAGAGGAATAAGTGACTTAATTAATTAACCAGTATGATATAATTAATTAAGCGTAATAACTTATTACTCTAACACCTACTACGTTGTGACTTCCTCTTGCGGTGTGTATGCTAAATTGATAAATATATGTATATTTTCTTCGACATCTTGTTTTATGCAGATTGCAGGTATCGGGTACCGAATCCACCTGCATTGTTAGGTCTGAGTGTACCCTAAAAACCCAATGGATATAATGTGGAAATAGGTGATGACAAAAGGACCCCAACCCGTGTTTGGTAACCCCATTTGTTGGTTGTTTAATTTTGTCAAGTTTCCTTGTTTAGTATCTCCCATTTTTGTGTATGACTTGTGATGATGTTGTTCGTAACTATATATGTTTACCTAACCTTGTGACTTCCAGGAGTAAGTCGAGACTAGGGGGGGAGGATGTAGTGCCTCTCTGCTTGGGTCCTTGGGTTGATTGGGTAAGAGTATATTTGTGTTGGCATGTTGATTATTTTAATGGTATTATTAATGTTGTCTAACCATTTAATGTAGTCGTTAAATTATAATGTCGTTTAATTAAGTTAGTATTGTTTTGATTAAGTCAATTTATTAAAATGTCATTAATTAGTAGGTTGATGTAACAACGTTTATTATTGTTGAGGTTAATGCAATTAAAGTATTAAATTTAATTATTAAACTGAATTATGAGAAAATGTTAAGTATTTAATTAAAGTATTAAATTTAATTGGTAAATTTAAATGTTTGTCGATTTAATTGAATATAGTATTTCAATTGTTGATGAAATAATATTTTAATTGCAACATTGTTAATTTGTAAATTAGTGATGAGTAAATATTGTTTATTTATTTATTATTATGGGTTTAATCAAAAGAAAGTTTAGGGGATATTGACAAATTTTGGAAGGTAATTAGAAGGAGATTAAATTGTAAATATTTTGCATGCAAGTGCATGCCTGATTCAAAACTAAAAATGGAGATGGGAAACTTGCTATTATTATGGATTTTATTTTCTAAAAAATCTCTTTTGGTTTTATAATGCTTTTTCTTTTTTGAATTTTGGAAGAGAGTCTTCAATTTCAAATGAAAAAAAAACTTGGGCTTTGCAAAAATAATTCATTCTGGATCGTATTCATTTTGGAGTTGGATTTTCTTTTTTTTTGGGAAAAGAAAATATCATTTTGCAAAAAGAAATTAATTTTGGAAAAATATTTTGAAAAATAAGATATAGCTCTTAGAAAACTAAAGATTGGGGATTATCTTGCATGTTGCTTTGAGGTTCAGAATCAGGGTTTGATGACATGGAATTTGCAATGAAAGTTTGAGCTCGGCACCAAATCTTCGTTTCGGTTTGCATTGGACTCTGGGTCAATCTCATCTTGCACTTAATATCAGTGCTTTGCACTATCTATCTATTCTTCTTGATTGTCTGACTATGGTTGTCGCTCTATGCTTATGGTTTTCAAATGGTATATTATGTTGGGAACTTAAATGCATGTAGTTGTTGAACTCTTTAGTTTTTCTTTCGTTGAATGCTTCCATTGAAATCCTTCATTGTAATCTCTCATCAAACCCCTCAGTATAGAGTTTGATCTTTTTCCCACTCATTAGTTTGCCCATGCTGGCTTTCGATGCATATAGATGATTGTTGAGGTTGCACTTAAAGTATGTAGACAACCATTGAGGATTACTACGCATTTAAAGTGTATAGATGATTTTCTTATTTCTGAAAATGATAAATTAGTTCTTTTTAAGAAGGTTGGGGTTCTAAGTTCTATAAATTTTATGAGCTTGGTTCGTGTGCCTTTTGTGTTTGGAATCATTAAACATTTTGGAAATCCCATTTCTCATGTTAGAAATTTTAAGTGGCACCGAAGTTTAAGTCACCATAATTTGGTAGGAAAACCTGGATTCGTTTCTTTAGTTGATACCTAGTCTCTGTGTAGATAGTTGGTTCTACATTTTGTATGGTTTTGATGATCATAATCTAAATATTTATATTTATACTAGCTTTGTGTGCAAAAAAATCAAATTTTTTATTTTTTACCAGATGAACCATTCTGAAATATTGCGCTAGGGTATGGCGGTATTATTAACTCACCTATCTTGATAAATGCTTGGGCATCATGTAGTCAATGTGAGTCGCCTTTCTTCAATTTTCCTAAACCTTCTCTATTGCCCTCGCTAGGCGTTATGGCCTTTAGCTTTTAAGCTTTCACAGTTCATGGGGGAGATCTCCATTGCTCTTCCCTTAACAATTGTTCTTTATCATTTATGATCCATATGCGCCACAGGTTTTGGGATTGGGAGTCCCCATGATAGCTAGTACGGGCATAAGGTTTTCCATGCACACCAAATGATCAACTATATATGTAATGAAATAGAGGTTATTGATTTGTGAAGATTGTGCAATCCTCTCCACTCTCTTCCATGCACCCTCTCTTATCCTCCTATCACCCTTGAGATGGGTTCTTGACATGGTTGGTCAAGCAAATTGGTGTTGGGATGTGCGCCCTTACTTCCTCACCTGCACCCTCGGCTACCATTGTAGCATGATGCTAACTACTTGCCATCCATTGGGAATTGAAGATTTTCTTTTGTTGATAAATTAATTTATAGAATTCATATCGTATCCTGCACAATTTAAATTCAGTGGTTGTTTATTAACTGCAATTGATTTTGCTTTCCTATTTACCTTACTTTCATTGTAGATAAGATATATATATCAATGGGGATTTGATGGCATTGTATTTTCATGCTTATCGATGCGATGTTATTTATCCAATGAATACTAATAATAAGCTTTCATTTTATATATTATGGAATTTATATTTTAGTTTGCCTTTATTATTATATTTTATATAATATGTTCATTTTAAATGAAAATTGGTTCTTTCAGTGGGTATTGGAAATTAAATGATAGTTTGTTGTGTAATAGTGTATTTTTAGATAGTTATAAAATATTGTTCATAGAAGTTCTTTAATTATTTATTTTAAAAGATTTTATAATGATGTAAACATAAAATGTAAATTGATTATTTAGAATGTTCTTTGGAATTTTCACTTGTATTCGTAATGTAATGTAGTGATTAATTCGTTGCATATAATGTGTGGTTTATTATCCATAAGAGTTAGTTTAATTAATAATATGATTTCATTAGGAGTGTGATAATACTTTTATCGCGAATAATATGTAAGAGTAATCTGTTTGTGTGAAAATGCGTATGTATTTATATATATGTTATATGATTGCATAGTTTCTTTGATTATTTAAATAATATTATCTTGATCGAATAAATCAATGTGGTTGATTATTTTAAGTGTTCTCTAAATTAGTACCTTGGAAGCGTTAGTGACTTCGTAATGATTGATTTAATAAAATGTAATTGATTATTTGTCCTCATTTATGGCTAATACATAGAATGTATTTGTGGTTCTTTTAAAACCCAATTCTTGATGATTTTGTTTTGTGGTGTCTTTCTTTTCTATGTTGATTGGTTTTGAGGAGATTATGTTCATTGAATGCATGTTGAGATCTATCAGGAGCCCACTTGACATTGTTCATCTTCTCATCTTTATATTTGAGTTCATGGGTGGATTATCTCAATTGTCTTCTAGAGGTGGGGGAAGTATTTGTTCCTTGGTGATTTATATTTTGACTTGATGTCAGATTTATTCTTGCTTGGTTGAGATTATGTGGGTGTTACCTTGTTCATTTGCAATGTTGTGTTATGGTTTGTGTGTGAGTAGGTTCATGCGTCGCATGTGGTTGTACTTTTCATGTCTTGGTTTAATGAGCATTAAGGTACACCCCTATTCCTTGAGTTGTATTTTGTTGCTAGTAGGGAGTGTGGCTTCCCATGAGGGCCAAAACCCTAAGTAGTCTCTTGGGTAACTCATACATAAGTTGAGCTAATCAAGTGATAACCTAATAAATAGTTAGGGGGTGGGTAGAAATCGTACTAATGAAAGATAATGAATGCCTCTCTCATGGCTCAAGCACTTGTATAGGCTTGGGATGAGACGGGAAGGCCTAGAATGGAAAAGCACCTACCTTGTCCCCAAGAAAGGTAAGTTGATTCCACATGTGCAAGAATGGGGGCTACGGATCAGTTGAGGTTGCCAAGGTAACCCAGGGTGGGGCTCGATAACCTATGAAGGTATGCATTGGGTAACCCATGTTGAGCCATGTGATGACACACTACCCTTAGCAACTAGTATGTTTGTATTTCTCCCCTTGTGGATCTTGTACCTCTGGAAGTAATTTTACTTATGGTTCTTTGACTTGTTGACTTTAGGATTGTGGAGTCGTATCAGCTTTGTACATTTGTGTATTTTTATGTTGTGGTCCTCTTATCATCTCCTAGCACGGGGGGTGGACCTTCATGTCCACATGGTTGGGTGGAATGTGCTATGCACCCATTGGGTTCCCCACGAACAATCGTGGTGTGGAAGAGATGTACTAGTTGTAGTGGTTCCTGAGCTTTCCAATGTTGGTGACAACTTTCATGTTATGACCTATATTTCCTTCAGGTAGATCTCATTATGTACTCTATTCATTTTTGTTGTATCATTCTTGTATCATTGTATTCTTCCCATTGTTATAAGGGAAGCAGAATGTAATATGCTACTGTATCTTTGACGTGTTGTATCAGTGGAAATATGCTCCATAATTGTAATATCGAACTACATATTTGTTATGCAATAAATGATGTATGTATCATTTCCATCTCAATTGATCATAGATGGATGTATATTTATCATTATGTTGTCTTGAGTAGTGTATGTTTCTTTCACTTTATTCTTGGAATTTAGTTATAACATTGTTAATTAGTTGGGAACGAACATGAGTAATGCAACCATGCAACCCCATGGGACTAGTTAGGTGATGTTATGTAATTATCTTAATGTTGTATGTTTATTTAATCACCGGTTAATGAACAGTTGTTATTCTTTTTAAAAAAAAATTGTTCCGCAATTGTTAGTTGTTTTGTTGTCTTGTGGGGTGTGCGTGGTGGGGCATTACAAGAAACAACTCACTTGGTTGAAGAAGGGATTTGAATCAAGTAAGTCTGTTGACTCTTCTATTGAGGCTTCTCCTACATTCAATGTTGAAATGAGTAGTTCCAATACCCATGAGAAGGCATGAGAAGTTGAAGGGTCAAACATAAACCAAGGAAGTTTCCCGATTGAGCAAGTGTTTGATAGCGAATTGAATATTTTTGGAGAGGAGGATAGGTGGGAATTTTGGGGAAAGGATAAGGATTTTTCTGAGCCTTTGACTCCTAGAGTTGGTTCTATTTTTAATAAGAAAAATTTTAAGCCAAGAGGTGAATCTCCTAGTGTACAAGTGCACCTTTCTCTTGAGGAAGATCCTATTGACTAGCCTTACTATACTCCTACCCCAAGTGAGCATGAAGATGTCCTAGAAAATGAGGAAGACATAGATAGAGACATGAAAGCTATGGAAGAAGAAGAGCTAAGGCTCCGAGAAGAAGAAGAGAATAGATTGAGAGAGGTAAAGGAGAGGGGAGATAGAATTAGAACTAAGCAACTTGAGAAAGATGTTAGTGTTGTGTCTCAAAAACATAGGTTTAAACCATGAGAGGGGTAATTGCACCAATCTGTGACACAATTTTGGCTCTTAAGATGCAACATTTTTTTCTAAAATCAGCAAAATCTGATTTGCACGAGAAAATGAAGATAGTTACGCTCAAAATTTCAAGATGCGGGAAAAAAAAAGTTGAAGTGGTCCGAGTCTAGTTTCTAAGCTACTATTTTTTTTTGAAATTAATGAAGATTAAGGGTCTCAAAAAGGGTGGGGGGAGGGGAGGGGCAAAACAGGTCCTATTTTTATCAAAAAAAATAGCATAGTGCCTGAGGGCTCCCCACTTTTTGGTTAACTTTTTTTTAGAATTTCAAAAATCCCAATGGTGAGAAATTAGCTAACACCATGTAGTTTATCCTCCTTCTCTGATAATTTTTTTAATGAATATATAATATTTTATGAATTTTCAAAGTAGACACATCCTGAAAAGCTAAAATTTGAGCATTGTGCCCCCCAAATTTTTTGCAAACTAATCGAAAATTGATTTTTTTTTCATCATGTGTAGAGTGGAGTCTAGTTTCAAAAAATGTAATTTGTTTCATGTTCCAATGAACGTGTAAAAATCTATCCTAAACCTAGCACATGTTGGTTTTTGACCAAAAATGAAGGCATTTATAAGAGAAGCCATGGATCAAAACCTTAATTAAATCAAAATGATTTTTTTTTTATATATTTAGATAGCTAAGAGAGAGGTTAACGCTATCATAGTTTTTTTATAAACTTGCATTGAAAGATGTGCAAATGAGATGGGGACCGCAGACGAAAATATGAGAAAATTTGGAAAATCCTGTTAATTAACACATCCAAAGCAGGCCATTTAGTGAGCGCCAAATGGCTTGCTTTGCACAAAACTAGAATTTCCCCTCTTTGGTGGACAACTTTGATAATGCTTAGAGTGCACAGTTTATGATTGTAGATGGATAGTCAATGTTTTACCTTTCATACCTTCTCTAACTCGTTATCATAACTAGATAACTCTTTATCC
The DNA here is from genome assembly GCA_007115665.2 of Sequoiadendron giganteum. NCBI lineage: Eukaryota > Viridiplantae > Streptophyta > Pinopsida > Cupressales > Cupressaceae > Sequoiadendron > Sequoiadendron giganteum. Next base: position 209,138,293 of record CM021107.1, read on the forward strand.
CTTTGAAGTCTCTATCTCTCAGGTCTCACTCACTCCCACGTGACCTATACTACTCTCTCAATCCAATCCCCTCTCTCAGGTCTCTTTCCCTCCCACATAGGAACCTAAATAAATCTATCTCACTCCAACCCCCTTTCTCACTCTCCCTCTCTCTCTCCCTCTTTGGTATTTTTATCTCTCTCACTCCATCTCCCTCTCTTAGGTTGTTATCTTTGTATCTTTGTCTCTCTCTCTCTCTCAAGTCTCTACCTCCTACCCCCTCTCCCTCTCTTAGGTCTGTCAGTCACTCACTCCCTCTATCTCTCTCCCTTTCCCTCTCTCTCACTCTCTCTCTCTCTCACACTCCCTCTCTCTCTCCCACTCCCTCTCTCTCCCACTCAGTCTATCTCCCTCTCTTAGGTTTCTCCCTCCCACCCCCTCTCCCTCTCTCTCTCTCCCAAGTATCTTCGTCCTACCCCCTCTCCCTCTCTCTCTTTGTCTTGAGTCTCCCCCTCCAACCCCCTCTCCCTCTCACAGTCACTCCCTTTATCTCTCTTCCACTCTCTCACTATATCACTCCCTCTATTTGTCTTCATCTACCTCTCCATCTCTCTCAAGTATCTCCCTCCCACCACCTCTCCCTCTCTCTCTCAAGTCCCTCTCTCTCTCATGCCCTCTATCTCTCTCCCACTCTCTCTCCCTCTCTCTCTCTCAAGTCTCTCCCTCCCACCCACTCTCCCTCCCTCTTTGTCTCTCAAGTCTCTCCCTTCTATCCCCTCTCCCTCTTCAGGCCTCTCTTTGTCTCTCTCACTCACTCCCTCTATCTCTCTCCCACATCCTCTCTCTCTCTCACTCCCTCTATCTTTCTCCCTCTCTCTCTCCCTCTCTTAGATATCTCCCTCCCACCCCCTCCCACTCTCTCTCTCTCCCTCTATCTCATGTATCTCCCCCACCCCCTCCATCTCTCTTGAATCCCGAGTACTCCCTCTCCCCCAAGTAATCCCTCTCCCTCCCACCCCCTCTCCATCTCTCAAGTCTCTGTCTCTCTCACTCGTATTTCTCCCATCCCTCTATCTCTCACTCCCTCTCTCTCCTACTCTCTTAGGTATCTCCTTCCCACCCCCTCTCTCCCACTTTGTCTCCCTCTCCTTCTCTCTCGATTGTCTCCATCCCACCCTCTCTCTGTCTCCCTCTCTCTTAGGTTTCTACCTCCCACCCTCTCTCCCTCCCTCTCTCTCACTCTCTCTCTTTGTCTCTATGTCTCTCCCTCTCTCTCTCTCCCACTCCCTCTCTCTCACTCCCTCTATCTCTCCCACTTTCTGTCTCTCCCTCTCTCTCTCAATCCCTCTATCTCTCTCCCACTTTGTCTCTCTCCCTCTCTCTCACTCCCTCTATCCTTCTCCCACTTTCTCTCTCTCCCTCTCTCTTAGTTCTCTCCTTCCCACCCTATCTCGATCTTTCTCTCTCTCAAGTATCTCCATCCTACCCCATCTTTCTCTCTCTTTGTCAAGTCTCCCCCTCCTACACCCTCTCCCTCTCACAGTGACTCCCTCTATCTCTCTTCCACTCCCTCCCTCTCTCACTCCCTCTCTCTCAAGTATGTCCCTCCCACCACCCCTTCCACTCTCTCTCTCTCCCAAGTAGAGGGTTTAGGGATTAAGGGTTAAGGTTTGAGGGTTGAGGGATTAAGGTTTAAGGGTTGAGGGATTAAGAGGGTATAGGGGTTGAGGGATTAGGGTTTAAGGGTTGAGGGATTAAGAGGGTATAGGGGTTGAGGGATTAGGGTTTATGGGTTGAGGGTTGAGGGTTGAGGGATTAAGAGGGTATAGGGGTTGAGGGATTAGGGTTTAAGGGTTGAGGGTTGAGGAATTAAGAGGGTATGGGGGTTGATGGATTAGGTTTTAAGGGTTAAGGGTTAAGGGTTGAGGGTTGAGGGATTAATAGGGTATAGGGGTTGAGGGATTAAGGTTTAAGGGTTAATGGTTGAGGGTTGAGTGATTTAGAGGGTATAGGGGTTGAGGGATTAGGGTTTAAGGGTTGAGGGCTGAGAGCTGAGGGATTACATCAGAGGAAGAGGGATTAGGGTTTAAGGGTCAGTTGAGGGGTCAGAGGGGATTAAGAGGGTAAGGGGTTGATGGATTAGGGTTTAAGGGTTAAGGGTTGAGGGTTGAGGGATTAAGAGGGTATAGGGGTTGAGGGATTAGGGTTTAAGGGTTAATGGTTGAGGGTTGAGGGATTAAGAGGGTATAGGGGTTGAAGGATTAGGGTTGAGGGTTGAGAGTTGAGGGATTAAGATGGTATAGGGGTTGAGGGATTAGGGTTTAATGGTTGATGATTGAGGGTTGAGGGATTAAGAGGGTATAGGGTTTGAGGGAGTAGGGTTTAAGGGTTGAGGGTTGAGGGATGAAGAGGGTATGGGGGTTAATGGATTAGGGTTTAAGGATTAAGGGTTGAGGGTTGAGGGATTAAGAGGGTATATGGGTTGAGGGATTAGGGTTTAAGGGTTGAGGGATTAAGAGGGTATGGGGGTTGATGGATTAGGGTTTAAGGGTTAAGGGTTGAGGGTTGAGGGATTAAGAGGGTATAGGGGTTGAGGGATAACTAAATAAATTCTTTCCCTCTCAAGTCTATCTCTCTTGGGTCTCACTCCCTCCCATTCTAGCTACACTAATTAGTGTCACTCCAATGCCCTCTCTCACAATCCCTCTCTATCAGGCCTCACTTTCCTCCCACCCCCTCTCTCCCACTTTGACTCCCTCTCCTTCTCTTAAGTTTCTCCCTCCCACCCTCTCTCCCTCTCTCTCTCTTAGGTTTCTCCCTCCCACGCCCTCTCCCTCCCCCTCTCTCTCTATCTCAAGTCTCTCCCTCCTACCCCCCTCTCTCTCTCTCTCAAGTCTCTCCCTCCTACCCCATCTCTCTCTCTCTCTCTCCCACTCCCTCTCTCTCTCACTCCCTCTATCTATCTCCCACTTTGTATCTCTCCCTCTCTCTCAAGTCTCTCCTGTTCAAAACAACATATTTGGCACTCGCCAAAGTTAGAGAGTGCCAAATTTGGCGCTCTCCAAATTTGGCGAGCGCCAAATGTGTTTTACCCTAAAATGGTAAAATAAGGCTTGACCCCATGATTCAGGTGCACATTCTCATGTATTCTGATTGCTAAGACATAATAATTCTTCTACTGATGGAACTACACTCGTCATGACTTTCCTATCTCTCCCCATTGAGGTTTATCTCATCGATATATTTCTTTCATCGATGAGACCATGAACATTGTCTCACCGACCAAATCCTCTCTCCCCATGTTGGCAAGACTGGTGAGTATCTCAGGTTGTCTTTGGAAACCTTACCCTGATGACCTTTGTCTGACCGATATATTCCTATGTACTCTGAGCAGTAAGACGCAGGTGAGCTCAATATGACTTCATATCGACATGTCGATGATCATTGTCTTGTTGATGAAACTATGAACTTGTGCTTTCCCTGACACCTTAAGTCTCCCCGACAGTCACCCTTTCGGTCTTAGGTACATAGCCACAACTCCCACCGAAGCATCCTATCGTTGTGACATTCGCAAGTCGGCTAGATAATTTTCATCCTACTCCGAAGATGTGTATCTCGCTGAAATGTTCCCTTTGTAAATTTTGATCGCCGAGACATAATGATTCTCCTAGCAATGGAACTACACTCGTCGTGACCTTCCTATCTATCCCCATTGAGGTTTATCTCACCGATATATTTCTTTCATTGGCGAGACCAAGAACATTGTCTCACTGAAGAAATCCTCTCCCCCCATGTCAACAAGACTGTTGAGTATCTTGGGCTATCTTTGGGAACCTTACCCCAACAACCTTTGTCTAGGCGATATATTCCTATGTACTCCGAGTGGTAGGACACAGGTGAGCTCGATATGACTTCATATTAACACGACGATGATCATTGTCTTGCCGATGAAACTGTGAACTTGTGCTTTCGCCGAAACCTTAAGTCTCCCCGACAGTCACCCTTTCGATCTTAAGTACATAGCCACAACTCCCACCGAAGCATCCTATCGTTGTGACATTCGCAAGTTGGGCATATAATTTTCATCCTACTCTAGAGATGTGTATCTCGCCAAAATTTTCCCTTTGTAAATTCTGATCACCGAGACATAATGATTCTCCTGCCAATGGAACTACACTCGTCATGACCTTCCTATCTCTCCCCACTGTGGTTTATCTCACCGATATATTTCTTTCATCGGCAAGACCATGAACATTGTCTCGCTGTCCAAATCCTCTCCCCCCATGTCAGCAAGACTGGTGAGTATCTCGGGTTGTCTTTGGGAACCTTACCCTAACAACCTTTGTCTAGCCAATATATTCCTAAGTACTCCGAGCAATAAGACACAAGTGAGCTTGATATGACTTCATATCGACACATTGATGATCATTATCTTGCCGACGGAACTATGAACTTGTGCTTTCCCTGAGACCTTAAGTCTCCCTGACAGTCACCCTTTCGGTCTTAAGTACATAGCCACAAATCCCACTGAAGTATCCTGTCGCTATGACATTTGCAAGTCAGGTAGATAATTTTCATCCTACTCTGGAGATGTGTATCTCACTGAAATGTTCCCTTTGTAAATTCTGATCATTGAGACATAATGATTCTCCTGTCGATGGAACTACACTCATCGTGACCTTCCTATCTCTCCCCGTTGAGGTTTATCTCATCGATATATTTCTTTCATCGGTGAGACCATGAACATTGTCTCACCAACCAAATCCTCTCCCCCCATGTCAGCAAGATTGGTGAGTATCTCAGGCTGTCTTTGGGAACCTTACCCCAATGACCTGAGTCAGGTTGATATATTCCTATGTACTTCGAGCGATAAGACACAAGTGAGCTCGATATGACTTCATATCAACACGTCGATGATCATTGTCTTCCCGATGGAACTGTGAACTTGTGCTTTCCCGACATGTATCCTCATCAGTATGACATTACTAGTTTCTTACTGATATGCTAAAAAGATGCGTGTTAGTATAAGATAATCTATGGATCAGGGAGACCTGCATCATTTCATGTTGATATGATTCATATAATTAAATTCTCAGGGTTAGATAAATTTTATGGGATCATATGATAAAACGAACATTGGTGAATATGCTATGTGAAGGAAATTTTATACTTGTAGTATGGAATCCTTAGGGAATTAATGAGCATGAATGGCCAATGATTTTTTTTAATTTTTTTTATAGTTCTAATAGTTTGATTATCATTGACCCAAGAAACTCTATAAGGTGCTTCATGATGTATTTTTTTCAAACTCAACTTTTCCACCATTTCCCTAGACACTAGATTATCTTGAGAACCAGAATCCATGACAACTTGACACACTTTACCTTTGATTTTTCATGTAGTTCTGAATAGGCTCCTTCTTTGACTCAAATCTTCCTCCTTGGATGCTTGCAACACAGTTCTTCTTATCATGAGTGTCTCTCCTTCTTCTAATGTAAGGTTCACTATAGGTGAAGTCACACTCTCTTCATCTTCATGCACTAGTTGATTCCTCCTTTCTCCACCATAAGAGATTGAGCCTTGCTTTTCATGACATTTAAAGGCTGGATGCCCAAGTTGGTTACAAGTGTAGCATCACCCTAAAAATTGATAGGAACCTCTTCCTCCACTATATCTACCTCTTGAACCTCTCCATCCACCTCTTGAATCAGATTGTTCTTGGTCCTTCTTGTCATCTCCTTGGCCCTCATTGTTTGAATTTGAATTAGGATTGAATCCTCTTCCCCTGGAAGTATTACCTCTTCCTCTTCCTGCCTTCTCTTGTCTCTATCTCACCTCTCTTTCTCCCCCTATCTCTCTCCCTCTCTCTTCCTTTCACCCACCTTTTCTCTCTACTTCTTTCTATCTAACCTATCCCTCTATACATATTTCTCTCTCCCCCCTACTTCCCTCTCAATCTCTCCACCTTCCTCATCTCTCTACTTTTCAGCCCCATCACAGATCTCTATCACCTATCTCACTTCTCTCTTTCTCCTTCCCTCTCTACTCTCTTTCTCTCTATCTCACCCCTCTCTCCCTACCTATCCCTCCCTCCTCTCTCTTATCTCTCTCACCTCTATCTCTCCCTCCCTCCCCCTCTTTCTATCTCTCCTCTCTCCCTCCCCCTCTTTCTATCTCTCTTTTCCCTCTCTCTACCTATATCTCTCTCCTTCTATCTATCTCAACTATCCATCTTTACCTATCCCTCCCTCCTCTCTCTCTTCCATCAAAATTCACTCTACATCTCTCTATCTATCCTACCCCTATATACCTCTTTTTCTCCCCTCTCTTTCTTTTCTCTCAATCTATCTACCTTTCATTATGCCTCTACTTCTCTCTATCACCTCTCTCTCCCCCTTCCCTCTTTACTTTATTTCTCTCTATCTCACCTCTCTTTCCTTAAATATCCCTCCCTCCCTCCTCTCTCTCATCTCACCTATCTCTCCCTCCCTACCTCTTTTCCCTCTCTCCTCCATTCTCTACTTCCCTTATCTCCCCCTCTCTCCTTACTCTACCTCTCTCTCTCTCTATTTCACTCTCTCACCTCTCTCTAAATCCTTATCTCTCCCTCAATCCCTACCTCTCCATCCATCTTTCCTTCCCTCTCCACTTCTCTATATCTCCCTTTACTCTCTCTACCTACCTCTCTCTCTCTCCATCCCTACCTCTCCCTCCAACTCTCCTTCCCTCTCTACTTCTCTCTACCTACCTATCCCTCTATACCTCATTCTCTCTCTCTCTCCCTCTCTCCATCCTTCCCTCTCTCAATCTATCCACCTTCCTTATTCTCTCTCTAACTTCTCCCTCCTTCCCCTCTCTCCTTCCCTCTCTAATCTATCTCTATCTCAACTCTCTCTACCTACATATATATCCCTCCCTCATCTCTCTCTCTCTCCTAACCCCTCTCCCTCTCTCAAGTCTCTCTATCTCTCTCCCCTATACCCTAAACCCTTAAAACCCTCTACCCTCTATCTCTCTCCCACTCCCTCTCTCTCTTTCTCTCTCTCTCTCTATCTCACGTATCTCCCTCCTACCCCCTCTCCCTATCTCAAGTATCTCTCTCTCACTCACTCACTCACTCACTCACACCTATATCTCTCTGCTCTACCCTTAGCCCTCTACCCTTAACCCTTAAACCCTTAAACACTCTACCCTCTATCTCTCTCCCACTCACTCCCTCTCTCTCTCAAGACTCTACCTCCTATCCCCTCTCCCTCTCTCAGGTCTCTCTCTCACTCACTCACACCCTCTATCTCTCTCCCCTCTATCTTTGTAGAATGACCTATTTTGTGATGTATTTTGAACACCTTTAACTCCCAATTGTAGCAGTCATTGGTTGACTTGTAATATTTTTTGGTCCAATTCCTTCAACTCTCGTATTGATTGTTTCCTTCTCACTTCTTCTGACATCTTGACAAGAAAATTGACAAAGTGTTACTATTCCACAATATCCATGCATTATTTATCAAATCTAAATAGAGTCGCCACCTACTTTTCCCAAAAGTAAGAAAATGAAATGGATTTTGATATTGTTTTGGCTTGCCCCAGCAGAATCCCCTATGAACTCAGGTGAATGAAAAAATTTGTAACTTGTATGAATCTATATGGAAAGGCTGCCTGCCACCAAATATTTCTCAAGTTATCCCCAGCGGAGTCGCCAAACTGTTGTGTCTCAAAAACACAGGCTTGAACCACAAGAGGTTGCCAAGCTCTCACAACACTTTTGGCCAACTTACAAGGCCAATTAATACAATTGAACCTTCTACTCTTTAGGCTCTGCTAAACCTAGGTGGGTGTACCTATTTGAATGATGCAGATTTCAAATATATTTTCCCTGTTTAAGAAATCTATCCACTATGGCAATTGGAAGTGGATAGATAAAATCATAACTACTACTCCTACTGCATAAACGAAAGAATTTATATATGTTGTTTTTCATAAAATATTTGTCTTTCGAGATGTAATAGATCAGTGCCTTCTATACACATGGACAATGGAGTCAAAAATAAAAAATGATATGTATTTCCCTCTTTGGCCTAGCTCTAGTTGTCAGGCACTTTGAAAAATGAGATTCTATGACTCACATAAAACTTCACTGAATTTATAACTTGCATAAATTGTGCTAGAATATTTTCTCACATGGTTCTTCTTCAATTATCCAAAAGAAATCCTTAAATCACTGTGACTTGTTTAAAAGAATTTAATTCTAACTTGTAGACACTAGTTAATCAAATCACCCAAAATGGGAATACATTTCGACAAATCAGAAATATAGTTGATATACTAATTTAAATAATAAAAGACCTTAAGTTGGAGACAACCAGATAAAAAATATGGATTATTACATCACAACAACTGAATCACCAAAAAGAATTTCACCAGTTAAAATTCGATATCTCCATTGATCTGCTCCAAGATAGTCTATACATTATTTACATTTCCCCCAGTCTTTATTTTCTGAAAAAATCTAACTATTCCTGCTTCTACCCTCCCCACTACTAGTTTTTCCATATATTTATACCATACATTTCAACGATCATGACCCTTCATTTGTTCGGGTGCCACCATTTCACATTTCATAACAAAAATAAAATATTTAATGAAATTGCCTTTTGGGAAAATTAAATACTTTAACTATATCGCCTTGTTTTACTTTATTATACCTGCTCTTTAATATTTTTCTTCCCTGAAGCCTCTCTTAAGTTTACTGCTCCACCGTAGTCATCCATCTGTCTCCCCATGGTATTGAGGTTTTTATGGTTACAGTCTTCTCTTCCCCTTATTGCTCAACCATGCACCACATTTTGTATTCCTGTGGTATCGCGGTGGCTGTCTTTGTCGCTTCCTCCACTATCTATCGTACTACTGCGGTCATCATTTTGTTCTCCCACTGTATAGCAGTGAATAACACTGATTGTCATCCCTGTTGTCTACTGCATTACCACGGTTTCCAATTCCTCACCCCATGGTGTAGCGGTAACTAGCATTGATTGTTACCTTTATTGTTAACCGCCCTACTGCACTGTCATTTGGATGTCTGTGGTATGGCGGTAGAATTTATTATCACCTTCATTTTTATATTCCCGACCACCATGCCACCAGAGTGGCTCACCTTGAATGCCACCTTCGTGTCTACCATGCTACCATGGTCTATGTTTTGATCGATCACGATTGCATGGTAACTATCTTACACACCATCGCTTTCCTGTTCACTGCACCACCATGGGCTTGTTGATAACCCTCTACGGTGCGGCGATAAGAGTGATCCTGACTGCTTCTTAACCACCATACCATGAGCCATTTTGTGGGAGGCCGTGGTAAAGTGGTATAAAGGTGAAGGCTATGAAAAATCATGGTAGCGGTAAAAGTATAAGGTATTTTAGCATTTTGGATGGCAATGAAATGAATTTTTTATGAAAGAGATAGGAAAATAATGAGTTCTAATGGGTAAAGACTTTAGAATTTTCATGAAAATTTGGGTTCTAACAGTTAGAAAAAAAATTTCGAGAAAATGAGAGAAGATGTGGTTAGGCGTAAAACCTTTGAGGAGAAACGTTTTAAGTTTACCTCCAAAATAACCAATGACTTTCCTAAAATAACAATCCCAATGGGAACCTCTGCTACCAATACCTATACCATATTTTTCTCAACTACTATAGCCACAGAGCCTCCTATTACTATTAAGAATACATCATGTGTGGATCATGGGAAGAGACCCATTGATTAACCTAAGAAAACCACTTTCAATACCAATACCTCATCTACTGAAATCCCTACACATAAGGCAAAAATCAATCCAAATCGATCTATTGCACCTCCAAATCCTGAGATATTAAGGTTACAATTGGAGAATTAAAAGCTACAAGATGATTTGAAAAAGGCTGAGATGGAAGGTTCAAATGCAGAGATGGCTAGGAGGATTGTGTTCCTTAAATTGTCCACACCTACTCTAGAGTCTTCAAGCTTTGGACACACCAATAGTGAGTCACAAAAGAAGAATTCTGATGGGCATACTCCTAGTGGAGGAGATGGTGGTGACCAAGGTGGTATAGGTGAAGGAAAGAATACAAATAGTAATTCTTATTTTGAGGATGATGATGAGCGAAGCAAGAAAAGCAATGATGATTGTGAAAGTGGGAAGGGTAAAGATAACAACCACTCTAATAATAATAGAGATGGTGAGCAAAGAGATATTCATAGGGATCCACATAATAGGAGACCACTCCAAGTAGATAGATACTATTAGTTATGTTTCACCATAATACCTGGTTACCCTAACCCATTCCCTATGGATTTCAGACTTTCTTTAGTCAAACTATTTGGTAATAATGCCTTGAGTGGTGAAGACCATCTCAAATCATTTGCAAATATTATGGATGATTTCAAGGTAGAGAAAGAAGATGTCATGATGAATTTTTTCATGCAATCTCTCATTGAAGATGCTCGAGAGTGGTATAGAAGCTTTCCTGTTGAGAGCATTGGCTCTTGGGAGGAATTCAAGAGTGTTTTCGAAGAAAAATATGGTGATAAGACTGATTCAAGTTTTTTATTGAATCAATTTAATACTATTGCTAAAGGTTCTAATGAATCTATTACTGAGTTCAATACAAGATTCCAAAAGGATAGAAAGAGATTGCATCCTCTTTTGTAATTGCATGATCATGTATGTATGGTAAATTACTGCAATGCTTTTGATGCAAAAATGAGTTACTGCTGGTTAGATAAGAACCCTCAGACATTGAGGGAATCCATCAAGATAATGGAGCATAATGAGAATATCAGTAGAGAAAATGGTAAAGTTGGCAGAAGAGATGACCCAAAACTCTTCAGAGGGTCAAAAAAGAAAGATAAAAGTTCAGGAACGAAAGGAGGAACTATTGAAGACAAGCTTGATAACTTTATGAAAACCATAAATGATAAGATTGTGAAACAGGAAAAGGTGCAAACAAAATATTATCAAAGAAATTAAAGACTTCCTCGATTGCAAGACCACCCATACAATAACAATTGGTATAATGGAAATCCTATTCCCAATAATCAAAGAAACACCCAAAATAAAGTCCCTATGGATCCTCTGTAGAAGAATTCAAGAAATTTTGTTGAAGATTCCCCTTGGTGTATGACTTGTCAAATGCCACATTCTTCTCAACAATGTGCAATTGCACAGATGGTTGAATTAGATGAGGACATGCCTAGAGATTTTGATTAGCAAAATGAGGAGGATATTAAAGTACTTATGGCTATGGGTGACTCTGATTTTTCCAACAGTGAATGATCTTCTGATGAAGATTTTTAACAAGTGGATGTGGACAATCAAAAGAAAATAGGTAGTACATATCATCAACAAGTCTTTTTTGATGAGGATATTGATGAGGAAGTTGAGGTTTACAATTTGGAAGTAATCGAAGAAGGTGTTTCATTAAGAAGACCCTCAAAGGAGGAAATTGAAAGATATACTGTAGCTTTGGCCACCCAGGCTTGAAGTTCCTATCATTTGAGGAATATAATAGTTGGAGGTGAGCAGGGTAATCCTTCTATTCTTTTCATCAAAGAGTAGAATTCCAAGAGTAAAGAACACAAGCTTGATGAAAAAGTGGAAGAAACCATAGCTAAAGAAGGTAAGGGAGATAAAATTTGGGCTAAGAGAGCAGAAAGGCCAAAGGCTACTCAAGAATTCAAATCTCAAGCTACAAAATTAAAGACACAAAAGCAAACTCCTGATGTCACAAGGAAAGATGCTAAGCATAGGGTTGAGGTAATAGGAAATCATAGAAGGTGAGCAACAATGAAGAAGGTATGCTTCCATTTGAATTAACCAAATATACTCCTATTGATATGTTTCGATTACTTAGCCAAGTAAAATTATATGTGCCTTTTCTTGAAATGATGAGAATAGATGAACATAAGCAAAAGGAAATGGCCCTTATCAATGGTGCTACTATAGCTTGTAATGATTTAGTGGAGCCCACTCCACCCAAATTCAGTGAAAAACACAAGAAAGACAAGGAGGTTGAGGGGGTATTATTGAGATTCCCCATATCTTCCTAGGAAATTATGTAACCACATGTCTTGACAAGATAGACCTGTTCTTCCTCACCCTAGTGGTTAGGGGAAATTCTATAAAAAAATGTATTATTGACTCTGGAGCATTCAAAACTATCATGCCAACTAAAATTATATATGTGCTAGGATTGAAAATTGATAGCACGCATGGAAAGTGTTATGATATGGATGAAAGAGAAGTCCCTGTCATTGGTGTGATAATTGAACTCCCCTTCAAACTAGCAGCCTACCTTGACAAAGAATTCAAAATGAGTGTGGTAGTGGTGGATATCCCACCTAATTATGGAATGTTGCTATCCTAAAATTGGAGTGCATCTATGAGAGGCAGTATGCAATGTGACATGTCTTATGCCACATTTCCCATTGATGGTAAGGATGTTCAAGTGATGAGAGAACCAAGGGTTCCACATATGTTGGAGCATGCCCCTAAGGATGAGATAGTTCTTTTCCTAGACATTGATATTAGTGATTTCAAGATAGAAGAAGTACCAAGAGAGGTTAATAAGTGTCCCGCACCAATAGAAAATGAAAATTCAAGATTATCTTATAAAGATGGAGTTTGGAAAATGTACTTTGATGGTGCAAGTTCCAAGGAAGGGTTGGGTGTAGGGATATTGTTGGTAGCACATGGTGGCAGTACTTACAAATTTTCCTTCACATTATCTTTTGTCTGTATGAATAATGTGGTAGCATATGAAGGTTTGTTTCTAGGATTGAGACTGGTCGAGAAGCATAGAATAAAAAAGTTGATGGTAATTGGTGATTCTGAGCTGGTGATTTCCCAAGTAAGAGCCAAATATGTCTACAAAAATAATAGATTGAAGTTGTACAAAAATGTTGTCTAGGATTTCATCAAGTAATTTGATGCTTTTGGAATTGATTGGATGGAAAGAGGAAAAAATAGAGTAGCTAATTTACTCGCTAACATTACATTGAGACCTAATGACATAAATTTCATAGGAATTTCTAAGGTGGAGGTATAGGCAAGACCTTCTATTCCTGACAATGTGTACAATTGGTAGATATTCAACGATGATGAAGATTTTTGAATTGTGTAGATAAATATGAAGGTCAAGAAATTGATTTTGGAAGATTTTTTGAGAATATTGATGGGAAGGACATGGTATTTTGGAAAGAGATCATCTAGTTAAAAACAAATAAGATCCCTAAAGACCTTGTAGCTCTTGAAAGGGTCTTTGATAGTCAGGATAGAAGTAAGGTCAAAACAATTGCTACTCACCCAAACCATCTGGAGGAAGTAAATTTGGGGACTGAAAATGCTCCCAAGAAAGTTTACATAGGAAATAAGATGAAGCCAAACATAAAATCAATGCCAATTGCCTTGCTCAGAAAATATAGGCACATATTTGCTCGGTCATATGATGACCTAAAAGCTTACAGGGAGGAATTATTTCAGCATGGGATTCCTTGAAAAGAAAATGCTAAACCTTTTAGGAAAAAGCAAAGACCAATTAATCTTACTGTAGCTCCCAAGATGCAAGAGGAGTTGGTAAAGTTAAGAGATGTAGTCATCATTAAACCCACCAAAAATTCTTCATGGGTATCCAATCTAGTGCTAGTGAGGAAAAATAATGGTGACATAAGATTGTGTGTTGATTTCAGAAACTTGAATATAACTTCATGAAAGGATGATTATCCATTGTTGAAATTCGAAGCCATGTTACATAATGTAACTGGTTGTGAATTACTATCAATGATGGATGGTATGTTAGATAATTAATCAAGTAAATTTAAAGAAGTCCAAGCAATATAAGACTACATTCACCACTCCTTAGGGCACCTATGTTTATGTCAGAATGCCTTTTGGCCTGATAAATGCAGGTGCCACTTTTCAGAGAGCTATGCATGTAGCTTTCTCATATTTTATTGATTTGTTTACAGTTGTTTATCAAGATGACCTGATTTCTTACTCTAAAAAGTAAGAAGACCATTGTATGAATTTAGAAAATATTTTCTCAAGTCACTTGAGTATGGGATATCTCTAAATCCAAAGAAGTGTGATTTTTGGGGTAACTGAGAGAAAATTGTTGGGACATATTGTTTCTAAAGATGGATTGAGGATAGACCCTAAGAGAGTAGCATCCATAGATAATATTCCTCAACCAAAAAATGTCAAGAGCATTTAGTCATGTTTTAGACAAATGATTTTTTTAAGAAGGTTTGTGACTAACTTTATAGAAATCACAAGGCCTATTTCCAGGATGTTGAAGAAGGGAGAGAAGGTGATTTGGAGTGAGGAGCCTAGTCAAGAATTCAAGAGGATTAAATAGGCTATCAAGGAGGCTCCAATTTTAAAGTCCCCAGACTTCTCTAAGCCAATGCACATTTTCTCTTTTGCTTCCTTTCATACTATTGTTGTTGTATTGTTATAGAAAAATGAAGAGGGCTTTGAACAACCTATTGCATTTTTTAGTAAGTCCTTACAAGTTGCAGAGCTGAAATATGACATGACTGAGAAACAAGCGTATTCTCTAGTTAAGGTTGTGAAGAACTTCAGGACTTACGTATAGGGAGCCATTGTCATAGCATTTGTAACAAGTGCTACTATAAAAGATATTTTCACTCAGCAAGAAACTACAGGTAGAAGGTGTAGATGGATCAACATGATCCAAGAATGTAATATTGATGTTCAAATCACCAAATTAGTAAGAGGTTAGGGCCTCACTAAATTGGTGACAAAAGCTAATTTGGAGGCAAATCAAATCAATGGAAGAGAATGTTGGCAAAATAAGGATAGATAACTGCGAGGGGGGGTGAGTCAGTTATTACAAAATTTAGAACTTATCTTCCTTTATAAAACTTTAATCTTAGATCTAATAATTAACAGTGAAAGCATGAACACAACAGAAACACACAACACCAAGATTTTTGTGTGGAAACCCTATTAAGGGAAAAAACCATGGTGGAGGTTAATCCACAATTATACCCTATTAAAAGTATAATGAAAATGAATAAGGAATGCACATGCATTTAGGCACACTACTTAGAGCTCATTACTCAGAAGGGAAGGCTCACTTCCTTACATAAAACAATTCAGATTAAATCCATTTGATGAGGTTGAACTGAGAAATTAGCTTCTTCAAAACCCTGATGACAGTTCTAGTTAGGCATAGAAATACTTTTTCACACTTCACTCAAACTTCTTCACACTCTACTCTGTAATCGAATGATTTGATATTTATTTGCACATATCTCACACACACTTCACACACATTCACCAAGAATACTTCAAAATGAGGAAACAATAGCTCTTATATATCTGCTACATGGATTTACATCAATAACTCTATCGACCACAAATAAGGAATAAATGATACAAACTATCGGTCCAATTCATGAATAATTCTCAATGCGCACCAACCTAAGTCAGTCACAACATAATGAGGACCTAAATCAACATCCTCGAAATCTCCAAGCATTCAAAAATTAATCCATAAGGATCCATAACACACTACCACCATCATGTTGGCCAAGAACATGAAAAATCGAACACACAAAGGAAAAATATTCAATCACGATCACACCAATCAACGTGGATGTACCACAATGATAAAGCATGATCTAGAAACATCTATGAACATATTAGGAGCATACACAAAAATTTAATTCATCATAATTATATTCTCTTCTTCCAAAAACACTTGCTACAGTAACAAAATAATTGTAGGAACTTAGAAACTCATAACTTTCTTCAAACTTTATGCGCACCTCTGAAACTTCTGGAGAACATACTAGATAGGATCAACAACAAACCCTTTAAAGCATGAATTTTGAATAACACATTACTAAACTTACCACCACTCTGATCTTCATAGCTTCACAATCTGCCTGCAACATATTTATTCTAATTTTCTCAATATCCTTGACATATATAGCCTTCAGATTCATCAATGCTAATAGTGTTGGCATCAATGAAAACCACATATGAGCAACACAGCCACAACATCCAACAATCTCCCCCTTTGGTATTGATGGCAACACATGGTGTGAAAAATACCATCAACACAACTAGCTCCTCTCCAACAATCTCCTCCTTCTCATACTATTCTTATTATTCTTCTCCTTTTTTCTTCCTCAACGGTTTTTCACATTACTCTTATCCCCCTTTGACATCAATGGAAAAGGTACACAAGATTTGAACCACATATCTAAATCATCCGACTACTCCCCTTAAGTAGCAGCCACCATAACATCAATCTGAAACAAGATTTGACTGTAGGTGCACGGATTGATGCAAAAAAATGCATCTTTAGTTCAGATTAGGAGGGAAAATCACCCCTAACTTGCCTCTAAGATACTCAAAAGTATCCTTAGGCAACTGCTTAGTGAATATATCTACAATTTGTTCCTTGGTAGGCACATACTCCAATCTGACTTCTTTATCATTCACTTTTTCTCTCAGATAGTGATACTTGATAGATATATGCTCTATTTTTTAATGTAGCACTGGATTCTTAGAAATGTTTATGGCACTTGAATTATCATAGAATATAGCAATAGGCTCTACATACTCAATTTTTATATCTCTCAGTATCTATTTCATCCATATTACTTGAGTACAATTGTTTGTAGCAACAATATACTTTGCCTCAGTAGTCGATAAGGAAATAGAATTCTTTTTTTGCTTAGCCAAGACACCAACTTTTTCCCCAAGAAGAATGCACCACTACTTGTACTTTTCCTATCATCCACATCTCCTACCCAATCTAAATCTATAAAGGAATTCAGACTAAGATCATCATCCTTAGGATACCATAGACCAAAATCAATTGTACCTTTCAAATATCTAAAAATTCTCTTTATTGCAGTCACATGTGATTCCTTCGGATCAGCTTGATATCTAGCAACGATGCATACAACATTCATGATGTCTAGTTTGGTCTAAGTCAAATAGAGCAATCCACCAATCATTGACCTGTACCTTATTTGATTAGCCTTAGGAGAATCATCATTCTGTGTTAATTTGCATCTGGTCACCATGGGTGTACCTATAGGATTTGATTCTTCCATTCCAAACTTTTTAGTAGCTCTCTCACATATTTGGATTGAGATATAAATATTCCATCGTTTAGCTAAGTAATTTGCAATCCTAAAAATAATTTCAGCTCTCCTATCATTTACATCTCAAACTCACTTTTCATTTCATCAGCAAACTTCATACATAAGTCATTATCACCTTCAAAAATAATGTCATCAGCAAAGACTTCAATAATCAACTCTTTATCCTGATCCACCTTCAAATACAAATTGTTGTCAGTAGTACCTTTATTGAATCCAAGCTTCAACAAGTATTTATCCAGTCTAGCATACCAGGCTCTGGGGGCTTTCTTTAGTCCATATAGTGCTTTCTTTAACCGACAAACCATGTCTTTTTCATTAGTCAATTGAAATCCATCTGGTTGCTCAACATAGACTTCTTCTAATTCTCCATTCAAAAATGTTGACTTCACATCCATTTGATAGAATTTGTAATTCTTGAAAGTAGCATAAGCAAGAAATAATCTTATAGCTTCAATTCTGACAATAGGGGAAAAGGTTTCTTCAAAATCAATACCTTCCATCTATGAGTATCCTTTACATACTAGTCTTGCTTTATTTCTGACCACTTCACCTTATTCATTTAGCTTATTCTTAAAGACCCATTTGGTTCCAATCACATTTTTATTCTGAGGTCTGGGAACAAGAATCCATGTATCATTTTTTTCTATCTGCATCAGTTTTTCCTTCATTGCTTCCATCCAATATTCATCTTTACATGCTTCATTGACATTTCTAGGCTCAGTCTTGGAAATCAGAAAATACTCTCCTGCAATTCTTCTTCTAGTCTGCACACCTTTGTTCTTGTCTCCTATAATCTGACTTTCTGAATGATTTTTCTTTACATACCTTGGCACTTTGGGATTCTCTCTAATTTCTAGTTCTTTTGTTCTCTCTTCTGCACTTACACTAGTTTCTCCTTCATGATTCTCTTGATTCACCAGAACAATTTGAACTTGACTGTGTCTAAGTAGTCTTTCCTTTATTTGTACTATCTTGTTGATCATCTGAGTCATATCCATAATATCTGGATGACCTGTCAGTATCCTCATCAACTCTGAGATTTTCACTTTCAACCTGTTGGTGGTGTTTTTTGCATATCAAGAACTTCAGGTAGAATAAAAGTTATGCTATCTCTCTTGAAAGGTTGATCTCTATGAACAAAGAGATAACCCCAAGGTCTCTCTAGTGTCAGGTCATGACAATGCAGTGGAACCACACAATGATAAATGTGAAAATTCTGGTAATCACAAGGGGACTTACATATAAATGCTGGAAGCTCTAAACTCATCAGATCTTATAACAGAAGAATGCTTGAATTCCTAGTTCTGACCAAATAGTAAAATAAATAGCAAAAGATGAGGGTTTTAGAAGTCCTCAAATTAACACTACTTCTAAGATCAATAATGCAAATGAAGAAATACTTGGAATGGACCAATCCCTTAAAACTAATCCCCTGCTCAACCCAGGCTATATGTGCAATCTTACAAAAAATAGTGCAATCCTCTGAGGTGTTAAAATATTTTCATATTACGCACATTCATTCAATGGAACTGAATAAATGCCTAAAATTGAACTAAGCACATAAGTATTAGGTACAGGTTGACCTTGCACAACATTCCCACAATAAAGAAGCTGCCCAAAGCATGAACCGGAGATTGCTACAACACTCCAAGCACTAAATCACAAGCATCATTAACTAAACCTAAGATATATTCAAACATTTCAAAGCAATTTCAAAGATAGAACTAGAACCATGTAAGATTATCTAATCCAAAGAAGGCACCAGTTACAACACATTGTCTTTACTTTGTATTAAATCATCAATAACAACAACAATTATGGTTCTATGTTACAACATTTGCTTGAAATGTAAAACTAACTTCTAATCTTCCAACATGCTACTCTACTACTAAATCTACTCTTTACAATTCTTCCTCGTTTGAACCTTCTTAACAACAACAACAACCCCCAACAACCCCAACAACAACCTTTACAAATGAGGCAAAATGCCATTCTTATAGAATTTTTGCTCAATGCAAACCCCAAGTTAAGGTTACAAAGAGGGTTAGTCACCAATTAGATTGACGCAAACAACCTGCAATAACTTGCAACCCTGCATTGAATGCATGAAGTGCCCCTTCAAATCAATATGGGATTGCACAAATCCAGGTACATCCCCTCGAGCCTTGTTCACCATTAATGCACCACCCACTCGAAGCAGCAAAATGAAACTGTTCGAGCGAGCTCAAATTTCCTTCAGCCACAAAGTGTACCCAAGTGAATCCCACAAATCTCGCAATGTCCTCGAAGCACGCACACTTCTTCCTTTTTAGTCATGACATCACCAACTTGCTAGATCTAGCCTGCACACAAAGAGCCATAATTAGAAAATAGGATAACATGAAAATATAAGTCATTACGTCATGAAAATCATACTCAAGCATCAAAGAATTCCAAATGAACAGTTATAATTCCTTAAAACATCATTAAAACATCCTTGTTCAAAGTCTAGGATTTTCACCCCTTTGCAGATTTTAGCTCAAGAAGGAAATTTGGGAAATTCTGGGTTAGGCGGACTACATCAAGGAAAGAATAGAAAGAGCTCAAAAGCCAAACATTCATAGATCAATCAGTCATAAAATGCCTGCATGCAATGTTAGATCATCTAAATTCATCATAAAATGTAGAGCCAATACCAATCGAGCCATGAATTCCTTCAATTCTCGACAATTGATAGTTCTTTAGAAAAATCTGACCAAGAACGAAATCACTGAGCTCACAGCGGCCCCACCACACTACCACGAGCTTCCCGACACTTCCCTATGGTAACACGGTTAATTGCGCCATCGCAGGTCACCCGCTTGACCGCCACGGTACCACAATAAACCGCGGGATTGATCACCGAACTGCTATTGCACCATCGTAGACCGGTCAGCGAACCTCCACGGCACCATAGTAAACCATGACACTATGCAGCCAACCACCAACCATCGAGGTAACACGGTTAACCATGATACTACAGGCCGGTTAACTAACTGCCATAGTACCATGGTAACTTGTGGGACAACTAACCGTCGCTACACCACCACAGTCAACCAAACAAACCCCATGGTATGGTGGGGACACCACACAACCACACCCAAGACAAAGGTCCCTCATGATAGTGAGTTAAATTAGGAAAACGAAGGGGCGATGGAAAGACCAGAGGAATCCGGGAAGGAGGGAAAATCCGTAGGGAAGAGAAATTCCCGAAGGTGACAAAATTTTTGAAGGCAACAAAGGACGAGCTCGATGGGGTTTTCTAGGAGACCGGGGAAATCAAGAAGCAAAGGAACATTCAAAAAAGTCCAGGGAAGAAAGAAATCTGCGGGACCCAGAAATCTTCGATGGCAAAGCAAAAAACCAGCCCGATCAGGAAATCGAGGAAGGAAAGGATAAATCAGAAGAATCCAAGAAGGGTGGAATTTTGTGAGACCCCAAAATCTCTGAATGCAATGTGAAAACAACCCGATTGGGAAAACCAAGCAGCCGAGGAAATCTGGTAGGTTTGGAAAATCCCGAAAATAGTAAAAAAACTGAAATTAAGTCCCAAGACATAGAATTTTCAAAGTGTTAGCACAATAGGACCATTTTGCCAATAAAATAAGCATCAAAGAACATGGCAAAGGCAACACAAATGCAAGTTCAAGGACCAAAAGCATCAAATACCAAAACCCTCAACACTTTCAAAGACAAGCCCACTAGGAAGGCCACAAAAAAGAGCCAGAAGACCAGGCAAAAAGAGGGTCCCTACTTTCAGTGGGGTGTGTGTGCAAAACCTGCACAACAAATGGTGACTCTGCTAGGAAAATGCTCTAGAGAATTTCAATGACAAACTGGAATCATGCACCCAGAATCTCTGGTTTTAGTCCAAGCATCAGGTTACCCCTAGACAAGGTTTCAAAAATCACAAGCAAGTAAACCTTTCCTGTACCAGGGCCAAAGTGTGTGAGTATGCATTCATTTCCCTTTCCTAAGTTGCAACAGGGATCAAACTTAGTCTGACAGGGCTACATAAGGATTCCAACTCCAAAAGCAACCTTGATAGAGCCTCACTACCAGTCAGACATCCATAGCCCCGGTGAGGTTATCACTATGACCCTCCCTAACATAGCTCTACTACCAGCCAAATGTCCATAGCCCCAGTAGAGATACTAGGATACCCCTAATAAGGTGAAAATTTCTTTTGATTTTTAATAGTTTCTTTTTCTTTCTTTTTTGATATTCTCTTTGAGATTTGTTTCAAGCTTTCCTTTTCAGCTCACAGGCAATGAAGCTCACACTCAAGAATGAGAATCACAATGGCATTGGAGTAGAATATAATATTTTTCACCCAGCCAAACCTCCTAAAGACAATATGCAACCTTGGAATTCTTAAGTCTTCCCAAATACATTCCAAAATTTAACTTAGTCAAGTGATCCTAATTCCTAGCCCATGTAACATTAGATGAAGGAATCCACCAGGTCAGTGACTCTAAAAAGATGATTAGAGTTTTTAAAAGAAATCCCCAAAATAGCCCATACAAGTAGCCAGTTGTACAGATGCAACAAACCCAGAGGAAAGAAGGAAAGCCCCAAAGAAAAAGCAGAGTAGCAAAGAAAACCAAAAAAAAAACAACCAAAGCAAACCTACCCTAACCAAAAGTAGCAAACAAGAAAGGAAAAACAAAGGAAACCCTACTCTAACCAAAACAAAAATAGAAAAAATAGAAAGGAAACCTAAGATCTAACTATGTACAAGGATAGAGTTGTAAAAAACTCAAGACTAGAAATAATGCTTCAAATACTACCCATTGATAGGCAGTGGGATATCCTCTCCAGTGAGGGTTTTCAAATGGAAAGCATTATCTCCCAGAATCTCTCCAATTTGATAAGGGCCAAGCTAAAGTTTGTCAAATTTTCCATGCTCCCCTTTTTTGTCATGGGCTTTATCCCAGTAGAGAACCAAGTCAAAGATTCTAAAGGCTTTCACCTTGTCTCTCCTATCAAACCATCTCTTCACTACACCTTGATGTTTGGAAAAGTTCTCTAAGGCTTCATCCCTTCTTTCTTCAAGCTTATCCTCCCCATCATAGTATTCATTGATGAATTGCAGGGTAGGAATCTTCAGCTAGATGGGGAAGACAGGTTCCAAACCATACACTAGGTGATAAGGAGAGGTTCCTAAGGATGTCTTCTATCTAGTGCGGTCTGCCCAAAGAGAAAATATAAGCTAGGTATGCCAATCCTTGGGGTTCTTTTCTAATAGTTTTTGGATGACTGTCAATAGGTTCTTATTGGAAGACTCAACCAAACCATTCCTCTGTGGATAGTAATTGGATGCAAATTTTATAACAATTCCATGATCATAAGCCCAGTTAGAAAACCTTAATGATGCAAATGCAGGACCATTATCACTAACTAAGGATAATGGACAACCAATGCGGTTAATGATACCTGACTCCATGAAATTTATTACCACTTCAAAAGTGCATTGCTTGCATGCAAGAGCCTTAGTCCACCTAGTAAAATAATCAGTTACAGTAAGAATATACATGTGGCCTGTAGATGAAGGTGGGTTGATTGGACCTATGAAGTCCATTCCCCACTGTGCAAATGGTTTTACCTCTATGATAGGCCAAAGTGGAAGAGTTGCACACTTCTCCCTGCTTGCTGCAGTCTGACACACATGACAAGTTCTAACATGGTTGTGTGTGTCCTTGAATAAGGTAGGCCAATAGTAGCCCGCCCTCAGAATCTGATTTGTAGTGGAAGGTGTTGAACCATGGCCTGTGCCATATCTATCATGAAATTCAATCATCACTCTCCTAGCTTCTTCTTTCCCTGGGCATCTCAGGTAGACACCTTCATGATTTCTCTTGTATAAGACAACTCCCTTCATCATAAAACTGCCACTCTTCAAGCACAAATCTCTTTTTTGTACTGCATTGAGGTGTCTAGGACACTGCTGGTTCAAGAGATAGTGGGTAATATCATCATACCAGTCTCCTGGAGAAACATATTCAAGATTATAATGTTGGGCTACAAGGCCAGGACCCATTTCTGTCATTGTCTTGGTTAGTCCCTACCCTCTTACCAACTTCATGGGTTGAATTTCAATATCATATTCCTGCAACATAGTTGTCCACTTGGCTCTGCATTCACCCAATTCATTCTGCATCAACAATAGCTTGACCATAGGATCAGGGACTATAGAGAAGACCTTGTTTCTCAGTATATAATGTCTAAACTTCTTCACAGTTCAGACTAGGGAATAAGCTTTTTTTTCAACATTGGGTTATCTCAATTCTGCATCCTTCAAAGGTGCACTCATGAATGCAATGGGGTTCTCATTCCCTTGATCAGACTTTTGTGTCAGCAAGGCAACATAGGAGTGATCTAAAGCAAATGAATATATGTAGAATGGCTTAGCATAATCAGGACTCACCAAAATAGGGGCCTCAACAATGGATCTCTTGATTTTTGCAAATGCTTCTTTGGCCTCTGCATTCCATTCAACCTATGCTTCTTGCTTCAACATGGCATTCAATGGCTTGAATATTTCTGCAAATCCAATGATAAACTTTCTGACAAAGTTAATTCTGCCAAAGAATGACTTCATTTCCATCTTGCTTGCAGGGGGTTGAATTTTCTGTATAGCCTCCACTCGTTCAGGATCAATAACTATACCCTGTTCTAAAATAACATGTCCTAACTGTTTTCCCTCTATGACTCCAAAAATGCATTTCTTTGGATTAAGTGAAATGTCAAATTCCCTGCACTTCTGGAATACTTTGAATAAATTTTCAACATGATCACCTCTCTTCTTGGAAAAGACCTTCAAATCATCCATGTAGATGATTATGCACTTTCCAATGATGTCTTTGAAGGCAATATCCATAGCTCTCTTAAATGTAGCTCCAACATTGATTAATCCAAAGGGCATTCTTCTATAAGAAAAAGTCCCCCATTTTGTAGTGAAGGAATTTTTGTGCCTATCTTCATATTGGACAATGACTTGGTTGTATCTAGAGTACCCATCTAGGAAGGACATCATCTAGGATTTGTTAACAATCTAAAGCACTTCATCTAGTGAGGGGACTGGATAGTTATCTTTTTCTGATGCTTTGTTCAAGTTCCTGAAATCAACACACAATCCAATTTCTCCATTTTTCTTCCTGATTGGAACCAAGTTTGCAACCCATGTTGAATGTCTTACTAGAAATATGATTTGTGCTGAAATTAATTTCTACACTTCCTTCTGAATAATGGGCTCCAGAAGAGCATTAATTGGTCTCTGTCTTTGCCTGAATGGCTTAACATTTGACTTCAAGGGGATGGTATGTGTAATGATTGAAGTGTCATATGTCTTTAAGTCTTCATAACTCCAGGCTATTACATCCTGATATGTGTGCAAGGCATCAATAATTCCTTTCCTTTCCTTTGGAGTGCACAACTTACCAATAAAGACATTTTTGACATCACTTTCGGTCCCCATATTGTATGTTTCACATTGACAGCTGAGGGACTCCCTTTTCATTTTTTTTCCTGATTTCTTATCTTATCCAGATCAAAGATTCTTTCCAACTTCACCATACCTCTTGGTATGGTATTGGTCTTCAGATTGAGGACTCCTTCTAGGTCCATTTTAGCCTCTTGAGGTTCAACCTCATCAATCACTTGAGAAGCAAACACATGACAACTAGTAATAAAATCAAGAATGTGCCTATCATCTTTAAATACCTGAAAATTAGTGACATTGTCAAGCATTGAGGGTACTAGAACAAGTTCCACTATAAACTTCTTTAAACCTGAAAGTGATAGGGGCTGCAATGTACTTGTTGCTTGTGCCAGATAATCAACAATCTGATTCTTACTTCTAGGTATCAACTAAATGTTGAAGGCATCAAATTCTTCAATAATATCCCATATTATGTGCCTATAGTTGGCCATCCTTCTATCATGACATGAATATTGTTTCCTTACTTGCTTGACCACTAGCTCAGAATCTCCAAACACTTGCAAAATTTTGACTTTCTTTCTTAATGCCACTAATAGCCCATGAACCAGAGCTTCATACTCAGCTACATTATTGGTGCATTGGAATTAGAGTCTATGAGAAGCAAAGTAGGTTTTACCTGTAGGGCTGATCAGCTCAAGCCCTACTCTAGCACCTTGCTTGGATTTGGATCGATCAAACCTCAATGTCCAATAGACATTAGCTCCTGCTTTACTTGAGACACCTTTGTCTTTGCTGCTACCTAGAGATTCATCAGGAGGCCTTGGGTTATTTCCTTTTAGATCATTTTGAATGTTCTTAACAACTTGGGCTATGTTAATGTATCTTTGTATTTGCTGCACTTGAGTTTGACACAAGCAACATTCTAACTCGAAGTGATGAGCATTGTGAACTCTGCACCAACTAGGAAGAAGCAATTCTTCAAAGTTTATATTTCTACCCAACTAAATTTGATCCTCTACACACTTTTGGATAAACTCTTGGAAGTTATCCAACAAACTAAGTTGTCCATCTTCTTGATCATCAATTTCTTATGTTTGTTCAAATAGTGCTCCAAGACTGATGGCTTCTAATGTGGATTCACCAGAGGAGCCCTACAACACAAAGACTTCCTTTGTATCTGAAACATGGGAGGCTAGGACATAGTTTCCCATACTGACCTCTGACACCAGTATCTCATTTGAAGTATTATGATATTCTATAATCACATACCTCATTCTAGGTTCTCTCTCAATTTTGATTTGATTTGGGAATCCTTTCTAGGGGAGCTACATGTGAGAATGATTTGTGAATGTATATCCATTTAGTGCTTTGGTGAAATCTCTACCCAAGATCAGACCATAAGTGTTAGAAATGTCTACCACCTGAATATTAAGTACTTTTTGAACTATGGGGTTTGAGGAAACTTGCATGGGGATCATGTTCAGTTCTCCTACTATATTCACCTTTGTTTTGTCCAATTGGGTGACCTTCTTCTGAGAGGATGCAAGGGTAATGCCGAGAGCCCTGTAGACAAGAAATGGAATAAGATTTGTGGATGCCCCTAAATCTAGTAGAAAATTGTGTAGATTCTTCCCAAATATACAGATAGAAATCAGAAAAGGAGAGGTTTCCATTTTTCCTTGGAATAAGCTCAACTCTGAGTCAGCTTGTGCAACTTGACCCATATCTTTATTTTTTCCCTTATCTCCAGGTTGTGCTTGACTAGGACCTTTAGGTGCCTATGAACTAGGAGGCCTACTAATTGCCTCACTGACTACTACTCCTTGTGTTGCTATATTTGAATCAAAGGACCCTAGAACTATATTTCTGATTTCAGGAACCCTTAACAACTCAAAAGCAGAGAGACTCACCTTCACTTTCCTAAGTTCCTTGGTGACATATTCTCCTAGTTGTTCCACATTCATGTCAGTGTGGGTCTCCTTGGGATGACCACTCTTCTTGTCCCTTGCTACATCAATATTGCTTCCTTTTGATGCATCCAGTTGTCATTCTTTTGTAAAATATTATGTTGGTACCCGAGGTTAGGATGGATTGTTATTAGCATGTGGATCTGGTGGAGTGGTAAAATTGTGTGGAGGAGTGGATGTAGTAAATGGTCCTCCAGCTTGCGGATTCCTGTGAGGCTTATTCCTCAAATCATACTTTTTGGTAGGCTATTGAAACATCTGTACTTCTTCAACATCAACCTCTTCTTCATCCAATGGGCCATTGTCATTCTCAGTTTCCTCATTAAATAGCTAAGATACTTCATCTTCATTGAGGACTTGTTCTGCCTCCTCATTCTGACTACTGGACTCTTCTTCTGGTTCATTCTCTTCACTCCTTGGGAAAGGAGCATGATTCGACACAAAAACTAGGGAATCATAAGGATTTGAGGGTACCAATTCTTGGCTAGTGGAGTTATTTTCAACTTCATATTGGAAGATGGAAGCAGCAGTTTGAAACTCAGGATAATCCAACTTTGAGTGCTAACTTGTTGTGTGAAGCCTACACCACCTAGACAAAGCAACTTCTCCTAAGTATACACCACTTGGAGGTTTTTCTTGATTGGAAGGTTGATCCAATGGAGTGGGGACTCCTCCATTTTTAGGCCTTGTGTTCCATGGCCTATTCTACCTAGGTGGTTGTCTTCTTTCAAATCCTTGTCCACCTTGTTGATTTCTATCAAAATTATGACCAGAACCTTGTCCTCTTTCAAAATTTTGATTTCTATCATAGTATTGCCCTCTATTCTCCCTATTGTAACTTGATTGCATACTTTTCTGAGTAGCTTGGAGTTGATTGTTCTGGTTCTCCAAGTAGGTTACCTCCATATTCATTTTCTTCATTTGCTCAATCAACTCATCTAACCTTTCCTTATCAGGATTACTGTAAGGCACTAAATTCACATTGTTTGGAGGGTATCCTGACACTCCTCCAGAACCAGTAGACTGATTCAAAAAATTTTGAGTTCTACAAATATGTAGGGAAACCAACCTACTACTGTGGATGAAGGGGTTGATTAGTACTTTGTTGGGGATAATCGGGCCTTGGTTGGACCTGGTTTATTGGATGACCTGGGTGAAGGACTAGAGGCAATTATGGAATGGGATTCATAATGGGAGTGTGATTAGATAGAGTCTGGTTGAGAGATTGGACTTGGCCACGATGAGTAGCAGGTCCCAGAGATGGCAGAGGTCTTGACAAGTCTTGTCTCAGATCTGTGCTGACCTTAATAGCCTTTGTATATGCAGTGAGAAAATTTGTGGGAGGATTAGTTCTCCATTTAAGGAAGGTGGATGTAAGGCTATCAAGGGATTAAAAGTATACCTCTAAAGCAGTGGCATCATCCACAACATAAGATGCTTGTAATCTAGTGTATGCACGGTGGAACCTATTGTTGAATGATCCTATAAGTTCATTGACCTCCCTCTTTACGCCAATAAATTGCATATAAAGCTCATTAGCACTAATGAGAATCTTAAACTTCTGTAGAAATGCAGCCTCAAGTTTAGCCCAGTTATGGATGGATGCAACAGGTAACTGATTGTATCAATAAAAGGCCTCCTCTCCTAGAGAATAGGGGAAAATTCTACATACAACATCCTCATGATTAATCCCTCTATCTCTCAAACAAGTCTAAAAAATCCTAATATGCTCTTATGTTGTCCTATTAGGATCACTTGTATGAAACTTAGAGCAAAAATGCTTAGGGTTCTTGGGCATAACATTGTAGTTGTTGAAAGATAGAGGAGATGGGTTACTTGCCAGGAAAGCCATTGGTGGAGGTGGAGGTGGTAATGGCTAATTGATGACCGACCAGGGTTGTGGAATGGGACTAGTCTCAAAATCAGATGAGGATGAGGTGGATGAGGGTGAGGATGGTGGAAATGATGGATTGGATGATGATTCCTCCCTTGTTATGGTCCTTCTTGACCTGGTTGGAGGTGGTAATTCTTGAAAGTCTTCTTCTCTAGGTGTAGATCCGATTCTCCTTCTGAACCTCTTTGGAGAAATGGAGTTTAGAAAATGCTCTAGCTTGTTTTTTCAGGGCCTTCCTTTAGAACCAGTACTGTTGGTGTGCTTTAGGAGGAGAAGGGCTTGAAGTGAGTGAAGCAATGTATTGTCCCCCTCCCTCTAGTGCCAATCATGTTGGTGGTGTTTTCTGCACAACAACAACTTCAGACAGAATAAAAGTTATCTTATCTCTTTTGAAAGGTTCATCTCTATGAAAAAAGAGATAACCCCAAGGTCTCTAAGGTGTCAAGTCATGACAATGTAGTGGAACCACTTAGTGATAAATGTGAAAATACTGGTAATCACAAGGGGACTTATAGATAACTGTTGGAAGCTCTAAACTCATCAGATCTTATAACAAAAGAATGATTCAATTCCTAGTTCTGACCAAATAGCAAAAGATGAGGGTTTAAAAAGTCCTAAGATTAACACCACTTCTAAGATCAATAATGCAAATGAAGAAATACTTGGAATGTACCAATCCCTTAAAATTAATCCCCTGCTCAATCCAGGCTATACGTGCAATCTTATAGAAAATAGTGGAATCTTCTAAGGTGTTAAAGATTTTCAGATTATGGACATTCATTCAATGGAACTGAATCAATGTCTACAATTGAACTAAGCACATAAGTATTGGGTAAAGGTTGACCTTGCACAACATTTCCACAATCAAGAAGCTACCCAAAGCATGAACCAAAGATTGCTACAACACTACAAGCACTAAATCACAAGCATCATTAACTAAACCTAAGATATATTCAAACATTTCAAAGTAATTTCAAAGATAGAACTAGAACCATGCAAGATTATCTAATCTAAAGAAGGCACCAGTTATAGCACAATGTCTTTACTTTGTATTAAA
This sequence comes from Sequoiadendron giganteum, assembly GCA_007115665.2. Taxonomy (NCBI): domain Eukaryota; kingdom Viridiplantae; phylum Streptophyta; class Pinopsida; order Cupressales; family Cupressaceae; genus Sequoiadendron; species Sequoiadendron giganteum. The sequence continues at coordinate 209,167,833 of CM021107.1, forward strand.
TCATCAATAACAACAATAATTCTGGTTCTGTGTTACAACATTTGCTTGAAATGTAAAACTAACTTCTAATCTTCCAACATGCTACTCTACTACTAAATATACTCTTTACAAGTCTTCCTTGTCTCAACCTTCTCAACAACAATAACAACCCCCAACAACCCCAACAACAACCTTTATAAATGAGGCAAAATGTCATTCTTATAGAATTTCTACTTAGCGCAAACCCCAAGTTAGGGTTACAAAGAGGGTTGATCACCAATTAGATCGACCTAAGTAGCCCGCAATAACTCGCAACCCTACATTGAGTGTATGAAGTGCCCCTTTAGATCGATCAGGGATCACACAAATCCAGGTACAGCCTCTCAAGCCTTGTTTGCCATTAATGCACCACCCACTCGAAGCAGTAGAATGAAACTGTTCGAGTGAGCTCAACTTGCCTTCAGCCACAAAGTGTACCCAGGTGAATCCCGCAAATCTCGTAATTTCCTCGAAGCACGCACACTTCTTCCTTTTCAATCATGACAGTACTAGCTTGCTAGATCCAACCTACATGCAAAGAGCCATAATTAGCAAACAAGATAACATGAAAATATAAGTAATTACATCATGAAAATCATACTCAGGCATCAAAGAAATCCAAATGAACAATTATAATTCCTTAAAACATCATTAAAACATCCCTGTTCAAAGTCTGATATTTTCACCCCTCCATGGATTTCAACTCAGGAAGGAAATTTGGGAAATTCTAGGCCAGGCGGACTGTAGTGAGGAAAGAATAGAAAGAGCTCAAAAGGAAAACATTCATAGATCAATCAGTCATAAAATTTCTACATGCAATGTCAGATCATCTAAATTCATCATAAAATATAGAGACAATAACAATCAGGCCATGAATTCCTTCAATTCTCGACAAATGACAATTCTTCAAAAAAATTCGAATGGGAAGGAAATCACCGAGCTTGCAGCAGCCCCACCGCACTACCAGAGGCTTCCTGACACTACCCCATGGTAACATAGTTAACTGCATCACCGCAGGCTACCCGCCCGACCGCCATGGTACCACGGTAAACTGTGGGACTAACCACTGAACTGTCACCGCGCCATCGCAGACCAGTCAGCTAACCACCACGGTGCCACGGTAGCCATCCATCAACCGCCGAGGTAACATGGTTAACCGCAATATCACAGGTTGGTTAAATAACTACCACGGTACCATAGTAAACTGCAGGACCGAGGGCCAGCTAACCACCACCGTAGTCAACCACACTAACCCCATAGTATGGCAGCAACACCGTGCAACTGCGCCCAAGATGAAGGCCCCCATGGTAGCAAGGTAAACTGGGAAAACAAAGGGCAAAGGAAAGATCAGAGGAATTCGAGAAGGAAGGAAAATTTGCACAGAAGAGAAATTCCAGAAGGTGATGAAATTTATGAAGGTAATGAAGGATGAGCTTAGTTGGGTTTTCTAGGAGGCTGAGGAAATCAAGAAGTAGAGGAACATTCAAAAAATTCTAGGGAAGAAGGAAATCCACGGGACCTAGAAATCTCCAACGACAGAGAAAAAAACCAGCTTGATTGGGAAATTAAGGAAGGAAAGGATAAATTAGAAGAATCCAGGGAAGGTAGAATTCCATGAAACCCCAAAATCTCCGAATGTAGTGTAAAAACAACCCGATCAGGAAAACCAAGCAGCCAGGGAAATCTGGTAGGGACGGAATATCCTCAAAACAGTAAAAAAACTGAAATTGAGTCCCAAGACTTAGAATTTTCAAAGTGTTAGCACAATAGGGGAATTTTTCCAATAAAATAAGCATCAAATAACATGGAAAAGGTAACACAAATGAAAGGCCAAGGAACAAAAGCATCAAAGACCAAAACCCTCAAGACTTTCAAAGACAAGCCCAATAGGAAGGCCACAGAAAAGAGCTAGAAGACCAGGCAAAAAGAGGGTCCCTACTTTCATTGGGGTGTGTGTGCAAAACCTACACAACACAACCATTTTCTTCAATCTTCTATTGTAGCACCTATAGGATTTTCTCTTAGTAGAGTAACCTAGAAAGATTCTTTCGTCACTTCTAGCATCAAACTTGCCAATATCTTCATCTCTCTTGATACAACATCTACTTCCAAAGATATTGAAATATTTAACAGTAGGCTTATGGCCAAACCACAGCTCAAAAGGAGTCTTACTAGAATTACCATTGACATTTACATGGTTGATAGTATATACAGTAGTGCTTACAGCTTCTCTCCAATAGATATGAGGAACATTTCCTTCCAACATCATAGTTCTGGCAACATTTAAAATTGTTTTGTTCTTTCTCTCAACAACTCCATTCTGTTGAGGAGTCCAGGGAGCAGATAACTGTATATTGATTCCATGCTCTTCACAAAATTAATTGAACTCTCGGGAAGTGAATTCACCACCTATGTTTGATCTTAAGCATTTGATCTTCAGACCTATCTCATTCTCTACCTTAGCTTTGAAACATTTGAACTTTTCTAGTGCTTCATGTTTTTCTCTCAAGAAAGCAACCCATATCATCCTAGAATAATCATCAATAAGCAACATAAAGTACCTTTCTCCTTGTAGACTTATGATTCTAGATGGACCACATAGATCAATATGTCCCAACTCCAAAAAAGAAATTCTTGTCTGCTTTCCCATCTGACATTCCTTGCATATGGTGTTAGTAGGCTTCACTAACTTAGGTATATCTCTGACAGCTTGTGTGGAGCTTACTTTGACAATGTTATCAAAATTCACATGACATAGCCTCCTATGCCATAACTAGCTTACTTCAACTTGAGCAATTAAACAACTTTGACTAGCAGCATTCAAGTGAAAAATATTACCTCTTGTCTTTGTACCTAAAGCAATTACATTTCCAAAGCTTCCTAAAATCCTACATTTCCCATCTTTGAACTGAAGATTATATCCCTTGTCGACTATTTGTCCAATGCTCAACAAATTATGTTTCAATCCTTCAACATATAAGACATCATCAGTATTATTTTTACCACCAAGAGAAATAGTGTCTCTGCCACAAATCACACGAACATTGTTATCTCCAAATCTTACAACACCACTGTCATACTTCTCCAAGCTTATGAACTTGATTTTTTCATTAGTCACATGATGTGAGCATCTGCTATCAATCACACACTCATCCTTTTCATCAATTCTGGCTGTAAGAGCTTTCTCTACATTCTAGTTTCTAGTAGATTAAGTGGACACCAGATCATTCTCCTTGATAGAAATGAATACCCATCGATCTTCATTTCCATTTTCTTTATTAGATTAATCATCAATAACAGCTTCTTCAGCATAATAACATTTCTTTTGAAATCTAGACTTGTTAGGTTTGTACTTAGAAACTCTTTCAGGACACCTTGATGCAAAATGACCTATCTTACTGCAAGAGAAACATTTAATAGGAAACTTTCCTTTGTACTTACCATGTCCTCTGGCTTCTCTTTTCACAATCAATGCTTCCATCTCTTCTAGCTCTCTTTCCTCATCTTCAATCTGTTTCATCTCATCCTCAATCTATTTCATCTCATCTTCATATCTTTGTTGACTTTTTCTAGATACAATAGCTTTGAATGAAAATTCTATCTTAGAAGTAGACTCACCAAGTTCACTTAACTCAAAGGTAGCAAGCTTTCCAATCAACATGTCTCTTGTCACATTTGTTATTGTCTTGAGCTCTTCAATAGCATGAGATTTTTTTTGGTAAGAAGTAGGCATTGATCTGAGCACTTTAGCCACAATCTCATCTTCTTCCAAAATTCCACTGACACATCTAATACCCATTACTAGTTCATTTACTTTTTGCATGAAGGAAATAATGTTTTCATCTTCACTCATCTTCATATTTTCCCACTTTCCTTTTAGACTTTGTAGATTAGCAACTTTCACTTGAGCATCTCCTTCATATAATGTTTCCACCTTCTTCCAGATCTCATGTGTTGTCTTCAAACCTATCACATTTGTCATCTCTGAATCTGTTAAAGCACTCAATAATGCTTCAATAGCCTTGATATTAGCTTGAAATTATTTTATGTCATCCTTAGTAGAGGGACCATTCTGAGGAATAGTATATGCCTTCTTTGTAATCTTCTAGAAGGGTTCACCAATGCACCTTAAATGACACTCCATTCTAACATTCCACGGAGAGTAATTTGTACCATCGAATTTGTGACTATCCTTCTTGTATGATGCCATCTTGGATCACCTCAAACTATTAATCTTCTTCAGAGGAACTAGCTCTGATACCAATTGTTGGAAAAACAAGGATAGACAACTAAGAGGGGGGGTGAATCTATTGTTATAGAATTTAGAAAATATCTTACATTATCAACCTTTAATCTTAGATCTCATAATTAACAGTGAAAGCATGAACACAACAAAAACAAACAACACCAAGATTTTTGCATGGAAACCATGTTAAGGGAAAAAACCATAGTGAAGGTTAATCCACAATTATACCCTATTAAAAGTATAATGAAAATGAATAAGGAATGCACATGCATTCAGGCGTACTACTTAGAGCTCACTACTCAGAAGGGAAGGCTCATTTCCTTAAATAAAACAATCAGATGAAATCCATCTAATGAGGTTAAACTGAGAAATTAGCTTCTTCAAAAGCCTGATGACAGTTCTAGTTAGGCACATAAATACTTTTTCACACTTCACTCAAACTTCTTCACACTCAGCTCTGCAATCGAATGATCTGATCTTTATTCACACATATCACGCACACACATCACATACATTCACCGAGAATACTTCAAAATGAGGAAACAATCGCTCTTATATATCCGCTACATGGATTTACATCAATAAATATGTCAGCCACAAATAAGGAATAAATGAATTATAAACTATCGGCCCAATTCATGAACAATTCTCAATGCACACCAACCTAAGTTAGTCACAACATAATGAGGACCTAAGTCAACATCCTCAAACTCATCAAGAATTCAAAAATTAATCCATAAGGATCCACAACACACTACTACCATCATGTTAGCCAAGAACATGAAAACTCGAACACACAAATGAAATTTTTTTGATCACGATCACATTGATCAACATGGACGTACCACAATGATAGAGCATAATCTAGAAACATCTACAAACATATCAGGAGCATACACAACAATTTAATTCATTATAATTACATTCTCTTCTTCCAGAAACACTTGCTACAGTAACAAAATAACTGTAGGAACTCATAAACTCATATCTTTCTTCAAACTTGATGCGCACCTCTAAAAATTCTGAAGAACATACTAGATAGGCTCAACAACACACCCTTGAATGTGCAACTTCTGAATACCACCTTAATGAAGTTACCACCACTCTGATCTTCACAAATTCATAGACTACCTGCAACATATTTATTCTAATTTTCTCAATATCCTCAACATATATAGCCTTCAGAATCATCAATGCTAATAGTGTTGACATCAATGACAACCACATATCAGCAACATAACCACAACATCCAACATAGAATTGATTGATGTTGCACCTATCTATGATATGAAAAAATGTGGGTGGTACATAAGAATTATACAATACTTACAGACTCTGCAATGTCCTATAGGCATGATTGGCAATGACAGGAGGACACTTAAATTGCATGCCATTAAATATGTAATTATTGGCAATGAGCTATGATGGAGGAACCTGGATGGTATACTTCTTAAATGCATGGATGGGAAGTAGGCACTAGAACTCTTGTAAGAAATGCACAATGGGGTGTGTGGTGGTCTTTACATGGAAAATACCAATGCAGACAAGGTTTTAAGAGCAAGATTCTGGTGGCCTACTATTTTCAAAGATGCTCACAAGTTTGTTAAAATTTGTGATGCTTGCCAAAGATTTGCTGGAAAGTTGAAGTTTTTGAGAAATTTACCACTTAGGCCTTTGATAGTTCAAGCCCATTTCCAATAGTGGGGGATCAATTTCATTGGAGAAATACCAGAAAAGTCAAGTGGAGGCCACTCCTAGATCCTTGTTGCCATTGATTATTTCACGAAATGGGTAGAAGCAATACCCACAAAGAAGGCAACAAGCAAGGTGGTGGTGGATTTCCTATTGAATAGTATTCTCATTAGATTTGGAATTCCTGCGAAGATTGTCTCAGATAATGCTATGTGTTTTAGTTCTGATGAATTCAAAGAATTTTGTGACAAACATGGAATACAAGTTTCTTATTCTTCGCCCTACCATCCTCAAGAAAATGGTCAAGCTAAGTCTAGCAATAAGAGATTGATGAAAATCATCAAGAGAGTGATGGAGAAGAACAAAATGGCTTGGGACTCCAAACTAAAATTGGCACTTTGGGCAGATCGAGTGACTGTCAAAAAGGCTATGGGTTATTCACCATTTGGCTTAGTATATGGCCTAGATGCTAGGTTGCCAAAAAATAACTTGTTGAAGATGTATAAGTACATATAGGAATATGATGAAGAGATATGTGATGATATGCAGCACAGGATAAACAATTTGGTGCAACTAGACGAAACAAGGAGAGAAGCTCAAGGTAAAAATATGAAGACACAGTTGTAAGTTAAGCATGTACATGACAAGAGAGCTTCTCCCAAAAAGTTTGAGGTAAATAGAATGGTGTTAGACTAGAATGTGAGAGATCAGGACAAGCGTAAACATCGAAAGTTTAAAGCATTATGGATGGGCACTTATCTGATAGCTAGTGAACATGGGGAGTATTCCTATTTTCTCCAGAGCTTGATAGGTGAACTTTTTGAACTGCCAATACATGGACAGTTCTTAAAACCATACTTCTCCTAAGTATGTTGTTATTCCATGTACACTATAGATTTTATACATTTTTGTGTATAGTTTTGTTTTATTTATGTTGTGTCTGGTTCAGTCTTACTACCTCGTCTAGGTAGTTCCTTGGTTTTCTGATCCCTTGTGTTCTAACTAGTTTGCTTCAACCATAGATTCTAGGATCTTGCCATGCCTACAAGAGACATACATCCCCAGTCAAATCCACTGATGGAACCCCTAAAAAAAATTTGGTTTCATCTCCAAAATCTTGATCAATTTAGGGAGCTATGGGTTTTGTCTCTTGCTATTGTATAAAAGGGTTTTAGGTTTACTTCGGTCTTATTTGAAAAAACCTTGGAGTCTATATCTTTTCCTTTATTTTATTTCTCGGCTAACTCCTTGTGGTAGTAATCTATCCTTTAAGTCATGACTCTCGACATCAAAACCCATTGAGAAACTGTCCCTCTAGTCTTGTTTTACTGGTCGACCTTGTTGGATCATTATTTTAAAATTTTCCTAAGTCAGGCTAAATGTTTCCCACTAAAAAATCTTAATTCCTTTATGCTATTGGTTTGGATTCATCACCCTAGTTGGGCCCCTTTTAGGGATTAACATTTTTTGACATGTGTAGATACAAGAACCCATGAATGTCATGTGATCAATACAAAAGAATCTGAGTTGTTTCCCACCTACCCATTCTATTTTGCCTCTCATTCTTTTATTCATTCGGGCTACGGGTGAAGGATATGTGTCCTTGATGATTGGTAGGCCAAAAATTGTTGATAAGGTGTGTAGCTAGTCTTTAAAAAGGATCAACACTAGGAGATGAATGAGATGGCTGCATCTAGATCGTTCCTCGCATACTTGTTTGCTTTTGTTGGTTATTAAAATAATCACACAGGCTAGCAGGTGTTTGCCACCTGTCTTAGTTGATGATGGACCTGAGGGCTAGTATTGTTGAATTTCAAATAGTTGATGGATGATTGCGGGTGATGTGGATTAATCTAGATCACACCTCGCCATCCCTTGTGGGCCCCATCCTTCCTACCAGTTTCCCAATGGGGAAGCAGGCATCTCCCACATGGAGAAATCTTGATGACCTAAAGGCATGGATAAATGCGAAAATATTTAATTAAAATCTCAACACAAGACATGGGAAGTAGCATGCACATTACTACTATGCCTATATTACATGTGCTTAAAAATATTTTAATCTAAGCCGTAAATGTTGTATGAAGGATAAAGTTGCTGCTAGCTAAGGAGTGTGTATGACGAGGTCATGAGATCTAATCTTAGCCACTTCCCATCTTCTCATTGATGGAAGTTGCACATGAGTTAGGGCTCACAGGGGTAAGGGAATAAGGACATGAAAATCATGGCTGAAGAGACAAAGAGGTGGTGGGGCCTGCATACTACAAACAAGTGTTTCCATGTGGCCTTCTATCATTTGGTGAGTGTTGCGGCTATGAACAGTAAGATCTTTTGTAATAAGCTAATCAAATCTATACCGTGGATCAATTAACTCTCTAAAAGAATCAATGGTTGGTATTCAAAACTTAGTTGAAGGCAAGCAAGCCATTCTAGTTCGTGCGAGTGAGCCTTACTAACTAAAAGGACATTGAGCTACCAAAATAAGGAATTGCATGATTATTAATATTTATCTCAAAAGTATAATTCGACGTTACGGGTATGCTTAATACACTCAAGGAGCTCATGTTGTGGTTGCTCAACATTTTCTCACATTAGAACCAGGGTTGTCAACTTGCGAGAAAACACTAAGTCAATTATTGCTTTTCTTTTGGCATTATTGATAAGTTGTGATTTCTAAGGCTTAAGTCTGTTAGGGTTTTTCTTGGTTCAACTTTTTAAGGTTTTGATGTTCATGAAAAAGGGACTATGTTAATTCTACATTTGTATAATTTGTGCCAAACCCTTCTAAAAGCCTTAGGCCTTATTCAATTAAACCAAAAAACCTTGCCTTGTTGTACTTCCTGCATTATGGCACCTAAGGTAAATGTATCTATATCTAAAGGGGAGGCTTTCATTCCCAAAAGACCTCTAAATAAAGACCTTATGGATCAGTTACTACCCTCCACTAGTGACAAACCTAAAGGCTTATTGATTCCCAAAGGTACTCACATATCAGAAGGTTTGTTCAATAAGAGAGGTTCTATCAGAGATGCTAAATTACCTTATATTGTATGGGAATTATTTTATGGTTGGTTCAAGAACCATAATATGTGTGTCCCAGTAGGAAACCCTTGGATTGTGATCTGGGAAAGTTAATTGTGCCAAATGTTTATATGGATGCCAATTTTCTGAAGGAAATAACTACTAACTATGACCCAGTTATGAGGACTATCAAAACATATGATGGAAAAGAAACAGTTAAGATCACAAAGGTGGAATTGGGTCCTGTTTTCAAGCTTACTAAATGGAATGATGAAATGCATAATATAAATGAATATTCTCTTAGGTAGGAGTATGAAAAGATACCAAGATTTGATTCAGAGTCCACATCTTACCAAAATTTCTAGCAGAAATTGTAGGATGGAGGATTGTGATAGGATCACATGATAAGGAGCCTTTCCCTATTAACTATTTTGTTCCTTATTTCTAAAGGACCTTCCATTCCAGTTTCCAAAAATTGGTTATGACCTTGTCTCTAGAATGCCAATGGCATGGATGTATATGGATGCCTATATCCAACATCCCTAGTATTGTGCAGTATATGATTATGTAGGATTTCTGTCTGAAAGAATACATGAGGGACTAGTAAGATTAAATAAAGATTATGTCACATTCCAAAATTTATTTACTTTTGAACTAAAGAGAGCTTTGATTGTGAAGTTGCCTAGAATTCCAATTGCCCTACATGATTTCTTGAGACCAAAGGAAAGAAGGTCTGAGATAGGAGTTGATCGTAATTGGGGAGATGTCATCTCACTCCCATATTTCACTATCTTAAGAGTATATGGTTCAAAAGTATCACCTCACTTGATTCTTAGGTTTGTGCCAGAAAGAATTGGTTTCCTTGAGGTTATGTGTCAACTAGGAAATGTTGAAAATGAGCATTTGTTGAATCAAGGAAAGGGAGCTTTCTTTCCTTCATACACATGTTTCTCTAATTTTGTAATGGCCAAAGGAGGTTGGAACAATATCCTTAAAGTGATCAAACATACCACATGCGAAGGATAGTTGAGAGGGTCAGATATGATCCTGAAGGTTTTATGGCTTTGTTGAATGAGAGAAAAAAGAGCTACAAGTATGCCCACATTTTCCAGTATCCAAAAGAATATATTAGACACTTTGGAATAGGAAATGAGGTTAGCAAGGTGGATTTCATTCAATAAAATACAAAGGAAACAAAGAAGGAAGAGCCTAATTTCAAGGTCTTCCCAGAGGCTGAAGATATAATATAGAAGGTGGAGCATGTAACAAGGAATTTTTATTCAATAGGATGCCACCTCAAAAATAAAGGCATAGTCAGTAAAGATAAAGTGAAGGATCCAATTACAGAAGAACAAAGTGGAGGAGGAATACCTGCTATAGGAAAAGAGTCTACATCACGAGCCCCTGAGGAACCAAAAATAAAGTTTTTTATAAGAAGAAAGAGTAAGGAAAGGAAATTCGATGAATTCTATGCTCCCACTCTACATGAGGAACACAAACTTCCTTCTCTTATGCCATGAGTACCAAACCAATCTTCACCAAGGCCTGAAGAGCCTAAAATTGTGGATGTTGATTCTCCACCACCTAGTGAAATACCACCCAAGGAGCCACCAGTGAAAAGACAACAGATTCAGGCCACTAGTTTAGTGGATTATGATGATGATATTTGGGTATCAGAACAAAAAATCCAAGAAGGATTTCCTACTACATCTGTAGTAAGGGCAACCAATCAATTGGGAAAAAGATTGAGTAATTTTGATCTTAGGGGGATCAATGGAAGTGATGATATGTGGGTTGAGGTATGTACTAAATTTTTGGATGATGACTCATTTGTAAAGACTCAAGCTTTTATGGAGTTTGCATACAGGTCTAAAAGAGATGAGTATTTAAAAGGTATGGCTATAGAAAGGAACCTTCATCTAGAACTACTTGATGTTATCATTCAGAAAAATGTGTTAAATGAGATGAGGGCCAAGTTCCAAAACATGACTGCAAAAGAAGGTTGGGAATTGGTGAGAACAAGTGGAATCTTGTTGCTGCCAGAATGGGATCTAGTTTCAGCCATAGCTTTTGATAGAATCAAGAAATGTGACAGACCTCTCTATCATACAAAAGAAGGTGCACTTATATTACAAGGTTCTGCTTTTAGTGAGGAGTGGGAAGCCTTGGCTATATGGTCTTTAGCCTTGAGCACAAGAAAGCTAGATATTACTAAGCCTAAACCTAATTATAGTGGAGGACTAATAATAAAGAGAGTGTCAAAAAAATCGGCCTTAGAAGCTGCAAATATGTCAATTCATGTTGCACAAATCACCAGGGCAACTGTAGAGTCTATGACTATTGAAAAGGATAAACTCATAACAGAATTGAATATTTTGTTGGTTAAGTATGGAGATCTTGAGAGGGATAATATGTAGTTACTGTTAGAGTAATAAGTTATTACACTTAATTAATTATATCATATTGGTTAATTAATTAAGTCACTTATTCCTTTAGGTACTTAAGCTAAACTTAGGCACATTAATAATTGATTAATTATTAAGTGTGCACACTAGGGTTTCCCTTTTAGGTCAACATTAGGGTTGCATACATTGCTTTTATAAAGCAAATCATCTCATGTAATTTCTTAATTCTAAATATATCAATTTGTACATCTTCATGCAAAGCTCTTGATTTTTATTGTTTTTCTCTTCTATGGAAGGCCTTTTGGTTTGCATGTCTGATCTTGGTTTCTAACATGGTATCAGAGCCTTAACATGCAACCCCTTCTCAGATTTTTGAGAAAATCATTACAGAGTTCGTTCGGGGTTCCTCGAGGATTTCATGCCTTGAGCCTATCTATGTGGCATTTTGGATCAGATTGGGCTTCATCATTGGATTCAGAGTACTAGAAAAAGTCAAGATTGACTTTTATTTTGCAGATTTTGGTCATCATTTGCTAGATCTATGAGGGTTTCAAGCTCGGTGTTTTTTTGCAAGCTCTAGAGGTAGCTGATTTTTCGGAGCATCTTGGAGAAAAACGGACACTGCCATCGTGTTTGCAGTGCCCCAAAACCCTAAAAATTTCCTTCGTTTCATCGATTTTGATTTAGTTGGTTTTTGAGGCAAAATATTTTTGCCAGGGAGGCCATACGGCCTCCCCAACACGCTTTTTGAGGTGTGGATTTAAAAAAAAAATATTTTTTTTGAAAAAAATGCTTTTAAAAAAGCGCTGTCAAAGGAAATACTCTAGCCACTAGCATGCCACCCAGTGGCCACAAGGAGCGGCAGCCCCTAGGCGGTGCCACCCCTTCACACCGCCAGTTTGCAGCCCCCGCGGGCGCAGTCAGAACCGGCTCCGGTCATATGGGGGCTAGGCACATAGCCGGACTCCCAGCCCCACTGTCGGTCACATGGGTGACCAGGTCCCTAAATTTTTTTGCAGGGGGAGCAAATTTTTGTGCCGATGACCAGATGGTCATCAAATTTTTTCCCATGAAGTGTTGATGTCAGCATGACATCATCGACTGTACGGCCCCTCTGTGCCCCTCTTAACCCCAGTTTTCCCAAAAGGAGCAGTTGTTTTCTTTTTGGCACAACTTGGGCATACGATACCAAAATCAAGCAAACAAGATATTGCCAGAAAGGTGGTTCTGAGAGCTATCCTATGGTATAGTTTATTTTTCAATATATTTCTATTTAGCTACATTTATTTATGTTTGAAGTCAGATGTTCATTTAACACTTCTGAGCTCATAACGGTTTGCCACGATCTTTGATTTTAGCTATCTTTGCGACGTTGGAAAGGTATTGAGGAGCTCTATGTTGTTGTAGATGTACCTTTTTTTGTATCTATCCTAGGTTTATCATTATTCCAGATTTGGCCTGATGGGTGTTTTGGAGATTACTTGGATATTTTGGTAGTTGGAAGGGTGCAACTTGCATCTTGGCACTTCGTTTTCAGTAATACATCATTCAATAATCGACTGCTTCTTCATAAATTCCAGGGTTGTTCCCGTTTGAAATTTTTGAGTGTTCCTTGGCATCGGGTCTACTATTGCATTATTATGATTCTGATATGGTTTCTTGTAAATAGAAGTATCTTTCCTTGCTTACCAGATTTCGGTTCTAGTGTCACTCCACAGTGTTCTTCTAGTGCTTCTTTGCAGCATTTCATCTCATTGTAGGGGGGTTTTGTCCCACTGGGTTTTTGTTCTCTACCTCATTCTTGCATTTGTAAATGGGTACCTGATCAGGCCTAGTTTCCATGACCCATCTTTGCTTTCATGCATCTTTTTTCTAGTGTTTTAGCTACTTCCTAAGTTCATGTTAAGGGGGGGTGTTAGAGTAATAAGTTATTACACTTAATTGATTATATCATATTGGTTAATTAATTAAGTCACTTATTCCTTTAGGTACTTAAGCTAAACTTAGGCACATTAATAATTGATTAATTATTAAGTGTGCACACTAGGGTTTCCCTTTTAGGTCAACATTAGGGTTGCATACATTGCTTTTATAAAGAAAATCATCTCATGTAATTTCTTAATTCTGAATATATCAATTTGCACATATTCATGCAAAGCTCTTGCTTTTTATTGTTTTTCTCTTTTGTGGAAGGCCTTTTGGTTTGCATGTCTGATCTTGGTTTCTAATAGTTACATACAAAGGTAGCATTATTGGAAGATATGCAGCAAAAGTTACAACCTAGAAAGCTCAAGCAAGATGATATTGACTCTCCCACTACTGCACAAGAGGATGTATCCCCTAAATTTACTATTGATGTAGGTATTGTTGAAATGCACAAGACAACTTAGAGGGCGGGGGGGGGGGCGGGGGGGTGGGAATTAGTTGTTTCAAATCCTTTACTTATAAACTCAACCAATTCCACTTTATCTTAAATCTGTTATTAAGTGTGAACATGAAATGCAAATAAAAAAACACAACACCACAGACACTAGATTTACATAGAAAACCCAATGAGGGAAAAACCACGGTGAGGATTAACTCACAATATAGTAGAATGCAAAATCAGATACATAGGCTCACTGCCTGAGGGTTCACTACCTAGATATAAAGGCTCACTACCCAAATTAAAGGCTCACTACCTTAGGACTCACTATCCAGAAAGAGACGTTCACTACCTACAGAAAAATACAAAGAAATAGATAAAGATCCACCACTAGAAGTTTCACACACTTCAAAACTTGATCAAAAGAATGTAGATACAATAAAGTATTGTTGCCACAATTCTCCCTTCCACACTCTTATTTTTGCACTTGTTTGCACACTCTTCTCTTGCTAGAATCAAATGATGGATGGATGATCAATTCACTACAACTTGATTGACTTTTATACCATCTTAAACCTTAGAAACATTCATCAAGGTCGGCTATAAAATTTCAAATTACAAATTCAAGCAAGGTTGGCTACTCAACATTCCCGTAGTGGATAAGAATGTGAGAGGACCAATTACATATTTAATTTAGGACCCAAACAATATCTTGGATCACACAAACGCTTTCTCAAATCAATGGAAAAGCATAATGTAACGTGTAGACACCAGGTTGGCCAAACCTAATGAAAGCACTGATGATCTTTGAAGTACATGCATCGCCAACAAGATAATCACATGTGGATTCTTCAACATACTTCACCAATCATTTTACCCTCTCTGAGAACAACTCAAATACATCCATAATAACTTCAACAAACTTCATTCAAAGAGAACACTTCACCAGTCCAATTGAGACAACCAACAAAAATACTGCAGCTCTGGAGTAGGTCTTCCAAAGTACTAAACCATAAGCAACTTTTCCATAACACAGAAACCATCACAAAGAGTAATCTACTAGATCCACAAGATCTAAAACCAAATAGCAGAAGATTGTGGAGCCAAAACAATTCTTCCAGTCTACAACCAGATAACTTTGACAAACTAGTTCACACACTGGTGAACATAACTTGTACTCTTCATCAAACTAGAAGCTGAAACTTGGAATATACAATCTATTTAAGCTTATGAACACACCTCCATATCTACATAGATATAAGATCAACATAGAATAATTTCATACCACAATACCAAATCATACTTAGAACACACTTTAACACAACTTTCATTGTTTTCTCAAATTTTCTCAAAAGCACTTGACAAATACACAACTTACTCAACATGTACAGTGTTGATATCAATGAAAAAATTAATGAGAACACTAGCAAATAGATCTATGCTTGCAAAAATCTCCCCCTTTTTCATTGATGGCATCAGATGATGTGAAAAACCATCAAAGACAACTTACATGCTTTTTAGAAGTGAAAACCTACCAAGCATAACATTTTCACATGTTTCTCTCTCCCCCTTTGACATCAATGGCAAAGGAAATTCTTGCCATATAAAGTTGTATTCACTCCCCCTAAGGAGTACACTCATATCACATACTACAACAATGCACTTCTCTACTCCCCCTAAGGAGTAGACCTCAATCATCAGTCCAGAAAAAAAGAGTCTATGAATCCATTGGAATGATGCACCTCGATGTGCACTTAGTTCAAAGGAGGGGTAGAAACCCCTAACTTCCCTCTGAGATACTCAAAAGTATCCTTCAAAAGGTCCTTAGTGAATATGTCTGCAACTTATTCTTTGGTAGGTACATATTCAAGTCTAACTTCATTCCTCAATACCTTCTCCCTCAAAAAGCAATACTTAATATATATGTGCTTTGTTCTAGAATGCATCACTAGATTCTTTGATATGTTTATAGCACTTTTATTGTCACAAAATATAGGTGTAGGTTCATCACTCACCACACCTATCTCCATCAAAATTTGCTTCATCCACAATACATGTGTACAACAGGATGCTGCTGCAATATACTATACTTCTACAGTGGATAAAGAAACTAAATCTTGTTTCTTGATCAACCATGAAACTAATCTTCCACCAAGGAAGAATGCTCCTCCACTTGTTCTCTTTTGGTAATCTACACATCTAGCCCAATCAACATCAATGTAGGTATTCAATGTAAAATGATTCTCCTTTAGATTCCATAGTCCATAATTAGGAGTTCCTTTAAGATATCTAAATATCCTTTTCACGGTTGTAAAATGTGCTTCCTTCAGTTCTACTTGAAATCTTGCAACTAAACATACTACATGTATAATGTCAAGTCTAGTAGCAGTAAGATACAACAATCCACCAATCATGGATCTATACAAGCTCTAATCAACTTTAGTAGATTCATAATCCTTAGTCAACTTGCATCTAGTTACCATAGGGGTACAAACTGGTTTAGAGTCATCCATTCTAAACTTCTTTAGCAATTCCTTAACATAATTAGATTGTGAAATGAATATCCCTTTGTCAGTATGATTAACTTGAAGTCCAAGGAAGAAATTCAATTCACCAATCATAGACATTTCAAATTATTTTTGCATATCTTCAGGAAACTTCTTACACATACCTTCATCTCCACCAAAAATGATGTCATCAACATAAACCACAATTATCAACATCTTAGCTTTCTCAACCTTGAAGTAAAGATTGTTGTCTACAAACCCTTTGTTGAATACCTACTTTGTCAAGTATCTATCTAACCTAACATACCAAGCTCTAGGAGCTTGCTTCAGTCCATATAATGCTTTCTTTAACTTACAAACCATGTCTTGTCTTTCTGACAGTGAAAAACCTTTCACTTTCTCCATATATACTTATTTTAGCTCCCCATTTAGAAATACAAACTTGACATCCATCTGATATACCTTGAGGTCTTTATGAGCTAAAAATGCTAAGAACATCTGAATGGCCTCAATTCTTGCTACAGGTACAAAATTTTCTTCAAAATCTATGCCTTCAACCTATGAATATCCTTTGCATACCAGTCTTGATTTATTCCTAACCACTTCACCATCTTCATTCAATTTGTCTCTGAATACCCATTTTGATCCAATCACATTCTTGTTTGTAGGTCTAGGGACTAGTTCCCCAGTCTCATTCTTCTCTATCTACTATAATTCCTGTTCCATTTCTCTCATCCAACTTTCATCATTACATGCTTCATTCATAGTCTTAGGTTCAATCTTAGAAAGTAAACACAAGTTTACCTCAACCACTTTTCTTCTTGTCTTCACTCCTTCACTTTTTTCTCCAATTATCTGATCCTCTAGATGATCTATCTGAGCATATTTAGGAGTCTTAGGTGCAAGTTCCAAAATTTCTTCTTCTTCTTCACTTTATTTTTTCTCTTCCTTTTCTTCTTCTTGTACTTTCTCACAGATAGGATCATTAGGTTCAACTTTAGTTATCTTCACTGGTCCATACATAGCTTCATAAACCTTCACATTAGTACTTTCAATGATTTTTCTCAGTCTCTTACTAAAACATTTGTAAGCCTTTTTGTTATTAGAATAACCAAGGAAGATTCCTTCATCACATCTAGCACCAAATTTTCCAAGATTTTCTTCATCTCTTCTAATGTAACATCTAATACCAAATACCTTAAAGTATTTCATAGTAGGAGTCTTACTAGTCCATAACTCATAAGGAGTCTTAGTGTTGTTACTTCTAATTTGAACTCAGTTAAGAATGTAAACAACAGTTTGTATACCTTCTCTCCAATACACATTAGGACATTTGATTCTTTCACCATGGTTCTAGTTGCCTCTTGTATAGTTTTATTCTTTCTCTCAATAACTCCATTCTGTTTGGGGTTCTAGGAGCAGAATAATGCCTTTTTTATGCTATGCTCTTCACATAATGTATTAAACTCATAGGATGTAAACTCTCCACATCTATCAGATCTTAGGCATTTAATTCTCAGGTTTTCTTCATTTTCTACTCTTTCCTTAAACACCTTGAATCTATCAAGAGCCTGGGAATTTTATCTAAGAAATATAACCCATGTCATCCTAGAGTAATCATCGATTAAAAGCATAAAGTACCTATCACCATTCAAGCTTCCTATTCTTGTAGGACCACAAAGGTCTATATGAATTAATTCAAGAATTCCTGTAGAAGACTGATCTTTTCCCTTAAAATTGGTTCTTGTATGTTTTCCCATCTGACAACCTCTACAGATTGAATTAGAAGGCTTTCTAATTCTAGGGAGATCTTTCACAACTTCTTTAGAACTAATTCTCACTAGATTATCAAAATTCACATATCACATTCTCCCATGCCAGAGCCAACTCTTGTTAATCTATGAAACAAAACACTAACCATCACCACCTTTAAGTTGATAGATGTTTCCATGAGTTCTTCTTCTAGTTGCAATCATGGTTCTGGATCCTTTTCTGATCTCGCAAGTGTTATCCTAAAACACAAGCTTAAAACCTTTATTGCACATTTTTCCAACACTTAAGAGATTATTCCTTAAACTCTTTACATAGTAAACATCATCAGTATTGTGTTTTCCATCAAAGCTAATGTTCCTTTACCAACTATCTTAGCACTAGAGTCATCTCCAAACATGACTATACCTTCATCATACTTCTCAAGTTTAGTAAACTTACTCTTATCTCTAGTCATATGATTTGAACATCCCCTATCAATTACCAAAAAGTCTTCATCCTATCTGGCATGAAAATCAGTCACCAATGTACCTTCTATTTCATCTTTCTTGTTCTCTAGACTAGATTCATTTCCACATTTCTTTTCTAGGGCTATAAACAAGCATTCATATTTATCTTCCTCAAGGTTAGATTCATCATAAAAAATTCCTGCATCTTCTTTGACATAATACAACTTCTTGAACTTTCTATCCTTCTTATCCTTGTAATTATTGTCATTACCATCCTTATTCTTCTTTTGTGTAGCTCTATTAGGACATCTTTGATGCATAATGACCAATATTTCCACAACTCAAACACTAAAAAGGAAACTTACCTTTGTATTTATCAGTACCTTTCTTGAATATTCTTGTGAAATTTGCTTCCAAATATTCTATATCATCATCTCCTATCGTCATTGCTTTAAAGGTTTTTTCAGTCTTCTCCTTATCTCTTGCAAATTTTCTCATCTCGAATGTAGTCAAGACACCAAATAGATGTTCCTTAGTGAATGTCTTTGAATTGTACTATTCTTCAAGAGTAGATACTTTGTCACTATAATTTTCTGGTAAGTTCATCAAGATCTTCTCAATTATATATTCATCCTTCATGGTACCACCTTGATTCTTGATTTCAATTGCTATAGTCTCAACTCCCTAATATTATCTTGTAATGTCTTCTCCATCTTCCATTCTCAGATTCTCAAATTTTTGCTTAGCAGTTAATTTTCTTGACAACTTTACTCTCTCATTTCCTTCATGAATGTCTTCCAATTTTGTCCATACTTCATTTTTGTAGCCAGAGAAATAACTTTCTCTTTCATTTTTAGATAATGCACTACAGATAGAAAACCTCGCTCTTTCATTCTCTTCAAAAGCTACAACCTCATCAGCAGAGGAAGAACCGATGGCTAGAATCACATAATTCATCTCCACAACTTTCTAGGTATTAAAACTAAGTGAAATCATATAACTTCTCATCTATTCTTTCTAGTTGCTATAATCAGCTCCATCAAAGATAGGAAGCTGCAACTTGTGCACCATCTGATCTACTTCAAGTGGTGAAGATTTTCACTGAGGAACCAGAGCTCTGATACCAATTTTTGAAATGCACAAGAAAAATGAGAGGTGGGTGAATCAGTTGTATCAAATCCTATACTTATAAACTTAACCAATTCCACTTTATCTTCAATCTATTATTAAGTGTGAACATGAAATGGAAATAATAAAAACACAACACTAGAGACACTAGATTTACGTGGAAAACCCAATGAGGGAAAAACCATGGTGAGGATTAACTCACAATATAGTAGAATGCAAAACTAGATACATAGGCTCACTGCCTAGATATAAAGGCTCAATACCTAGATTAAGGGCTCACTACCTTAGGACTCACTGTCCAGAAAGAGAGGCTCACTACCTATAGAAAAATACAAAGAAATAGATAAATATCCACCATTAGGAGTTTCACACACTTCACAACTTGATCAGAAGATTATAGATATAATAAAGTATTATTTCCATAATTCGCTCTTCCACACTCTACTTTTCACACTTGTTCACACACTCTTCTCTTCTCAAATTGAATGATGGATGGATGATCAATTTGCTACAACTTGATTCACTTTTATACCATCTTCAACCTTAGAAACATTCATCAAGGTCGGCTATACAATTTCAAATTACAAATTCAAACAAGGTCAGCTACTCAACATTCTTGTGGTGGATAAGAATATGAGAGGACCAATTACATATTTAATTCAGGACCGAAACAACATCTTGGATCACACACACACTTTCTCAAACTGATGTAAAAGAATAATGTAATGTGTAGACACTAGGTCGGCCAAACCTAATGAAAACACTAATAATATTTGAAGTAGGCACATCACTAGCAAGATAATCACATGTGGATTTCTCAATATGCTTCACAAATCATTTTACAATCTCTGAGAACAACTTAGATACATCTGTAATAACTTCAACAAACTTCATTTGCAGAGAACACTTCACCAGTCCAATTGGGACAACCAAGAAAAATACCTGAGCTCTGGAGTAGGTCTTCTAGAGTGCCAAACCATAAGAAACTTTGCTAGAACACAAAAACCATTGCAAAGAGTAATCTCCTAGATCCACAATTTCTGAAACCAAATATCAGAAGACTACGGAGCCAAAACATTTCTCCCAGTCCACAACTAGATAACTCTGACAAACCAGTTCACACACTGATGAATATAAATTTTACTCTTCATCAAACTAGAATCTGTAACTCAGAATATATGATCCATTTAAACCTATGAACACACCTCCAGATCCACATAGATATAAGATCAACATAGAAGAAGTGTGGACCACAATACCAGATCATACTCAGAACACACTTTAACACAACTTTCATTGTTTTCTCAAATTTTCTCAAAAGCACTTGGAAAATACACAACTTACTCAACTTGTATAGTGTTGACATCAATGACAACATTAATGACAATGCCACCAAACACATCCATACTTGCAAAAAGTTCTTCATGGGAAATTGTGCCATATGATATGGGAGGTGTGCCCTTTTCAATGATAGAACCTAGTATATCAGAAGGGCCACAGGCAAAAGGGGATATCAATAGGGAAGAATTACTTAGGCAATTAAATGAGTACAAGGAAAAATGTAAAAACCATGATGAAGATTTTTTTAAGATCAATATGAGGATTGCCATAGCTATACTAGAACATTTTAATAGAAGAGTGAATAACAAATTGAATAGTATTCACTACAGTTATTCATCCATGGTTGATTCCATCAAAATGTTTGATATTGACAAAGAAAGAGACATTCCACTCATGGAAGTTTGGATACCTAGGAAGAAAGAATTGATATTGATAGGAATTGGGGTTAAGAAGGATCCCAATCTAGGTGGTAAGCCTATTGTGGTTCTCATGAATAAGATTAAGGGATACAGAGGAAATGTTGAAACATTAGAGAACAAGATAAAGGAATTGATAAAATCCTTCCATGAGTCTCATCATGGCCTTCTTCCATCCATCTTAAGGGATGATGGTAGCATTAAGGCTCTACAGGAGAAGAGAAGTGAAGTAAATAATGTTGTTTAAAACCAAGCTATGAAAATTTGTCAGAAATTTGATATAGAGACATTAACAGTGAATATGGATATGTTAGTCCATGTTGAGACTGTCCTGCTAGAATTTTATAGAGAAGCTAACCAAATTGTCACCAAGTATGCACCTTATAGACAAAGAGCTAATAGAGTAATTAATTTTGATTTCCCTATTGAAGAAGAATTCCTAGAATGGAAAGGCATGCCAATTATTTGAAATTGTGAGGTCTACAACCATGATGAATAATGGATAGATGGGAGTGCACTAGATAGCCTAGATTTAGTACAGATTAGGCTTTTGTTAAAGTATGGAGAAATATAGTGCATCTTATTCAAAGTTGATTTGATGACAAGGCTACAAATGAGGTTATACCTTTTATCTTTTTCTACTTTCTTCATGCTTTTTCTTGTTTCACTTTGTGTGCGTGGGCATTGGTTTTGAGGTAACTGTCTGGCTGTACCCATTTTGAAAATTGGACCTAAACTCCAACAATGAATGAATACTACATTCCTTTTTCACATCTCTCCCACCTCTTGGGAGTGCATTGTAACTGCATGGGAGAATCTTTGATGTAGCGGTCCAATAAGGTTTTGACATGTGTAAT
The DNA here is from genome assembly GCA_007115665.2 of Sequoiadendron giganteum. Taxonomy (NCBI): domain Eukaryota; kingdom Viridiplantae; phylum Streptophyta; class Pinopsida; order Cupressales; family Cupressaceae; genus Sequoiadendron; species Sequoiadendron giganteum. The sequence goes on from CM021107.1 coordinate 209,190,048, forward strand.
TTTTGGCCCGAAGCTTGTTTTGCTCCTTCATTTCTACAAGAAGGAATTTAGGGCTAGAAAGTAGGGCTTTGTTGTTTTATGCAATTAACATTGTGAATTGTAAGAGGAATACTAAGCTTGTTTTAGAGTTTTGGTCTTAATTTTTAGGGTTCATAATTATGTATGTAGTTTGGATAAGAGCATAGAAAAATATATATAGAGAAATACCAATTTCATGGCTATTGTCTCTCCTTGTGCTCATTTTATGAGTTATAAATGAAAGGAATCTAGGATGTCTTTTATTTGTCTCCATTTTTCACCAATGGATGTTTGATTTCATTCCTTCTTATTGATTCAATGAATTAATGTAAATTCTTTGATGAGATTACAAACTCAAAAAATCAAGTGCCAGGATATTGATAAGTAGTATTAGTCATGAATGTAATAGGGGAATGGTGTAATGCAGTATCTCTTGAAATTGTATGTTTCTATTCTTGAATTGTTATCTAGTTATATAGGTTGATTGTGACTTTGTGCTTAGGATGAAGGCACTGGTTCATGCAAAGTACTCTTGATTCAATTTTTGTGTTGATTCATTAGATAATCACTTTTAATTTACAAACTTCTATATGGATACCATTGTAACTGTTTCGTGTTGATGTCCCACCTTCTCATGTTCTAAGTATAACACATTAATGAATAATCCAACAACTTATTTAATGTATTAGGATCTTGAGCAACTTTATGAGAAGTATATGTTATTGACAATGTGTTTGATTGTAGTTGTATGAAATCATAAGAATACATCATGGGATAACCCTCTGAGGTTTTATAGAGCCCAAAGTGTAGGATTAGAATTTTTGCAACTTCCACTCGTTCATTGGCCAATTCCTTTGGAGTACTGATTATTGGAAATGTTAAAATCCATAGGTATTTCTAGAGATAAGTTTGGTTCTTAAAAAATAACCAACAGATTGGCGACTCTACTGGGGATAGCTAAGTCCAAAGTCTCCAAGTTCAAATCGGGTACTATTAGAGTCAAGTGTTTTGTCATGATACTCTTCACCATGTGAAAAATAATTGATTTAAATTTTGTTGCATCTATCATATCACCCTTAGTCTTATACGTCAAGTCTTGTCTCATTTTGTCACCTTGTGTTGGGTTATGTTTATGTTTCTCTTTGAAGTTACAAGGACAAAGTCAAGATCCAATCACTTTATATTCCCTAGCATCTTGGGTGGCGAATCTGAATTATCTAACACCAGTGTAAAGTTAAGTTCTCAAAAAGAACATAAGAAAAGAGATTCTAACATATTTGACATCATGAAGAAGAAAAGAAGTTAGGCAAAGAAACATCCTGAGCAGAAGATAGAATCTAAACCTACTAAAGAGAAACAACCCACTTGGGTGAAGAGGGGCTCTGAATCAAGTAAGTCCGTTGACTCTCCTGTTGAGGCTTCTCCTACATTCAATGTTGAAATGAGTAGTGCCAATACCCATTAGAAGGCACATGAAGTTGAAGGGTCAAACATAAACCAAGGAAGTTTCTCGATTGAGCAAGTGTTTAATAGTGAATTGAATATTTCTAGAGAGGAGGATAGGTGGGAGTTTTGGGGAAAGGATAAGGAGTTTTCTGAGCCTTTGACCCCTAGAGTTGGTTCTATTTTTTATAAGAAAAATTTTAAGCCAAGAGGTGAATCTCCTAGTGTACAAGTGCACCTTTCTCTTGCGGAAGATCCTATTGACCAGCTTTACTATACTCCTACCCCAAGTGAGCATGGAGATGTCCTAGAAAATGAGGAAGACATAGATAAAGACATGAAAGCTATGGAAGAAGAAGAGCTAAGGCTCTGAAAAGAAGAAGAGAATAGATTGAGAGACTTAAAGTAGAGCGAAGATAGGATTAGAACTGAGCAACTTGAGAGAGATGCTAGAAAGAAAAAAATGGAGAAAATGAGAGAAGACGTGGTTATGCGTAAAACCTTTAAGCAGAATCTTTTTAAGCTTACCTCCAAAATAACCAATGGCATTCCTAAAGTAACAATCTCAATGGGAACCTCTGCTACTAATACCTATACCACATCTATCTCAACTACTAAAGCTGCAGAGCCTCCTGTTACTACTAAGAAGATGTCATTTGTGGATCATG